>CP136060.1:51357872-51957872 GCA_032464435.1 Aegilops umbellulata
CTGCTCTCCTTCTTCTTCTTCTTCTTCTTCTCCTTCTTCTTCTTCTCCTTCTTCTTCTTCTCCTTCTTCTTCTTCTCCTTCTCCTTCTTCTCCTTCTCCTTCTTTCCCTTCTCCTCCTTCTTCTTCTCCTGCTTCTCTTCTCCTGCTTCTTCTTCTCCTTCTTCTTCTCTCCTTCTTCTTCTTCTCCTTCTTCTTCTTCTCCTTCTTCTTCTTCTCTTCTTCTTCTTCTCCTTCTTCTTCTTCTCCTTCTCTTCTTCTCCTTCTTCTGCTTCTCCTTCTTCTGCTTCTCCTTCTTCTCTTCTCCTTCTTCTGCTTCTCCTTCTTCTTCTTCTCCCTCCTTCTTCTCCTTCTCTCTTCTCTTCTTCTCTCTCTTCTTCTTCTTCTTCTTCTTCTTCTTCTCTTCTTCTTCTCTTCTTCTTCTTCTTCTTCTTCTTCTTCTTCTTCTTCTTCTCTTCTTCTTCTTCTCTTCTTCTTCTTCTTCTTCTTCTTCTTCTTCTTCTTCTTCTTCTTCTTCTTCTTCTTCTTTCTTCTTCTTCTTCTTCTTCTTCTTCTCCTTCTTCTTCTTCTTCTTCTTCTTCTTCTTCTTCTTCTTCTTCTTTCTTCTTCTTCTTCTCTTCTTCTTCTTCTTCTTCTTCTTCTTCTTCTTCTTCTTCTTCTTCTTCTTCTTCTCTTCTTTTCTTCTTCTTCTTCTTCTTCTCTCTCTTCTTCTCTTCTTCTCTTCTTCTTCTTCTTCTTCTTCTTCTTCTTCTTCTTCTTCTTCTTCTTCTTCTTCTTCTTCTTCTTCTTCTTCTTCTTCTTCTTCTTCTTCTTCTTCTTCTTCTTCTTCTTCTTCTCTTCTTCTTCTTCTTCTTCTTTTTCTTCTTCTTCTTCTTCTTCTTCTTCTTCTTCTTCTTCTTCTTCTTCTTCTTCTTCTTCTTCTTCTTCTTCTTCTTCTTCTCTTCTTCTTCTTCTTCTTCTCTTCTTCTTCTTCTTCTTCTTCTTCTTCTTCTTCTCTTCTTCTTCTTCTTCCTCTTCTTCTTCTTCTTCCTCTTCTTCTTCTTCTCTTCCTCTCTTCTTCTTCTTCCTCTCTTCTTCTTCTTCCTCTTCTTCTTTCTTCTTCCTCTTCTTCTTCTTCTTCCTCTTCTTCTTCTTCTTCTCTTCTTCTTCCTCTTCTCTCTTCTTCTTCTTCTTCTTCTTCTTTTTCTTCTTCTTGACTCTGCTACTCTGCTTTGTTATGCATGCACCTGAGTACTTATTCCGCTGCTTGTAGTTTGTTACTTAGGAAATTGCTCAAGTTGAATTTCCTCAGTACGAATTTGTAAAAATCAACTATTCACCCCCCTCTACTCGATATAACGCACTTTGAATAAGGAAAACAAAAGTCAGTATAATGGACAAACAACTGGATGCAGAACGACCAGCAAGAACAAAATTACATTGAAGTCACACTAGCCTTCTTGTTCCCCCGATTGTAAGCCGCCCGTCGAAGATTGAAAATTGTACTGAACCAACAATAAAGGAAAGGACGTATGCAAACGCCCTCGCCATACCAGGCGTTTAATACCACAATAGTCACTTGCCCGTTGAGACGACATATATGAATTGACAGAAGCGACTTCAGCTGAAGGATCACCCCTTGTAGTATAGGATTAAGAATCCATCAGTACCAGTTTAGAGGGTCTGATAAACCAGAACAGGCCACAGAACAAAACGGAAGAAGATGTCGAAGTCACAACCCAAATAGCCAACCAATAATTCTCCTTGAAAGACACACCAACTTCAATATTTGAAGGGAACCAGCAGACCTGGGGGCACAAACTCCCACAAACCTTTCGCCAGCGTTAGTTGATGTCCCACATGTTTAGGGGGTAATTGTAGATCGTTTTGATAAGTAAGAGTATAGTTCCTAGACGAGCTGAAAGAAATTACAAGTCCAAAAACAACAAGTATTTCACTGTAAGTAATAGTTTAACAATTTTGTGTTTTGTGGCTATACGAAGCAATGGAACGTGATTAACAACAAGTAAAAGAGTGCAACAAGTGGCCCAATCCTTAATAATATTAAGAACAAGCTGGGTGTGTTGCCTATGATGATCAAACGTTCTTGAGACCGGCGGGATAACGACATAGTTGTCAATTCAATATATTACTTGCATTGATTATGTTGCTTAGTTATTTTTGTAGGGATAGGGCCTAATATAATGTGTTGCAAAACCATTAACTAACACATACTTATGATTGTTCTCTTAGTAAGTAACACAAGTACTAATATTTCTTGAGGTAAATAGCCAACCATAACCATAACTTTCTCTGAGGTCCCTATTTACCCCTCATGTCACAACTCATACTCAAGGGACGGTATAATTTGTCACTCGTACCTCCCATCCCTTAAAGGTGAAGTGACATGCAGTTGACGTTCGCATAACACCACCAGAGAGTTACACCATAACATTATTAATTAATCAACAATCTTTACTACAAATATATAACACTTGACAACTAGCCTTCTCCCATATATGCAAGAACACAAGGGAACTGCTCGCAACACATCATGATGAACAAATTCAATATGGTGATGATATTTTTAATAATATGAAAGTAATTACCTTTTCACCAATAAAACACAAGGCATCTACTACTAATACAACAATTAACACCGACAATTGGTACTGGTAATCAAGCCACAATCAATTGTAGAAAATTTTATGCAACGTGAAAGCGGTGATGGGGCTGATGATGAAGAAGGCGAAGATGACTTGGATGAAGAAGTTCCCAGTGATACAATGGAGTTAGTGATGACGGTTGCCTTGGATTCCCTCGGCAAAAAATAGCCCTCCACAGGAAGAACCCGGTTTACACCTCGTAGCCATAGCAAAAAAAATCAACGAAAAATGGATATGACCAAATCACCTCGAGAAGGACCCTAGCTAAAAGGCTTGGGTTCATTGGGAGACATGTGGGCCCTAAGCTCCATGGTATGGTGGGCGTCTACCCCCAGGCTCATGGCCTCTTTTGGCCCCAAACTCCTTGAACCATTTTTTTGGGGCTCTGGCATCACTCTTTCTTCACGAAGGTCCAAATTATATCCTCACATCATCTTCGAGAATTAATTCTCTGATTCTTCACATTTTAAGATAAACCACAATTAAATTGATGTAAAGATGATCATAAGGGTATAAAATTAGAATATAGCCTAAAATTGTGATGCAAAATACACGTAACAGCTCCCCAGATTTTAGACCTTGCTTGCCCTCAAGCAAAACGTGAACTTGATAAACATGTACACATGTTTAAAAAGCGAGAGGTTGGTAATAAAAGAATACACACATGAAGCAATCACAGTTTGCAAGAGTACTTTATACAACCTCAGCCGCCCGCCACATGTCGCGCTTTAGGCGCTCCCTCCCTATTTTATTTTTTATATTTTTTCGCACACATTTTCGGCTTTGTAAACGGTTTTTTGTTTTTTCGACATTTTGGTTTTCCACCGATCTTCTTAGCTTTTGGGTCAAAACTTTTTTCAATAAAATTCTATTTTTTTGCACAAAAAAATGCATTCTTTTTTTCTTTTACGAGAGTCACGGTTTTGCTTCCGCGAAGGCACGGTTGTGCCTTCTCGGAAATGAAAAAAAACACGTTTTTCGTTTTTTCCTTCCACGAGACGCATAGTTTTGCTTTCGCGAGAGGTACGGTTATGCTTTTGCGAGAGTCACGGCCGTGCCTTTCGGAAATGAAAAAAAACACGTTTTCTGTTTTTTTCTTTCCGCAAGAGGCACGGTTTTGCTTCCGTGAGAGGCACGGTTGTGCTTTCCCGAGAGTCACAGCCGCGCCTCTAAAAAAACATGGTTTCTGTTTTTTTCTTCCACGAGAGGCACAGTTGTGATTTCGCGAGAGGCACTCTTTCAGAAAGGGAAAAAACCCATGCTCCCGGTTCGGTTTTTTTGTCTGGTTTTTTCGTGAAAAAAAGTTCGTCAAAACCTATTAATATTGGATCTAGTTTTGAAGATCTCGACGTGAGGAATCCAACGGCGAAAACAGTTCGAGATTTAGACGCACAGTTTAATAGATAAGACGTTTTAAATAAACGGATCTAACAAAAAAGGGAAAACTGCCCAGGTTGCTACAAGTGCACATGCACGACGTCACTTGTCGCAACCTGGGAAGGTGGAAGTGATCTTTGTAACGAGTACTCCTCAACTAGTGAGTTCGTGCACTTACATCGAGAGTGCCTGAAACTTTTGGGTGCCTGTACAGTATTGGGCTGGCCCATATTTACGACTCATTCCCGCGTTGGCTCTGTGTTCGCTCTATGTTACTTTGTGTTTTCAACATTTTTATTTTTTTTCTTTT
The DNA here is from genome assembly GCA_032464435.1 of Aegilops umbellulata. NCBI lineage: Eukaryota > Viridiplantae > Streptophyta > Magnoliopsida > Poales > Poaceae > Aegilops > Aegilops umbellulata. The sequence goes on from CP136060.1 coordinate 51,362,202, forward strand.
GGTTTCTTTGTTTCTTCTTTGATTTTCTTTATGTTTTTCATTCTTCGCTCGATTCAAATTGTTTTCCATTCTTTTGCACTAGTTTCTTTCGGGTTTCTTCTATTTTCCCCTTTGCTTTCGTTGTTTCTTTCTTAGGTTTTGTTTGCATTTCTTTGATTCTTTTTTTGTTTTCATTGGGTTTTTTCTTTCTCTTCTCGTTCAGATCTCGAGCCTTTTTGATACATGTTTGACATTTATTCAACCACATAAAAAAATTGTACACATTAAACATTTTTTCAATTACACGATTAATATTTTTTAAAATATAACTTTTATGTTAACTTTCTTTTTGCGCACATTCTACATATTTTGCGTACACCAGAAATATTCTTTTACACGCATTTAACAAGTTTCAAATAAGTGATTTACATATTTTAAAACACATATTTTTTTATGTCTACTTTTTCGCATACACATTGTTTATTTTGTACATCACGAATATATTTTATATAGACGTTTTGCATTTTTAAATGCATGATTAACGTTTTTTAAATCGTATATATTACATCCCTTTTTGCATAAATAATTGTATATTTATTGTATGCACCAGGAAGATTTTCTAATACATGTTTAATACATGATTAGCACTTTTCATGTGTACTTTTCAGCATTTTTTATACATCATGAATATTTGCTAATACATGCTTAACAATTTTTATGTACAGATTAACATTTTTTCATATGTATGTTTTGATGTCTACTATTTTGCGTGCACATTGTACATTTTTTGTATACACCAGAAACAATTTATTTTGTGCACATTTAATATTTTCTAAATTCATTACTAACAATGTTCATATATAAGTTTTGACTGAAGGAAATATGCCCTAGAGGCAATAATAAAGTTATTATTTATTTCCTTATATCATGACAAATGTTTATTATTCATGCTAGAATTGTATTAACTGGAAACATAATACATGTGTGAATACATAGACAAACAGAGTGTCACTAGTATGCCTCTACTTGACTAGCTCATTAATCAAAGATGGTTATGTTTCCTAGCCATGAACAAAGAGTTGTTATTTGATTAAACGAGATCACATCATTAGTTGAATGATCTGATTAACATGACCCATTCCATTAGCATAGCACCCGATCGTTTAGTGTGTTGCTATTGCTTTTATCCATGACTTATACATGTTCCTTTAACTATGACATTATGCAACTCTCATTTACCGTAGGAACACTTTGTGTGCTACCAAACGTCACAACGTAACTGGGTGATTATAAAGGTGCTCTACAGGTGTCTCCGAAGGTACATATTGGGTTGGCGTATTTCGAGATTAGGATTTGTCACTCCGATTGTCGGAGAGGTATCTCAGGGCCTTCTCGGTAATGCACATCACATAAAGCCTTGCAAGCATTGCAACCAATGAGTTAGTTGCGAGATGATGTATTACAGAACGAGTAAAGAGGCTTGCCGGTAACGAGATTGAACTAGGTATTGGATACCGACGATCGAATCTCGGGCAAGTAACATACCGATGACAAAGGGAACAACGTAGTTGTTATGCGGTCTGACCGATAAAGATCTTCGTAGAATATGTAGGAACCAATATGGGCATCCAGGTCCCGCTGTTGGTTATTGACCGGAGACGTGTCTCGGTCATGTCTACATTGTTCTCGAACCGTAGGGTCCGCACGCTTAACGTTACGATGACAGTTATTATGAGTTTATACATTTTGATGTACCGAAGGAGTTCGGAGTCCCGGATGTGATCACGGACGTGACGAGGAGTCTCGAAATGGTCGAGACATAAAGAATTATATATTGGAAGCCTATGTTTGGACATCGGATGCATTCCAGGTGAAATCAAGATTTTACCGGAATACCGGGAGGGTTACCGGAACCCCCCGGGAGCATAATGGGCCAACATGGGCCTTGGAGGAGAGGTGAGAGGGCTGCCCTAGGGGCTGCGCCTCCCCCCTTCCCCTAGTCCTATTAGGACTAGGAGAGGTGGGCGCCCCCCTCTCCCTCTCTCTCCCCCTTGGAGAATCCTAGTCCACCTAGGATTGGGGGGGGGGGGAATCCTACTCCCAGAGGGAGTAGGACTCTCTGCGCCAAGGCTTGGCCGGCCAGCCCCTCCCCCTTGGCTCCTATACGGGGGCAGGGGGCACCCCAAAGACACACAAGTTGATCTACGGATCGTTCCTTAGCCGTGTGCGGTGCCCCCTTCCACCAAATTCCACCTCGATCATATCGTTGCAGTGCTTAGGCGAAGCCCTGCGCCGGTAACACATCAAGATTGTCACCACGCCGTCGTGCTGACGGAACTCTTCCTCGACGCTTTGCTGGATCGGAGCCCGGGGATCGTCATCGAGCTGAACGTGTGCCAAGAACTCGGAGGTGCCGGAGTAACGGTGCTGTGATCGGTTGGATCGCGAGGAGAACGTACGACTACTTCCTCTACGTTGTGTCAACGCTTCCGCTTCGGTCTACGAGGGTACGTAGATAACACTCTCCCCTCTCGTTGCTATGCATCACCATGATCTTGCGTGTGCGTAGGATTTTTTTTTGAAATTACTACGTTCCCCAACAGTGGCATCCGAGCCTAGGTTTTATGGTTTGATGTTATTTGCACGAGTAGAACACAAGTGAGTTGTGGACGATACAAGTCATACTGCCTACCAGCATGTCATACTTTGGTTCAGCGGTATTGTTGGACGAGACGATCCGGACCAACCTTACGCGTACAGCTTAGCGAGACCGGTTCCCTCGACGTGCTTTGCACATAGATGGCTTGCGGAAGACTGTCTCTCCAACTTTAGTTGAACCGAGTGTGGCTACGCCCGAGGTCCTTGAGAAGGTTAAAACGGAGTCTATTTGACAAACTATCGTTGTGGTTTTGATGCGTAGGTAAGATGAGTTCTTGCTTTAAGCCCATAGCAGCCACGTAAAAACTTGCAACAAAGTAGAGGACGTCTAACTTGTTTTTGCAGGGCATGTTGTGATGTGATATGGTCAAGACGTGATGCTAAATTTTATTGTATGAGATGATCATGTTTTGTAACCGAGTTATCGGCAACTGGCAGGAGCCATATGGTTGTCGCTTTATTGTATGCAATGCAATCGCGATGTAATGCTTTACTTTATTACTAAGCGGTAGTGATAGTCGTAGAAGCATAAGATTGGCGAGACGACAACGATGCTGCGATGAAGATCAAGGTGTCGCGCCGGTGACGATGGTGATCATGACGGTGCTTCGAAGATGGAGATCACAAGCACAAGATGATGATGGCCATATCATATCACTTTTATTGATTGCATGTGATGTTTATCCTTTTATGCATCTTATCTTGCTTTGATTGACGGTAGCATTATAAGATGATCTCTCACTAAATCAAGAAGTGTTCTCCCTGAGTATGCACCGTTGCGAAAGTTCTTCGTGCTGAGACACCACGTGATGATCGGGTGTGATAGGCTCTACGTTCAAATACAACGGGTGCAAAACAGTTGCACACGCGGAATACTCAGGTTTAACTTGACGAGCCTAGCATATAACAGATATGGCCTCGGAACACGGAGACCGAAAGGTCGAGCGTGAATCATATGTAGATATGATCAACATAGTGATGTTCACCATTGAAACTACTCCATCTCACGTGATGATCTGGACATGGTTTAGTTGATTTGGATCACGTGATCACTTAGAGGATTAGAGGGATGTCTATCTAAGTGGGAGTTCTTAAGTAATATGATTAATTGAACTTAAATTTATCATGAACTTAGTACCTGATAGTATCTTGCTTGTCTATGTTGTGTAGATAGATGGCTCGTGCTGTTGTTCCGTTGAATTTTAATGCGTTCCTTGAGAAAGCAAAGTTGAAAGATGATGGTAGCAATTACACGGACTGGGTCCGTAACTTGAGGATTATCCTCATTGCTGCACAGAAGAATTACGTCCTGGAAGCACCGCTGGGTGCCAGGCCTGGTGCAAGAGCTACGCCAGATTGTGAACGTCTGGCAAAGCAAAGCTGATGACTACTCTATAGTTCAGTGTGCCATGCTTTACGGCTTAGAACCGGGACTTCAACGACGTTTTGAACACCATGGAGCATATGAGATGTTCCAGGAGTTGAAGTTAATATTTCAAGCAAATGCCCGGATTGAGAGATATGAAGTCTCCAATAAGTTCTATAGCTGTAAAATGGAGGAGAACGGTTCTGTCAGTGAGCATATACTCAGAATGTCTGGGTATAACAATCACTTGATTCAACTGGGAGTTAATCTTCCGGATGATTGCGTCATTGACAGAATTCTCCAATCACTGCCACCAAGCTACAAGAGCTTCGTGATGAACTATAATATGCAAGGGATGACCAAAACTATGCCCGAGCTCTTCGCGATGCTAAAAGTCGCGGAGGTAGAAATCAAAAAGGAGCATCAAGTGTTGATGGTTAACAAAACCACTAGTTTCAAGAAAAAGGGCAAAGGGAAGAAAAAGGGGAACTTCAAAAAGAACAGCAAGCAAGTTGCTACTCAAGAGAAGAAACCCAAGTCTGGACCTAAGCCTGAAACTGAGTGCTTCTATTGCAAGCAGACTGGTCACTGGAAGCGGAACTGCCCCAAGTATTTGGCGGATAAGAAGGATGGCAAGGTTAACAAAGGTATATATGATATACATGTTATTGATGTGTACCTTACTAATTCTCGCAGTAGCACCTGGGTATTTGATACTAGTTCTGTTGCTAATATTTGCAACTCAAAACAGGGGCTACGGATTAAGCGAAGATTGGCTAAGGACGAGGTGACGATGCGCGTGGGAAATGGTTCCAAAGTCGATGTGATCGCGGTCGGCACGCTACCTCTACATCTACCTTCGGGATTAATATTAGATCTAAATAATTGTTATTTAGTACCAGCGTTGAGCATGAACATTATATCTGGATCTTGTTTGATGCGAGACGGTTATTCATTTAAATCAGAGAATAATGGTTGTTCTATTTATATGAGTAATATCTTTTATGGTCATGCGCCATTAAAGAGTGGTTTGTTCTTACTTAATCTCGATAGTAGTAACACACATATTCATAATGTTGAAGCCAAAAGATGCAGAGTTGATAATGATAGTGCAACTTATTTGTGGCACTGCCGTTTAGGTCATATCGGTGTAAAGCGCATGAAGAAACTCCATACTGATGGACTTTTGGAGTCACTTGATTATGAATCACTTGGCACTTGCGAACCGTGCCTTATGGGCAAGATGACTAAAACACCGTTCTCCGGTACTGTGGAGAGAGCAACAGATTTATTGGAAATCATACATACTGATGTATGTGGTCCAATGAATGTTGATGCTCGTGGCGGATATCGTTATTTTCTCACCTTCACTGATGATTTAAGCAGATATGGGTATATCTACTTAATGAAACACAAGTCTGAAACATTTGAAAAGTTCAAAGAATTTCAGAGTGAAGTGGAAAATCATCGTAACAAGAAAATAAAGTTTCTACGATCTGATCATGGAGGAGAATATTTGAGTTACGAGTTTGGTCTACATTTGAAACAATGCGGAATAGTTTCGCAACTCACGCCACCCGGAACACCACAACGTAATGGTGTGTCCGAACGTCGTAATCGTACTTTACTGGATATGGTGTGATCTATGATGTCTCTTACCGATTTACCGCTATCTTTTTGGGGTTATGCTCTAGAGACGGCCGCATTCACGTTAAATAGGGCACCATCAAAATCCGTTGAGATGACGCCTTATGAACTGTGGTTTGGCAAGAAACCAAAGTTGTCGTTTCTTAAAGTTTGGGGCTGCGATGCTTATGTGAAAAAGCTTCAACCTGATAAGCTCGAACCCAAATCGGAGAAATGTGTCTTCATAGGATACCCAAAGGAGACTATTGGGTATACCTTCTATCACAGATCCGAAGGCAAAATTTTTGTTGCTAAAGTCGGAAACTTTCTAGAGAAGGAGTTTCTCTCGAAAGAAGTGAGTGGGAGGAAAGTAGAACTTGATGAGATAACAGTATCTGCTCCCTTATTGAGAAGTAGTACATCACAGAAATCTGTTTCTGCGACACCTACATCAAATAGGGAGGAAGCCAATGATAATGATCATGAAACTTCACATCAAGTTTCTACTGAACTTCGTAGATCAACCAGAGTAAGATCCGCACCAGAGTGGTACGGTAATCCAATTTTGGAAGTCATGTTACTAGACCATGATGAACCTACGAACTATGAAGAAGCGATGGTGAGCCCAGATTCCGCAAAGTGGCTTGAGGCCATGAAATCTGAGATGGGATCCATGTATGATAACAAAGTGTGGACTTTGGTTGACTTGCCCGATGATCGGCAAGCAATAGAGAATAAATGGATTTTTAAGAAGAAGACTGACGCTGATGGTAATGTTACTGTCTATAAAGCTCGACTTGTTGCAAAAGGTTTTCGACAAGTTCAAGGGATTGACTACGATGAGACTTTCTCACCCGTAGCGATGCTTAAGTCTGTCCGAATCATGTTAGCAGTTGCCGCATTCTATGATTATGAAATTTGGCAAATGGATGTCAAAACTGCATTCCTGAATGGATTTCTGGAAGAAGAGTTGTATATGATGCAACCAGAAGGTTTTGTCGATCCGAAGGGAGCTAACAAAAGTGTGCAAGCTCCAGCGATCCATTTATGGACTGGTGCAAGCCTCTCGGAGTTGGAATAAACGCTTTGATAGTGTGATCAAAGCATTTGGTTTTATACAGACTTTTGGAGAAGCCTGTATTTACAAGAAAGTGAGTGGGAGCTCTGTAGCATTTCTGATATTATATGTGGATGACATATTACTGATCGGAAATAATATAGAATTTCTGGATAGCATAAAGGGATACTTGAATAAGAGTTTTTCAATGAAAGACCTCGGTGAAGCTGCTTACATATTGGGCATTAAGATCTATAGAGATAGATCAAGACGCTTAATAGGACTTTCACAAAGCACATACCTTGACAAAGTTTTGAAAAAGTTCAAAATGGATCAGGCAAAGAAAGGGTTCTTGCCTGTGGCACAAGGTGTGAAGTTGAGTAAGACTCAATGCCCGACCACCGCAGAAGATAGAGAGAAAATGAAAAATGTTCCCTATGCTTCAGCCATAGGCTCTATCATGTATGCAATGCTGTGTACCAGACCTGATGTGTGCCTTGCTGTAAGTTTAGCAGGCAGGTACCAAAGTAATCCAGGAGTGGATCACTGGACAGCGGTCAAGAACATCCTTAAGTACTTGAGAAGGACTAAGGATATGTTTCTCATTTATGGAGGTGACAAAGAGCTCGTCGTAAACGGCTACGTCGATGCAAGCTTTGACACTGATCCGGACGATTCCAAATCGCAAACCGGATACGTATTTACATTAAACGGTGGAGCTGTCAGTTGGTGCAGTTCTAAACAAAGCGTCGTGGCGGGATCTACATGTGAAGCTGAGTACATAGCCGCTTCGGAAGCAGCTAATGAAGGAGTCTGGATGAAGGAGTTCATATCCGATCTAGGTGTTGTACCTAGCGTATCGGGTCCAATGAAAATCTTTTGTGACAATACTGGTGCAATTGCCTTGGCAAAGGAATCCAGATTTCACAAAAGAACCAAACACATCAAAAGACGCTTCAACTCCATCCGGGATTTGGTCCAGGTGGGAGACATAGAGATATGCAAGATACATACGGATCTGAATGTTGCAGACCCGTTGACTAAGCCTCTTCCACGAGCAAAACATGATCAGCACCAAAACTCCATGGGTGTTAGAATCATTACTTTGTAATCTAGATTATTGACTCTAGTGCAAGTGGGAGACTGAAGGAAATATGCCCTAGAGGCAATAATAAAGTTATTATTTATTTCCTTATATCATGATAAATGTTTATTATTCATGCTAGAATTGTATTAACTGGAAACATAATACATGTGTGAATACATAGACAAACAGAGTGTCACTAGTATGCCTCTACTTGACTAGCTCATTAATCAAAGATGGTTATGTTTCCTAGCCATGAACAAAGAGTTGTTATTTGATTAAACGAGATCACATCATTAGTTGAATGATCTGATTGACATGACCCATTCCATTAGCATAGCACCCGATCGTTTAGTGTGTTGCTATTGCTTTTATCCATGACTTATACATGTTCCTTTAACTATGAGATTATGCAACTCCCATTTACCGTAGGAACACTTTGTGTGCTACCAAACGTCACAACGTAACTGGGTGATTATAAAGGTGCTCTACAGGTGTCTCCGAAGGTACATATTGGGTTGGCGTATTTCGAGATTAGGATTTGTCACTCCGATTGTCGGAGAGGTATCTCAGGGCCTTCTCGGTAATGCACATCACATAAAGCCTTGCAAGCATTGCAACCAATGAGTTAGTTGCGAGATGATGTATTACAGAACGAGTAAAGAGGCTTGCCGGTAACGAGATTGAACTAGGTATTGGATACCGACGATCGAATCTCGGGCAAGTAACATACCGATGACAAAGGGAACAACGTATGTTGTTATGCGGTCTGACCGATAAAGATCTTCGTAGAATATGTAGGAACCAATATGGGCATCCAGGTCCCGCTGTTGGTTATTGACCGGAGACGTGTCTCGGTCATGTCTACATTGTTCTCGAACCGTAGGGTCCGCACGCTTAACGTTACGATGACAGTTATTATGAGTTTATACATTTTGATGTACCGAAGGAGTTCGGAGTCCCGGATGTGATCACGGACGTGACGAGGAGTCTCGAAATGGTCGAGACATAAAGAATTATATATTGGAAGCCTATGTTTGGACATCGGATGCATTCCAGGTGAAATCAGGATTTTACCGGAATACCGGGAGGGTTACCGGAACCCCCCGGGAGCATAATGGGCCAACATGGGCCTTGGAGGAGAGGTGAGAGGGCTGCCCTAGGGGCTGCCCTAGGGGCTGCGCGCCTCCCCCCCTTCCCCTAGTCCTATTAGGACTAGGAGAGGTGGGCGCCCCCCTCTCCCTCTCTCTCCCCCTTGGAGAATCCTAGTCCAACTAGGATTGGGGGGGGGGGGGAATCCTACTCCCAGAGGGAGTAGGACTCTCTGGCGCGCCAAGGCTTGGCCGGCCAGCCCCTCCCCCTTGGCTCCTTTATATACGGGGGCAGGGGGCACCCCAAAGACACACAAGTTGATCTACGGATCGTTCCTTAGCCGTGTGCGGTGCCCCCTTCCACCAAATTCCACCTCGATCATATCGTTGCAGTGCTTAGGCGAAGCCCTGCGCCGGTAACACATCAAGATCGTCACCACGCCGTCGTGCTGACGGAACTCTTCCTCGACGCTTTGCTGGATCGGAGCCCGGGGATCGTCATCGAGCTGAACGTGTGCCAAGAACTCGGAGGTGCCGGAGTAACGGTGCTGTGATCGGTTGGATCACGAGGAGAACGTACGACTACTTCCTCTATGTTGTGTCAACGCTTCCGCTTCGGTCTACGAGGCTACATAGATAACACTCTCCCCTCTCGTTGCTATGCATCACCATGATCTTGCGTGTGCGTAGGAATTTTTTTTGAAATTACTACGTTCCCCAACATTGACCTCTACTTTCTTCCATACATATTGTAGATTTTATGTATACATCAGAAATATATTATTAAACATGTGCAACATTTTTTAAATACATGATTAAATATCATTTTTCATTTATATGTTTTGATGTCTAATTTTTCTCATACACATTTGTACAATTTTTGTGTACAGTAGAAACATTTGTCTACACACGTTCAAAAAATATTCAAGTGCACGATTAATATTTTTCAATTTTGTATCTTAAGTGATTTTTAGAATATATAGAAGACGTCGAATTATTAGTGAACATAAAAAATTAAAGATAAAAATAAAGCAAAACATGAATAATAAAACGAAAGAGAAAAAGGAGCACTCAAGGTCAATGGTCCCCACTTGGCGGTCCATTTTATGGCCGCTGATTAGTCCCTTTAGTGACCCGGTAAAGAAGCAGAAAGGATTCTCGTCTTTTTCTCAGAGGTGACCCTGAGTTATCGAACTCACGAGCTTTTGTAAGAGAATTAAATTCCAGCTTTTTGACCGAATCAAAATCAATTTGACACTAGAAACACACGGTATGACAATACTACTACGGAAATAGTAACGAGGAGCAATTGCTAGCGAACGCCTAAACTGTCACATGATTTTGATCCTACGGATTAGATTACTTTTTACACTTAAAATTAAAGAAATATCATGGTTGGTTTGCAAAAAAGCCACCCAGTTTTTTCAATACACTAAAACTGTCGGATGGACGTTCGCAGATGCCCTCTCTTGTGACGAACCTTCGTTGGATAGCCAACCCTATATGCTAACCCACCATCCCGAATTACTTGTTTTAAATTTATCTAGATACATACAAATGTATCCAACACACAAGTAAGTAATTTGACATAATGTTGGATTATAGATGGGCTTAGTCCCATATAAAACAATAATGTCTGGTTAATCTCTAAGGCCCATTTATGTGCATGGCAAATGCTGGAAAGTTTAGTATTATACTCCTAGTGGAGTGAGAGTGAGACCCCATTATAAGGGCTACTCTACCACATGCCATTTGGAGCTTGAGAAGAGGAATTGTACACGTGCGCTCCTCCTCCTCCGCCACCGCCCGCCTCGCCTCGTCAAGCCGCGCACGCACTGTGGGTTGAGGGGATGAGCTGAGCTGAAGCTTATTTTTGCCTGTCAGGAATGGTTAATTAACCTCGGATTAATTGACGAGTCGCTACAGTAGTGCCACTGTCAGGACCCCGATCCTAAGTCACACTGATCTAGCATGTAACACATCATATCACTTTGCGGCCTCACGCACGGTATTCCCACGGGTGCCACCTTACCTGGCCCGGGACCGTTTGCGCCTTTTGGCTCACGTATATGATAGTGTCGCTAGCATCCATATGACAAAGAACCCGGGCCGACATGGCTAGTCGTGAACCCAAAGCGGCACTAACCCATGGGGACAGGCATACATGAATCAACCTCGAGCATGTCGGTCAACAACGTGTGAATCCGGGCTGTAGCACTGGGCTAACAGGACTCCGGTAACCCGGGCTGTAGCAGGCTAGGCAGGACTCCGGATGTCACCGCGTGACATTTCCCCGAAGGGACAGACACAGGAACGAAGTGAAACACATGCCGGCCAGTCAAGTGTCCCGAGCAGTAGTGCTGGGCTAGCAGGACTCCGGTGAACCGGGCTGTAGCGGACTACTATCGCTCAGAAGCACTAGACTACATTTCCCCATATGATAGGCTGCCAAGGATAAACAACTAGATAGTCGGATCCCACTCATACCAAGCATTTCAATCATACACACAATATGCCCGATATGAGTAAATACAACATGGCATCACAACATAACTCTACGACTCAAAGTATTTATTCATTAGGCTCCGAGGAGCGAGATATTACAAACATGAGTCTCATGACCCAACACTCAGAGCATACAAGTCAAAACACAAGCGGAAGCTTAACATGTCTGAGTACAGACATCTACAAATGAAAAAGGCTGAGAAGCCTGACTATCTACTAGATCCTGCCGAGGGCACAAGATCGTAGCTGAGGTAACAAGCTAAACGTCGAAGTCCAAGCGGTACTACTAGCGAGACTGAAGTCTCTCTGCAAAAACGTAAAATAGGCAAACGTGAGTACAATTGTACTCAGCAAGACTTACATCAGAACTAACTACATATGCATCAGTATCAATAAAGGGGGTGGACGAGTTTGACTGCAGCAAGCCAGCTTTGACTCGGTGGCTATCCTAAACTACGACTGCAAGTAACTCTTTTGAGGTGGCGCACACGAGTCCACATATTCACCATTTCAATACATCACTATGGATCCGCTCCCGTCTCCCTACGAGAAGGCCATCCATAGCACTCACACTTATCTTGCGCATTTTAGAGTATCCACTTTCACTTGTCTATGAACTGTACAAGGGGTCCAAGTTTCCATATCCGAGGAATCCGGCTATTCGAATAGATAATGATAACCCTGCAGGGGTGTACTTCTTCACACACGCTCTCGCCACTTATCGCCCTGTACACGTCATGTACCTCGGCAACCTTCAAGCGGAAGCCGGGCGAGGGAGTCGGCCACGACCTGACTAATCACACAAGTCTCTCGTCCAGGTTTATCGCCTATTCGGGTTCCATCCGCAAGGAGATCTGGCCGGGGTGTCGCTCACGGCCCCAAACGATGTGAGCAGGGTTCCCAAGCCCACCAACCGGGTGCCACTTGGTACACCGTGCCACTGTGCCTAGTCTGTCCCAAGCCCACCTGTACCGGGTGCCACTTGGTAGACTACTAACACTACCTACAAACACCAGAAACTAGTTGCAACTCCTGGACAGAGATCAAGTGGATTAATAAGTCGAGAGGGGCACTTAAGCATTACAATGCGTGGTAGTAACTGTTCATGGATCACAAACACAGAACTCAGTTCCTGAGGACGGCTGCAATGAGACAACCCACCATGTACTCCTACATGGCCTCTCACCGCTACCTTTACCAAATCGTGTTCACACACTTAGCTCTCAACAGTAGGACATGTTCACCACATTCCAATTCATTCCCGATGAATCAGACCCGACTCAACTCTAAGCAGTAGCAGGCATGACAACAAGCATGAATGAGTAGGCACATCAGGGCTCAAACAACTCCTACTCATGCTAGTGGGTTTCATCTATTTATTGTGGCAATGACAAGTCATGCAGAGGATAAGGGGTTCAACTAACGCAGCAAGTAACAGTTGAATCGTTGTTGTCCTAATGCAGTAAAAGAGAGCAGGAGCGAGAGAGTGGGATTGTATCGGAATGAACAAGGGGTTTTGCTTGCCTAGCACTTCTGAAGATAGTATAGTTCTTCATCGGTGTCATCAAACTCATCGTCGGAATACGCCTACCGAGAGGGGACAAATACCGGCAAACAAAGAGGAACACAATCAATGCAATGCAACAAACATGATGCATGATAATGTCATGGCAATATGATGTGATTTGAGCTGATGCAGCTAGCAACCAGATTAAATGAAGCTGGTTTGAACCAAAGATTCAAATTCAACTCCATATGTGATTATTCAAATGCCATTCACTTAGTTTGTCCTAAACAGCAGCCATAGGTTGTTCTAACATGCATGAAAATGGCACAGATGGATAGATTGGATTTTTCTGATAATTTTTCATATATAATTTATTTCATTTGGAGTTACGGTTGATTTGATATGAATTTTTGAAGTTTAGAATATTTTCTGGAATTTCTGATTAAAAAATAAATCCAGAAAAAGCATTACTGCGTCAGCACTACGTCACTGTGACGTCAGCAGGGTCAACGGCGTGGTCCAGGTCAAACCTGACGTGTGGGATCCACACGTCAGTGACACAGGGCTGAAAAGGGCGGTTGACAGGTGGGACCGGTCAACGCTGACTTGTCAAAGTCAATGCTGACAAATGGGGCCCGCAAGATTAGCACTAATTTAACAGGATAATTAGATTAACCTAATTAGGCTCGGGGACCCACATGTCAGTGTCTGTTAGGGTGGGTAATTAACAGATATTAGCACTAATTGTGCCGCCACGTCAGCATCGCCGGATTAGGCGCCGGCGACCACATGCCGCTGCGGAGGCTCACCGGAGTGGCTCGGGAAGGCACTACAGAGGGTGGTTTGCGACGGGGTTTGGCTCTACAGGGAGCTGGAGGAGTGGCGCATCCACTGGTGGCAACGACTGGGGCTGGGGTGGCCTGTGGCGGTGGGGGCGGCGAGCGAGGCGGCGGCCGGAGTGCGGTGGTGACGCAAGCGCGGGGTTAGAGCAAGCGGGCGAGCAAAACGAGTAGCGGAGCAGCAACTACGATGCTCCAGGAGCACAAAGGTGCAATGCGTTCGAGCAGAGAAGCTCGAGAGTGTCGAGCTCGTCGGCAATGGCGGACGGCGGCTTCGGGTGCTCGCGAGGCGGTGCTACGGCATGCGAGCGAGGAAATTAAGAGGGGGAACCGAGGCATGGGCTCACAGCGGTTGAAGTGGCCGTCGACGGCGAGCTCGGGGACAGCCGGACGGCGACGTGAGGGCGGTGGAGATCTGCGGCGGCCGGCGATGAAGAAGACGACGGTGGCGACGATGGAGGCCGTCCGGAGGTGCGTGGCTCGGCGAGGAGGGAGAGGGGATCGCGGAGGAGCTGTGGAGCGCGTCGGGGATGCGAGGTCGTGGCTCTGGCGATGACTACGGCGAACGGCGGCGATGGTGGCGCTCGGCCATGGGGAGGAACGAGAGAGGGAGGCGAGGGGGAGAGTGAACGAGGGTCCAGGGGGTGCGGGGCGTCGTGGCGACGCGCGGGGCATCCAGAGCGACGAGGGGGATCCAGGCAGGCAGCTGCGTGCCGACGTGCACGGCGTCGGGCACCGCTTCCCCTCTGCCTACTGGCAAGAGGAGGAAGACGGCTCTGCCCCTGGTGGGCTGGGCCAGAACAGGAACGGGCCGGCCAGGTAGGTGCCAGGTAAGTGGCTGGGTCCTTTCTCTCTCTCCTTTTCTAAAAATTTCAGTTTTCTATTATTCTGTAAATTTCAGGGCTTTATTAAAAATACCAGGGCATTACCAAAAATCATGAAACTAATCATGGCTACTGTTTAGAATATATCAAACAGCAAACATTTTAGCTTATGATTATTTGAGCATTTAAAATATTTAGTAGCATTTAAATGCCCAAATGCAAATAAAGTATGATTTAAATCAGTGACCAATTATGTCATGGAAAAAATGTGCAACACTTCTGGTTATGGTTTTAGCATTTTCCAGAAATGATGAACAATTTTAAAAGCCATTTGGATTACTGAAAATATTTTAGGTGAACCTAGTTGAATTTCTTTTGGTGCTAGGGTTTGAACATCCCCAATTCAACTTTCAAAGAAATTTAGACATGATGCATGGATGCTTGTGCAACTATTTACAAACAAATTCTAGGGCTGTGACAACTCACCCCCACTAAACAAGAATCTCGCCCCGAGATTCAAGACGTGAGGTAAGAAGACAGAGGGGGCACAAGCTAACACGATCTTCATGATCCAACTGCCCTTCTCGAAGAAGTAGCTTCATTGCATCATATTGATCTTGATGTCCTCGCTTTGAGATCTTCATCCAACACGATGGCGACAGAAGAACTCTATAGGAAACGATCTCCTCGAAGATCGAGCATTCAAGATCAATTCGTGGAATGAGATGTTGGAACATCTCGAGTTGAGACAAAAAAAACACATCGAGAGGGATGGCAGAACATCGACGGGGTTTGATTTGATGGGCAATAATTCCACACTTAGAAAGATGGTGGATGGTGTCACGGTAGCGAGGAAAATTACCATGATTCTATAACGGGGCACCTCAGGGAAGGTGACTCGCAGAAATATTCCCTTAAGTGGCAAAAAGAATTACTTTTGATACTGAGATCATTGGAACTCTTTATTCCAGCCTAAGGCAATCACAAACGATCGTTTGAAGGAGCTCGGAAAGGTGACATACTCGGACTAGATTGAATGATGTGGACTACCTTGTTGAAGACAACGCAATGGATGATTTTGCTTATCACCAGAAATGGATGGGACCATGACAAGTCCACTCTTGAATATGATCCTGGACAACAACTATTGAGGTGCAAGCTGGGAACAAAATGCAAATGCTGGGAATGATTCTGGTAACTGGGAGATAACTCAACAGTCGAGAGCAATTCCACTGTTGGAATGGTTATAGCATAATCGAGGAATACTAATAGCACAAGGATCCCTAAGGAACAACTTCTAAAATAGGTCGCACGAGATCCTCATGGAGAAGATGTCAAATAGCTCAATCAAGATACTACAATGATAGATCTTTCGGCTAGGTGTGTCGGCCAGACATCAACCTTGTCGGGACCTACATAGTAGATCTTGGAAGAAGTTCCAACCATCATATCTGCCTGAGATTCAGATCTGATTGATAACGGAATATTTCAGACAGCCTGTCTGGAAAAGAAAGTTTGCAACACAATTCGACGAGATGACGTTGCGAGATTCTCGGGATATGAACTATGATAGCAAGCTCCAAAACATGAGCAGGTTATGCTACAAGCATGTGAACACGTTGTCCTAGACAAGCATGACCACATGGTAGTCTTATAATAAAACACCACCAGGTTCTGGTTGGGAACCATCATCGAGGACATCGAAGTCCTTACATAAGTCTTGCTCTTAAGAAGGAACTTCTTCTCCCTAAACAAATCAATCAGTGGCTTGCTGTGCTAGGGAATACATATGGAGTGGAGGTAATCAATCTACCAAACCATAGAATACTTCGCACGTATGCATGACTGATTTGAGATGATTCCAGAGGAAACAAAACAAACCTTTCTCAAACTCACGGCGGCAACTTACACCTAATGCATGTGAATTCGAGGAAGTCACTTCTTCCATCCAAGCATAAGCTTCATGAACGGAACACGAAAGCAATGCTTACAAAGTTTCTAACACTAACTTAGATGTTCAACATGAATCCTGGGGGAGACAAAATGCTGCTGATGAGCTCAACAACAACTCATCGGAATTTCCATATCACTGGACTTCCACCATCATGTGAACACGGTGATAGCATTGGTCAGACCAAAGGATGTAATGGTGTACGCTCGAGGGATCAACCACGAGTAAGACAACATTACGAACATCGTTGGTTCTGATTTGACTTGATGATAGCCCATACTCAAGTCAAAATTTTGACAAGACAATACATCCAACAACTGATCACGAGGACCAATTGGTGAAGATATCATCTTTCTTCAACACACACCACAAAAGATATCCCTTAACATGAACTAAGTCAGACAAGCTTTATCTTCCAACTCTCCAAGTTGTTGTCTAGCTCAACCAACTAGCTCAGGGATATCTAACACAGATTCTTGGAGAAAGGGTGGTTCACAAGGAACCAACTTGATCACGAGCTCAACATAACAGTCTGAGGACAACCTGGTAATACTTCCGAGAAGATATTCGGAAAATCACGAACCACCGGTATGTTACTAAGCTCGAGAACAACCTTGCTTTTCAGGGCAAGATGATATGATCAAAAGAGCAAGGGTTTGACTAATCCTCACTCATTGATCAAGGAGTGCACCAGAAATAAGGACTAGGTAGCACAATTAATCTTAGAATGATGATTCAATAACCAACACGCTAAGAATGAGGATTTGTCCATTTACTACCAGGCAACACGGTTGCTAGGAATATTGATTTCACACATCATGGTTCACTTGTCGGCAATCCGGTTGTGACAACACGGAAACGAGGAATGAACAGTGATGGCAAGAAGTATTACTGCGTCAAAAATTCATGAGAGATGGTGCAATTCTCATGACCATCCTGACATAAAGGGGGTAATACTCCGAGGTAGAACAGAACAAAAGCTAGATTGGCATTTTGATCTGCGAAGTACAATTGCTTTGACCCAATCCTAGATGTGGATGAGGTACTGGAGTTTGTTTCTCCTAGTCATTCCAGAACAGAATGGCTTGACGAACCATAAGAATACTAGGATCGATGAACACGAATGCACGACCACTCCTGACTATCAATTGATAGACGAGGGTCAGAAAATGACTAAGGGGAACAACTCAAGGAGCATATAACTTCCTGAGTTGTGGATTCATGGGTTAGTATGTCAAACGAGTTTAACAAATTTCTTCCGGATAACCCATGCAGGAAGGAGGTACTGGCAGAATCACAATATGGGTGGAGTACTCCTCAAGAGCACCCTGGTTGTGATCTTTTGGTTCAAAGAACTTCTGCCTTAATGGTTCATGGTATTTGGAAGAAGGAGATACCACGGACCTCGAGGACTAATGCAAAGGTTACTAATATCGTAAGGGAACTAGCAAATACTATCAACATGAAGTAAGTAGGATGAATCTCGGGTTCAAAAACCCAAGAGTAGAATACCTACTAACTAATAACATCACGGGACGCTTTCGAGAATGGTGGCCAGAATCAACACACTGGGAACACAAAACATGGACAGATTACTAGATGGTTTCATAAGACACCTAGGGTCATAGTAGTAGCTCCAACATATACGTCAAGGCAACGAAGTACCTCAACAGACCGATTAGTGTGCTTGTTCTGACCAAAAAGGACATCAGGAACGGAGAGAAAGGATTTGCAAATGCATCAGACTATTTAGAAACCTGGGATGACTCGGACAGCATAACGGCTGTAAATGCTCAGAAAAAGATTTGAGACATTCGCAACAGTTTGCATAGACACTCAAAAACATCATATCAAAGTTCTGAGGCCAGTTATCAACATATGGAAGTAGTGGAAACTGAACTGAGGTTTGAACTCAACAATCCTAGGCAACTACGGTTTAGTAACACGTCATCCTGAGAGATAGATGAGAAGGCCTAGTTCTTAAACCCCGTAGAAGAGAAGAGGGTGACTCAGATCAGAGGGCATGAGGTATAAGGAGTAAAAAGAGCCTTACGTTCCATCCCACAATCAATTCCCTTACATAACTAAAGCATTTCTAGACACAACTTCGACCAGTTTGGCTTGGTAATCCTACAGGCAGTCAGGCTCTGATACCAACGCTGTCAGGACCCCGATCCTAAG
This sequence comes from Aegilops umbellulata, assembly GCA_032464435.1. NCBI lineage: Eukaryota > Viridiplantae > Streptophyta > Magnoliopsida > Poales > Poaceae > Aegilops > Aegilops umbellulata. The sequence continues at coordinate 51,380,870 of CP136060.1, forward strand.
TCACACTGATCTAGCATGTAACACATCATATCACTTTGCGGCCTCACGCACGGTATTCCCACGGGTGCCACCTTACCTGGCCCGGGACCGTTTGCGCCTTTTGGCTCACGTATATGATAGTGTCGCTAGCATCCATATGACAAAGAACCCGGGCCGACATGGCTAGTCGTGAACCCAAAGCGGCACTAACCCATGGGGACAGGCATACATGAATCAACCTCGAGCATGTCGGTCAACAGCGTGTGAATCCGGGCTGTAGCACTGGGCTAACAGGACTCCGGTAACCCGGGCTGTAGCAGGCTAGGCAGGACTCCGGATGTCACCGCGTGACATTTCCCCGAAGGGACAGACACAGGAACGAAGTGAAACACATGCCGGCCAGTCAAGTGTCCCGAGCAGTAGTGCTGGGCTAGCAGGACTCCGGTGAACCGGGCTGTAGCGGACTACTATCGCTCAGAAGCACTAGACTACATTTCCCCATATGATAGGCTGCCAAGGATAAACAACTAGATAGTCGGATCCCACTCATACCAAGCATTTCAATCATACACACAATATGCCCGATATGAGTAAATACAACATGGCATCACAACATAACTCTACGACTCAAAGTATTTATTCATTAGGCTCCGAGGAGCGAGATATTACAAACATGAGTCTCATGACCCAACACTCAGAGCATACAAGTCAAAACACAAGCGGAAGCTTAACATGTCTGAGTACAGACATCTACAAATGAAAAAGGCTGAGAAGCCTGACTATCTACTAGATCCTGCCGAGGGCACAAGATCGTAGCTGAGGTAACAAGCTAAACGTCGAAGTCCAAGCGGTACTACTAGCGAGACTGAAGTCTCTCTGCAAAAGCGTAAAATAGGCAAACGTGAGTACAATTGTACTCAGCAAGACTTACATCAGAACTAACTACATATGCATCAGTATCAATAAAGGGGGTGGACGAGTTTGACTGCAGCAAGCCAGCTTTGACTCGGTGGCTATCCTGAACTACGACTGCAAGTAAATCTTTTGAGGTGGCGCACACGAGTCCACATATTCACCATTTCAATACACCACTATGGATCCGCTCCCGTCTCCCTACGAGAAGGCCATCCATAGCACTCACACTTATCTTGCGCATTTTAGAGTATCCACTTTCACTTGTCTATGAACTGTACAAGGGGTCCAAGTTTCCATATCCGAGGAATCCGGCTATTCGAATAGATAATGATAACCCTGCAGGGGTGTACTTCTTCACACACGCTCTCGCCACTTATCGCCCTGTACACGTCATGTACCTCGGCAACCTTCAAGCGGAAGCCGGGCGAGGGAGTCGGCCACGACCTGACTAATCACACAAGTCTCTCGTCCAGGTTTATCGCCTATTCGGGTTCCATCCGCAAGGAGATCCGGCCGGGGTGTCGCTCACGGCCCCAAACGATGTGAGCAGGGTTCCCAAGCCCACCAACCGGGTGCCACTTGGTACACCGTGCCACTGTGCCTAGTCTGTCCCAAGCCCACCTGTACCGGGTGCCACTTGGTAGACTACTAACACTACCTACAAACACCAGAAACTAGTTGCAACTCCTGGACAGAGATCAAGTGGATTAATAAGTCGAGAGGGGCACTTAAGCATTACAATGCGTGGTAGTAACTGTTCATGGATCACAAACACAGAACTCAGTTCCTGAGGACGGCTGCAATGAGACAACCCACCATGTACTCCTACATGGCCTCTCACCGCTACATTTACCAAATCGTGTTCACACACTTAGCTCTCAACAGTAGGACATGTTCACCACATTCCAATTCATTCCCGATGAATCAGACCCGACTCAACTCTAAGCAGTAGCAGGCATGACAACAAGCATGAATGAGTAGGCACATCAGGGCTCAAACAACTCCTACTCATGCTAGTGGGTTTCATCTATTTATTGTGGCAATGACAGGTCATGCAGAGGATAAGGGGTTCAACTAACGCAGCAAGTAACAGTTGAATCGTTGTTGTCCTAATGCAGTAAAAGAGAGCAGGAGCGAGAGAGTGGGATTGTATCGGAATGAACAAGGGGTTTTGCTTGCCTGACACTTCTGAAGATAGTATAGTTCTTCATCGGTGTCATCGAACTCATCGTCGGAATACGCCTACCGAGAGGGGACAAATACCGGCAAACAAAGAGGAACACAATCAATGCAATGCAACAAACATGATGCATGATAATGTCATGGCAATATGATGTGATTTGAGCTGATGCAGCTAGCAACCAGATTAAATGAAGCTGGTTTGAACCAAAGATTCAAATTCAACTCCATATGTTATTATTCAAATGCCATTCACTTAGTTTGTCCTAAACAGCAGCCATAGGTTGTTCTAACATGCATGAAAATGGTACAGATGGATAGATTGGATTTTTCTGATAATTTTTCATATATAATTTATTTCATTTGGAGTTACGGTTGATTTGATATGAATTTTTGAAGTTTAGAATATTTTCTGGAATTTCTGATTAAAAAATAAATCCAGAAAAAGCATTACTGCGTCAGCACTACGTCACTGTGACGTCAGCAGGGTCAACGGCGTGGTCCAGGTCAAACCTGACGTGTGGGATCCACACGTCAGTGACACAGGGCTGAAAAGGGCGGTTGACAGGTGGGACCGGTCAACGCTGACTTGTCAAAGTCAATGCTGACAAATGGGGCCCGCAAGATTAGCACTAATTTAACAGGATAATTAGATTAACCTAATTAGGCTCGGGGACCCACATGTCAGTGTCTGTTAGGGTGGGTAATTAACAGATATTAGCACTAATTGTGCCGCCACGTCAGCATCGCCGGATTAGGCGCCGACGACCACATGCCGCGGCGGAGGCTCACCGGAGTGGCTCGGGAAGGCACTACAGAGGGTGGTTTGCGACGGGGTTTGGCTCTACGGGGAGCTGGAGGAGTGGCGCATCCACTGGTGGCAACGACTGGGGCTGGGGTGGCCTGTGGCGGTGGGGGCGGCGAGCGAGCCGGCGGCCGGAGTGCGGTGGTGACGCAAGCGCGGGGTTAGAGCAAGCGGGCGAGCAAAACGAGTAGCGGAGCAGCAACTACGATGCTCCAGGAGCACAAAGGTGCAACGCGTTCGAGCAGAGAAGCTCGAGAGTGTCGAGCTCGTCGGCAATGGCGGACGGCGGCTTCGGGTGCTCGCGAGGCGGTGCTACGGCATGCGAGCGAGGAAATTAAGAGGGGGAACCGAGGCATGGGCTCACAGCGGTTGAAGTGGCCGTCGACGGCGAGCTCGGGGACAGCCGGACGACGACGTGAGGGCGGTGGAGATCTGCGGCGGCCGGCGATGAAGAAGACGACGGTGGCGACGATGGAGGCCGTCCGGAGGTGCGTGGCTCGGCGAGGAGGGAGAGGGGATCGCGGAGGAGCTGTGGAGCGCGTCGGGGATGCGAGGTCGTGGCTCTGGCGATGACTACGGCGAACGGCGGCGATGGTGGCGCTCGGCCATGGGGAGGAATGAGAGAGGGAGGCGAGGGGGAGAGTGAACGAGGGTCCAGGGGGTGCGGGGCGTCGTGGCGACGCGCGGGGCATCCAGAGCGACGAGGGGGAGCCAGGCAGGCAGCTGCGTGCCGACGTGCACGGCGTCGGGCACCGCTTCCCCTCTGCCTACTGGCAAGAGGAGGAAGACGGCTCTGCCCCTGGTGGGCTGGGCCAGAACAGGAACGGGCCGGCCAGGTAGGTGCCAGGTAAGTGGCTGGGTCCTTTCTCTCTCTCCTTTTCTAAAAATTTCAGTTTTCTATTATTCTGTAAATTTCAGGGCTTTATTAAAAATACCAGGGCATTACCAAAAATCATGAAACTAATCATGGCTACTGTTTAGAATATATCAAACAACAAACATTTTAGCTTATGATTATTTGAGCATTTAAAATATTTAGTAGCATTTAAATGCCCAAATGCAAATAAAGTATGATTTAAATCAGTGACCAATTATGTCATGGAAAAAATGTGCAACACTTCTGGTTATGGTTTTAGCATTTTCCAGAAATGATGACAATTTTAAAAGCCATTTGGATTACTGAAAATATTTTAGGTGAACCTAGTTGAATTTCTTTTGGTGCTAGGGTTTGAACATCCCCAATTCAACTTTCAAAGAAATTTAGACATGATGCATGGATGCTTGTGCAACTATTTACAAACAAATTCTAGGGCTGTGACAGCCACTGTCCAAGACGTTGGACCATGGGCTATTCGCGGACTCGGCCGTGGGCCTGAGCCCAAGCCCATCTACCTCACGGCCTATATAAGGAGGCACGGGCCAGTGAAGTGAACCCTGACTCAGTTCACTCACTCCCTCTTGCACAACCCTAGTGAAAGCACAAGTGCTCCCTGGGTGGTTTTGGTAATTAATATCAACATATCTCTTGTTGGACTAACACTTTTACCTAGTATGTTTCATATAAGTTCAACAATGAAGTGGCATGCACTAAAGGATGTGGAACTCCTTCAAGATGCTAAGGACATAGGATTGGCTCAAGCTTCAAGATCAAGACTCTACATTTTATATTTTAGTGATCAGAAATCACATTGAGTCTATAGGAAAAGCCAATACTATCAAGGAGGGATGAGGTGTTGCTTGATGAGCCTCTTGCTGCATGTTCTTAGTGATATGCTCCAAAATCCTCAACTACCTTCCCACATCCACATATGACCTAAACCAAAGTCAAACTTGGCCCCACCGATTCTTTCTATCCGGCGCCACCGAGTTTCACATGTCATAGCCTCTGCCACAAACCCTAGCAAATCGGTTTCACCGATAGGGATCTCGGTCTCACCGAGATGGGATTGTAATCTCACTGTGTATGTCCATTTCCAAAATCGGTCTCACCGAGTTTGAGCAATCGGTACTACCGAGATTACAATGCAAACTCTCTGGTCAGCTTGTTACCAAAATCGGTCCCAGTGAGTTTGTGTAATCGGTCTCACCGAGTTTGCCTGACCAACTCTCTGGTTAGCTAATTACCAAAATCGGTCCCACCGAGTTTGTATAATCGGTCACACCGAGATTACGTTATGCCCAAACCCTAACCATATTTGTCCTACCGAGTTGCATCTCAGTCCCACCGAAAATCCTAACGGTCACTTGGTTTGCTGAATCGGTCCGACCGAGTTTAACGGTTCGGGCCCACCGAGTTTGGCAGATTGTGTGTAACGGTTAGATTTTGTGTGGAGGCTATATATACCCCTCCACCCACTCTTCATTCATGGAGAGAGCCATCAGAACACATCTACACTTCCAATACACATGTTCTGAGAGAGAACCACCTACACTTGTGTTGAGCTCAAGATATTCCATTCCTACCATATGAATCTTGATCTCTAGCCTTCCCCAAGTTGCTTTCCACTCAAATCTTCTTTCCACCAAATCCAAATCCTGTGAGAGAGAGTTGAGTGTTGGGGAGACTATCATTTGAAGCACAAGAGCAAGGAGTTCATCATGAACACACCATTTGTTACTTCTTGCAGAGTAGTGTCTCCTAGATTGGCTAGGTGTCATTTGGGAGCCTTCGACAAGATTGTGGAGTTGAACCAAGGAGTTTGTAAGGGCAAGGAGATCGCCTACTTCGTGAAGATCTACCGCTAGTGAGGCAAGTCCTTCGTGGGCGACGGCCGTGATGGAATAGACAAGGTTGCTTCTTCGTGGACCCTTCGTGGGTGGAGACCTCCGTGGACTCGCGCAACCGTTACCCTCCGTGGGTTGAAGTCTCCATCAACGTGGATGTACGATAGCGCCACCTATCGGAACGACGCCAAAACATCCGTGTCTCCAATTGCGTTTGAATACTCCAAACACTTCCCTTTACATTCTTGCAAGTTGCATGCTTTACTTTCCGCTGCTCATATACTCATTGCATGCTTGCTTGATATGTATTGTATGTGTTAAACTTGTGCCTAAACTCCACCTAAACTTAAGAATATTAAAAACTGCAACTTTTGGCACTTAGTGTCTAATCACCCCCCTCTAGACACCTCTTCTCGATCCTTTCAATTGGTATCAGAGCTTTGGTCTCCATTGCCTTGGTTTAAATACCTTTGGAGGAAGATGGATGTGTCTACTTTAGGGAGTCTTAGACATAGAGTGCCCATTCTTGATGGAGAGTATTTTCATGAGTGCAAAAATGAAATGCTTGAGATTTTCAATGAATATCATTTGAACAAGTACATTGCTAGTCCTTGTGCACCTCACATTGATCCTTCGCACCCTACCCTAGATGAAGATATTGACATGATTCACAATCTTAGAACCATCAATCTTATCATAAGAGGATTGCCCAAAATTTTGATTGCTAGTTTGCCTACTCTTGAGTGTGCCTATACTATATGGAAATTTCTTGAGGAATGATTTCCAAGCTATTCCTTGAAAAACTTAGACGAAATTATCCATAAGTCTATTGCCTTGAGTAAGATGAACTCTAGTGATCCTAATTTGGTGATTGTCTGTTTGAGCTTACCAATCTCATGCATGCTAAAGGAAACGTTGGAATCATTAGCAATATCGTATCCGAAGCTATTAGAATTCATAAAGGTAACCATTGTGATGATCATTTATCTAATGAATTACCCTCTCTAGGAATTGATCAATCACAAGATGATGTTGAACATGGGTACTATGATGAAGATGACGATAGTGACTATGATCTTGATGATGCAACGAGACATTTTTGTCTTATGGCAAATCTTCATGGCTACATGGCTGGAGGAAAGGAATGGGTCCTTGATAGTGGATGTACTGACCATATGACCGGAGATGAAGAGATGTTCCGTGAGCTTGCTGAAAATGACGGCCTCGAAAAAATGTCACCTTTGGTGATAATTCAAAGGGTAAGGTGGTTGGCCTTGGTAAGGTGGCCATCTCACACGATAGCTCCATACAAAATGTCATGCTCGTTGAATCCCTTGGATACAATTTACTTTCAGTTTCTAGACTTGCGGATTTTGGTTTCAATGTCCTATTCACTGAAGTAGATTGCCAAGTGTTTCATAGAGACAATCATAAAATGGTCTTTACCGGTATACGTAGAGGAGATCTTTACATTGTTGATTTCACTAAAAGGGCTCAACCTAAAACTTGCTTAATTGCTAAATCTTCTAAATGCTGGTTGTGGCATAGAAGACTAGGTCATGTCGGAATGCGAAATCTTGATAAGCTTATTAAAGGTGATCATATCCTTGGAATAAAAGATGTCGTATTTGACAAGGATAGACTCTGCAGTGCTTGTCAAGCAAGGAAACAAGTTGGAGGAAGTCACCGCCCAAAGAACATCATGACCACAAGAAGACCACTCGAGCTACTTCACATGGATCTCTTTGGTCCAAATGCATACAAGAGTCTCGGTGATAACTCCTTTGGTCTAGTCATAGTTGATGATTTTTCAAGATTTACGTGGGTGTTCTTTCTTGATGACAAGTCGCAGGTCCAAAAGATCTTCAAAAACTTCGCTAGGAAGGTCCAAAATCAGTTTGACGTGAAGATCAAGAAGGTTTGGAGCGACAACGGAACGGAGTTCAAGAACGCAAATGTGGACACCTTTCTTGACGAAGAAGGGATTTCACACGAGTTCTCGGCTACGTACACACCTCAACAAAATGGAGTTGTTGAGAGGAAGAACCGGACTCTTATCAAGATGGCAAGAACGATGCTTAATGAGTACAAAATGCCAAAGCACTTTTGGGCGGAAGCGGTTGAGACAGCTTGTCATGCAACAAATCACTTGTATCTTCACAAGCTACTCGGCAAGACGGCATACGAGCTCCTTGTTGGGGAACGTAGCAGAAATTCAAAATTTTCCTACGTGTCACCAAGATCTATCTATGGAGAAACCAACAACGAGGGGGGAAGAGAGTGCATCTACATACCCTTGTAGATCGCTAAGCGGAAGCGTTCAAGTGAACGGGGTTGATGGAGTCGTACTCGCCGTGATCCAAATCACCGATGACCAAGTGCCGAACGGACGGCACCTCCGCGTTCAACACATGTACAACCCGGTGACGTCTCCCATGCCTTGATCCAGCAAGGAGAGAGGGAGAGGTTGATGAAGACTCCATCCAGCAGCAGCACGACGGCGTGGTGGTGGTGGAGGAGCGTGGCAATCCTGTAGGACTTCGCTAAGCACCGCGGGAGAGGAGGAAGGAGAGAGGCAGGGCTGCGCCAAGAGGGAGATTGAATCGCATGTTGGGCAGCCCCAAAACCTCAAGTATATATAGGGGGAGGGGAGGGGCTGCGCCCCCACCTAGGGTTCCCTCCCTAGGGGTGGCAGCAGCCCACAAATCCCATCTGGGAGGCGGCCAAGGGGAGAGAGAGGGGGGCGCACCTAGGGTGGGCCTTAGGGCCCATCTGCGCCTAGGGTTTGCCCCCTCTCCTCTTGAGGGTGCCTTGGCCCTGGTGGGGGGCACACCAGCCCACCTGGGGCTGGTCCCCTCCCTCACTTGGCCCACGCAACCTTCTGGGGCTGGTGGCCCCACCTAGTGGACACCCGGACACCTCCGGTGGTCCCGGTACACTTCCGGTGGCCAAAACCATACTTCCTATATATAAATCTTTACCTCCGGACCATTCCGGAACTCCTCGTGATGTCCGGGATCTCACCCGGGACTCCGAACAACATTCGGTAACCACGCATATCTATTCCCTATAACCCTAGCGTCATCGAACCTTAAGTGTGTAGACCCTACGGGTTCGGGAGACACATAGACATGACCGAGACAACTCTCCGGCCAACAGCGGGATCTGGATACCCATGTTGGCTCCCCATGTTCCATGATGATCTCATCGGATGAACCACGATGTCAAGGATTCAATCAATCCCGTGTACAATTCCCTTTGTCTTTATCGGTATTGTACTTGCCCGAGATTCGATCGTCGGTATCCCGATACCTTGTTCAATCTCGTTACCGGCAAGTCTCTTTACTCGTTCCGTAACACATCATCCCATAATCAACTCCTTGATCACATTGTGCACATTATGATGATGTCCTACCTAGTGAGCCCAGAGATACCTCTCCGTCACACGGAGTGACAAATCCCAGTCTCGATTCGTGCCAACCCAACAGACACTTTCGGACATACCTGTAGTGTACCTTTATAGCCACCCAGTTACGTTGTGATGTTTGGCACACCCAAAGTATTCCTACGGTATCCGGGAGTTGCACAATCTCATGGTCTAAGGAAATGATACTTGACATTAGAAAAGCTTTAGCATACGAACTACACGATCTTGTGCTATGCTTAGGATTGGGTCTTGTCCATCACATCATTCTTCTAATGATGTGATCCCGCTATCAATGACATCCAATGTCCATGGTCAGGAAACCATAACCATCTATTGATCAACGAGCTAGTCAACTAGAGGCTTACTAGGGACATGGTGTTGTCTATGTATCCACACATGTATCTGAGTTTCCTATCAATACAATTCTAGCATGGATAATAAACGATTATCATGAACAAGGAAATATAATAATAATAACCTATTTATTATTGCCTCTAGGGCATATTTCCAACAATCTCCCACTTGCATTAGAGTCAATAATCTAGTTCACATCGCCATGTGATTAACATTCACAGGTCACATCGCCATGTGACCAACATCCAAAGAGTTTACTAGAGTCAATAATCTAGTTCACCTCACTATGTGATTAACACTCAATGAGTTCTTGGTTTGATCATGTTATGTCTGTGAGAGAGGTTTTAGTCAACGGGTCTGCAACATTCAGATCCGTATGTACTTTGCAAATCTCTATGTCATCTTGTACATGTCGCTACTACGCTATATTTCAAACAACTGTTCTACTATACGAATCCGGTTTACTCTACTCAGAGCTATCCGGATAGGTGTTAAGCTTGCATCGATGTAACTCTTTACGTCGAACTCTTTATCACCTCCATAACCGAGAAACATATCCTTATTCCTCTAAGGATAATTTTGACCGCTATCTGGTTACCTACTCCTAGATCACCTTTGTACCCTCTTGCCAGACATGTAGCAAGGCACACATCAGGTGCGGTACTCAGCATAGCATACTGTATAGAGCCTATGACAAAAGCATAGGGGCGACCTTCATCCTTCCTCTTTCTTCTGCCGTGGTCGAGCTTTAAGTCTTAACTTCATACCTTACAACTCAGGCAAGAACTCCTTCTTTGACTGATCCATCTTGAACACCTTCAAGATCATGTTAAGGTATGTGCTCATTTGAAAAATACCATTAAGCATTTTGATCTATCCTTATAGATCTTGATGCTCAATGTTTAAGTAGCTTAATCCAGGTTTTCCATTGAAAAACACTTTTCAAATAACCCTATATGCTTTCCAGAAATTTCTACATCATTTCTGATCAACAATATGTCAACAACATATACTCATCAGAAATTCTATAGTGCTCCCACTCACTTCTTTGGAAATACAAGTTTCTCATAAACTTTGTATAAACTCAAAATCTTTGATCATCTCATCAAAGTGTACATTCCAACTCCGAGATGCTTACTCCAGTCCTTAGAAGGATTGCTGGGGCTTTACATACTTGTTAGCATCTTTCAGGATCGACAAAATCTTCTGGTTGTATCACATACAACCTTTCCTCAAGAACAAGGAAACAATATTTTGACATCGTATCTGCAAGATTTCATAAATAATGCAGTACCTGCTAATTCCAACAGACTCTTAGCATCGCTACGAGTGAGAAAGTCTCATCGTAGTCAACTCCTTGAACTTGTCGGGAAATATCTTAACGACAAGTCGAGCTTTCTTAATGGTGACATTTACCATTATTGTCCGTCTTCCTTTTAAAATCCATCTGTACTCAACAGCCTCACGACCATCGAGCCGTTCTGCCAAAGTCTACACTTTGTTTTCATACATGGATCCTCTCTCGGATTTTATGGCCTCGAGCCATTCATCGGAATCCGGGCCCACCATTGCTTCTCATAGCTCGTAGGTTCATTGTTGTCTAGCAACATGACTTCCAAGACAGGATTACGTACCACTCTGAAGTAGTACGCATCCTTGTCGTCCTACGAGGTTTGGGAGTGACTTGATCCAAAGTCTCATGATCACTATCATAAGCTTCCACTTCAATTGGTGTAGGTGCCATAGGAACAACTCCTGTGCCCTGCTACACACTAGTTGAAGTGACGGTTCAATAATCTCATCAAGTCTCCACCATCCTCCCACTCAATTCTTTCGAGAGAAACTTTTCCTCGAGAAAGGACCCGATTTGAGAAACAATCCCTATTGCTTTCGGATCTGAGACAGGAGGTATACCCAACTGTTTTGGGTGTCCTATGAAGATGCATTTATCTGCTTTGGGTTTGAGCTTATCAGCCTGAAACTTTTTCACATAAGCGTCGCAGCCCCAAACTTTTAAGAAATAACAGCTCAGGTTTCTCTAAACCATAGTTCATACGGTGTCATCTCATCGGAGTTACGTGGTGCCCTATTTAAAGTGAGTGCGGTTGTCTCTAATGCCTAACCCATGAACGATAGTGGTAATTCGATAAGAGACATCATGGTATGCATCATATCCAAGAGGGTGCAGTTATGATGTTCGGACACACCTTCACACTATGGTGTTCCAGGCGGTACTAGTCGTGAAACAATTTCCACAATGTCTCAATTGTGTACCAAACTCGCAACTCAGATATTCATCTCTATGATCATATCATAGATACTTTATCCTCTTGTCACGACGATCTTCAACTTCATTCTGAAATTACTTGAACCATTCAATAATTCAGACTTGTGTTTCATCAAGTAAATATGCTCAGTATCTACTCAAATCATCTGTGAAGTAAGAGCATAATGATATTCACTGCGTGCCTCAGCACTCATTGGACTGCACACATCAAATTGTGTTACTTCCAACAAGTTGCTTTCTTGTTCCATTTTACTGAAACCGAAGCTTTCAGTCATCTTGCCCATGTGGTATGATTTGCATGTCTCAAGCGATTCAAAATCAAGTGAGTCCAAACGGTCCATCTTCATGGAGTTTCTTCATGCGTATATACCAATAGACATGGTTCACATTACTCAATCCTTTTCAAAAATGAGTGAGTCCAAAGATCCTTCAACATGGAGCTTCTTCATGCGTTTTATACCAATATGACTTACACGGCAGTGCCACAAGTAGGTGGTACTATCATTACTATCTTATATCTTTTGGCATGAACATGTGTGTCACTATGATCGAGATTCAATAAACCATTCATTTTAGGTGCAAGACCATTGAAGGTATTATTCAAATAAATAGAGTAACCATTATTCTCCTTAAATGAATAACCGTATTGCGATAGACATAATCCAATCATGTCTATGCTCAACGCAAACACCAAATAACAATTATTTAGGTTTAACACCAATCTCGATGGTAGAGGGAGCGTGCGATGGTTGATCATATCAGCCTTGGAAACACTTCCAACACATCTCGTCAGCTCACCTTTAGCTAGTCTCCGTTTATTCCGTAGCTTTTATTTCGAGTTACTAACACTTAGCAACCGAACCGGTATCTAATACCCTGATGCTACTAGGAGTACTAGTAAAGTACACATTCACATAATGTATATCCAATATACTTCTATCGACAGCCTTCTCATCTACCAAGTATCTAGGGTAATTCTGCTCCAGTGGCTGTTCCCCTTATTACAGAAGCACTCAGTCTCGGGTTTGGGTTCAACCTTGGGTTTTTCCACTAGAGCAGCAGTTGATTTGCCGTTTCATGAAGTATCCCTTCTTGCCCTTGCCCTTCTTGAAACTAGTGGTTTCACTAACCATCAACAATTGATGCTCCTTCTTGATTTCTACTTTCGCGGTGTCAAACATCGCGAATATTTCAAGGATCATCATATCTATCCCTGATATGTTATAGTTCATTACGAAGCTCTAGCAGCTTGGTGGCAATGACTTTGGAGAAACATCACTATCTTATCTGGAAGATCAACTCCCACTCGATTCAAGTGATTGTTGTACTCAGACAATCTGAGCACAAGCTCAATGATTGAGCTTTTCTCCCTTAGTTTGTAGGCTAAGAAAATTCGTCGGAGGTCTTATACCTCTTGACGTGGGCATGAGCCTGAAATCCCAATTTCAGCCCTCGAAACATCTCATATGTTCCGTGACATTTCAAAAATGTCTTCCGTGCCTCAATTCTAAACCATTTAACATTAGCGAACTATCATGTAGTCATCAAAACGTGTATGTCAGATATTCGCAACATCCACAGACCACGTTCGGGGTCCAGCACACCGAGCGGTGCATTAAGGACATAAGCCTTCTAGTGTCCGCATAATTGCTACTATCAACTTTCAACTATATTTTCTCTAGGAACGTATCTAAACCAGTAGAACTAAAGCACGAGCTACGACATAATTTGCAAAGATCTTTTGACTATGTTCATGATAATTAAGTTCATCTTATGAACTCCCACTCAGATAGACATCCCTCTTGTCATCTAAGTGATTACATGATCCGAGTCAACTAGGCCGTGTCTGATCATCACGTGAGATGGACTAGTCATCATCGGTGAACATCTCATGTTGATCGCATCTTCTATGCGACTCATGTTCGACCTTTCGGTCCTCCGTGTTACGAGGCCATGTCTGTACATGCTAGGCTCGTCAAGTTAACCTAAGTGTTTCGCATGTGTTCCGAGGCCATGTCTGTACATGCTAGGCTCGTCAACACCCGTTGTATTCGAACGAAAGAATCTATCACACCCGATCATCACGTGGTGCTTCGAAACGACGAACCTTCGCAACGGTGCATAGTTAGGGAGAACACTTTCTTGAAATTTTAATGAGGGATCATCTTATTTACTACCGTCGTTCTAAGCAAATAAGATGCAAAAACATGATAAACATCACATGCAATCAAATAGTGACATGATATGGCCATCATCACTTTGCTCCTTTTGATCTCCATCTTCGGGGCTCCATGATCATCATCGTCACCGGCATGACACCATGATCTCCATCATAGTGTCTTCACGAAGTTGTCTCGCCAACTATTACTTCTACTACTACAGCTAACGGTTAGCAATAAAGTAAAGTAATTACATGACGTTTACGTTTGACACGCAGGTCATAAATAAATTAAGACAACTCCTATGGCTCCTGCCGGTTGTCATATTCATCGACATGCAAATCGTGATTCCTATTACAAGAACATGATCAATCTCATACATCACATATCATTCATCACACTCTTTCTGGCCATATCACATCACATAGCATACCCTGCAAAAACAAGTTAGACGTCCTCTAATTGTTGTTTGCATGTTTTACGTGGCTGCTATGGGTTTCTAGCAAGAACGTTTCTTACCTACGCAAAACCACAACGTGATATGTCAATTGCTATTTACCCTTCATAAGGACCCTTTTCATCGAATCCGATCCGACTAAAGTGGGAGAGACTGGCACCCGCTAGCCACCTTATGCAACTAGTGCATGTCAGTCGGTGGAACCTGTCTCACGTAAGTGTACGTGTAAGGTCAGTCCGGGCCGCTTCATCCCACAATGCCATCGAATCAAGATTGGACTAGTAACGGTAAGCATATTGAACAAAATCAACGCCCACAACTACTTTGTGTTCTACTCGTGCAAAGAATCTACGCAATAGACCTAGCTCATGATGCCACTGTTGGGGAACGTAGCAGAAATTCAAAATTTTCCTACGTGTCACCAAGATATCTATGGAGAAACCAGCAACGAGGGGGGGGGGAAGAGAGTGCATCTACATACCCTTGTAGATCGCAAAGCGGAAGCATTCAAGTGAACGGGGTTGATGGAGTCGTACTCGCCGTGATCCAAATCACCGATGACCAAGTGCCGAACGGACGACACCTCCGCGTTTAACACACGTACAGCCCGGTGACGTCTCCCATGCCTTGATCCAGAAAGGAGAGAGGGAGAGGTTGAGGAAGACTCCATCCAGCAGCAGCACGATGGCGTGGTGGTGGTGGAGGAGCGTGGCAATCCTGCAGGACTTCACTAAGCACCGCGGGAGAGGAGGAAGGAGAGAGGCAGGGCTGCGCCAAGAGGGAGATTGAATCGCATGTTGGGCAGCCCCAAAACCTCAAGTATATATAGGGGGAGGGGAGGGGCTGTGCCCCCACCTAGGGTTCCCTCCCTAGGGGTGGCGGCAGCCCCCAGATCCCATCTGGGAGGCGGCCAAGGGGAGAGAGAGGGGGGCGCACCTAGGGTGGGCCTTAGGGCCCATATGCGCCTAGGGTTTGCCCCCTCTCCTCTTGAGGGCGCCTTGGGCCTTGGTGGGGGGCGCACCAGCCCACCTGGGGCTGGTCCCCTCCCACACTTGTCCCACGCAACCTTCTGGGGCTGGTGGCCCCACCTAGTGGACCCCCGGACACCTCAGGTGATCCCGGTACACTACCGGTGATGCCGAGAACACTTCCGGTGGCCAAAACCATACTTCCTATATATAAATCTTTACCTCCCAACCATTCCGGAACTCCTCGTGATGTCCGGGATATCATCCGGGACTCCGAACAACATTCGGTAACCACGTATATCTATTCCCTATAACCCTAGCGTCATCGAACCTTAAGTGTGTAGACCCTACGGGTTCGGGAGACACGTAGACATGACCGAGACAACTCTCCGGCCAATAACCAACAGCGGGATCTTGATACCCATGTTGGCTGCCCATGTTCCATGATGATCTCATCGGATGAACCACGATGTCAAGGATTCAATCAATCCCGTATACAATTCCCTTTGTCTTGATCGGTATTGTACTTGCCCGAGATTCGATCGTCGGTATCCCGATACCTTGTTCAATCTCGTTACTGGCAAGTCTATTTACTCGTTCCGTAACACATCATCCCGTAATCAACTCCTTGATCACATTGTGCACATTATGATGATGTCCTACCGAGTGGGCCCAGAGATACCTCTCCGTCACACGGAGTGACAAATCCCAGTCTCGATTCGTGCCAACCCAATAGACACTTTCGGAGATACCTGTAGTGTACCTTTATAGCTACCCAGTTACGTTGTGACGTTTGGCACACCCAAAGTATTCCTACGGTATCTGAGAGTTGCACAATCTCATGGTCTAAGGAAATGATACTTGACATTAGAAAAGCTTTAGCATACGAACTACACGATCTTGTGCTATGCTTAGGATTGGCTCTTGTCCATCACATCATTCTTCTAATGATGTGATCCTGCTATCAATGACATCCAATGTCCATGGTCAGGAAACCATAACCATCTATTGATCAACGAGCTAGTCAACTAGAGGCTTACTAGGGACATGGTGTTGTCTATGTATCCACACATGTATCTGAGTTTCCTATCAATACAATTCTAGCATGGATAATAAACGATTATCATGAACAAGGAAATATAATAATAATAACCTATTTATTATTGCCTCTAGGGCATATTTCCAACAGTCTCCCACTTGCATTAGAGTCAATAATCTAGTTCACATCGCCATGTGATTAACATTCACAGGTCACATCGCCATGTGACCAACATACAAAGAGTTTACTAGAGTCAATAATCTAGTTCACCTCACTATGTGATTAACACTCAATGAGTTCTTGGTTTGATCATGTTATGTCTGTGAGAGAGGTTTTAGTCAACGGGTCTACAACATTCAGATCCGTATGTACTTTGCAAATCTCTATGTCATCTTGTACATGTCGCTACTACGCTATATTTCAGACAACTGTTCTACTATACGAATCCGGTTTACTCTACTCAGAGCTATCCGGATAGGTGTTAAGCTTGCACCGATGTAACTCTTTACGTCGAACTCTTTATCACCTCCATAACCGAGAAACATATCCATATTCCTCTAAGGATAATTTAGACCGCTATCTGGTGACCTACTCCTAGATCACCTTTGTACCCTCTTGCCAGACATGTAGCAAGGCACACATCAGGTGCGGTACTCAGCATGGCATACTGTATAGAGCCTATGACAAAAGCATAGGGGACGACCTTCATCCTTCCTCTTTCTTCTGCCGTGGTCGAGCTTTAAGTCTTAACTTCATACCTTACAACTCAGGCAAGAACTCCTTCTTTGACTGATCCATCTTGAACACCTTCAAGATCATGTTAAGGTGTGTGCTCATTTGAAAAATACCATTAAGCGTTTTGATCTATCCTTATAGATCTTGATGCTCAATGTTTAAGTAGCTTAATCCAGGTTTTCCATTGAAACACACTTTTCAAATAACCCTATATGCTTTCCAGAAATTTCTACATCATTTCTGATCAACAATATGTCAACAACATATACTCATCAGAAATTCTATAGTGCTCCCACTCACTTCTTTGGAAATACAAGTTTCTCATAAACTTTGTATAAACTCAAAATCTTTGATCATCTCATCAAAGTGTACATTCCAACTCCGAGATGCTTACTCCAGTCCTTAGAAGGATTGCTGGGGCTTTGCATACTTGTTAGCATCTTTCTGGATCGACAAAATCTTCTGGTTGTATCACATACAACCTTTCCTCAAGAACAAGGAAACAATATTTTGACATCGTATCTGCAAGATTTCATAAATAATGCAGTACCTGCTAATTCCAACAGACTCTTAGCATCGCTACGAGTGAGAAAGTCTCATCGTAGTCAACTCCTTGAACTTGTCGGGAAACATCTTAACGACAAGTTGAGCTTTCTTAATGGTGACATTTACCATCATTGTCCGTCTTCCTTTTAAAATCCATCTGTACTCAACAGCCTCACGACCATCAAGCCGTTCTGCCAAAGTCTACACTTTGTTTTCATACATGGATCCTCTCTCGGATTTTATGGCCTCGAGCCATTCATCGGAATCCGGGCCCACCATTGCTTCTCATAGCTCGTAGGTTCATTGTTGTCTAGCAACATGACTTCCAAGACAGGTTTACGTTCCACTCTGATGTAGTACGCATCCTTGTCGTCCTACGAGGTTTGGGAGTGACTTGATCCGAAGTCTCATGATCACTATCATAAGCTTCCACTTCAAATGGTGTAGGTGCCATAGGAACAACTCCTGTGCCCTGCTACACACTAGTTGAAGTGACGGTTCAATAACCTCATCAAGTCTCCACCATCCTCCCACTCAATTCTTTCGAGAGAAACTTTTCCTCGAGAAAGGACCCGATTTGAGAAACAATCCCTATTGCTTTCGGATCTGAGACAGGAGGTATACCCAACTGTTTTGGGTGTCCTATGAAGATGCATTTATCCGCTTTGAGTTTGAGCTTATCAGCCTGAAACTTTTTCACATAAGCGTCGCAGCCCCAAACTTTTAAGAAATAACAGCTCAGGTTTCTCTAAACCATAGTTCATACGGTGTCATCTCATCGGAATTACATGGTGCCCTATTTAAAGTGAGTGCGGCTGTCTCTAATGCCTAACCCATGAACGATAGTGGTAATTCGATAAGAGACATCATGGTATGCATCATATCCAATAGGGTGCAGTTATGATGTTCGGACACACCATCACTCTATGGTGTTCCAGGCGGTACTAGTCGTGAAACAATTTCCACAATGTCTCAATTGTGTACCAAACTCGCAACTCAGATATTCATCTCTATGATCATATCATAGATATTTTATCCTCTTGTCATGACGATCTTCAACTTCATTCTGAAATTACTTGAACCATTCAATAATTCAGACTTGTGTTTCATCAAGTAAATATGCTCAGTATCTACTCAAATCATCTGTGAAGTATGAGCATAACGATATTCACTGCATGCCTCAGCACTCATTGGACTGCACACATCAAAATGTGTTACTTCCAACAAGTTGCTTTCTTGTTCCATTTTACTGAAACCGAAGCTTTCAGTCATCTTGCCCATGTGGTATGATTTGCATGTCTCAAGTGATTCAAAATCAAGTGAGTCCAAACGGTCCATCTGCATGGACTTTCTTCATGCGTATATACCAATAGACATGGTTCACATTACTCAATCCTTTTCAAAAATGAGTGAGTCCAAAGATCCATCAACATGGAGCTTCTTCATGCGTTTTATACCAATATGACTTACACGGCAGTGCCACAAGTAGGTGGTACTATCATTACTATCTTATGTCTTTTGGCATGAACATGTGTATCACTATGATCGAGATTCAATAAACTATTCATTTTAGGTGCAAGACCATTGAAGGTATTATTCAAATAAATAGAGTAACCATTATTCTCCTTAAATGAATAACCGTATTGCGATAGACATAATCCAATCATGTCTATGCTCAACGCAAACACCAAATAACAATTATTTAGGTTTAACACCAATCTCGATGGTAGAGGGAGCGTGCGATGTTTGATCATATCAGCCTTGGAAACACTTCCAACACATCTCGTCAGCTCACCTTTAGCTAGTCTCCGTTTATTCCGTAGCTTTTATTTCGAGTTACTAACACTTAGCTACATTCTTGATAAGCATCGCCGTTCTAAATTTGCTCCTAAATCTCATGAAGGTTTCCTACTTGGTTATGGCTCAAACTCTCACACTTACCGTTTCTACAACAATTTCACCCGAAAGGTTGAAGAGACGGTAGATGTGAAGTTTGATGAATCTAACGGCTCGCAAATAGAGCAATTGCCAATTGATGTAGGAGACAAAGACCCTTCGGAAGCAATTCAAGACTTGTCCATTGGCAAGATTCGTCCAACGGAAAT
This sequence comes from Aegilops umbellulata, assembly GCA_032464435.1. Lineage (NCBI taxonomy): Eukaryota > Viridiplantae > Streptophyta > Magnoliopsida > Poales > Poaceae > Aegilops > Aegilops umbellulata. The sequence continues at coordinate 51,400,549 of CP136060.1, forward strand.
GAAGGAGAGTTACTCGTCCGTCCAAGTGGAAGCTTCTACCTCATGACAAGGTGAACCAAGAATTGATACGGAAGCATCCACAAGTGGGACACACCAAGATGAAGAAAATGAGGAAGTACACCAAGATGAACATCAACAACCTCCTTCTCCACCACGACAAGAGAACGACAACGTCAACAATGAACAAGGCCAAGAAGAAGAGCAAGATGAAGAGGATGTTCCCCCCCGACCCAAGCAAAAGCTTTCACGAGTTCGAGCAAGAATTGCCAAAGATCATCCCGTCGAACAAATCTACAATGATATCCAAACCGGGAGAATTACTCGCTCTAAAACTCGCTTAGCTTACTTTTGTGAACATTACTCATTCATTTCTAAAATTGAACCTATGAAGGTTGAAGAAACATTGAAGGATCCGGATTGGATAAACGCTATGCATGAAGAGCTACACAACTTTGAGAGAAATCAAGTATGGACATTGGTCGAGAAGCCCGACAACAACCACAACATCATTGGTACCAAATGGTGTTTCGCAACAAGCAAGATGAAGATGGACAAGTGGTTCGCAACAAAGCACGTCTCGTCGCCCAAGGCTATACACAAGTTGAAGGTATGGACTATGGTGAGACATATGCTCCCATTGCTAGACTTGAGTCCATTCGCATCTTACTTGCCTATGCTAATCACCATGATATCACCTTCTACCAAATGGACATTAAAAGTGCTTTTCTAATTGGAAAAATTGAGGAGGAAGTTTATGTTAAGCACCCCCCTAGCTTTGTCAATCCTATGAAACCTAATCATGTTTACAAACTTCACAAAGCCCTTTATGGTCTTAAACAAGATCCTAGAGCATGGTATAAATGCTTGACCAAGTTCCTTACTGAAAAAGGCTTTGAAATTGGTAAAATTGATTATACTCTTTTTTACTAAAAGGGTTGGTGGAGAACTATTTGTGTGCCAAATTTATGTTGATGATATCATATTTGGTTCAACTAACCCTCATTTTAGTGAGAAGTTTGGAAAGCCAATGTCGGAGAAGTTTGAGATGTCTATGATGAGTGAACTCAAATTCTTTCTCTCTTTGCAAATCAAGCAAACTAAGGAAGGTACATTTGTCTCACAAATGAAGTACACCAAAGACTTATTCAAGAAGTTCAATATGCAAGAATGCAAAGGTATGACTACACCCATGCCTACTAGTGGACATCTTGATTTGACCAAAGATGGTGAACCGGTTGATCAAAAAGTTTATCGCTCTATGATTGGTTCATTGTTATATCTATGTGCCTCTCGTCCTGATATTATGCTAAGTGTGCGCATGTGTGCACGATATCAAGCTACTCCTAAAGAAAGTCATCTTAAGGCTGTGAAAAGGATAGTGAGATACTTAATCATACACCAAATTTTGGCATTCGGTATCCTAAGAGGTCCTCTTTTGATCTTGTTGGCTACTCCGATTCGGACTATGCCGGAGACAACGTTGATAGAAAGTCCACTTCGGGTAATTGTCAATTCCTTGGTAGATCTCTAGTGTCTTGGTCTTCCAAGAAACAAAACTCGGTATCCTTATCCACCGCCGAAGCGGAATACATTGTCGCTGGTTCATGTTGTGCTCAGTTACTTTGGATGACCCAAACTCTTAAAGATTATGGGATATATGTGAAACATGTTCCATTGCTATGTGACAATGAAAGTGCTATTAAGATTGCTCACAATCCCGTGCAACACTCTCGAACTAAGCACATTGAAGTTCATCATCATTTCATTCGAGATCATGTTGCCAAAGGGGACATTGACCTTAAGCATGTTCACACTGATAAGCAATTGGCGGATATATTCACTAAACCACTTGATGAGAAAGTGTTTTGCAGGTTAAGAGGTGAATTGAACATCATTGATGCTTCAAAGTTGGAGTAGGAACTCCTTGATATTTCTCTTATGATGTTATTCATATGACTTGGATATATTTGTACCTTGCATGTTATCTAACCCGTGTAGGTACTTGGTTGAATCTAAATCTATGAGATTGCAACTCACTCACATCTTGAGAAATCTCTACATCACCAAGTCTCTACTCAATGGTGGTTGAAGACAAGGAAGCACGAAGCCATTCAAACATATCCTTGGAAAAATTCTATGTTAAATCCTATAATTGTCATTTTGGATACACAAGTGCTCTTCCTTGCAAGACTAACCCATGTAGGTAGATGAACTCAAACTCCAAGTTGTGCTCCCAACTCTTGATGAACTACATCAACCTTGACCTACCCACACAAGTTCAACTACATGAGCAAGATCAATACCACCACCCAAGGTATGTTATTCCATCTTAGAGAAGCTTTACTCCAAGTCATGAGCCAAAGCAACTCAACAAGATGTCAATACATCAAGATGCTTAAACGAAAAATGGTAATCCCATCTTGAGCTTAAACGATGAGTATGACCTATGATCAAGTGCTCTCACTTGACTCCTAAGTCAATATACTCTAACATAGGTGACTTTGTCACCGCCCAATTCTAGATGAAGTTCTCTTGTGTTCTTTTCTGTGTTATTGCATTTCTCCCTTGCATATTTGTTTCCCCTTTTCAAACAAAAAAAACTTCATCTAGATCTTTAAGTTTCTTTTCTTTTCTTTTCTTTTTGTTCTGCATTTTCTGCATCTAATTCATTGCAAATCTTTCAGTTAATTCCTTGCAAATCCTTGTGAGATCTTACTTGTCTAGTGATCTGAGATGACAAGTGGTTCCACTCTGATGAACTCGATCACACCGGTTTGTTTTCTTCGGTCTAACCGAAATCTTTCGGTGCAACCGAAGCACATAACTTGGAGTCACCGATTTCGTCACAGGAAAACCAACTTGCCACTCATTCCTGATTTCTATTTTGCTCCAGCTCCACTCAATTATTCTTGTCCTCTACCAGCATCATGTTACACATGCTTCTTTGCTCTGTGACTCAAGGACCAACCCATTTGTATCACATGTCCAGAAGAACCTTCTTGGAAATTGATGTCAAAGGGGGAGAGAGAGATCACATCAAAGCTTAATCTTTCCTATAGGGGGAGAAAAAGAGAATACTCAGGGGGAGAGGAAGTAATATCATCAATGACCCCAGATGCTTGGTGTTCAAGAGGAGAGAAGATGTCACATGTCTTTAAGAGGGGAAAGACATGTTTACTTGTTTGCTTGCTTTAGCTCAAGCTCTGCTGTTTATTTTCTATTGCTCTGATTTTCTGTTCCCTATCTTCTTCTAATATCTCATGTTAGATTCAGGGGGAGCAAGACATCTAAGGGAAGGAAATCTCTGATCTTATTGCATATTTTTATCTTTGGGGACATGTCTATATCCAATGTAGTACTTAGTACTCACTCTACATGTCATCCCAGTCTTGGTTCTCTTGTGGTTTATCTTGTTTGCTCTGGTCAGTAGGTGTATCTGTGTTATCTAACCTTGTTTGCGCAGGTTCATCCCATTCTAAGCCAACTCAAGACCACAAGGTAAGTATATGCATCACAGTCATGTGAATGAGAAGTTCTTGCTGATGTACATACTGTTTGCAAGAAGGACTCATGAGCATGAAGGTACATTTCTAATACTCACACCATTTGCTCTGATGCATATAGCCAAGATACATGTAACACATTGCTTACTCTGTCATGCTTATGCATTCACATGCTCCTATATTCAATATTCATATGATTGCATACATGTAGGGGGAGCCTATGCATGTTACATGTCTTTCCAAAGCTTTACTTGCTATTCTCTATATTTTTATCTAAAGCTTTGATGTATGTTGTCATCAATTACCAAAATGGGGGAGATTGAAAGCACAAGTGCTTCCTGGGTGGTTTTGGAAATTAATGTCAACATATCTCTTGTTGGACTAACACTTTTACCTAGTATGTTTCAGATAAGTTCAACAATGAAGTGGCATGGACTAAAGGATGTGGAACTCCTTCAAGATGCTAAGGACATAGGATTGGCTCAAGCTTCAAGATTAAGACTCTACATTTATATTTTAGTGATCTAAGATCACATTGAGTCTATAGGAAAAGCCAATACTATCAAGGAGGGATGAGGTGTTGCTTGATGAGCCTCTTGCTTCATGTGCTTAGTGATATGCTCCAAAATCCTCAACTACCTTCCCACATCCACATATGACCTAAACCAAAAGTCAAACTCGGCCCCACCGATTCTTTCTATCCAGCGCCACCGAGTTGCACATGTCATAGCCTCTGCCACAAACCCTAGCAAATCGGTTTCACCGATAGGGATCTCGGTCTCACCGAGATGGGATTGTAATCTCACTGTGTATGTCCATTGCCAAAATCGGTCTCACCGAGTTTGAGCAATCGGTACTACCGAGATTACAATGCAAACTCTCTGGTCAGCTTGTTACCAAAATCGGTCCCACCGAGTTTGTGTGATCGGTCTCACCGAGTTTGCCTGACCAACTCTCTGGTTAGCTAATTACCAAAATCGGTCCCACCGAGTTTGTGTAATCGGTCACACCGAGATTACGTTATGCCCAAACCCTAACCATATCGGTCCTACCGAGTTGCATCTCAGTCCCATCGAAAATCCTAACGGTCACTAGGTTTGCTGAATCGGTCCGACCGAGTTTAACGATTCAGTCCCACCGAGTTTGGCAGATTGTGTGTAACGGTTAGATTTTGTGTGGAGGCTATATATACCCCTACACCCACTCTTCATTCGTGGAGAGAGCCATCAGAACACATCTACACTTCCAATACACATGTTCTAAGAGAGAACCACCTACACTTGTGTTGAGCTCAAGATATTCCATTCCTACCATATGAATCTTGATCTCTAGCCTTCCCCAAGTTGCTTTCCACTCAAATCTTCTTTCCACCAAATCCAAATCCTGTGAGAGAGAGTTGAGTGTTGGTGAGACTATCATTTGAAGCACAAGAGCAAGGAGTTCATCATCAACACACCATTTGTTACTTCTTGGAGAGTGGTGTCTCCTAGATTGGCTAGGTGTCACTTGGGAGCCTTCGACAAGATTGTGGAGTTGAACCAAGGAGTTTGTAAGGGCAAGGAGATCGCCTACTTTGTGAAGATCTACCGCTAGTGAGGCAAGTCCTTCATGGGCGACGACCATGATGGAATAGACAAGGTTGCTTCTTCGTGGACCCTACGTGGGTGGAGTCCTCCGTGGACTCACGCAACCGTTACCCTTCGTGGGTTGAAGTATCCATCAACGTGGATGTACGATAGCACCACCTATCAGAACCACGCCAAAACATCCGTGTCTCCAATTGCGTTTGAATACTCCAAACCCTTCCCTTTACATTCTTGCAAGTTGCATGCTTTACTTTCCGCTGCTCATATACTCATTGCATGCTTGCTTGATATGTATTGTATGTGTTAAACTTGTGCCTAAACTCCACCTAAACTTAAGAATATTAAAAATTGTAACTTTTGGCACTTAGTGTCTAATCACCCCCTCTAGACACCTCTTCTCGATCCTTACACCTAGCCGCCATTGCTACTTGTGAGCTGCGTTGGGATTTTCCCCGAAGAGGAGAGGAGATGCAGCAGAGTAGAGATAAGTATTTCCCTCAGTGAGAACCAAGGTATCAATCCAGTAGGAGAATCACGCAAAGCCTCATGAACAACACTTGCACACACAGAAGCAAATACTTGCACCCAACACGGGCAAGAGGATTGTCAATCACCTTGAACTTGTTACTTGTAAGGATCAAATCTTTTATAGGTGGATAGATAAATTGCAAAACAAAATAAAAGATAAAAAATTGCAGCAAGGATATTTTGGTTTTTGATATATATGATTAAAGTAGACCCGGGCCATAGTCTTCACTAGAGGCTTCTCTCTCGAACACATAGCATATGGTGGGTAAACAAATTACTGTTGAGCAATTGATAGAAAATCGCATAGTTATGCCGACATTCAAGCCAATGATCATGTATAGAGGCATTACGTCTGAGAAAACTAGACCGACTCCTGCCTGCATCTACTACTATTAGTCCACCCATCGACCGCTATCCAGCATTGTATCTAGGGTATTAAGTTAATCAAAACAGAGTAACGCCTTAAGCAAGATGTCATGATGTAGACAAAGTGAACTCAACTTATATGAATAAACCCCATCGTTTTACCCTTAATGGCAACAATACAAATACCTGTCTTGTCCCTTTCTATAACTGGGATAGAGCACCGCAAGATTGAACCCATCAGAAAGCACCTCTTCCACTGAAGATAAATCAACCTAGTTGGATAAACCAAATGGATAGATCAAAGAGAAATAAAAAGCTATAAAAATCATGCATAATAAAGTTTAGAAAAGTCTCTATTACTTGTCATAAATAATCAGATTATAAACCCACGATTCATCGGATCCCAACAAATACATCGCCAAAGAACATTACATCAGATAGAACTCCAAGAACTTCGAGGAGAACATTGTATTGAAGATCAAAGAGAGAAAAGAAGCCATCTAACTGCTAGCTCTGGACCCGTAGGTCCGTGGTGAACTAGTCACGCATCATCGTAAGGCATCAAGGATGTTGTAGAAGCCCTCCGTGATCGATTCCCCCTCTTGCAGAGTACCAGAAAAGGCCTCCAGATGGGATCGCGGAAAAACAGAAGCTTGCGACAGTGGAAAAAAAGTTTCGGGTGGCTCTCTTGTATATTAGGAATATTTGAAAATTTATAGAGGCGGAATTAGGTCAAGAGATGCCACGAGGGCCCACAAGCTCAAGGGGTGCCCCCCGAGGCGTGCGCCTTGCGAGCTTGCCGCTCCTTGGTGGCTCTTCTGGTCTTCTCCCGAACCTTCATGGGTCCCTTCTGGTCTAGAAAAAGTTAATCCAAATATTTTTCTTCATTTGATATTGATTTTCTGAAAAGAAAAAAAACAACAACTAGCACTGGGCACTAGGTTAATAGGTTAGTCCAAAAAATGATATAAAATAGCATATAAATGCACGTAAAACATCCAAGATTGATACTAGAATAGCATGGAACAATAAAAAATTATAGATACATTGGAGACATATCAGTCATCTACTATTCCTTTCTCTATGCTGATTTTGGTGATCCCATACCTGTGACCGCGTGCATGGTTGGTCGGGAGAGCAGGTGCCTCTGGAACCCTGTCGCTCGAGATCCTGCCCGGGAGAACGGTAATAAGATTTTTTGGGAGCATCTCTACGCGAGTGCGCCCGATCTGTCCTCATCCCCGTGTTCGTCCGCCTCTACTTCCACTACTTCCCGTGCATCGACTTCATGTTGAAAGACACTGCTGCCAACAAGAAGTCCACGGACAGCGCCGAGGCTGTTGCTGCCCCCGCCGTGTTGGCCTGGCCAACCGGAGGGTATGATTTGTTCATCCCTCATTTACTCGTTCATGTGATGGCCGTATATATGCTGTTCATAGATGTTTCGGTTCTATGTACTGTACGTGCTCACATGCTTAGGTACCAACATGAGATGCATACCGTATTTGCCATGTTTACTGTATACTCATGGATTAGAATAGTAAAAAATGTGCTAATATTTCTAACAATCCAAAAACCTTATTTTAGGCACTTTTCGACTCAAGGCTTCACCGCTACACTGAAACTGGAAAAGTTGGCATTTTAAGCGTTGGCAGACGAGGACCATGACGGTGTCCTAGACTAGGGGGTACTCAACACATCGTCTCCTGACTAGGTAGATTGGGCCAAGGACCCCATGGCGGTTCACTCATGGGCCACTTCGGGCAGCCCATGCTGCATACAAGGAGTATTCCACAAGACTTGGCGATCAAGACAAGGACTCCTCTTCACCAATGTATTCGGCTAGGACTCTTGTTATCCTATGTCTCCTATTACCCATCGACCCATGATGCACAGCTTGGGACCCCTACCCGAGATCTGCCGGTTTTGACACCGACAGACCACCTTGTGGATCACAGCGGTGAACGTGTTCTGGGTTGGTGATGTGTCTCCCACGACAACGATTGTTCCTGAACAGGAAAAAGCATTTAGGTAGGCAACCACCATATTTGTGGGAGCTGTTCTTACTGTGATAGGATACAAGTTGGTTGACACTTATGTCCATATGCGTGTTGCCAAAAACTTGTGGGGTGCGCTCGGAGCTAAGTTCAGCGCAACCGATGCTGGTAATGAACTATATGCCTAATGACCCACAAGTATAGGGGATCAATCGTAGTCCTTTCGATAAGTAAGAGTGTCGAACCCAACGAGGAGAAGAAGGAAATCACAAGGAGTTTTCAGCAAGGTATTCTCTACAACCACTGAAATTATAAGTAACGAGTAGTTTGATAGCAAGATAATTTGTAACGAGCAAGTAATGATAATGGTAACAAAAGTGCAGCAACGTAGCCCAATACTGTTGAGGCAAAGGACATGCCAAAGCGACTCTTATGATAAGCAAAGCGTTCTTGAGGGTACACGGGAATTTCATCTAGTCACTTTCATCATGTTGGTTTTATTTGTGTTCGCTACTTTGATAATTTGATAAGTGGGTGGACCGGTGCTTAGGTGCTCTTCTTACTTGAACAAACCTCTTACTTATGATTAAACCCCTCGCAAGCATCCGCAACTACGAGAAAAGTATTAAGATAAAATCTAACCGTAGTATTACACTTTTGGATCCAAATCAGTCCCTTACGAAGTAGCGCATAAACTATGGTTTAAGCTTCTATCACTCTCGCAACCCATCATCTAATAACTACTCCACAATGCATTCCCTTGGGCCCTAATAAGGTGAAGTGACATGTAGTTGACGTTCACATGACACCACTAAGGGAATCACAACATACATACCATCATAATATCGAACATATATCAAGTTCACATGATTACTTGCAACAAGATTTCTCCCGTGACCTCAAGAACAAAAGTAACTACTCACAAATGATAATCATGCTGAAGATGTTAGGGGTGTTAAATAGCATAATGGATTTGAACATACAATCTTCCACCAAATAAACCATATAGTAATCAACTACAAGATGTAATCAACACTACTAGTCACCCACAAGCACCAATCTAAGGTTCTGGTACAAAGATTGAACACAAGAGATGAACTAGGGTTTGAGAGGAGATGGTGTTGTTGAAGATGTTGAAGGAGAGTGCCCTCCCCAAGATGGGAGAGTTGTTGGTGATGATGATGACGATGATTCCCCCCTCCGGGAGGGAAGTTCCCCGGCGGAATCACTCCGCCAAAGGGCAAAAGTGCTCCTGCCCAAGTTCCGCCTCAAGTTGGCGGCGCTTCATCCCGAAAGTCCTCTTCTTATTTTTCTAGGTAAAAATGACTTTTATACTAGAAGAGGGGCACCGGAGGTGGGCCGAGGAGGGCACAACCCACCAGGGCGCCCTTGGGCTCCCTGGCGCGGCCAGGTGGGTTATGCCCACCTGGTGGGCCCATATGGTAGTTATTTGCTCCAATAATTCTTATATATTTCATAAAAAATATCCGTGAAGTTTTAGCTCATTTGGAGTTGTGCAGAATAGGTGGCCTGACGTAACTTCTTCAGGTCAAGAATTCCAGCTGCCGGTATTCTCCCTCCTTGTGTGAACCTTGCATATTATGAGAGAAAAGGCATTAGAATTACTCCAAAAAGCATTATTATGCATAAAAACAATATAAATAAGAGTAGGAAAACATGATGTAAAATGGACGTATCAACTCCCCAAGCTTAGATCTCGCTTGTCCTCAAGCGAAAACTGAAATCGAAAACATGTCCACGTGCTTAGAGAGAGAGAGATAGGTGTCGATAAAAACAAAATACGGACATAGAAGCAACATGTGTATTATTATAACAACAACAAACTTTATTATAGAACTTTTATCATAAACGTCCCATGAGCAAGTAACAATTTATCACAACATCGAAGTATAAAGCATAAACTCTATTGAAAACCAACAAACTATGTTCTCAGTCAATTCTGCAACTACAGTTCATCCTCTTTTCAGGAAGGGTCACGTATTGGAGCCTTTTGGCAAGTCCACATACTCAACCATCATATAGTCTTCTATGATTGCGATTTCTCACCGCATACACATGAGCAAAAAGTTTCAACCAGACACATAGGAAGATAGGGACTTATAATTTTGCCTCCCAACTTATTCACCTCAAGGGTGATGTCAACAATAATAACTCATGCTCACCCATATTCAACTGGATACATGTGCCTAGATCTTTCCTCACCACACGATGCTTGCAAAAGATAAAATAAAAAGTAACAGGGAAGAATACTATGACTCTTGCATAAAAGTAAATACATAAAACTAAAAGATAGGCCCTTCGCAGAGGGAAGCAGAGGTTTTCATGCGCTTTTTGGTTGTATGCTCGATCTCTCACTGGTACGTGTAGTTCCTAAACAAACGGTTTTTAACCCCTTTCCACGACGGCATTTGCAACCATCACCAAGTGAGTGTGGGCGATAGGGGGTCCTTCCCACATGACCCAGAAACCAAGTGAACCGTATGCTGTATATAGAACACACCTTCATCTGGCTGCCCGTTTCTTTTGTGTTGCCTAATCACAAATAGTTCATGCGAGTGAACCGTATGCTGTGTATCGCACACGCCTTCATCTGGCTGCCCGTTTCTTTTGTTCCTCCTCATCACAAACAGTTAATTGAACTGAAACGTATGCCCTTCATCGCACACGCAACTAAAACCTGAATCGTGTTTGATGCATCCGTCATCGCAAACGTCTTATACATTTCTGACGGTTTTCATACACCACCGTTTGCGATAATTGCATCGCACACAATTTCTCGAAGGGTCTCTTATCGTAGTGTCGCATTAGCAGCATCCTGCAGTAGTGTCTTATTGTAAAAGAACGTCACGTTATATTGCCCTTTATGATAGCAACCTTTATTATGTAGTCTGTCGCTTTTATTATTTTGCCATCACAAGTTCATACAACGCTCAGTTTTCTATTACACTAAATGGTCTAACACAATTAGAAGCAATTTTTATTGCCTTATTGCACCGATGACAACTTACTTGAAGGATCTTACTCAATCCATAGGTAGGTATGGTGGACTCTCGAAACAAGATTTGGGTTTAAGGGTTTTGAATGCACAAGTAGTATCTCTACTTAGTGCGAAATTTTTGGCTAGCAAACATATTGAGTAAGCACCACATGTTAAATGATCTATGACACTATAACTTCTATGTGAATATGAACAAACAAAAATCATTACGTTGTCTTTCTTGTCCAACGTCAACAATTTTAGCATATAATATTTTGATGGGGGCTCACAATCATAAAAGATGTCCAAGATAGTGTATTTGCTTGTGAATCTTCTCTTCCCTTATTAATTCTCTCATGAATTGCATCATTGACAAATTCTATGTTTGTCAATATCCAATAATTTTACCATTTATACTTTTCCTTATGTGATGTCATTACTTACCATAAGATTAGCATATGATCTTTTTCCACTATAAAAAAGACACATCTTTGACATTTTGGGTCGAACGATTTTTTTTCTGTCATGCTAATGACACTTCTATGACGATAATTGTGACAAAACCCGGTATCATCATAGGTGGGCTCCTACTTCTATGACAAAAAAGCATGACAGAAAATGGGCTTTTCTTCCTGGGAGGGCCGGAGACGCAGCTGCATGACATTCTTTGGGCCGTCCATGACGGAAAAAACCATGGTAGAAGCGAGGGCGAGGAAAATATCAGGGAGTTCCTGGTAATGGTGGGTGGTCGGGGCCGAGTGATGCACAGAGGTTTGTGCGTTTCTCTCATACATGTACGCGCATGTGTGCGAGGTGTTGGGCTCTAACTGAACCCAAGCGAGGCGTTCGCTTACTGAACCCGAGCGATCAATCCCTTGGCTGTTAATTGAACCCGAGCGATTCCTTCGCTACTGCTGCTAACTGAAGCCGATCGAACCTGCTGCCTCTTAATGAATAGTGAATGTTGTTGGAGGTTGGATGAACAGTTCCCGGTGGGGGTTGGATGAACAAGACCCCATGGTAGGAGAGGTCGTTGCCGCTGGAGGAACAGGACCCTGATCGAGCCGGTTGGGGTGGATGAACAGGACCCTGTGGAGGGCTGGTTGAACAATAGCCGATGGAGGCTGGATGAACAGCACCCCGTGGAGGGCTGGTTGAACAGTAGCCGGTGGAGGCTGGATGAATAGGAGCCCGTGGAGGCAGGAGGGAGACGCCATGGATGAACAGTACTAGGTGGAGGCAGCTGGAGGAGGTCGACGGTGGATGAACAGTAGCCCGTGGAGGCTGGAGCGAGGCCGTAGACGGTGGATGAATAGTAGCGTTTGGAGTCCCATTTTGCGGTACGCCACACCCCTACCGATGAACCGGACCCCGTTTCGACCATAGGAGGTCGAAGAGAAGTCTGTTTCCTCTGTTTTGCGGTACGCCAGATCCCTCCCGATGAACATGATCCTGTTTCGACCATAGGCGGCCAAACAGAAGGACGTTTCCTCCATTCTGCGGTACGCCAAGCCTCGTTTCGGCTGTTCCGTCCAAGCCGGTTGGCTCCTGATGAACAGGACACATTTTGTTGCCTCCCGATGAACATGACATAGTTTCTCTGTTCCGACCCAGCAGGTTGGCTGCCGATGAACAGAACGTCGTCGCTGCCCTCCGCTGCCTCTCCCTGTACACGAGCCCTGCCCGTACGTATGCGCAAGTAGGCATTCAAGACCCCGTCCGTATGTACGTACATGGCCGCATTTATTTTCTTGCACCCCGGTTGTACGTACGTGTAGACGATATAGACGGGACTACGTGACATGCTACGTCTGTGCCTCTACTACGACACATGCCCTTAGTTACTCGGCCACGGTTCATCGCTGCAGCCTGCAGACAGACTGATCGACCAGTATGTACGTACACGTTGGCGACCAGACAGACAACCCTACGTACGGTTCGACCAGGTGGGTCCCTGTAGGATCGAGAAGAGGTGTCTAGAGGGGGGTGATTAGACACTAAGTACTAAAAGTTGCAGTTTTTTAATTTCCTTTAGTTGAAGTGGACTTTTGGCACAAGTTTAACAAACACAATACATATCTAGCAAGCATGCAAAGAGTATATGAGCAGCGAGAAGTATAGCATGCAACTTGCAAGAATGTAAAGGGAAGGGTTTTGGAGAATTCAAACGCAATTGGAGACACAAATATTTTTGTCGTGGTTCCGATAGGTGGTGCTATCATACATTCACGTTGATGGAGACTTCAACCCACGGAGGGTAACGGTTGCGCGAGTCCACGGAGGGCTCCACCCACGAAGGGTCCACGAAGAAGCAACCTTGTCTATTCCATCATGGCCATCGCCCACGAAGGACTTGCCTCATTAGCGGTAGATCTTCACGAAGTAGGTGATCTCCTTGCCCTTACAAACTCCTTGGTTCAACTCCACAATCTTGTCGGAGGCTCCCAAGTGACACCTGGCCAATCTAGGAGACACCACTCTCCAAGGAGTAACAAATGGTGTGGTGATGATGAACTCCTTGCTCTTGTGCTTCAAATGATAGTCTCCCCAACACTCAACTCTCTCTCACATGATTTGGATTTGGTGGAAACAAGATTTGACTGGAAAGCAACTTGGGAAGGCTAGAGATCAAGATTCATATGGTGGGAATGGAATATCTTGGCCTCAACACATGAGTAGGTGGTTCTCTCTCAGAAAATGTGTATTGGAAGTGTAGATATGTTCTGATGGCTCTCTCCACGAATGAAGAGTGGGTGAAGGGGTATATATAGCCTCCACACAAAATCTAACCGTTACACACAATTTACCAATCTCAGTGAGATGGAATTGAGAAACTCGGTCGGACCGATTTAGTAAACCTAGTGACCGTTAGGATTTTCAGTGGGATTGAGATGCAACTCGGTAGGACCGATATGGTTAGGGTTAGGGCATAACGTAATCTCGGTGAGACCAATTACACAAACTCAGTGGGGCCGATTTTGGTAATATGCTAACTAGAGGGTTGGTCACGAAAACTCGGTGAGACCAATTACACAAACTTGGTGGAACCGATTTTGGTAATAAGCTGACCAGAGAGTTTGCATTGTAATCTCGGTAGTACCGATTGCTCAAACTCGGTGGGACCGATTTTGGTAATGTACATACACAGTGAGATTACAATCCCATCTCGATGAGACCAAGATCCCTATCGGTGAAATCGATTTGCCTAGGGTTTGTGGCAGTGGCTATGACATCTGAACTCGGTGGCGCCGGATAGAAAGAATCGGTGGGGCCGAGTTTGACGTTTGGTTTAGGTCATATGTGGATGTGGGAAGATATTTGAGGGTTTTGGAGCATATCACTAAGCACTTTTGAGCAAGCAAGCCATTAAGCAACACCTCATCCCCTCTTGATAGTATTGGCTTTTCCTATAGACTCAATGTGATTTTGGATCACTGAAATAGAAAATGTAGAGTCCTGATTCTTGAAGCTTGACCAATCCTTTATCCTTAGCATCTTGAAGGGGTTCCACATCCTTTAGTCCATGCCACCTAATTTGTTGAACTTGTCTGAAACATACTAGGTAAAAGTATTAGTCCAACAAGAGATATGTTGTCATTAATTATCAAAATCACCCAGGGAGCACTTGTGCTTTCAATCTCCCCCTTTTTGGTAATTGATGGCAACATATATCAAAGCTTTAGATAAAGATACAGAGAATATCAAGTAAAGCTTTGGAAAGACATGTAACATGCATGGGCTCCTCCTACGTGTATGCAATCATGTGAGTATGGAATAGAGTAGCATGTGAGAGCATAACCATGACAGAGTAGCAATGTGTTACATGTATCTTGGCTATATTCATCAGAGCAAAGGATATGAATATGGGAAATGTACTTTCATGCCCATGATTATGTCTTGCAAACAGTATGTACATTAGCAAGAATTTCTCATACACATGACTATGATGCATATACTTACCTTGTGGTCTTGAGTTGGCTAGGGTGAGATGTGCCTGCGTAAACAAGGTTAGATAACACATATGCACCTACTAGCTAGAGAAAACAAAGGAAACCACAAGAGTACCAAGACTGGGATGACATGTAGAACGGGTATTGAGTACCACAAAGGATATTCACATGTCCCCAAAAAGAAAGATATGCTATGAATTCAAGAATTTTCTTTCCCTTGGAAGTCTTGCTCCCCCTGAATCTATTATGGGATACTGGGAGAAGATAGGGAACAGAAAATCAGAGCTCAAAGAAATAGATTAACAGAGCTAATGCAAATAAGCACATAAGAACATGTCTTTCCCCCAAGAAGACATGTGACATCTCTCCTCTTGAACATCAAGCATCTGGGGTCCTTGAAGATTACTCTTTCCTAGAGTATTCACTCCCCCTAGAGATATGATTAAGCTTTGATGTGATCTCTCTCCCCCTTTGACATCAATTTCCAAGAAGGGTTTTCTGGAATTTGTTGTGAGTGGGTTCGGTCCTTGAATCACAGTTCAGAGTATTAAGGTAAATGTGATGCTTGCAGAGGACAAGATTCATTGAGTGGAGCTGGATCAAGAATGAGGCAGAAATAAGTGGCAAGTTGTTTTTCTTGTAGTGAAATCGGTGTCACCGAGTTGGATGCTTCGGTTGCACCGAAATACTTCGGCAATACCAGAGACATGAAACCGGTGGAACCGAGTTCATCACAAAAAAGAAACACTTGTCACCTCAGCTAACTAGGCAACTGATATCTCACAAAGATATGCAAGGAATTTACTGAAAGATTTGCAATGAATTGGATGTTGAAAATGCAGAACATAAAGCAAAGAAAAGAAACTAAAAGATCTAGGTGAAGTTTTTTTTGAAAGGGGAAAAATATGCATGAGAGAAATGCAAAAGCACAAGAAGGAACATAAGAGAACTTCATCTAGAGTTGGGCGGTGACAAAGTCACCTATATTAGAGTATATTGACTTAGGAGTCAAGTGAGATCACTTGATCATAGGTCATACTCATCGTTTAAGCTCAAAATGGGCTTACCATTTTTCGTTTAAGCATCTTGATGTATTCTCATCTTGTCGAGTTGCTTTGACTCATGACTTGGAGTAAAGCTTCTCTAAGATGGAATAACATACCTTGGATTGTGGTGTTGATCGTGATCATGTAGTTGAACTTGTGTGGGTTGCTCAAGGTTGATGTAGCGCATCAAGAGTTGGGGGCACCACTTGGAGTTTGAGTTCATCTACCTACATGGGTTAGTTTTTGCAAGGAAGAGCACTTGTGTATCCAATCATGACAATTATGAAACTCAACATAGAGTTCGTCAAAGGATATGCTTGAACGGTTTCGTGCTTCCTTGTCTTCAACCATCATTGTGTAGAGACTTAGTGATGTAGAGATTGCTCAAGATGTGAGAGAGTTGCAATCTCATAGAATTGGATTCATCCAAGCACCTACAAGGGTTAGATAACATGCAAGATGCAAATTTTCCAAGACATAAGATAATCATCATAGGAGAAATATCAAGGATTAGTCGTAAGCTCAAGTCTTGCATGTATCCAATGGAGTTCCTGCTCCAAGTTTTGAGCATCAATGATGTTCAATACACCTCTTAACCTGCAAAACGTTTTCTCATCAAGTGGTTTAGTGAATATATCCGCTAATTGCTTATCGGTGCGAACATGCTTAAGGTTTATGTCACCCTTAGCAACGTGATCTCGAATGAAATGATGACGAACTTCAATATGCTTAGTTCAAGAATGTTGCACGGGATTGTGAGCAATCTTGATAGCACTTTCATTGTCACAAAGTAATGGAACATGTTTCACATATTTCCCATAATCTTTAAGAGTTTGGGTCATCCAAAGTAATTGAGCACAACATGAACCTACGGCAATGTATTCCGCTTCGGCGGTGGATAAGGATACCGAGTTTTGTTTCTTGGAAGACCAAGACACAAGAGATCTACCAAGGAATTGACAAGTACCCGAAGTGGACTTTCTATCAACCTTGTCACCGGCATAGTCCGAGTCGGAGTAGACAACAAGATCAAAGGAATCCCTCTTTGGATACCAAATGCCAAAATTTGGTGTATGAATTAAGTATCTCACTATCCTCTTCACGGCCTTAAGATGAGATTCCTTAGGAGCAGCTTGATATCGTGCACAAATGCACACACTTAGCATGATATCGGGACGTGAGGCACATAGATATAATAATGAACCAACCATAGAGCCTTAAACCTTTTGATCGACTGTTTCACCATCTTTGGCCAAATCAAGATGTCCACTAGTAGGCATGGGTGTGGTCATACCTTTGCATTCTTGCATATTGAACTTCTTGAATAAGTCTTTGGTGTACTTTGTTTGAGAGACAAAGGTACCTTCCTTAGTTTGCTTGATTTGCAAACCAAGAAAGAGTTTGAGTTCACTCATCATAGACAGCTCAAACTTCTCCGACATTAGCTTCCCAAACTTTTCACTAAAATGAGGGTTAGTTGATCCAAATATAATATCATCAACATAAATTTGGCATACAAATAGTTCTCTATTAACCCTTTTAGTAAAAAGAGTAGAATCTATTTTTCCAATTTCAAAGCCTTTTGCAATAAGGAACTTGGTCAAGCATTTATACCATGCTCTAGGAGCTTGTTTAAGACCATAAAGGGCTTTGTGAAGTTTGTAGACACGATTAGGTTTCTTAGGATTGACAAAGCCGGGAGGTTGTTTGACATAAACTTCCTCCTCAATTTCACCATTTAGAAAAGCACTTTTAATGTCCATTTGGTACAAAATGATATCATGGTGATTTGCATAAGCAAGTAAGATGTGAATGGACTCAAATCTAGTAACGGGAGCATATGTCTCACCATAGTCCATACCTTCGACTTGTGTGTAGCCTTGGGCGATGAGACGTGCTTTGTTGCAAACCACTTGTCCATCTTCATCTTGCTTGTTGCGAAACATCCATTTGGTACCGATGATGTTGTGGTTGTTGTCGGGCTTCTCGACCAATGTCCACACTTGAATCCTCTCAAAGTTGTGTAGCTCTTCATGCATAGCATTTATCCAGTCCGGATCCTCCAATGCTTCTTCAACCTTCATAGGTTCAATGCTAGAGATGAACGAGTAATGTTCACAAAAGTTAGCCAAACGAGTTTTAGAGCGAGTGATTCTCCCGGTTTGGATATCATTGTAGATTTGCTCCATGGGATGATCTTTTGTCGGGGGTTGGG
Organism: Aegilops umbellulata; assembly: GCA_032464435.1. Taxonomy (NCBI): domain Eukaryota; kingdom Viridiplantae; phylum Streptophyta; class Magnoliopsida; order Poales; family Poaceae; genus Aegilops; species Aegilops umbellulata. The sequence continues at coordinate 51,418,738 of CP136060.1, forward strand.
TGCGACATATGCCAAGGGATGGCTTATCATGGTGGGGGCGAGTAGAACATCGCAGGTGCCTGGAAACAGGATGAGGCGAAGACATGCACGCCGGCGAATCTTACCCAGCTTCAGGGCTCTCCGGGGAGATAACACCCCTACTGCTGCTCTGCGGGGTCTCCGCATGATCACTATGGCAAAGTGTGAACAAGGTTGCTCCTTGAGCTGTTTCCTGGAGGTAGGAGAAGGCAAGGCTAGCTCTCTCCTTCCTATATGATCTGGGCTAGTGCTAAGTGGATTCGAATCCTTTGCATGGGTGCCCTGGGGGGTTTATATAGGCCTACCCCCAGGGGTACAATGGTAATCCGGCTGGGCGCGGGTCCTAGCCGTCTGTCTCTCAGGCCGCCGTCTTCTCCGCCGACTGCCGGGGCCCGCTGACTAGTGGGCCCCACCGACTGGCTCAGTATGGAGCCGACAGGCCATGTCCGCCGCGGGCGGGTCTTGCCGGCTGCGGATTACTGTAGCCGTGTTTCTAATGACGCGGGCTTGGTCATGGGGTCATGGCAACAGTACGCCGCCCGACGGGCGATCACTGTTGCCATTCCCCATCTTGTCTGGTAAATGGCGTACGGGGCCCGTGGGAGGGGCTAGCCGACTCCTGGGGCCGACTCCCACCGGGTCCGACTGGTGGCACTCTTGCCGTCTTCTGGACCCCCGCTGACCGGTGGGACCCGGCGTCTCTGGGTCGTACAGACAGGCCATCGTGGGCACAGGGTTTCGCCCGCTGGGGCCGACGTCAAGGCTGGCATGGCAACAATGCTACGCCAGATGGAGATCTCCGATGGTACGGCGTACTGTGGCCATGCCTGCCCTTGGTAAGGGGCGGGAGTGGACCTTACTAAGGCCACGCCCCGTCCCGTCCCTCCTTACGAGGGCATGAGGCGGTTGGAGTCACGGGCCGACTCCCCATAGCTGGCTTCTCTGGAAGCCGCCAGCTAGGAGTCGGCTCATCTCAAAGTCGCCCCTGGGACTCGGCCGTGAGTGTGTAGTCGGCTGCCCTGCTGCCGACTCCCAGAAGGCGGCTCTCCGGCCTGGGGTCTTGAGGGACGCAGCCTACCCCGATGTCCTGAAAGGTTCTGGGCCTCGGGTTAGCCTATCCGTGGCTCATTACTCCGACAGTAGTCCCCGAAGCTGGTGAGGCGCCGAGGGAGACATGTAGAGGGGTGTCAACAGTTTCTTCTTTTCGGTGGTTGAATCTGGGCCTGGCTCGCCGTATTCCTTCGAGCCGACTAGTTGGAGCCGGACTCGTAGAAGGCCGACTTGCCCTTAAAGAGTTTGAAAGTCGTAGCGGGGTCCAGGCAGCGTGCCTGATAAGCTTCCGGGTTGCCGCCCGTTGCGGACCCGTCGCATGGCGCCACGTGGCCGGGCCAGTCTGCCCACCCACGCGCGCGACGGGACAGGCCTATAGGCGGGGCCCGCCACTACCGCGCCTCGGCATGCGAACGGATCCGTTGTGGCCACGCGGGCGGTTGGGGTTCCCGCGCAGTAACTGCAGCAGTAACTTCGCGTGGTAAATCGTGCGGGTCGTGGGGCTCTGGGCGCAGTTAATCCCATGATCGCCCCATCGACTTCTCAGCCCACGAGCCTACAAGTAGGCGGGAGGAGGGGGGCGACAAAGCACAAGCGCCCATCTTCCCTACTCCCTTTTGCTCCCTCTTGCTTCTTCTTCCTCTTGCCACCGCTGCGCCGAACCATGCCACGCCTGCAGCGATGAGCTCTTCCTCCGCCGCCGCGCCTCCTGCCGTGCGCTCCGGCGTGTGGGACGGCTCCGAGGTCGACGACAACCACATTGATTTCCTTCGCAAGACGCATCGCCTCCCCCGCAAGGACCTAGTGCGGGCCTGCGCCGCGCCGGCGGGAGAAGTATCGCCGGCGCCGGAGGAGGGCGAGCGGGTCATATTCCGCTCGCACCTCATGCGCGGCCTAGGGCTGCCGGCGAGTTGTTTCTTCTGCTCCTTCTTGGAGTTCCACGGGCTCCAGCCGCACCACCTTACACCAAACATGGTGGTGCTGCTGGCTGCCTTCGCCATCCTGTGCGAAGGCTTCCTCGGCGTTCTCCCCACCATCGAGCTATGGGGGGAATTCTTCCAGTCCAAGCTCGGCACGCACATCGCCGGCGTGCCAGCCCAGTGTGGTGCATTCATCGCGATGCGGAGAATGGGGGCCGATAATCCGTTTCCCACCATCACGCTGATTAAGTCGGTGAAGATGTGGCAGCGGTCCTATTTTTATGTGAAGAACGTCGCCCCGGAAGGTGACTGAGTCAACCTGCCGGCTTAAGAAGCCGGCGGGCCGGCTGGAAGGCTCCCCAGCTGGTCCCACCGGGCCAAGACGCTGACTCCTGCTGGCGCCGCCGCCGTCGCGCGACTCCGAGTGCTGACGCAGTCGGAGGGCTTGACCGGTGCCAACCTGCTGGCCACCTTCGTGGCGCGCCGAGTTCTCCCACTCCAAGGCCGACCTCATCTGATCTGCCAGATGAGCGGCCACCGGGACCTGAGTCGGATGTGCTCCAAGGACATGCCCCACGCGGAGATGGCGGACACGGTGAACTACATCGCGAACTGTGGCCTCTCGGCGGATTGGTGGTTCGGCAAGGAGCCGTACTCACGCGCCAACCCCCCGCCTGTTGTAAGTCGTCTCTCTTCTTCTTCTTCTGCTTTCTTTTACAGCCGAATCCGACTTCTATTCTTTTTTAGTCTTTGAATCAGAACCCCCTCGTCCAGCCTTCGGCCGGCACCATGGCACCGGCCCGTCAGTTCGTCCCCGACCGAGCGGAGAGTGACGTTGACGACCCTGACTTGGGCGCGACGGCGATGGAGGCCGACACCGAAGGAGGAGGAGGAGGAGACATAGGCGGCTTCAGGCCTTCGGCCACCTTTGCCGACTGGCCTGCTGACGACGCCAAGGGGGAAGTCGCCCCGCGCCACCAGCCAAAGGTCGGCCAGCCCGGCGCGAGTTCCTCCGCCGTCTTGGATGGTCAAGGCGGCGCGAGGAAGCGTCGGGCCGGGTCGAGTACGCTTGGCAGCCGGTCGAAGAAGTTCAAGGGGGCGGCCGCCGCGACCAAGCGTGAAGAGGCGGTCACGAAAGCCAACCGCTTCCATAGGGAAGTGAAGAAGCCGCCGCTGGTCTCTGCGTAAGTGCCTCCGCCCTTTGTCTTATTTTCTGTTTGTTGATCTTGTCTAAGTCTTTTTCATGCTTCCCCCCGCTCCAGGGCTCCCCTTGCTCTTGAGAGGGTCGCCGCCGCCTCCATCATGGGGTCGGCAGAGACGTCCGCCACTACTCGGTGGATTGACCCCGCCGCCGACCTCGGGGAGGCGACAGAGCGGAACGCGTAGGAGAAGCGCGACGAGGAAGAAGCCGCCCGCCTGGAGAAGGCGGAGGCCGAGAAGGCGGCCGCCTCTGCCCAGAAAAAGATGGATGAGGCCGAGGCCGCCGTCGCGGCAAGGCGGCAGGCTGAGGAAGCCGCGCACTGCCAGTCGGCAGTGTTTGTCATCCCGCTGAACTCAGTGCGGCCGCCTCCGGAGTTCACGGCGCACTCGGGGGAAGCCGGCAGCGAGTTCCCGATCATAGAGAGGGGAGGCGGCGATGCCTCCATGCCGGGCACGGTCGTGCCGCTGCCACCCCCGCCGCCATCTGGGAGCGCACGTGACAAACTGTCGGCGGACCCGCCGGTGCCGCCGACTAAGGACGAGGCCGTGGCGAAGCTACTCCTTCAAGTCGGCTCGCCAGTGCGCCGCCGTCTTGAGAAGGCGACCTCAGCGCCATGCCCCTTGGAGACCGGCACCACCAGCTCGACAATCCCAGACGCCGAGGTGACGAGCGCCGCGCCCATTGGGTGGGTGCGAGGAGGCGGCACAGGCCCGCTGAACCAGGCGCTTTTTGACGTCCAGGCAAAGCTGCGAGCTGAAGGCGACGCTATCCAGAGCTGCACCAAGGCGCACCTGGCGTCGCGGGCCGCCATCCGGGTAAGTGTTTTTTCTTTGTCTCCGTCTTCTTGTTCTTCTCTGCCGGGGCGCGCCAGCGCACCCACTGGGTGTAGTCCCCGAGTTCCGGGCCGGCTGCTGAGCAGGCGGCTCGGAACTCCATTTGGCGAGTTCCAAGTACTTACTTTTGTCTGAAATACTTATCACAGGATTATCACAACCTCCGGGTCACCGCCTTCAACCGCAATGTTGAGGAGCTGGGCAAGCGGACTACCGACTTGCCAGAGAGCCGGAGTGAGTTCTCTTTGTTCTTCGCAGGGGCGCGCTGGCGCACCCGCGGGCTGTAGTCCCCGAGATTCGGGCCGACTGCTGAGCAGTCGGGCCGGATCTTCCTGGCGACCTTCTTCGTTGATGACTAACGTCCTCTTTCTTCTTTTTCTTCAGAGGCCAACGCCACTCTTCTACAGCAGCTGGGCGAAGCCAACACCGCCTTGCGTGCCAAGGGGGAGGAATGCAGCAAGCTTGCCGCAGAACACGACCTGCTGGCTGCACAGCTGGCGGAGCAGAAGGAGCTGCTTAAAAAGGCGCAGGAGGAGGCGAACGAGAAGGAGACTGCTCTCCTGGCCGAGTTCGCGGGCGAGCAGTCCTCCTGGACTGACAAGGAGGCATTGCTGGCCTCCGGCTTCCACGAGATCGAGGACATCATCGACGGTGAGCTTCTTTACTTTTCTTCTTTGAGTTGCCGGTTATAGGTCGGGCCGACTCCTGGTTTTTTGACTTGTTCTTCCTTCTTTTCGCCTCGGTAGACTTCTTCCCCGGCTACTCGCAAGCCGCCAATCAAGCCATCGAGGTTGATCACGAGAAGCGGAGGGCAGAAGGCGGGAGCTCGCCGCTGATGCCCCTCGGACCCTTGACGAGCAGATTCTGAGCATTGAGGCTCGCCTGCGGCCTGCCCACCGGATGCTGCCCCAGCTTCAACGCGTCGGTGCCCAGGCGATCGCTGCCCTGTGGCCAGACATGCAGGCACGACGCACCCCCAGTCAGACTGCCGACTGGCTGGAGGTCGCAGCTGGCCGTCTTGAGGCTTGGAAGGGTTCCTCGGCCCGGGCTAGAGCGCGCCGGGCCTTGGAATTCATCAAGGCGTGGTATACGGGGCTGGACCTGGACCGGCTAGCCACGCTCCAGTCAGAGGCCCACCCGGAGCTGGCAGCCATAGAAGACGCCCTCGTCAAGCGTGCAGCGGCGATCGCCGAGTACATCGACACCAGCGTCTTCGTCCCCGAGCGGGCTGAAGACGGTGAGGAGGCACCGCCGGAGTTGTTTGGGATGAACCCAGACTACGGCGAGGACTCGGCGGAGGTGATCGGCTCGAGCGTCGAGGAGGAAGGCGAGGCGGAGGATGGAGGCGAGACGGAGGCACTAGAAGGCGGAGCGGACGGCCAGCCTCAGCTCGACCACGTCTCCAGCAACGAGTCGCGCCCAACCGAGCCGGCTGCCGCCGGAGGTGATCAAGCCGAGACTGCCCAGCCGGCCGCCCCAACGTCTGACACCGCCATCTCCTCCGACCCTCCGAACCCTTCTGCCGCTTCCTAGGCTGCTGCCTTGTCTTTATTTTATCTGTTTAGTAGTCTTTGAAGAACTTGTTAATTCGCACAATTCCACCCGCGGGGTGTATTTTCAACTTCTGCTCGAAGATTCGGCCAAGGGCCTATGTTATGTAAATATTCATCCGAGTTCTATCTTTTCTTGCTCATTGCTCCTTTGGCTTTTTCCTTTGCCGCCTTCCCTTAGTCATCACCTTGCCAGCCGGACAGCCGCTCTGCGGACTGCCGCTGGATCAAATGCTTGGGTACTTTTGGGAAGGCAAATACTTAGCCGTTTTAGAGTTTCTTAGCAAGTTGAATAGAAGGCGAAGAGCCGACTGCTCAAGAGTCGGTTTGCAAAGAGAGGTTGGAAGCCGGCTTAAGCTATGTTTATGCTTTGAGTCCTTAGCCATTTTTCATGTGGGCGTCCATTCTTCCTTACTCCTGCCCGCCAGACAGTCGCTCTGCGAGCTGCGACTTCTGACAGGAGACGGCTTAGGCACCACACACTACGTGTCCGACTGCAGGAAGCATTTCATAGCGCAAGGCGGCGAGTCCCCGGGCCGACTAGTCGAACCCGGTGCCAAGCAGCATAACAAAGAGTAGCATACTCGAAGGCATAATTCTTATCATATAGATAACAAAAAAGGGCAGTCCCCGAGCTCATCTCAGGGGGCCCGAAGTCTTGGTACTTAAATACAAAAGGTAGCGTGGTACATACTGCATCAACTGTAAAATCTTCGGAGGAGATTTGGATTCCATGGCCGCTCCGTCTCTTTGCTGGAGTCGTCCCTCTTGCGTGCTCGGGGCTTCTGAGCGTCGATCAGGTAGTAGGAGTCATTGCCCAACACTTTGCTGATGATGAAAGGGCCTTCCCAAGGCGCTGACAGCTTGTGCTAGCCGGCTGTTCACTGGATCAGTCGGAGCACAAGGTCGCCCTCTTGGAAAGATCTCGACCTGACCTTCCTGTTGTAGTATCGGTGCAGGCTCTGCTGGTAGATGCTGGACCGGCTGAGTGCCAACAGCCGGCCCTCTTCTAGCAGATCGACGCCGTCTTGACGTGCTTCTTCCGCTTCCTCCTTGGTGTACATGGTGACTCGCAGGGAGTAGAACTCTATGTCCGTTGGGATGACGGCTTCAGCACCATAGACGAGGAAGAAGGGCGTGAAGCCGGTCGACTTGTTTGGAGTCGTGCGCAGGCTCTAGAGGACGGCTGGCAACTTGTCAAGCCAACAGCCGGCCGAACGCTCCAGCGGTTCGACCAGTCGAGGCTTGATGCCAGACAGGATGAGGCCGTTTGCTCGCTCCACCTGGCCGTTTGACTGCGGATGGGCAACGGACGCTAAGTCCAGTCGGATGCCCTGTGTCACGCAGAAACGGGCCAAGGCACCTTTGGCAAAGTTTGTGCCGTTGTCGGTGATGATGTTGTGTGGTGTGTCGTACCGAATTGTGATGTCGGAGATGAAAGTCACGGCAGTCGGACCATTCAACTTCTTGATGGGCTTTGCTTCTATCCACTTGGTGAACTTGTCCACCGCGACAAGTAAGTGAGTTAGGCCACCTCGCACCGTCTTGAATGGTCCCACCATGTCCAGGCCCCAAACTGCAAAGGGCTAGGCGACGGGGATAGTCTTGAGTGCGGAAGCCGGCTGATGCGGCTTGGAGCGGAACTTCTGGCACCCCTTGCATTTTTGGACCAATTCCTTGGCCTCTTCTAGGGCAGTCGGCCAGAAGAAACCGTGTCGAAAGGCTTTGGCGACGAGTGCTCTTGAGGCCGCATGGTGACCGCACTCTCCTTGATGGATGTCTTTGAGAATTGCTTGGCCTTGCTCTGGCTCGACGCAGCGCTGGTAGACGCCAGTGACGCTGCACCTGACCAGCTCTCTATTGACTATGGTGTAGGTTGCTGCTCGGCGTTGTACTTGCCGAGCTAGGATCTCATCAGTTGGCAGCTCTTTGCTCACCAGGAATTTGAGGATGGGCTGGGCCCATGAGGGTGCTGCTATTTCTTCGACTGCCAGAACTGCGATTTGGACGAGGGCGGCTGGGCTGGGAGGCGGCGGGCTGGAGTTCGCGGCCGCTTGCTGGATTGATGAAGTCCCCGAGCCGAGTTCTGGAGTCTTCGGGCTGGTCGCCGCAGTCCCCGGGCCGGGTTCTGAAGTCCCCGGGCCGGCTTTGACTGCGGCGTTTTTGGAGCCATCTGTAAGAATTCTCGTGCCGTCTGCTGGGGATCTTGAGTCAGATCCGCCTTCTTTGTGGGGAGCCAGCACAATGATGGAGTCTGATTCTGGTGAAGGCTTGACAGACGACTTGAGGAGGCGCCGAAGGGCGACGCCGGATGGTATTGCTTGGCGGGTTGAGCTGATTCGTGCCGGGGTGTCTGCTTGGTTGTTGTCATTTCTTGGCACGTGAAGGAACTCGCACCCCTCGAAATATCCACTAAGTTGTTGTACGAGGAAACGGTAGCTCGCCATGTTTGCATCTTTAGCGTCCCAGTCGCAAGATGACTACTGGACCACCAAGTCGGAGTCGCCATAACACAGAATCCGGCGAATGCCAAGTTCTTTGGCAAGCCGAAGCCCGTGAATGAGCGCCTCATATTCGGCGATGTTGTTGGAGGCGGCGAAATGGATTTGCAACGCATATTTGAGCTGGTCGCCTTTGGGAGAGGTGAGGACAACGCCGGCTCCCAAGACGGTGCGCATCTTGGAGCCATCGAAATGCATCCGCCAATGGGTGGAGTCGGGCGCTGGCGGCAGGTACTGAGTCTCGGCCCAGTCGACGAGGAAGTCGGCCAATGCTTGCGACTTGATGGCGGTGCGGGGTTGATAGTAGATGGTGTAGGGGGCCAGCTCTATGGCCCATTTGGCCACTCGGCCAGAAGCATCTCGGTTTCCGATGATCTCGGCTAGTGGGGCTGTGCAGACCACAGTGATTGGATGCTCTTGAAAGTAAGGGTTCAACTTCTTGGCGGCAAAGTGCACGCCATAGCACATCTTCTGGTAGTGGGGGTAATTCTGCTTGGAGGTCGATAGCACTTCGCTCAGGTAATATAACGGTCTCTGGACAGGTAGTGCTTTGCCTTCCTCCTTGCGTTCAACTACAATGACTGTGCTGACTAACCGGCTGGTGGCGGCAATGTACAGGAGCATGGGCTCTTTAGGAGTCAGAGCCGCCAGCATAGGGGGAGTAGTCAACATCTTCTTCAACTGGAGAAAAGCTTCGCCCGCCTTGTGGTTCCACTCGAAAAAAGTGGTCTTCTTCATGAGCCGATACAAGGGGAGAGCTTTCTCGCCCAGCCGACTGATGAATCTGCTGATGGACGCCAAGCAGCCAGTGAACTTTTGCACATCAAGAAGTCGCTGGGTACCTCCATCCTCTCAATGGCCTTGATATTTACAGGGTTGCACTCTATGCCGCGTTCAGAGACCAGGAAGCCAAGGAGTTGGCCGGTTGGTACTCCGAAGACGCACTTCTCAGGGTTGAGCTTGATCTGGAATTGGCGCAGGTTCTCAAAGGTCTCCTTTTGGTCTTCCAGCAGTGTTCCACGCTTTTCCTCTTCACCACCACATCGTCTACATAGACGTGGGCGTTTCCGCCGAGTTGCTTGAGGAGGCACTTCTACATGCAACGCTGAAAGGTGGCGCCAGCATTCCTCAAGCCGAACGTCATGGTCAGGTAGCAGAAGGCTCCAAACGGCGTGATGAAGGCGGTCTTCAGTCTGTCAGCTGGGTTTAGCTTGATCTGGTGATATCCTGAATATGCATCTAATAAGCTCAACAGCTCGCATCCGGCTGTGGAGTCTATCACCTGATCAATTCTCGGCAGAGCAAACGGGTCCTTGGGGCAAGCTTTGTTGAGGCTGGTGTAGTCAATACACATTCGCCACTGCTTGTTCTTCTTTAGCACCAGGACCGGGTTGGCTAGCCATTCTGGAAAGAATACTTCCATAATGAAGCCGGCTGCTAGGAGTCGGGCTATCTCTTCTCCAACAACTCTTCTCTTTTCTTCTGACAGGCGGCGCAAGGGCTGCCTGACTGGCTTGGCGTCAGATCGGACATGTAACTTGTGCTCGGCGAATCCCGTCGGTACACCTGGCATGTCTTTAGGGGACCATGCGAAGATGTCCCAATTCTCACGGAGGAAATCGACGAGCTCGCCTTCCTATTTGCTGTCGAGGTTCGCACCTATGACAGCATACCTCTCTGGGTGCTCCGGGTCCAAGGGTATCTTCTTCGTCTCTTTGGCCGGCTTGAACGAACCCTCAGTCTCCGACTCCTTAGGGTTGGGCAACATCTTCGTCCGCTTGTCGGCCATCGCCACAACCCGATCAAGGAGCCGCTTCTCAGCTGCGATCACCAGGGACTCGGCTAGCCGACTGCTTTCAGCCGCATAGGCGGACGACTTTCTGTAGTCGCCGGCTATGGTCAGAATCCCCTTGGAACTCGGCATCTTCATCTTGAGGTAGGCGTAGTGGGGAACCGCCATGAACTTGGCCAATGCAGGTCGGCCGAGCAAGGCATGGTATGGGCTCTCAAGGTCCACCACTTCAAACCAAACTGACTCTCGGCGGAAATGATCTTTGTCTCCAAAGAGGACGTCTATTAGGATCTTGCCGATTGGTGAGCTGGAAAGGCCAGGAACAATGCCGTGGAACACAGTCCGGCTGTTCTGAAGCTATCTTTGCTTGATTCCTAACTTCTCCATTGTGTCCTTGTACATGATATTGATGCTGTTGCCTCCGTCTATCAGCACTCGCGAGAAGCGAGCGGCTCTTTTATCTGTAGCAAAGGTGGCGTCCAAGACCAGAGCGTAGGAGCCTGGACTCGGCATCACCTCTGGGTGATCAGCTCTGCTCTAGCTGATAGGCTTTTCGGACCAGTGCATGAACTCTGGTGTCTCAGATGCTACTGCGTTCACCTCTTGCTGCTGCAGCCGCCTGCTGCATCGATTGTCAGCCACGCTGGTGAACACCACATAGGCTTCGTGCTCTTCTGGGTACTCATCTTGCACTACGCCGACTGGCCTGACAGCCGGCTACTGGGGCGGAGGCGGAGGCGGAGGTGGCTGCCCAGCAGGTGGGGGAGGCAGGAGGCCGTCTCCCTTGGCGATCCTGCTGAGCTAGTGGCACTTCCGGGTGGTGTGGTTAGACGGCTTTGCGCTGCTATGGAACTTGCAAAGGCCATCAAGAGTTTGCTCGTAGGAGAAAGCTGGCAACCAGTTGGGCTTGCCGCCTTTCTGTCACTTGGGAGGAGGATGTCCCTCCGGCTGCTGGTCCTCGACCGTCGCCACCTGCCAGCTACTGGAAGCCGGCTGTGGGGCCTTGCGCTTGTGGTCGTTCTGCTGTTGCCGCCGACTGGCGTCTCCAGCCGGAGTTCTGGGAGCTTGAGGGGCCACTTTGCCAGTTGCGCTAACTTGAATCTCCGCCTTCATGGAGGAGTCGGCTGTGGCATACATGTCTGCTATGATTAGCAGCTCATCGAGGGTTTCTGGCTTGTCGTAGAGGAGCTTGTGCTTGAGAAGGGTGCCTTATCTGCACCCGGCGGTGAAGTACCCAATAGCCTGCACCTCGTGCACGCCCTCGCAGGAGTTCGGAAGCTCGGCCCAGCGCGTGAGGTAGTCGCGAGTTGACTCACTGGGGCCTTGCGCGCACAAGGAAAGCTGGCGAGGCTTGGGAGGTCGCTTGTATGTGCTTGTGAAGTTGTGGACGAAGGCATCGGTGAAGTCGACCCAGCTGTTGATGCTGCGGGGCTTCAGGCTGTTCAACCATGTGCGGGCCGTGCCCTGGAGCATGAGTGGAGCATACTTCACGGCAACTCGCTTGTTGCCGTTCGCTATACTGACGGTCGTGGAGTAGTCAACCAGCCAGTCTTCCGGCTTCACGGAGCCGGTGTACTTCGGCGTATCTCGAGGGAGCGTGAACCCTCTAGGAAAGGGCTCATCTCGGATGCGGGGACCAAAACATGGTGGAGCCAACTTGTTTCTTCTTCGAGCGCCAGGGATCGGTGGAGTCGGCCGATCCGGTGGCGTGTGTCGTTTTCTCCGACTCCCTCTCGACAGCCAAGGCGGTCGCCGAGAGTCGGATGTTCAATAGGCGGCGGGGTGACTCGCCTTTCCTTGCGAGGGGAAGGAGGTGGACAGTCGTCCCGCCGTTCCATTGTTCTTGGGCGGCTGTCTTGGTCGCGCTCGATGGTGACGCGAGTCCGACTATGGCTGACAGCCGGATCCTTGTCTTTTTCTTCCGCGGACGCCGCCAGTCGGCGTCCGTGACGTCACGCCTTGGTCTCGGCGGGGAGGCGGGTCGTCATTCTGCCGTCGCGGCGCATCTGTGCGGCAGCCGGCTTCGTTTTGCTCGGCGGCCGCGTCGAGGAGCCACTGGACGCGCTCCGTCATCAGGCGACGCTCTTCGCCCTCGAAATTGTCCAGCTCGTCAGCCGCCGCCTGGGCGGCTCGGATGTTGTCCGTAGGCGTGGCGTATACGGGGCGATTTGCCCCGAACAGGCTGGCGATGGCAATGTCGCGCTGCTGGACCGCGCCAAGGTGGCTAGGCCCAGTCGGAGCCGGTGAGCCGCCCACAGCGCGATCCATCTCACGCTGGTAGGCCTTTGACATGCACCTCATGCTTGCCAGCTTTTTCGCGCCTTCGACGAGCTGGAGGCGGCGTGCCTCCAGCGTCTCGGCGTCGGCGTCTTCGGGAATGGGCGCGGTTAGGTCTTGTAGCGCCGCGTCGAGCGGGTCATGTGTTCCTCCGTCGGAATGCTCGCCATGATTGATGATGAGCACCTCTGTGACGGTGCTTCCGCCGCTCTCCGCGCGAAGGAGCGGCTCGTCATAGACCACCACGTTGGTGGGAAACGCGTCGAGCGACGCGGTGTCGGAGTCGACCAGCATCGGGTCGGTGGAACCTACGGATTCCAAGTCCACGGCAGGCTCGCCGGCGACATGGAGTTGGTCAAGGAGGCCCGCGAGGAGGCTCTCGGGGCCGCCCGTGCCTGCACCGGATGCAGGCTCGTTGGAGAGGCGGACCTCGCCGACAAGTTCGGCGAGGCAGCTCGCTGCGCAGGCGATCTCGGCACCATGCAGCGCGTCGGCTCAGACTCCGACTGGCGTGTCGGGCTGGCTGCGCTCGCTAGGGAGGAAAAGGGTTCCCCTCCAGAGCAGGTCTCCGGACGACGGTGCAACTGGCCCCATGGTGGGCGCTAAATGTCGGGGGTTGGGTGCGACTATGCCAAGGGATGGCTTATCATGGTGGGGGCGAGTAGAACATCGCCGGTGCCGGGAAACGGGATGAGGCGAAGACATGCACGCCGGCGAATCTTACCCAGCTTCAGGGCTCTCCGGGGAGATAACACCCCTACTGATGCTCTGCAGGGTCTCCACATGGTCACTATGGCGAAGTGTGAACAAGGTTGCTCCTTGAGCTATTTCCTGGAGGTAGGAGAAGGCAAGGCTAGCTCTCTCCTTCCTATATGATCTGGGCTAGTGCTAAATGGATTCGAACCCTTTGCATGGGTGCCCTGGGGGGGTTTATATAGGCCTACCCCCCAGGGGTACAATGGTAATTCGGCGGGGCGCGGGTCCCAGCCGTCTGTCTCTCAGGCCGCCGTCTTCTTCGCCGACTGCCGGGGCCCGCCGACTGGCTCGGTATGGAGCCGACAGGCCATGTCCGCCGCGGGCGGGTCTTGCCGGCTGCGGATTACTGTAGCCGTGTTTCTAATGATGCGGGCTTGGTCGTGGGGTCATGGCAACAGTACGCCGCCCGACGGGCGATCACTGTTGCCATTCCCCGTCTTGTCTGGTAAATGGCGTGCGGGGCCCGTGGGAGGGGCTAGCCGACTCCTGGGGGCCGACTCCCACCGGGTCCAACTGGTGGCACTCTTGCCGTCTTCTAGACCCCCGCTGACTGGTGGGACCCGCTGTCTCTGGGTCGTATAGACAGGCCATCGTGGGCACAGGGTTCCGCCCGCTGGGGCTGACGTCAAGGCTGGCATGGCAACAGTGCTACGCCGGACGGAGATCTCCGATGGTATGGCGTACTGTGGCCATGCCTGCCCTTGGTAAGGGGCGGGAGTGGACCTTACTGAGGCCATGCCCCGTCCCGTCCCTCCTTACGAGGGCATGAGGCGGTTGGAGTCGCGGGCCGACTCCCCATAGCCGGCTTCTCGGGAAGCCGCCAGCTAGGAGTCGGCTCATCTCAAAGTCGCCCCTGGGACTCGGCCGTGAGTGGGTAGTCGGCTGCCCTGCTGCCGACTCCCAAAAGGCGGCTCTCCGGCCTGGGGTCTTGAGGGGCGCAGCCTACCCCGATGTCTTGAAAGGTTCTAGGCCTCGGGTTAGCCTACCCGTGACCCATTACTCCGACATCTTTAGCAATTCTTGCTCGAACTCGTGAAAGATTTTGCTTGTGTCTTGGTTGAACATCTTCTTCATCTTGTTCTTCTTCTTGGCCTTCTTCATTGTTAGCGTTATCGTTCTCTTGTTGTGGTGGTGAAGGAGGTTGTTGACGTTCGTCTTGGTGCACTTCCTCGTTTTCATCATCTTGGTGTGTCCCGCTTGTGGATGCTTCCATATCAACTCTTGGTTCACCTTGCCGTGATGTAGAAGCTTCCACTTGGACGGACGAGGTACTTTCCTTCATCTCCGTTGGACGAATCTTGCCAATAGAAAAGTCTTGGATTGCTTCTGAGGGATCTTTGTCTCCTACATCAATTGGCAATTGCTCTACTTGCGAGCCGTTAGATTCATCAAACTTCACATCTACCGTTTCTTCAACCTTTCGGGTGAAATTGTTGTAGACACAGTATGTGTGAGAGTTTGAGCCATAACCAAGTAGGAAACCTTCATGATACTTAGGAGCAAATTTAGAACGACGATGCTTATCAAGAATGTAGCACTTTGAGCTGAATACTCGAAAGTATCCAACTTGGGGTTTGTTACCGGTGAGGAGCTCGTATGCCGTCTTGCCGAGTAGCTTGTGAAGATACAAGCGATTTGTTGCATGACAAGCTGTCTCAACCGCTTCCGCCCAAAAGTGTTTTGGCGTCTTGTACTCATCAAGCATCGTTCTTGCCATCTCGATAAGAGTCCGGTTCTTACTCTCAACAACTCCATTTTGTTGAGGTGTGTACGTAGCTGAGAACTCATGTGAAATCCCTTCTTCGTCAAGAAAGGTGTCCACATTTGCGTTCTTGAACTCCATTCCGTTGTCGCTCCGAACCTTCTTGATCTTCACGTCAAAATGATTTTGGGCCTTCCTAGCAAAGTTTTTGAAGATCTTTTGGACCTGCGATTTGTTATCCAGAAAGAACACCCACTTAAATCTTGAAAAATCATCAACTATGACTAGACCAAATGAGTTACCACCGAGACTCTTGTAGGCATTTGGACCAAAGAGATGCAGGTGAAGTAGCTCGAGTGGTCTTCTTGTGGTCATGATGTTCTTAGCACGATGACTTCCTCCAACTTGTTTCCCTGCTTGACAAGCACTACAAAGTGTATCCTTGTGAAATATGACATCGTTAACGCCAATGATATGATTTCCTTTAATTAGTTTGTCATGGTTTCGCATGCCCACATGGCCTAGTCTTCTATGCCACAACCAGCCTATAGAAGATTCAGCAATTAAGCAAGTTTTAGGTTGAGCCCTTTTTAGTGAAATCAACAATGTATAGATCACCTCTGCGTACACCAGTAAAGACCATTTTATGATTATCTCTACGAAACACTTGGCAGTCTACTTCAGTAAATAGGACATTGAAACCGAAATCAGCAAGTCTGGATACTGAAAGTAAGTTGTAGCCAAGAGATTCAACGAGCATGACATTTTGTATGGAGCTATCATGTGAGATGGCCACCTAACCAAGGCCAACCACCTTACCCTTTGAATTATCACCAAAAGTGACATACTTTCGAGGGCCGTCGTTTCCAGCAAGCTCACGGAACATGTCTTTATCTCCGGTCATATGATCAGTACATCCACTATCAAGGACCCATTCCTTTCCTCCAGCCATGTAGCCGTGAAGATTTGCCATAAGACCAAAGTGTCTCATCGCATCATCAAGATCATAGTCACTATCATCATCCTCATCGTAGTATCCATGTTCAACATCATTTTGTGATTGATCAATTCCTAGAGAGGGTAATTCATTAGACAAATGATCATCACAATGGTCACCTTTATGAATTGTAATAGCTTCAGATATGATATCACTAATGATCCCAACATTTCCTATGGTACGCATGAGATTGGTAAGCTCAAATAGACAATCACCAAAGCTAGGATCACTAGAGTTCATCTTACTCAAAGCAATAGATTTATGGAGAATTTCGTCTAAATTTTTTAAGGAATAATCCGGAAATCGTTCCTCAAGAAATTTCCATATAGCATAGGCACAACCAAGAGTAGGCAAACTAGCAATCAAATTTTTAGGCAATCCTATTATGATAAGATTTATGGTTCTAAGATTGCGAATCATGTCAAGATCTTCTTCGAGTGTGGGATGCAAAGGATCAATATGAGGTGTACAAGGGCTAGCAATGTACTTGTTCAAGTGATATTCATTGAAAATCTCAAGCATTTCATTTTTCCACTCATGAAAATATTCTCCATAAAGAATAGGCACTCGATGTCTAAGACTCCCTAAAGTAGACACATCGATCTTCCTCCAAAGCTGTTTAAACCAAGGCAATGGAGACCAATGCTCTGATACCAATTGTAGGATCAAGAAGAGTTGTCTAGGGGGTGATTAGACACTAAGTACTAAAAGTTGCAGTTTTTTTAATTTCCTTTAGTTGAAGTGGAGTTTTGGCACAAGTTTAACAAACACAAAACATATCTAGCAAGCATGCAAAGAGTATATGAGCAGTGGAAAGTATAGCATGCAACTTGCAAGAATGTAAAGGGAAGGGTTTTGGAGAATTCAAACGCAATTGGAGACACGGATGTTTTTGTCGTGGTTCCGATAGGTGGTGCTATCGTACATCCACATTGATGGAGACTTCAACCCACAGAGGGTAACGGTTGCGCGACTCAACGGAGGGCTCCACCCACGAAGGGTCCACGAAGAAGCAACCTTGTCTATTCCATCATGTCCATTGCCCACGAAGGACTTGCCTCACTAGCGGTAGATCTTCACGAAGTAGGCGATCTCCTTGCCCTTACAAACTCCTTGGTTCAACTCCACAGTCTTGTAGGAGGCTCCCAAGTGACACCTAGCCAATCTAGGAGACACCACTCTCCAAAAAATAACAAATGGTGTGTTGATGATGAACTCCTTGCTCTTGTGCTTCAAATGATAGTCTCCCCAACACTCAACTCTCTCTCACAGGATTTGGATTTGGTGGAAAGAAGATTTGAGTGGAAAGAAACTTGGGAAGGCTAGAGATCAAGATTCATATGGTTGGAATGGATTATCTTGGCCTCAACACATGAGTAGGTGGTTCTCTCTCAGAAAATGTTTATTGGAAGTGTAGATATGTTCTGATGGCTCTCTCCATGAATGAAGAGTGGGTGAAGGGGTATATATAGCCTCCGCACAAAATCTAACCGTTACACACAATTTACCAATCTGAGTGAGACCGAATTGAGAAACTCGGTCGGACCGATTTAGTAAACCTAATGACCGTTAGGATTTTCGGTGGGACTGAGATGCAACTCGGTAGGACCGATATGGTTAGGGTTAGGGCATAACGTAATCTCGGTGAGACCGATTACACAAACTCGGTGGGACCGATTTTGGTAATAAGCTAACCAGAGGGTTGGTCAGGAAAACTCGGTGAGACCGATTACACAAACTCGGTGGAACCAATTTTGGTAATAAGCTGACCAAAGAGTTTGCATTGTAATCTCGGTAGTACCGATTGCTCAAACTCGGTGGGACCGATTTTGGTAATGGACATACACATTGAGATTACAATCCCATCTCGGTGAGACCGAGATCCCTATCGGTGAAACCGATTTGCCTAGGGTTTGTGGCAGTGGCTATGACATCTGAACTCGGTGGCGCCGGATAGAAAGAATCGGTGGGGCCGAGTTTGACTTTTGGTTTAGGTCATATGTGGATGTGGGAAGATAGTTGAGGGTTTTGGAGCATATCACTAAGAACTTTTGAGCAAGCAAGCCATTAAGCAACACCTCATCCCCTCTTGATAGTATTGGCTTTTCCTATAGACTCAATGTGATCTTGGATCACTGAAATAGAAAATGTAGAGTCTCGATTCTTGAAGCTTGACCAATCCTTTGTCCTTAGCATCTTGACGGGGTTCCACATCCTTTAGTCCATGCCACCTAATTTGTTGAACTTGTCTGAAACATACTAGGTAAAAGTATTAGTCCAACAAGAGATATGTTGTCATTATCAAAATCACCCAGGGAGCACTTGTGCTTTCAGTCCCAGTTGTCTGGGAGGTAAGGAGGCACTTCCTTGCGTGTGAAGATATAGCTGGTGGATCCTGCTACCTCTTGAGCACTGCATTGGTTTTCCCTTGAAGAAGAAAGGGTGATGCAGTAAAGTAGCATAAGTATTTCCCCCAGTTTTTGAGAACCAAGGTATCAATCCAGTAGAAGGCCAAACGCAAGTCCCTCGTACCTACACAAACAAATAAGAACCTTGCAACCAACACGATAAAGGGGTTGTCAATCCCTTCGCTGCCACTTGCAAAAGTGAGATCTAATAGAGATGATAAGATAATATTTTTAGTATTTTCATGATAAAGCTTAAAAGTAAAGATAGCAAAAGAAATAGCTAGGTGACGGAAGTTTAATATGGTGGAGAATAGACCTGGGGGCCATAGGTTTCACTAGTGGCTTCTCTCAAGATAGCATAAGTATTACGATGGGTGAACAAATTACTGTCGAGTAATTGATAGAAAAGTGCATAACTAAGAGAATATCTAGCCATGATCATGTATACAGGCATCACGTCCGCGATAAGTAGACCGACTCCTGCCTGCATCTACAACTATTAATCCACACATCGACCGCTATCCAGCATGCATCTAGAGTATTAAGTTCATAAGAATAGAGTAACGCATTAGGTAAGATGACATGATGTAGAGGGATAAACTCAAGCAATATTATATAAACCCCATCTTTTATCCTTGATGGCAACAATACAATACGTGTCATTTCCCCTACTGTCATTGGGATCGAGCACCGCATGATTGAACCCAAAACTAAGCACTTCTCCCATTGCAAGAAATATCAATCTAGTAGGACAAACCAAACTGATAATTCGAAGAGACTTGCAAAGATAACCAATCATACATAAAAGAATTCAGAGAAGATTCAAATATTGTTCATAAATAATCTTGATCATAAACCCAGAATTCATCGGATCTCGACAAACACACTGCAAAAAGAGTTATATCGAATAGATCTCCAAGAAGATCGAGGAGAAATTTGTATTGAGATCCAAAGAGAGAGAAGAAGCCATCTAGCTAATAACTATGGACCCGAAGGTCTGTGGTAAACTACTCACAAATCATCGGAGAGGCTATGGTGTTGATGTAGAAGCCCTCCGTGATTGATGCCTCGTCCGGCAGAGCGCTGGAAAAGGCCCTGAGATGGGATCTCACGGGTACAGAAGGTTGCGGTGGTGGAATTAGGTTTTCGTGGTGCTCCTTGATAGTTTCGGGGTACGTAGGTATATATAGGAGGAAGAAGTAGGTCGGTGGAGCCACGAGGGTGGAGGGTGCGCCCCTGCCTCGTGGCCTCCTCGTTGATTGCTTGACGTCCACTCCAAGTCCTCTGGATCACGTTTGTTCCAAAAATCACGCTCCCGAAGGTTTCATTCCGTTTGGACTCCATTTGATATTCCTTTTATGCGAAACACTAAAATAGGCAAAAATACAGCAATTTGCACTGGGCCTTGGGTTAATAGGTTAGTCCCAAAAATAGTATAGAAGTGTATAAATAAGCCCATTAAACATCCAAAACAGAATATATAATAGCATGGAGCAATCCAAAATTATAGATACGTTGGAGACGTATCAAGCATCCCCAAGCTTAATTCCTCCTTGTCCTCGAGTTGGTAAATGATAAAAACAGATTTTTTTATGTGGAATGCTACTTAGCATATTCTTCAATGTATTTCTCTTTATTGTGGCATGAATGTTCAGATCCGAAAGATTCAAGATAAATGTTTAATATTGACATAAAAATAATAATACTTCAAGCATACTAACAAAGCAATTATGTCTTCTCAAAATAACATGGCCAAAGAAAGCTCATCCCTACAAAATCATATAGTTTGGTCATGCTTCGTTTTCGTCACACAAGATGCTCTCATCTTGCACAACCCCGATGACAAGTTATGTCTACTACACAACCTTCATCTTGTAGACATTGTTGGGCCTCCAAGTGCAGAGGTTTAAAGGACAGTAGCAAATTTCCCTCAAGTGGATGACCCAAGGTTTATCAGTCAGTGGGAGGCGTAGGATGAAGATGGTCTCTCTCAAGCAACCCTGCAACCAAATAACAAAGAGTCTCTTGTGTCCCCAACACACCCAATACAATGGTAAATTGTATAGGTGCACTAGTTCGGCGAAGAGATGGTGATACAAGTGCAATATGGATGGTAGATATGGGTTTTTGTAAACTGAAAATATAAAAACATCAAGGTAACACGTGGTAAAAGTGATCATAAACAGTATTGCAATGATAGGAAACAAGGCCTAGGGTTCATACTTTCACTAGTGCAAGTTCTCTTGACAATAATAACATAATTGGATCATATAACTATCCCTCAACATGCAACAAAGAGTCACTCCAAAGACACTAATAGCGGAGAACAAACGAAGAGATTATGGTAGGGTACGAAACCACCTCAAAGTTATTTTTTCCAATCAATCCGTTGGGGTATTCCTATAAGTGTCACAAACAGCCCTAGAGTTTGTACTAGAATAACACCTTAAGACACAAATCAACCAAAACCCTAATGTCACCTAGATACTCCAATGTCACCTCAAGTATCCGTGGGTATGATTATACGATATGCGTCACACAATCTCAGATTCATCTATTCAAACCAACACAAAGTACTTCAAAGAGTGCCCCAAAGTTTCTACCGGAGAATCAAGACGAAAATGTGTGCCAACCCCTATGCATAGGTTCATGGGCGGAACCCGCAAGTTGATCACCAAAACATACATCAAGTGAGTCACGTGATAACCCATTGTCACCACAGATACGCACAGCAAGACATACATCAAGTGTTCTCAAATCTTTAAAGACTCAATCCGATAAGATTACTTCAGGGGGAAAACTCAATCCATTACAAGAGATTAGAGGGGGAGAAGAAACATAAGATCCAACTATAATAGCAAAGCTCACGATACATCAAGATCCTGCCAAATCAAGAACACGAGAGAGAGAGAGAGAGAGATCAAACACATAGCTACTTGTACATACCCTCAACCCCGAGGGTGAACTACTCCCTCCTCGTCATGGAGAGCGCCGGGATGATGAAGATGGCCACCGGTGAGGGTTCCCCCCCTCCAGCAGGTTGCCGGAACAGGTCCCCGATTGACTTTTGGTGGCTACAGAGGCTTGCAGCGGCGGAACTCCCGATCTATTCTCCGTTTTGGAAGTTTTAGGGTATGTAGGTATATATGGGTGAAAGAAGTACGTCGGTGGACCGAAGGAGGGCCCACAAGGCAGGGGGCGCGCCCTAGGTGGGCGCCCTCCACCCTCGTGAGCACCTCCCTTCTTTCCTGACGTGCACTCCAAGCTTTTCCGGTAGCTTTCCTTCCAAAAATAACTTCTCCAGTTGATTTCGTTCCGTTTCGACTCCGTTTGATATTCCTTTTCTTCAAAACACTGAAATAGGCAAAAAAACAGCAATTCTGGGCTGGGCCTCCGGTTAATAGGTTAGTCCCAAAAATAATATAAAAGTGGATAATAAAGCCCAATATTGTCTAAAACAGTAGATAATATAGCATGGAGCAATCAAAAATTATAGATACGTTGGAGACGTATCAAGCATCCCCAAGCTTAATTCCTGCTCGTTGTCAAGTAGGTAAATGATAAAAAAGATAATTTTTGATGTGGAATGCTAGCTGGCATAATTTCAATGTAATTCTTCTTAATTGTGGCATGAATATTCAGATCCGAAAGATTCAAGACAAAAGTTCATATTGACATAAAAATAATAATACTTCGAGCATACTAACTAAGCAATTATGTCTTCTCAAAATAACATGGCCAAAGAAAGTTCATCCCTACAAAATCATATAGTTTAGTCATGCTACATTTTGGTCACACAACAATGCTCTCATCATGCACAACCCCGATGACAAGCCAAGCAATTGTTTCATACTTTAGTAATCTCAAACCTATAAACTTTCACGCAATACATGAGCGCGAGCCATGGACATAGCACTATGGGTGGAATAGAGTATGATGATGGGGGTTATGTGGAGAAGACAAAAAAGGAGAAAGTCTCACATCAACAAGGCTAATCAATGAGCTATGGAGATGCCCATCGATTGATGTTAATGCAAGGATTAGGGATTGCCATGCAACGGATGCACTAGAGCTATAAATGTATGAAAGCTCAACAAAAGAAACTAAGTGGGTGTGCATCCAACTTGCTTGCTCACAAAGACCTAGGGCATTTGAGGAAGCCCATCGTTGGAATATACAAGCCAAGTTCTATAATGAAAAATTCCCACTAGTATATGAAAGTGACAAAACAAGAGACTCTCTATCATGATGATTATGGTGCTACTTTGGAGCACAAGTGTGGCAAAGGATAGTAACATTGTCCCTTCTCTCTTTTTCTCTCATTTTTTTGGGCCTTCTCTTTTTTTTGTTGCCTTTCTCCCCTTTTTTTATTTTTTTATTTATTCCTCACTTGGGACAATGCTCTAGAAAATGATGATCATCACGCTTATATTTATTTACAACTCAATGATTACAACTCGATACTAGAACAGAGTATGACTCTATATGAATGCCTTCGGCGGTGTACCGGGATATGCAATGAATCAAGAGTGACATGTATGAAAGAATTATGAACAGTGGCTTTGCCACGAATACTATGTCAACTACATGATCATGCTAAGCAATATGACAATGATGAATGTGTCATGAAGAACGGTATGGTGGAAAGTTGCATGGCAATATATCTCGGAATGGCTATGGAAATGCCATAATAGGTAGGTATGGTGGCTGTTTTGAGGAAGATATAAGGAGGTTTATGTGTGAAAGAGCGTATCATATCACGGGGTTTGGATGCACCGGCGAAGTTTGCACCAACTCTCAATGTGAGAAAGGGCAATGCACGGTACCGAAGAGGCTAGCAATGATGGAAGGGTGAGAGTGCGTATAATCCATGGACTCAACATTAGTCATAGAGAACTCATATACTTATTGCAAAAATCTACAAGCCATCAAAAACCAAAGCACTACGCGCATGCTCCTAGGGGGATAGATTGGTAGGAAAAGACCATCGCTCGTCCCCGACCGCCACTCATAAGGAGGACAATCAAATAACACCTCATGTTTCAAATTTGTTACATAACGTTTACCATACGTGCATGCTAAGGGACTTGCAAACTTCAACACACGCATTTCTCAAATTCACAACTACTCAACTAGCACGACTTTGATATTATCACCTCCATACCTCAAAACAATTATCAAGCATCAAACTTTTCTTAGCATTCAACGCACTCATAAGAAAGTTTTTACTACTTTTGTATACCTAGCATATTAGGTTTATTTAAGCAAATTACCATGCTATTTAAGACTCTCAAAATAATCTATGTGAAGCATGAGAGATCAATAGTTTCTATAAAACAAATCCACCACCGTGCTCTAAAAGATATAAGTGAAGCACTAGAGCAAACAACAAACTACTCTGAAAGATATAAGTGAAGATCAATGAGTAGTCAAATAATTATGCAACTATGTGAAGACTCTCTCCAATTTAAGAATTTCAGATCTTGGTATTTTATTAAAACATAAAGCAAAGCTAAAGAAAATAAAATGATGCTCCAAGCAAAACACATATCATGTGGTGAATAAAAATATAGCTCCAAGTAAAGTTACCGATGGAAGTAGACGAAAGAGGGGATGCCATCTAGGGCATCCCCAAGCTTAGGCTCTTGTTTATCCTTGAATATTACCTTGGGTGCCTTGGGCATCCCCAATCTTAGGCTCTTGCCACTCCTTATTCCGTAGTCCATCGAATCTTTACCCAAAACTTGAAAACTTCACAACACAAAACTTAACAGAAAGCTCGTGAGCTCCGTTAGCGAAAGAAAACAAAACACCACTTCAAGGTACTTTAATGAACTCATTCTTTATTTGTATTGGTGTTAAACCTAGTGTATTCCAACTTATCTATGGTTTATTTTACTAGCCATAGATTCATAAAAATAAGCAAACAACACAATGAAAACAGAATCTGTCAAAAACAGAACAGTCTGTAGTAATCTATAACTAACGCAAACTTATGGAACACAAAAAATTCTAAAATAAATTGTTGGACCTGAGGAATTTGTCTAGTAATCATCTACAAAAAGAATCAACTAAATATCACTCTCCAGTAAAAAGTTGAAGCTAATCTCGTGAGCGCTAAAGTTTCTGTTTTTTTACAGCATGATCATAAAGACTTCACCCAAGTCTTCCCAAAGGTTCTACTTGGCACAAACACTAATTAAAACATAAAACCACATCTAAACAGAAGCTAGATGGATTATTTGTTCCTTAACAGAACCAAAAAGCAAGAAACTAAAATAAAATTGGGTTGCCTCCCAACAAGCGCTAACGTTTAACGCCCCTAGCTAGGCATGATGATTTCAATGATGCTCACATAAAAGATAAGAATTGAAACATAAAGAGAGCATCATGAAGAATATTAATAGCACATTTAAGTCTAATCCACTTCCTATGCATAGGGATTTTGTGAGCAAACAACTTATGGGAACAAGAATCAACTTGCATAGGAAGGTAAAACAAGCATAACTTCAAAACTTTAAGCACATAGAGAGGAAACTTGATATTATTGCAATTCCTACAAGCATATATTCCTCCCTCATAATAATTTTCAGTAGCATCATGAATGAATTCAAAAATATAACCAGCAACTAAAGTATTCTTTTCATGATCTACTAGCATAGAAATTTTATTGCTCTCCACATAAGCAAAATTCTTCTCACTCGGAATAGTGGGAGTATCATAAGAGACTTGAATACTATAAATTGTTTCCATATTAAAAGAGTAATGTTCAGAGAAAGGGTACTCATAATCATGACAAGGTTTATAAATATAATCATCACTACTGTTTATATCATAAGTTTCATCACAATAATCATCATAAGTAGCAACTTTGTTCTCATCATAATCGATTGAAACCTCTTCCGAAATAGTGGATACATCACTAAATAAAGTCATGACCTCTCCAAATCCACTTTCATAAATATAATCATCATAAATAGGAGGCATGCTATCATCATAATAAATTTGCTCATCAAAACTTGGGGGACAAAACATATCATCTTCATCAAACATAGCATCCCCAAGCTTGTGGCTTTGCATATCATTAGCATCATGGATATTCAAGGAATTCATACTAGCAACATTGCAATCATGCTCATCATTCAAAGATTTAGTGCCAAACATTTTAATGCATTCTTCTTCTAACACTTTGGCACAATTTTTTTTCCATCATACTCACGAAAGATATTAAAAAGGTGAAGCGTATGTGGCAAACTTAATTCCATTTTTTTTGTAGTTTTCTTTTATAAACTAAACTAGTGCTAAAACAAGAAACAAAAATATTCGATTGCAAGATCTAAAGATATACCGTCAAGCACTCACCTCCCCGGCAACGGCGCCAAAAATTGCTTGATGTCAACTACATAACCTTCTTCTTGTAGACGTTGTTGGGCCTCCAAGTGCAGAGGTTTGTAGGACAGTAGCAAATTTCCCTCAAGTGGATAACCTAAGGTTTATCAATCCGTGGGAGGCGTAGGATGAAGATGGTCTC
Source organism: Aegilops umbellulata (assembly GCA_032464435.1). Taxonomy (NCBI): domain Eukaryota; kingdom Viridiplantae; phylum Streptophyta; class Magnoliopsida; order Poales; family Poaceae; genus Aegilops; species Aegilops umbellulata. The sequence goes on from CP136060.1 coordinate 51,444,274, forward strand.
TCTCAAGCAACCCTGCAACCAAATAACAAAGAGTCCCTTGTGTCCCCAACACACCCAATACAATGGTAAATTGTATAGGTGCACTAGTTCGGCGAAGAGATGGTGATACAAGTGCAATATGGATGGTAGATATGGGTTTTTGTAAACTGAAAATATAAAAACAGAAAGGTAACAAGTGGCAAAAGTGAGCATAAACAGTATTGCAATGATAGGAAACAAGGCCTAGGGTTCATACTTTCACTAGTGCAAGTTCTCTCGACAATAATAACATAATTGGATCATATAACTATCCCTCAACATGCAACAAAGAGTCACTCCAAAGACACTAATAGCGGAGAACAAATGAAGAGATTATGGTAGGGTACGAAACCACCTCAAAGTTATTCTTTCCAATCAATCTGTTGGGCTATTCATATAAGTGTCACAAACAACCCTAGAGTTCGTACTAGAATAACACCTTAAGACACAAATCAACCAAAACCCTAATGTCACCTAGATACTCCAATGTCACCTCAAGTATCCGTGGGTATGATTATACGATATGTGTCACACAATCTCAGATTCATCTATTCAAACCAACACAAAGTACTTCAAAGAGTGCCCCAAAGTTTCTACCGGAGAATCAAGACGAAAACGTGTGCCAACCCCTATGCATAGGTTCATGGGCGGAACCCGCAAGTTGATCACCAAAACATACATCAAGTGAGTCACGTGATATCCCATTGTCACCACAGATACGCACGGCAAGACATACATCAAGTGTTCTCAAATCTTTAAAGACTCAATCCGATGAGGTTACTTCAAGGGGAAACTCAATCCATTACAAGAGATTAGAGGGGGAGAAGAAACAGAAGATCCAACTATAATAGCAAAGCTCGCGATACATCAAGATCGTGCCAAATCAAGAACACAATAGAGAGAGAGATCAAACACATAGCTACTGGTATATACCCTCAGCCCCAAGGGTGAACTACTCCCTCCTCGTCATGGAGCGCAGGGATGATGAAGATGGCCACCGGTGAGGGTTCCCCCCCTTCGGCAGGGTGCTGGAACAGGGTCCCGATTGACTTTTGGTGGCTACAGAGGCTTGCGGTGGCGGAACTCCCGATCTATTCTCCTTTCTGGAAGTTTTAGGGTACGTAGGTATATATGGGTGAAAAAAGTACGTCGCTGGACCGAAGGGGGGCCCACAAGGCAGGGGGCGCGCCCTAGGGGGAGCCCTCCACCCTCGTGAGCACCTCCCTTCTTTCCTGACGTGCACTCCAAGCTTTTCCGGTAGCTTTCCTTCCAAAAATAACTTCTCCAGTTGATTTCGTTCCGTTTCGACTCCGTCTGATATTCCTTTTCTTCAAAACACTGAAATAGGCAAAAAAACAACAATTCTGGGCTGGGCCTCCGGTTAATAGGTTAGTCCAAAAAATAATATAAAAGTGGATAATAAAGCCCAATATTGTCTAAAACAGTAGATAATATATCATGGAGCAATCAAAAATTATAGATACGTTGGAGACGTATCAACAAGCCAAGCAATTGTTTCATACTTTAGTAATCTCAAACTTTTTCAACTTTCACACAATACATGAGCGTGAGCCATGGATATAGCACAATGGGTGGAATAGAAGATGATGATGGGGGTTGTGTGGAGAAGACAAAAAAGTATAAAGTCTCACATTGACGCGACTAATCAACGGGCTAGGGAGATGCCCATCAATTGATGTCAATGCAAGGAGTAGGGATTGCCATGCAACGGATGCACTAGAGTTGTAAATGTATGATAGCTCAATAAAAGAAACTAAGTGGGTGTGCATCCAACTTGCTTTCTCATGAAGACCTAGGGCATTTGAGGAAGCCCATCGTTGGAATATACAAGCCAAGTTCTACAATGAAAAATTCCCACTAGTATATGAAAGTGAAAAAAATAAGAGACTCCCTATCATAAAGATCATGGTGCTACTTTGAAGCACAAGTGTGGAAAAAGGATAGTAGCATTGTCCCTTTTTATTTCTCTCTTTTTTCTTTTCTTTTCTTTTCGGCATTTCCCTTTTGTTTTTGTCCTTTTGTAGGATCGGAAGTATGTCTATAGGGGGGGGGGGGTGATTAGACTACTTAACCAAATAAAAGCTATGCCTTTTCCCAATTTTAGTTCTTGGCAGATTTTAGCAACTTTAGGACAAGTCAAGCAATCATCACACAATTCAAGCAAGCATGCAAAGAGTATATAAGCAGCGGAAAGTAAAGCATGCAACTTGCAAGAATGTAAAGGGAAGGGTTTGGAGAATTCAAACGCAATTGGAGACACGGATGTTTTTCCCGTGGTTCGGATAGGTGGTGCTATCCTACATCCACGTTGATGGAGACTTCAACCCACGAAGGGTAACGGTTGCGCGAGTCCACAGAGGGCTCCACCCACGAAGGGTCCACGAAGAAGCAACCTTGTCTATCCCACCATGGCCATCGCCCACGAAGGACTTGCCTCACTAGCGGTAGATCTTCACGAAGTAGGCGATCTCCTTGCCCTTACAAACTCCTTGGTTCAACTCCACAATCTTGTCGGAGGCTCCCAAGTGACACCTAGCCAATCTAGGAGACACCACTCTCCAAGAAGTAACAAATGGTGTGTTGATGATGAACTCCTTGCTCTTGTGCTTCAAATGATAGTCTCCCCAACACTTAACTCTCTCTCATAGGATTTGGATTTGGTGGAAAGAAGATTTGAGTGGAAAGCAACTTGGGGAAGGCTAGAGATCAAGATTCATATGGTAGGAATGGAATATCTTGGCCTCAACACAAGGGTAGGTGGTTCTTTCTTAGAACATATGAGTTGGAAGTGTAGATGTGTTCTGATGGCTCTCTCCACGAATGAAGAGGTGGTGGAGGGGTATATATAGCCTCCACACAAAATCCAACCGTTACACACAATTTACCAATCTCGGTGGGACCGAATCAACAAACTCGGTCGGACCGAAATAGTAAACCTAGTGACCGTTAGAGATTTTCGGTGGGACTGACATGCAACTCGGTAGGACCGATATGGTTAGGGTTAGGGCATAACGTAATCTCGGTGAGACCAATTACACAAACTCGGTGAGACCGATTTGGTAATTAGCTAACCAGAGAGTTGGTCAGGTAAACTCGGTGGGACCGATTTGCTCTTTCAGTGAGACCGAAAAGTTACAAAAGGGAAACAAAGAGTTTACATTGCAACCTCGGTGGGACCGATTTGCTCTTTCGGTGAGACCGAAAAGTTACAAAAGGGAAACAGAGAGATTGCAATCCCATCTCGGTGAGACCGAGATCCCTATCGGTAGAACCGATTTGCTAGGGTTTGGCAGTGGCTTATGACAAGTGAAACTCGGTGGCGCCGGATGGAAAGAATCGGTAGGACCGAGTTTGGCTTGGAGTTTAGGTCATTTGTGGATATGGGAAAGTAGCTGAGGATTTTGGAGCATATCATTAAGCACATGAAGCAAAGGGCTCATTAAGCAACACCTCATCCCTCCTTGATAATATTGGCTTTTCCTATGGACTCAATGTGATCTTGGATCACTAAAATGTAAAATGAAGAGTCTTGATCTTTTGAGCTTGAGCCAATCCTTTGTCCTTAGCATTTTGAGGGTTCCACTTTCACCATCCATGCCATGCCAATCATTGAGCTTTCCTGAAATAATTGTCTTGGAATAGCATTAGCTCAATGAGCTATATGTTGTTATGAATTACCAAAACCACCTAGGGATAGTTGCACTTTCAATCTCCCCCTTTTTGGTAATTGATGACAACATATAGATCAAAGCTTCGACAAATGATTATAAGAATGAATTATATCTTCGCTTTGAGAAGTATGTGATAAGTAAGAGCTCCCCCTAAATTTGTGCATATTTAAAATTTGCTTTGGACTACAAATGCACAAAGAGTTAGAATTATGGGTTACTCTTTCATGTCACATACATCTTGGTGGAGCGCTCAAAATGATAATAATGAAATACATGCACTCATCACCAAGGAAAAGTGAACGACCACATAAGATAGATAAGATATATCAAGCATGCATAAGTGTAGCTTATGATCAACCACATGATCATCAATGTCTCACAGGCATAACAAAGTATCTCGACCAAAAGCAAACAATGTTTGAAAAACCACCAAATAAAGCAAGAGAGAAAAAACAACACTCTCTCTCTCGAAGCCTATGATCTATACATTTTTCTCCCCCTTTGGCAACAAGTTACCAAAAAGTTCCTAGAAAATGCATAGTGCTAGATCGACACTCAGGCTTGATCTTCTGGTGGTGGTGGAGTCCTGATCACTCCAAGGACGAAGGCTTCTGTTGAAGTGGTTGGAGTTGGAGCTGAAGTGGATGCTGGAGCTGGTTGGGCTGGTGCTGTAGCTGGAGCTGAGGTGGTGGCTCTTGTGTCAGGAACTAGCACTGCACTGGACCTCTGAGCTCGTGGCACTCTGGCAAATGCATCAGTTGTAGTCTTCCCTTTCCTCTCCTGCATGTCATCTTGGAGTTGCTCCACTGTTGTCTGAATCTCTGTCACCTTGACATCCAAGTCATAGAACTTTTGTTCTACGATTCTCTCTAAGCTCTCCTGGTTCTGAGTGAGGGTGGCCACACCTTTCTCAATCCTCAGGGCGGATGCAATCAGGTAACTGAGCTGCTCTTGCTTGTTTTTCAAGAAGTACTCAGATGCCTCCTCTTGAATTGGCATCTTGGCAGCTTTCTCCTTCCTTGCCTTCTCCTTCTTAGCTTGTGCTTGAACTGATGATGGTTCATTTTCATTCATCACAACTTGGTTGTCCTCGAAATCTGGATGAATTGGAAAATGTTCCTTGTCCAACAAGTATGTGTCTGTGCCCATTCTTGAGTTAATCAACATCTGGATCTGAGGGGCATAACCACAGCTCCTCTTCTGATCTGCTGCAGTCCTCTTGATAGTCTCTACTATGAGGCTCATGACCTTAAATTTCTGAGGCACATCAAATATATGTAGCAGGTTAATGGCATGACCTGTGATCATCCTGTGATCTCCAGACTTGGGTAAAAGTGTGTGCCTAAGGATCCAGTTGATCGTAGGCAGTCCTGACAATAGGTGTTTTACAGACCCAAACTGGTGAGTATCAAGATCTTCTGCTGGAATCTCCTTGTACATATTTGCCATAGTGTTATGATCCATCTTTTTCTTGGCATAGACATCCAAGTCATCTTCATTTTCTTCTGGGACATTGATCAACTTTGCCCATTCCTCAACAGTTTAGTGGTACCTTGTACCTTCAGACATCCATGTGATCCTTCCATTTGGATAGAAGTGTGCCGTGGAGTAGAATTGCATAATCAGCTCCTCATTCCACTTTGTGAGCTTCTTCCCAACAAAGTCAGCAACTCCACAAGCTCTGAAGCTGTCTTGCACTCCAGGGTTGTGCTCTTCATTGTCCTTGATGTATGCCCAGTCGACCCATCTCATATCACACACAACTGGCTTCTTGTCTAACAAGACTGTCTCATAGAAGTCATGTTGTTCCTTAGTGTGGAACCTGTAGCCAACAGCTGTCCTCCTCCTTGTAGCATATGGATCCTCTGCTCTCCATTTTCTTAGCCTAGAGTCTCTTCTGATCTTCATATCCTCAGCCACAGGATGAGCATCATTGTGGTCTGGGATCTTGGGCTTCAACTTTCTCAGCACTTGGCCTTCCTCTTCTTCTGCAACAGCTTCAGGCACTGGGGCCTTGTTCTTCTCAGCAACTGGGATGCTCCTTGTATTTCTCTTTGGTTTTGGCTTTGGAGCTGGCTTGGCCTTGGATGCAGCCTTGGGGGATTCCTTGGGCTTAGATGCAGTTGCCCCTGATCTTATAGCATCACCCATCAGCTTGGGTGCCTTGGGTGCTGGAGCAGCAACCTCTTCTTCTTCCTCTTCTTCATCAGAAGAATGCTGTTCAAATTCAGCCATGGGATCAACTTTCTTGCACCATCTGCCTCTTTTCCTTTCCTTCTTCCCTTCAGCAACATCTGGCTCTTTGGGTGCAGGCTTCTCAGGAATCTTTGTTGAGGCCCTGGCCTTTGGCATGGGCTGCCTGCCTGCTGGCCTTTTGACCTTTAAGCCTGGCTTGGTGCTTTGTCTTGAGCCATGCTCTTTCTTGAGTTCAACTTTCTTGGAAGTTGCTTCCTCCTCTGCCACATAGTCCTCATCCTCTGATTCTGAGGTTCTCTTCTTCCTTTGTTTTGTGGCAGCTTTTGGCAGGTTGCTGGGGGTGCTCCTGCTGCCTTCATCTGAAGAGCTGGAGGGACTAGTGCCCTCACTCATCTGCACTGGCTGTTCTGATATGTTCTGGCTATCACTCTGGTCTGACATGATGAACAAGCTGACTGCTGACCCTGTGAATAGTTTATAGATGAGGTAGAGTGGATGAGCATCACAAAATGCAGAGATTTTTGCAAAAGAATGATTCAAAAACTTAGTTTTAGTTTCCCACAGAAAGCATTTCGGATCTACCGATTTTTAAACTCGGTGATACCGAAGCAGTTTTTGGAACCTAAACTAGTGAACTCGGTCAGACCGAGTCACAGTTCGGTGGCACCGAGACTGCTAGGGTTTCACAAAGTTCCAAAATCGGTCACACCGATTAGCAATACTCGGCCAGACCGAGTCTTACTTGTGCAATGGCATAAGCCAAATCGGTGGGACCAAGTTTTTCAACTCGGTGGGTCCGAGATGGTTTCAGCGGAAACCTAATCCTAAAATTTTCGAATCAAACCTATTCTACGAGTTCATTGACTGGATATGAGTTTATCAAATGTGGCAAGAATCATTATGATCACAATGTGCTAGGAATCAGATTGGGGAATCGCACAAAGATCGAGTCCATACCCTAGTTCGGCGGAGACTCGCTACGGCGGCAACGGCGGGGTTGATTCCCGTTGACGGCGACGGAGACCAACGACTGGAGGCGGCTGGCGGCGAGGAGACGATCCAGAGACCACTTTTGGTAGCGCGAGCTATCGCGCGGGCGAAGGGGTTCGGAGAAATTTCCAAATTTTTGCCCGTGTCTATATATAGCCCGACCCTGTCGGTGTGACCGAGTGGAACAACTCAGTGGCACCGAGATGCAAAACTGTATACAGTTATTGCAACTCGGTGTGACCGAATGGTTCAAATCGGTTGCACCGAGATCGAAAACATAGATCAACTTAATGATCTCGGTAAGACCGAAAGTGGGGTATCGGTCAGACCGAGAATCACAAAGAGGTTTTGGAAGTTTAAGTCTATGACGAATCGGGGTCTCCGAGTGCTCCTCACACAGAGTGGTTCGAATCCGACTTGATCAATTTTGTGATGTAGCATGAATAGAATTTGAGACGAGAAAAGCATAGATAACTAGAGAAGGTTCTTAGGCATTCTTGTCCATCCGCTTGGCAAAAGAAAAAATAAAGCCAAACAATCAAAACAACAAGTGGATGTCCTCAAATGAGTAAAATATGCAACCAACATGCTCACACAATAAAATGGCAATTGAAATATGTGACAAAGCATGCACAACCAATTCTAGCATCTATCAAGCAATTGGCGATGACTAGGTCATCTATATATGAGTATATTGACATAGGAGTCAAATGAAAAACATTTGATCATAGGTCATACTCACCTTTTAAGCTCAAGTGGGGTTACCACTTTTACATAAAGCATTGTTGTGTTCACATCATTAGAGTTGCTTTAACTCAAGTCTTAGAGTAAAGCTCCCCCTAGATGTGATATCCCCCCTAAGAGGGATGAACTAACCTTGGGTTTTGTCGATGATGACTTCATGTAGATGTTGAAGATGTGGATGCTCAATGTAGATCACTTGGAGCTATCCTTTTGAGTGAATTGCGCTTTCAATACCTACATGGGTTAGTCCCACAAGGAACAAACAAGGATATCCATAGACATGGAGTGATGCACACACAAGATGATGTCTATGAAAGCTTTTAGGTTACCTTGTCCCTTGTCTTACCAACAAGAGGGTTTGTGACTCCTTTAACTAGTGCAAGATGTGGAAGTTGATTGCACTTGTTCTTGCCAAAATGATAAGAGTGAAGTATATTGGCGGAGTCACCCTCAAGAACTCTCTAGTTCTTCTTCTTTTGTATCCACACCATCTTGATGGGAATCCTTGGAGTTGTAGTCGTACTTGATGAAGTGGAACTTGAAGTAGTCTTGGGAATCCACTTGACTAAGGTCTTAGGAGCTTCTTCAAATGCATCAATTTCCTCTTGAAGCTTGTCCTTGCCTTTTTGCTTGTAGTCTTGTGGTGGAAGATCATCTTGAGTTTGTGTCCCCTTGAAAGAAGTAGGATCATACTTCTCTTGTTGAGGAACAAACTTTGTCTTGGGGTATTAATCTTCTTCCCACTCAACTCCATTGGCATTGAACTTTCGTTCAAAACCAACACCTTGATTCTTTCGGTGCCTTCCTTGCTTGCGTACAATCTCCTCGAATTGCTTACTTCCGGCAAGGCTTTTGTACACACCTTTCTCTATGGTTCCCTTCAATAAGCTATTTTCTTGCTCAAGTGTAACTTGGCTAAGAGAATCATTAGTGGAATCAAGAGAACTACTAGAAGCAACAATATTGGATTTAACATGATCATTGTTACTACTAGAGGGAGAATCTTTCTTGTTCTTGTTATTGGACTTGACTTGAGGCATGTAAGTGGATAAGAGTAAACGCTTGGCAATGTAAGAAGAACATTTTTTGCGGAGATCATCATTGATTGACTTTAAAAACTCATGCTCTTGCTCAAGATTGAGCTTTTCAAAGCGTAACTTCTCATGAGCTCTTAAAAGTTCTCGATGATCTTCGAAGATAGTTTCATGAGCTAACTTAAGAGTGTTTAGTTCTTTAGCTAGAGCCTCAATTTTCTCCTTATCATTGTCATTCGTTTTATCTTGATTAGCATGATTAATTGACGTTTCATCATAGTATTCATCACTAGAGTTGTCAACAAGTAAATCATCATCACCTAACAAGTCATCTTCATCACTATTGAAATCAACATACTCAGGGTGAGTTACCTTAGGACCTTTGGCCATGAAGCATCTTCCAATTCCTTCATTTGGTGAGTCAAATATGTCGTAGGAGTTGGTTGACACAAGTGCTAGACCGGCAACACCTTCATCTTGAGTATATTCGGAATCGGAGTGATAACTTCTCTCTGAGTGGTTGTCGGAGTCGGAGCCGGATACCCATTCACCAACATGAGCTTGATGTCTTCGTTTTGTGTAGCTCCTTGATGATTTTTTTCTTTCTTTCCGAATCCTTGCTTCTCCGTGAGTATCTTCGTTCATAACGATCATCTCTACTCCTTCTCTCTCTTGATGGTGATTCTTCTCTTTTGCCTCTTCTTTTTGGAGAATCTTCTCTTCTTTTGTAGGGAGCCATACACTCATTGGAATAGTGTTCGGGTCTTCCACAATTGTAGCAGTTTCGCTCTCGACTAGAAGATCTTTTGTCATTGTAGGACCTTGACTTGGAGCTTCTATCTTTGCTTCTACTCTTGTAGAACTTGTTGAAGTTCTTCACCATTAGGCTCAATTCTTCGTTGAAGCTTTGTTTCTCACTTGATGATGTGGGGGCTTCACATGAGGCTTTGTAAGCACCACTTGATTTGTTGTGAAGTTCCTCTTTATCCTGAGTGACATCTCATGAGCAACAATTCTTCCAATGACCTTCGTTGGCTTGAGATCTTTGTAATTGGGCATCATTTGGATCAATGTGCACATGGTATAATATTTTCCATCCAAGGCTCTTAGGATCTTCTTGATGATGAATCTGTCGGTCATCTCTTCACTCCCTAAGCCGGCAATCTCGTTTGTGATGAGAGCAAGCCTAGAGTACATTTCAGCGACACCTTCACCATCCTTCATTTTGAACTTGTCAAGTTGACGTTGAAGCACATCCAATTTTGATTCCTTGACGGAGTCGGTACCTTCGTGCATATCAATCAAAGTATCCCAAATTTCCTTTGCATTCTCAAGACGGCTGATTTTGTTGAATTCTTCGGGGCACAATCCGTTGAAGAGAATATCACAAGCTTGAGCATTGTATTGTAGCATCTTCAACTCATCCGTGGTAGCTTCACGGTTTGGTTCTTTCCCATCGAAGAAGTCACCTTGCAAACCAACACACACAATAGCCCAAACGGCGGGGTTATGTCCAAGAATATGCATTTTCATTTTATGCTTCCAACTAGCAAAATTAGTACCATCAAAGTAAGGACCTCTATGGTGATAATTTCCCTCGCTAGGCGCCATACTCGCCTAGGTTGTGAAACCAAGGCTATGACTACCAAAAGCTATGGAAATCAAAGCAAATGGAGACCGAAGCTCTAATACCACTTGTAGGATCGGAAGTATGTCTAGAGGGGGGTGATTAGACTACTTGACCAAATAAAAGCTATGCCTTTTCCCAATTTTAGTTCTTGGCAAATTTTAGCAACTTTAGGACAAGTCAAGCAATCATCACACAATTCAAGCAAGCATGCAAAGAGTATATAAGCAGCGGAAAGTAAAGCATGCAACTTGCAAGAATGTAAAGGGAAGGGTTTGGAGAATTCAGACGCAATTGGAGACATGGATGTTTTTCCCGTGGTTCGGATAGGTGGTGCTATCTTACATCCACATTGATGGAGACTTCGACCCACGAAGGGTAATGGTTGCGCGAGTCCACGGATGGCTCCACCCACGAAGGGTCCACGAAGAAGCAACCTTGTCTATCCCACCATGGCCATCGCCCACGAAGGACTTGCCTCACTAGCGGTAGATCTTCACGAAGTAGGCGATCTCCTTGCCCTTACAAACTCCTTAGTTCAACTCCACAATCTTGTCGGAGGCTCCCAAGTGACACCTAGCCAATCTAGGAGACACCACTCTCCAAGAAGTAACAAATGGTGTGTTGATGATGAACTCCTTGCTCTTGTGCTTCAAATGATAGTCTCCCCAACACTCAACTCTCTCTCATAGGATTTGGATTTGGTGGAAAGAAGATTTGAGTGGAAAGCAACTTGGGGAAGGCTAGAGATCAAGATTCATATGGTAGGAATGGAATATCTTGGCCTCAACACAAGGGTAGGTGGTTCTTTCTCAGAACATATGAGTTGGAAGTGTAGATGTGTTCTGATGGCTCTCCCCACGAAATAAGAGGAGGTGGAGGGGTATATATAGCCTCCACACAAAATCCAACCGTTACACACAATTTACCAATCTCGGTGGGACCGAATCAACAAACTCGGTCGGACCGAAATAGTAAACCTAGTGACCGTTAGAGATTTTCGGTGGGACTGACATGCAACTCGGTAGGACCGATATGGTTAGGGTTAGGGCATAACGTAATCTCGGTGAGACCGATTACACAAAATCGGTGAGACCGATTTGGTAATTAGCTAACCAGAGAGTTGGTCAGGTAAACTCGGTGGGACCGATTTGCTCTTTTGGTGAGACCGAAAAGTTACAAAAGGGAAACAGAGAGTTTACATTGCAATCTCGGTGGGACCGATTTGCTCTTTCGGTGAGACCGAAAAGTTACAGAAGGGAAACAGAGAGATTGCAATCCCATCTCGGTGAGACCGAGATCCCTATCGGTAGAACCGATTTGCTTAGGGTTTGGCAGTGGCTTATGACAAGTGAAACTTGGTGGCCCCGGATGGAAAGAATCGATAGGACCGAGTTTGGCTTGGAGTTTAGGTCATTTGTGGATATGGGAAAGTAGTTGAGGATTTTGGAGCATATCATTAAGCACATGAAGCAAAGGGCTCATTAAGCAACACCTCATCCCTCCTTGATAGTATTGGCTTTTCCTATGGACTCAATGTGATCTTGGATCACTAAAATGTAAAATGAATATTCTTGAGCTTTTGAGCTTGAGTCAATCCTTTGTCCTTAGCATTTTGAGGGTTCCACTTTCACCATCCATGCCATGCCAATCATTGAGCTTTCCTGAAATAATTGTCTTGGAATAGCATTAGCTCAATGAGCTATATGTTGTTATGAATTACCAAAACCACCTAGGGATAGTTGCACTTTCACCTTTCTCTTTTTTTATTTGGGACAATGCTCTATTAATGATGATCATCACACTTCTATTTATTTACAACTCGATGATTAGAACTCGATACTAGAACAAAGTATGACTCTATATGAATGCCTCCGGCGGTGTACCGGGAAGGGCAATGAATCAAGAGTGACATGTATGAAATAATATGCATGGTGGCTTTGCCACAAATTCGATGTCAACTACATGATCATGCAAGGCAATATGACAATGATCAAGCATGTCATAATAAACGGAACGGTGGAAAGTTGCATGGCAATATATCTCGGAATGGCTATGGAAATGCCATAATAGGTAGGTATGGTGGCTGTTTTGAGGAAGATATAAAGAGGTTTATGTGTGATAGAGCTTATCGTATCACGGGGTTTGGATGCACCGGCGAAGTTTGCACCAACTCTCAAGGTGAGAAAGGGCAATGCACGATACCGAAGAGGCTAGCAATGATGGAAGGTTGAGAGTGCGTATAATCCTTGGACTCAATATTAGTCATAAAGAACTCACATAATTATTGAAAAAATCTACAAGTCATCAAAAATCAAGCACTACGCACGTGCTCCTAGGGGGATAGATTGGTAGGAAAAGACCATCGCTCGTCCCCGACTGCCACTCATAAGGATGACAATCAAAGAACACCTCATGTTTCAAATTTGTCACACAATGTTTACCATACGTGCATTCTATGGGACTTGCAAACTTCAACACAAGTATTTATAAAATTCACAACTACTCAACTAGCACAACTTTAATATTACCACCTTTATATCTCAAAACAACTATCAAGTATCAAACTTCTCTTAGTATTCAATGCACTTAGAAGTTTTTATCTTAGATGCCTATCATATTAGGACTAATTTTATAACCAAAGAAAATTACCATGCTGTTCTAAGGGGCTCTCAAAATAATATAAGTGAAGCATGAGATATCAATATTTTCTATAAAATATAACCACCACCGTGCTCTAAAAGATATAAGTGAAGCGCTAGAGCAAAATTGTTTAGCTCAAAAGATATAAGTGAAGCACATAGAGTATTCTAATAAATTCCAAATAATGTGTCTCTCTTTCAAAAGGTGTGTACAGCAAGGATGATTGCGGTGAACTAAAAAGCAAATACTCAAATCATACAAGACGCTCCAAGCAAAACACATATCATGTGGTGAGTAAAAATATAGCTCCAAGTAAAGTTACTGATGGACAAAGACAAAAGAGGGGATGCCTTCAGGGGCATCCCCAAGCTTAGGCTTTTTGGGTTGTCCTTAGATTTTACCTCGGGGTGCCTTGGGCATCCCCAAGCTTAGGATCTTGCCACTCCTTGTTCCATAATCCATCAAATCTTTACCCAAAACTTGAAAACTTCACAACACAAAACTTAACAGAAAATCTCGTGAGCTCCGTTAGCGAAAGAAACAAAACACCACTTCAAGGTACTGTAATGAACTCATTCTTTATTTATATTGGTGTTAAACCTACTGTATTCCAACTTTTCTATGGTTCATAAACTCCATTACTAGCCATAGATTCATCAAAATAAGCAAACAACACGCGAAAAACAGAATCTGTCAAAAACAGAACAGTCTGTAGTAATCGGTAACTAACACAAACTTCTGGAACTCCAAAAATTCTAAAATAAATTTCTGGACGTGAGGAATTTATCTATAAATCATTTTCAAAAATAATCACTAAATAGCACTCTCCAGTAAAAAGTTGTAGATAATCTCGTGAGCGCTAAAGTTTCTGTTTTTTACAGCAAGATCGCAAAGACTTTCCCCAAGTCTTCCCAAAGGTTCTACTTGGCACAAACACTAATTAAAACACAAAACCACATCTAAACAGAAGCTATATTGATTATTTATTCCTAAACAGAACCAAAAAGCAAAAAACTAAAATAAAATTGGGTTGCCTCCCAACAAGCGCTAGCGTTTAACGCCCCTTGCGAGGCATAAAGGCACGGATAGATCTAGGTGTTGCCATCTTTGGGATGCAATCCATAAGTGGATCTCATGATAGATTCATAAGGTAATTTTATTTTATTTCTAGGAAAGTGTTCCATGCCTTTCCTTAAAAAAATTGGAATCTAATATTTCCTTCCTCCATATCAATAATTGCACCAATCGTTCTAAGGAAAGGTCTACGAAGAATAATAGGACATGAAGGATTGAAATCTATATCAAGAACAATGAAATTTACGGGCACATAATTCCTATTTCCAACAATAAGAACATCATTAATTCTCCCCATAGGTTTCTTAATGGTGGAGTCCGCAAGGTGCAAGTTTAAAGAACAATCATCAAATTTACGGAAACCTAGCAAAGCACACAAAGTTTTTGGAATTGTGGAAACACTAGCACCCAAATCACTCAAAGCATAGCATTCATGATCCTTAATTTTAATTTTAATAGTAGGTTCCCACTCATCATAAAGTTTTCTAGGGATAGAAACTTCCAATTCAAGCTTTTCTTCATAAGATTGCATTAAAGCATCAACGATATGTTTAGTAAAAGCCTTATTTTGACTATAAGCATGAGGAGAATTTAGAACGGATTGCAACAAGGAAATACAATCTATTAAAGAACAATTATCATAATTAAATTCCTTGAAATCCAAGATAGTGGGTTCATTGCTATCTAAAGTTTTGACCTCTTCCATCCCACTTTTACCAAATTTTGCATCAAGATCTACATACTCTGAATCATTGGGACGCCTTTTAACTAAAGTTGACTCATCTCCAGTCCCATCATTATCAAGATTCATATTGCAAAACAGAGATTTAATAGGGGACACATCAATTACTTATAGATCTTGATCCTTATTACCCTCGAAATCTTCCGGTTTAGCGGCCATCTTATTGACTAAGGTGGCCTGCTTATCCGAAATTTGGGCTATTAATTTTTCAAGATGAACAAACTGAGATCTCAAGCCATAAAATTCCTTAAACATATCATCAAGCTCTTTATTCATGTACCCCATAAAGCTTTTTTGTTCTTTAAGCTCCTTTCTAAAGAAATTAGTATGCTCAAATTGCAAAGTCAGAAAGCTTCTGACGTTGTTTTCAATTTCTTCCAACCATTTAAGGTAAGGATCTACGTTTTTAGGCATAGCCATAAGGGCAAACAGACAATAAGAAGCAAGCGAGAAAAAGGCGAATGAAAAGAGAGGGCGAATAAAATGGCAAGGGTGAAGTGGGGGAGAGGAAAACGAGAGGCAAATGGCAAATAATGTAATGCGGGGATAAGAGCTTGTGATGGGTACTTAGTATGTCTTGACTTGTGCGTAGACTCTGCCGGCGTTCTAGGAACGGGGGTCCCCAAACTTGCCTGCCTGCGGCCCACGGCGTGGCTGAGCTAGCAGACATGTACGGCCCATCTTCATCGACAAGGCATTCAAGACCCTCGCGAGGGGCCGAGCCTCGTGAGGCGGACGACGCAAGACCTCCTCATGAGCGGCCTCGCCAGGCAGGCTCACAAGGGGCGGAGAGATCAAGGCAAGGCAAACCTCGCGAGGTTCTCGTGACGTGAGCCATGACGATCAAGACCAGGCGGGCGCCAGCGCGCGCAGCATCCTCGTTTCCTCTTTGGTGCTAAAGGGGCAAGTGCATGTGCGGAGTACTGAGGCGTCAACCAAAGGTTTCTATATCGGTGAAACGAGACCAAGACCAGCAGGACGGCAAGACGGAGGTCACCGTGGAGCCCAAGGGGGCGTCACCACCAGAGCCTTTTGCAGGCGAAGACCGCTTTTGTCAGGATAAGCTGTACCAGTTGTCCCCTTTCAAATTGGCCGTTGTTGGCTCCCTTCTCGCTCAATATTTGGGGAGAGGACCTGGGCCTATATAAGTAGAACTAGCCACCACAGTAGGAGGCAAGTGAATCAAATCTAGAGCCAACCCTTAGCCACACACCGAGCACAAGAATGCCTCTACCTCACGAGGCTGTTCTTCCCTTTGTACTATTCATCATCAGCCCAAGAGGCAATCCACCACCACCACACTGGAGTAGGGTATTACACCACAACGGTGGCCCGAACCAGTATAAATCTTGTGTCTTTTGTGTTGTGAGTTCGTCGAGTTCGTCCGTGAGATCTTAGCGAGCTAGGGCGTGGATCGGTAGGGAGGAAACCTTCGCGCGCACCCCAGTGTTCGAACCTTGAGGGTTTTGCCGGAACCCGTGATCTGACATTTGGCACGCCAGGTAGGGGTGCGCCAAAGATTCCTTCTATTGCTCCGCGCCCCGTTGCTCTTTCGTCTCCATGGCGGACACTTGCCGCGCTCGTGCTGAGTGTCGGGCTGCCCTCGCTGCCCGTGTTGCTAAGACGGCTCCCGTCGGCGGGCCACCTCATCGTTCCCTGTCGCCTGCTGCCAACGCCGCCACCGGCCCGGTGGGGAACGAGCAGCAAGCATCCTCGCTGCACCCCTTGGTGCGGCGGGGTGGCCACACCACCACTCCATCGCTGACCCCGGCCGGTTCTTCATCCCATGCATGTCGTGCTCCCATGGACGCGCGAGCCGCGCTCCTCATGGTGCACGAGCTCCTGCGCTACTGCCCGGTCGACGACCTCTACAAGGACTGGCTCGACCGCATCGCCGAGCTCGTCCACGCCGCAGGGGGCTCCCCTGCGCCGTCCCTCTCTCTGCCTCGCCCTCCGCCAGCCACGGGCGACGTGGCTCACGGAGCACCTCCGCCACCTCTACATCAAGACGGCGCCCAGGCGCCAAGGCACGCGGCTCCACGACGCGACCCACCGCGTCCAGCGCCCGCGCATGAAGAGAGAAGCTGTCAAGAAGTCCCTTCGCCGCAAGAAAACGCTCTGCCACTCCTCGCACCGCCGCACCAGGATCGTTTGCCGTGGCAAGGCCCCGTGCCACTTGCCGTGGCGACGCGTGAGCACCAAGGCCCAGCTCCATCTCCAAGGCGGGCAACGTTGACCACCGCCGGCTACCGCGAATTCACCCCCGAGCTGCGTAGCGTTGCTTGGCCGGGCAAGTTCAAGCCAGATCTGCCTCCTCGCTACGACGGCACCCCCGACCCCGCAGAGTTCTTGCAGCTCTATGAGCTAAGCATCGAAGCGGCCAACGGCGACGAGAAAGTCATGGCAAACTGGTTCCCCATGACTCTCAAGGATGGAGCCCGCTCCTGGCTCCTAAACCTGCCCCCAGGCTCGATCTCCTCCTGGGATGAGATGCGCAACCGTTTTGTTGCCAACTTCCAGGGCACTTGCGACCGCCCGCCGGCCGCGGGTGAAGTGCGCCACGTCAAGCAACAACCAGGAGAGACCCTCCAGAAGTACATCCAGCGCTTCAACAACCCCGCCTCAAGATCCCCAAGGTGATGGACGAGGCCATCATCTCTGTGTTCTCTGATGGCATCCGCGACATCAAGATGAAGGAAGAGCTCGCTGTCCATGAGGAGCTATTCAACCTGGTGACCAAGTGCACAAGAGCTGACGAAGGGCGCCTCTCCCTTCTCAAGCTCCTGGCTGCGGACCCGGAGGAGAAGAAAGCCAATGCCAAGGATGTGAAGAGCAAGGGAGCAGTCGTGCTCGCGGTGGAACCAGACACCAAGCGCGGCAGAGACCAGCCCGAGTCATCCAAGAGCAGCCGACTGTTATGTGCCTTCCATAACCTGAATACCCACAACACCAGCGACTATCAAGAGCTCAGAGCCATTCGCAAAGACACTTCGGTCGACGCCCCGAGCGCGGCGACCGGGGCTATGGCCGAGGAGGAGGACGTGGTGGCGGACGCTGGGACGATCGTGGCCCGGGCCAGGAGTGGCGCGACCGGCCTCGTGAGGACCACTGGCAGGATCATCCTCGCGGGGGTGCCTAGAGGGATCAACCTCGTGAGGATTGTCCTCAAGGCAACCCTGGGCTCCCTCCGCCACCGCCACCGCCAAGAAGGAATGACGACCACCATCAAGACGAGGGGGCTGGGGGCTTCCAGGAGCCGCGCGCTATCGCCTGCATCTTGGGCGGAGCCTAGGCCCCAGCCTTGCAGCGTATCCTCAAGCAATTTGCTCGTGAAGTGAATGCAGTCCTCCCCAAGCTCGAGGACACATGCCCACTCAGATGGTCCCAGTGCCCCCATCACGTTCAATTCGCCAGATCAGCTCAAGTGCGCAGCTACTACTGGCGCCCTCCCAATGCTTTGTTCACCAATCATCAGCAACGTGCAAGTTACCAAGACCCTCATCGACGGCGGCACAGGGCTCAACATCCTGTCTCTCGACACGGTTGACAACCTTCAAGTGCCATATGACCAGCTTCAGCCTACCAAGCCTTTCTCAGAAGTGACCGACGGTTCCACCACACCGATAGGGCAGGTCTGCCTCCCTGCCACCTTCGGAGAACGCAAAAACTACCGCACCGAGCTCATCGACTTCGACGTCGCGCACATTCGTCTGCCGTACAATGCCATCCTCGGGTATCCAGTCCTGGCCAAGTTCATGGCGGTGACCCATCACGGCTACAATGTCCTCAAGATGCCGGGAAGCGGAGGGATCTCACAGTCCCGTGCGAGGAAAGATACGCGGTGTGCTCCCTCGAGCGTGCCTTTCAAGCTGCAGCAATTGACGACCCCGAAAGCAAGGGCGAGGGCCCTCCTGAGGCCATCCCCAAGAAGAAGAAGCAACTGCGCCGTGCAGGACCTCAGGAGGGTGGCGTCACACCTGGAACCTCGTCAGGATCAGTGAATAGGAAGGCGCGCCCGGCGCCCTAATCGAGCAGGGCTCGGGGGCTCTCTTCTGGAGGGCCTCAGACCATGCCCACATCACGAGGGAGGCGCTCGGGCACCACTTGGAGGCGTGCCTAGCGACACTTTTCCCTCAGGAGGGCACAGGGCAAGGATCGCCCACCATTCAGGAGTTCATCACCAAGACCACTCAGGAATTGCAAGAAGCAAGGGCATTGCGCGACGACCACCGCTCACAAGGCACAGCTTCCCATCCAGGTGAGGATGTCGGGCTGCGCGTCTGCATCGACGTCCCAGGGCTCAACAGGGCCGCTTCTCAAGAGCTTTTCTGGCCTTCGCACGAGGGACGCTGCGAGGGCCCACCGCACAGCTAAGTTCGCATGCCTTTTGGCCTGCCGAGCGTGTCGTCCACCCACCACAGCAACTTGTGACGCATCCTAGCGGCTCAGGAGGCCAGGCAGTGATACGTCTCCAACGTATCTATAATTTTTGATTGCTCCATGCTATATTATCTACTGTTTTGGACCATATTGGGCTTTATTTTCCACTTTTATATTACTTTTGGGACTAACCTATTAACCGGAGACCCAGCCCAGAATTGCAGTTTTTTGCCTATTTCAGTGTTTCGAAGAAATGGAATATCAAACGGAGTCCAAACGGAATAAAACCTTCGGGAACGTGATTTTCTCACCAAATATGATCTAGGAGACTTGGACCCCACGTCAAGAAAGAAGGGAGGCGGCCACGAGGGTGGAGGGCGCCCCCCTAGGGCACGCCCCCTGCCTCATGGGCCCCCCTTTGCTCCACCGACATACTCCTTCCTCCTATATATACCTACGTACCCCCAAACGATCAGATACGGAGCCAAAAACCTAATTTCACCGCCGCAACCTTCTATACCCACGAGATCCCATCTTGGGGCCTATTCCGGAGCTCCGCCGGAGAGGGCATGCACCACGGAGGGCTTCTACATCATCATAGCCCCTCCGATGAAGTGTGAGTAGTTTACCTCAGACCTTCACGTCCATAGTTAGTAGCTAGATGGCTTCTTCTCTCTTTTTGGATCTCAATACAATGTTCTCCCCCTCTCTTGTGGAGATCTATTCGATGTAATCTTCTTTTTGCGGTGTGTTTGTTGAGACAGATGAATTGTGGGTTTATGATCAAGTCTATCTATGAACAATATTTGAATCTTCTCTGAATTCTTTTATGTATGATTGGTTATCTTTGCAAGTCTCTTCGAATTATCAGTTTGGTTTGGCCTATTAGATTGGTTCTTCTTGCAATGGGAGAAGTTCTTAGCTTTGGGTTCAATCTTGCGGTATCGTTTCCCAGTGACAGTAGGGGCAGCAAGGCACGTATTGTATTGTTGCCATCGAGGATAACAAGATGGGTTTTTTATCATATTGCATGAAACTATCCCTCTACATCATGTCATCTTGCTTAAGGCGTTACTCTGTTTTTAACTTAATACTCTAGATGCATGCTGGATAGCGGTCGGTGAGTGGAGTAATAGTAGTAGATGCAGACAGGAGTCGGTCTACTTGTCTCGGACGTGATGCCTATATACATGATCATACCTAGATATTCTTATAACTATGCTCAATTCTGTCAATTGCTCAACAATAATTTATTCACCCACCATAGAATACTTATGCTCTTTAGAGAAGCCACTAGTGAAATCTATGGCCCCCGGGTCTATTCTCATCATATCAATCTCCAATCACTTTATTATTGCTTTGCTTTTTTACTTTACCTTTTATTTTACTTTGCATCTCTATATCAAAAATACCAAAAATATTATCTATCATCTCTATCAGATCTCACTCCCGTAAGTGACCGTGAAGGTATTGACAACCCCTAATCGCGTTGGTTGCGTTGAGCTATTTGTTTTGTGTAGGTACGAGGGACTCGCGCGTAGCCTCCTACTGGATGGATACCTTGGTTCTCAAAAACTGAGGGAAATACTTACTCTACTCTGCTGCATCACCCTTTCCTCTTCAATGAAATCCAACGCAGTGCTCAAGAGGTAGCAGGAAGATTTCTGGCGCTGTTGCCGGGGAGTCTACGCAAAAGTCAACATACCAAGTACCCATCACAATTCCTTATCTCTCACATTACACTATTTGCTATTTGCCTCTCGTTTTGCTCTCCCCTACTTCACCCTTGCCGTTTTATTCGCCCACTCTTTTCGTTTGCCTTGATGTCTTACTTGGCTTGTTTGCTCATTTGGTTGAAATAGTTGAGTATCTATTATATTATTCAAACGATAGAAAAGTAACGGTCAAGATTTATCAATTTTAAGTTACGAGATTTCAATGGTTGAGATTTTATAGATGACTGAACATAGATCTCACGTATGTTGCCATCTAGAAAGAAAGAGGAGGAACCGTACATAATACTACGACAGACACACTTTAATTAGGCGTTGTACTGGGCCACGGGCCCCTGGCGTCAAGACATTTTATTTTTTAGGCAAAGGTTTGACGCAATATAAAACGAAAATGTTAACGCCCACACGTGTGGGCGTTTGCACATCGCCCACACGCCTCCATCACCACTCATTTTGCCACATATGAATAGATGACATCAGCAGATTTTTTTTTGGTTTTTGGCTTAAAAATGTTGTATCTCCTAAATAAAAAAGCGAACTAAAAATCGGTTTTCATCATTAAATCCGTCTCGACGAGATCTTCAAAACTAGACCCCATGTTGATATGTTTCGACAAATTTTTTTGCCAGAAGTTGCCATGATGTTTACACTGCAGTTGCCATAGGGCTTAAACTAAAGTTGCTATGTGGCAATTTTAGTTTGTAGATCATGGCAATTTTAGTATTTTGATGATGGCAACTCCAGTACTTTGACCATGAAAATTATTTTTTGTATGAACCATGGCAATTTTACGTGCATGTATCATGGCAATTTTAGTTTATGGTTCATGGCAAGTCTAGTTTCTTAATTCCCCGTTTTATAAATGTCAAAATTTACTTTTAAATGTGGAAGAAAATAGCTGAAACATATCATGGCAACTTTAGTGTAAACAACATGACAATTCATATGCAATAGACATGGCAACTTTTAATCGAAAAAAAATTTCATCAAAACATATCAACATAGGATCTAGTTTCGAAGATCTCATCGCGGGGGATTTAATGATGAAAACGGATTTTCAATCGGATTTTTTGTTTAAGAGATAAAACATTTTAAAAACTGAAAATCCAAAAAGATTCCTACATGCTTACATGCGATGACGTGGCAATCTGTTTACATTAAAGGCGTGTGGTGCGTCTCCCTTCCTGCCACACGTGTGGCAGTTAGCGTGACCCATATAAATAGGAAAGGCTTATAATGGATTGAGTTAATCCGTTTCTTGTCATGGTCATTCAACACGGCCGTGCGCACGTATCCTATGGTCAGGGCTCTTCACCTTTTGTTTAGAGCCGCTCACGCACGCCTGGTCAGCAATTGTGCTTGCCGGACACGTACATGTAAAAGTTAATACCTTCTGTTCACGTGTCACAGCTATGTCAAAAAGCTTCTGAAAAAAATCTCAATCAATGAGTATAGCCAGTGCAAATTATTCCTTTTTTTTTCTTTGTGATACAGAGCACATTATTTGGCACAAGCTACTCTGTGTTGCATGAAGCCTCAGCATCACGTACAATTTTAGCGGTCATATGTGAAGGAGTAATTTTAGCGTTGTACGGTCGGCATAACCAAGAATACGAATGCAATACACTGGGAGCTGCATGGCCGGCGGCTAGACGTCTTGCAAGTTAGCTTGCCTAATCTCATGATAGGCTCACCTGACCCAGCGGAGCTTCACTTTTTTATAGGACTTAAACAAATGTGCAATTAAATTTTGTGATAAAAATGGTCGGAATTTACGATTAATATAAGTATGATAAACATACATTTAAAGTATATTCAAGTGTATATACGTAAGGCAATGCACGAAGTCTACCATGCGAAGGATATTTGTATTATATCATACTGTCAACGTGATTATCTAATCATGTTAGTTCCATATATGCTTTCACACCCCAATCGTTTTTTTAACACGTTGGTAGGGAACATTAGCACGTCTAATCGGGGGCAGATGACTGTGAAGTGATTTCACAAAAAAAAATGACTGCAAAGTGGTAAGATGACCAAAGGAAAAATGATAGAGTGGGAGCATTTTTGTTGGGCGAGGAAGCTAACAAGTGATAGGACAAACCCAAAATCAGTGATAACAACCATGTTTTTCAAGATAGACTAAATTGTTATTAGGTGGATGAAGCATAGGACTATAAATAAATAATATGGGATTATAAAAGGCCATATCGAATAATTTTTGCAAAAGAACTCAACATGACAATAATAGACTACAGGAAGCAAAACTGTACATGCACATATAGGCATGTATGAAGTGTATCAACATGACTAATTTTGGCAAAAAAGACTCTACAACAGTAAACACATAGATGGAGGAAAAAACAAAATAGCACATGCAGGTGCAAAGAAAATGTGCAGAGCACGCATGTCATCAACTTAGAAGAATGGACGTACCATTTGTCAACGTGATATGTGTATGAGTGATTATTGCGTATGAAGGAAACACTAGTGCTGTCTCAACAAAATTAAGCTTGATCAGAAGCCACCTCTTTTGAAATATGTAATAAGTTATTTCAATTGTACAAAGCACTATCTACAACATGGGCACCATGTGTCGTTCGAACAGGCAATTTTGAAACACTAATGCACTACGACAAAAGTAGGCGGGTAAATAAAGAGAACTGTTGTCCATGTTTGAGCTATCAAATAGTTTGATTTAACTTTGATGATTTTACCACAAAATACTATTCATGGGCAGAAAACATGGATGGAAACCTAGAGATCTATTGTATATTGATTTCTTACATAGCAAGCCACATATTTCAATGCAAGAAGTCATAGGTCGTAATTCATAAAAGCCAATCCTATAGGAAAAAATATTCTTGGAAGATGCATGTTTTGGATATATTACAAAAAATTAACATGGAAAATAAAACATGGAAGAAAAAATATTATCCAATATAACGTATGTATTAAATCTAGCCGCGCAAACGCGCGGGCCACCCCGCTAGTTTATTCCTAAACAGAGAAGCCAATATCTATGGATCCTCATCCGTTTGCCAATCTTTTTAAGAGACCCAATTATGATGAACCAATTCCTAGTGATTTGGATGCACTAGATTATCTTTATAAGGTTTTGCCTGAAATCCGTGAAGTGACTCACGATAGATCTTTGAATAAATAGCATGATTGCAATGATTTTATTATAAATTCTTTTGATGTCAATTGTGCTAATAAGATGCAAAACCCTAAGCTTGGGATGCTAGTTTTGCTATGTCTACTACTTGGTGCAATGATCATGATTGGGGTGATTCTTCTTATGATCTTGAAAATTTATTTAAGCCCCATGATGAATATGAGATTGATAATATTTTTTGCAATAATACTGAAAGTGGGTTCGGAAGAGTGTCAACTTTAGATCCCACATATTTGGAGAATGTTCAATCTTATGAAGTTTTTGATAAAAGTGGGTTTGGAGAGATCATGACTTTAGTTAATGATAATCCCACTATTTTGGAAGAGTGTCAACTTTGCATGCATGTGGATCGTGTTGAGAATATACTTTTTGATAGCTATTTTGTTGAATTTGCCTATGATCCTACATGTAATTATTATGAGAGAGGAAAATATGGTTGTAGAAACTTTCATGCTACTAAATTACCTCTCGTTATGTTGAGATTGCTATTGTCTCTTTCCGCTTCCTTGCATATGCTAGTTTTTGCTTGCCTTGATTTGTTTGCCTATAAGATGCCTATGCATAGGAAGTATGTTAGACTTAGATGTGGTTGTCACATGTTTTATGATGTTCTCCGTGTGCTTCAATTCTTGTCTTTTATGTGAGCATCATTGAAATCTCAATGCCTAGCTAAAAAGACTTTAAAGAAAAGCGCTTGTTGGGAGACAACCCAATATTCTTCCTTGCTGTTATTGAATAAATCTTTGATCTAGCCTCTGGTTGGATGTGTTTTTATGTTTTAGTTAGTGTTTGTGCCAAGTTAAACCTATAGGATCTTCTTGGATGATAGTTATTTGATCTTGCTGTAATTTCCAGAAATTTTCTGTTCACAAAAACAATTGTTAAAAATCACCAGAACGTGATAAAATACTGATTCCAATTGCTCCTGCAATAAACAAATTTCCTAGGTCTTCCTATTTTGGTAGATTTTTGGAGTTCTAGAAGTTTGCGTTAGTTACAGATTACTACAGACTGTTCTGTTTTTAACAGATTCTATTTTTCGTGTGTTGTTTGCTTATTTTGATGAATCTATGGCTAGTAAAATAGTGTATAAACCATATATAAGTTGTAATACAGTAGGTTTAAAACCAATATAAATAAAGAATGAGTTCATTTCAGTACCTTGAAGTGGTCTTTTGTTTTTTCGCTAACGGAGCTCACGAGATTTCTGTTGAATTTTGTGTTGTGAAGTTTTCAAGTTTTGGGTGAAATCTTTTGATGGATTATGGAACAAGGAGTGGCAAGAGCCTAAGCTTGGGAATGCCCATGGCACCCCCAATATAATACAAGGACACCAAAAAGCCAAAGCTTGGGGATGCCCCGGAAGGCATCTCCTCTTTCGTCTACTTCCATCGGTAATTTTAATTGGAGCTATATTTTTATTCACCACATGATATGTGTTTTGCTTGGAGCGTCTATGATTTGAGTCTTTGATTGTTAGTCTACCACAATCATCCTTGCTGTACATACCTTTTGAGAGAGCCATACATGAATTAAAATTTAAAAGAATACTCTATGTGCTTCACTTATATCTTTTGAGCTATATAATTTTGCTCTAGTACTTCACTTATATATCTTTTAGAGAACGGTGGTGGATTTGTTTTATAGAAACTATTGATCTCTCATGCTTCACTTAGATTATTTTGAGAGTCTTAAATAGCATGGTAATTGCTTAATAATAATATGCTTTGTATTCAAGATTTGTAAAACTTTCTTTTGAGTGCGTACAATACTAAGAAAAGTTTGATGCTTGATAATTGTTTTTAGATATGAAGATGGTGATATTAGAGTCATGCTAGTTGAGTAGTTGTGAATTTGAGAAATACTTGTGTTAAAGTTTGTGATTCTCGTAGCATGCACATATGGTGAACCGTTATGTGATGAAGTCGGAGCATGATTTATTTATTGATTGTCTTCCTTATGAGTGGCGGTCGGGGACGAGCGATGGTCTTTTCCTACCAATCTATCCCCCTAGGAGCATGCGCGTAATACTTTGATTTGGTAACTTGTAGATTTTTGCAATAAGTATATGAGTTCTTTATGACTAATGTTGACTCCATGGATTATACGCACTTTCCTTCCTTCCACCATTGCTAGCCTCTCTAATACCGCGCACTTTTCGCCGGTATCATACACCCACCATATACCTTCCTCAAAACAGCCACCATAGCTACCTATCATGGCATTTCCATAGCCATTCCGAGATATATTGCCATGCAACTTTCCACCGTTCCGTTTATTATGACACGCTCCATCATTGTCATATTGCTAGCATGATCATGTAGTTGACATCGTATTTGTGGCAAAGCCACCTTTAATAAATCTTTCTTACATGTCACTCTTGATTCATTGCATATCCCGGTACACCGCCGGAGGCATTCATATAGACTCATATTTTGTTCTAAGTATCGAGTTGTAATTGTTGAGTTGTAAGAAAAATAAAAGTGTGATGATCATCATTTTTAGAGCATTGTCCCAAGTGAGGAAAGGATGATGGAGACTATGATTCCCCCACAAGTCGGGATGAGACTCCGGACGAAAAATAAAAAGAGAAAAATAAAAAAAAGGAAGAAAAAGAGGCCATAAAAGAAAAACAGAAAAGGCCCAAATAAATAAATAAATGAGAGAAAAAGAGAGAAGGGACAATGTTACTATCCTTTTACCACACTTGTGCTTCAAAGTAGCACCATTATCTTCATGATAGAGAGTCTCTCATTTTGTCACTTCCATATACTAGTGGGAATTTTTCATTATAGAACTTGGCTTGTATATTCCAATGATGGGCTTCCTCAAAATGCCCTAGGTCTTCGTGAGCAAGCGAGTTGGATGCACATCCACTTAGTTTATTTTGTTGAGCTTTCATAAACTTATAGCTCTAGTGCATCTGTTGCATGGCAATCCCTACTCACTCACATTGATATCTATTGATGGGCATCTCCATAGCCCGTTGATATGCCTAGTTGATGTGAGACTATCTTCCCCTCCTTTTGTCTTCTCCACAACCACCATCCTATTCCACATATAGTGCTATATCCAAGGCTCATGCTCATGTATTGCGTGAAGATCGAAAAAGTTTTGAAAATGTCAAAAGTATGAAACAATTGCTTGGCTTGTCATCAGGGTTATGCATGATTTAAATACTTTGTGTGGTGAAGATAGAGCATAGCCAGACTATATGATTTTGTAGGGATAACTTTCTTTGGCCATGTTATTTTGAGAAGACATAATTGCTTTGTTAGTATGCTTGAAGTATCATTATTTTTATGTCAATATGAACTTTTTTCTTGAATCTTTCGAATCTGAATATTCATACCACAATTAAGAAGAATTACATTGAAATTATGCCAAGTAGCACTCCGCATCAAAAAATCTCTTTTTTATCATTTACCTACTCGAGGACGAGCAGGAATTAAGCTTGGGGATGCCTGATACGTCTCCAACCTATCTATAATTTTTGATTGCTCCATGCTATATTATCTACTGTTTTGGACCATATTGGGCTTTATTTTCCACTTTTATATTACTTTGGGGACTAACCTATTAACCGGAGGCCCAACCCAGAATTGCTGTTTTTTGCCTATTTCAGTGTTTCGAAGAAACGGAATATCAAACGGAGTCCAAACGGAATGAAACCTTCAGGAACGTGATTTTCTCACCGAATATGATCCAGGAGACTTGGACCCCACGTCAAGAAAGAAGGGAGGCAGCCACGAGGTTGGAGGGCGCCGCCCCTAGGGCGCTCCCCTGCCTCGTGGGCACCCCTTTGCTCCTCCGATGTACTCCTTCCACCTATATATACCTACGTACCCCCAAACAATCAGATACGGAGCCAAAAACCTAATTCCACCGCCGCAACCTTCTGTACCCACGAGATCCCATCTTGGGGCCTGTTCCGGAGCTCCGCCGGAGAGTGCATCCACCATGGAGGGCTTCTACATCATCATAGCCCCTCCGATGAAGTGTGAGTAGTTTACCTCAGACCTTCGGGTCCATAGTTATTAGCTAGATGGCTTCTTCTCTCTTTTTGGATCTCAATACAATGTTCTCCCCTCTCTCGTGGAGATCTATTCGATGTAATCTTCTTTTTGCGGTGTGTTTGTTCAGACCGATGAATCGTGGGTTTATGATCAAGTCTATCTATGAACAATATTTGAATCTTCTCTGAATTCTTTTATGTATGATTGGTTATCTTTGCAAGTCTCTTCGAATTATCAGTTTGGTTTGGCCTACTAGATTGGTTCTTCTTGCAATCGGAGAAGTGCTTAGCTTTGGGTTCAATCTTGCAGTGTCGTTTCCCAGTGACAGTAGGTGCAGCAAGGCACGTATTGTATTGTTGCCATCAAGGATAACAAGATGCGGTTTTTATCATATTGCATGAAACTATCCCTCTACATCATGTCATCTTGCTTAAGGCGTTACTCTATTTTTAACTTAATACTCTAGAAGCATGCTGGATAGCGGTCGATGAGTGGAGTAATAGTAGTAGATGCATGCAGGAGTCGGTCTACTTGTCTCGGACGTTATGCCTATATACATGATCATACCTAGATATTCTCATAACCATGCCCAGTTCTGTCAATTTCTCAACAGTATTTTGTTCACCCACCGTAGAATACTTATGCTCTTGAGAGAAGCCAGTAGTGAAATATATGGCCCCCGGGTCTATTCTCATCATAATCTCCAATCATTTTATTATTGCTTTGCTTTTTTACTTTACCTTTTATTTTACTTTGCATCTCTATATCAAAAATACCAAAAATATTATCTATCATCTCTATCAGATCTCACTCCTGTAAGTGATCGTGAAGGGATTGACAACCCCTAATCGCGTTGGTTGCATTGAGCTATTTGTTTTGTGTAGGTACGAGGGACTCGCGCGTAGCCTCCTACTGGATTGATACCTTGGTTCTCAAAGACTAAGGTAAATACTTACTCTACTCTACTGCATCACCCTTTCCTCTTCAAGGAAATCCAACGCAGTGCTCAAGAGGTAGCAGGCACCACGTCGTCCTGACGGAGATGGAGACGGCCCGCAAGGAACCACCTAAGCCCCAAAAGCCTCCCGAGGCTCAGGGCCCCGATGGCTCGTGAGGAGCAATCCTTTCGCCGCGCACATTCAGCTGCCCCAACTCTCCTTCGTCAATAGAACTAGTTGACATTTTCCAAGTTCATTTAGCTGGGAGCACCCCTCGGGCTGCATCATTCCCAGGCCGCACGGGTCCGTCCCTGTGGCATGTATCCCTTTTATGTCTTTGGCTTACCTTGCTGGGGGCGCCCCTCGGGCTGCATCATACCCAAGTCGCTCGGGCCTGACCCAGTGGCATGTGTCTTCCTTGCATTTATTTAAGCCTGTTGCTTTCCATGCTTAATCTACCTATGAATATCACCCGCTCGATCGCCACCCACCACGGGGGCTACGCACGCCGGCACGACGCTGGTGCATGGATCCGTCCCTGCCACGTCGACAAATCTGAGCGGTCGAGCTCTGGCTCGCGGCATGCCCCGCGCACGTCACCTCACCAGGCCCTCAGCGCCTTCGTTTCTTCGCGGAGCAACCAGTGGCAGGCTGGCAACCGTAACGGCAGATCGCGTTCTTCCTTGTGCTGGCTCGCAGGAATCTCACGAGGATAACATCAAGCGGCACCGCGAGCCCCCACCTCTTCCATGTAATCCGCTTGCACGTGAAAAGGGGGGCTCCTGAGCATCGCGACTGAGGAGCTCTTACTGGCTCTCCAGCCTCACCCCCTGGCCTTGACCACGGCACGCGACCTGGCATACCAGCGGCGGCTAAGCTCGCTCGAGGGCCGCGACCTGAGGATGTAGAGCACAAAGGAGAACATGGGAGAAAGGGAGACTCGTATGGGCTCGACCTAGCTACGCTGCGCATGCTTGCGCACAGGCCTGGCGCATCACGAGGAATCAACCCCGGACCGCCAAGATAAGTCACGAGCTCAGATCAACTAATCGTTTGAACCTAGGGGACACGCTCGCCGCAGCCCTGTTGTGGCAACGTCGCCTCCCTTTGTTATCTTACCACGGCTGCTTGAGCGCTAAAGGGGACCCTCTAAGCATCACGCCTCAGGAGCTCTTACTGGACCTCGGGCCGCTCACCTCCTGGCCTTGTCCACGACATGCGGCCTGGCATACCAGCGACGACTGAAGCTTGTCTGGGGACCGGGACCTGTCAGCGTAGAGCAACAAGCCGTCGTAAGGTTGGAAAGGGGGGACCGAGCCTAAACAGGACTTGCGTTCACAGTTTTCCATAATCAAGACGATATCAACAAAAGACATTACAGACTCTTTACACGCCCCCACGGGGTACTTCTTAATTCCTCACAAGGAACAAAAGACGAGAACTTAGGGGAACCCTATCTACACACCCTCGCGGCCGATGCCATCATCAACAGTGGGCCATGGGAGGCCGGCTCTAGGATCAGAAGTATGTCTAGAGGGGGGGTGATTAGACTACTTGACCAAATAAAAATCTAGCCTTTTCCCAATTTTAGTTCTTGGCAGATTTTAGCTATCTTAACACAAGTCAAGCAATCTCCACACAATTCAAGCAAGCATGCAAAAGAGTATATGAGCAGCGGAAAGTAAAGCATGCAACTTGCAAGAATGTAAAGGGAAGGGTTTGGAGAATTCAAACGCAATTGGAGACACGGATGTTTTTGGCGTGGTTCCGATAGGTGGTGCTATCGTACATCCACGTTGATGGAGACTTCAACCCACGGAGGGTAACGGTTGCGCGAGTGCATGGAGGGCTCCACCCACGAAGGGTCCACGAAGAAGCAACCTTGTCTATTCCATCACGGTCGTCGCCCACGAAGGACTTGCCTCACTAGCGGTAGATCTTCATGAAGTAGGCGATCTCCTTGCCCTTACAAACTCCTTGGTTCAACTCCACAATCTTGTCGGAGGCTCCCAAGTGACACCTAGCCAATCTAGGAGACCCTGTCACAAAATGCAGAGGTTTTTGCAAAAGAATGAGTCAAAAACTTAGTTTAGTTTTCCACAGAAAGCATTTCGGATCAACCGATTTGCAAACTCGGTCACACCGATTTGCAATTCTCGGTCAGACCAAGAACCACATGTGCAATAGCCGTGGCTGAATCGGTGGAACCGAGTTCCGCAGCCCGGTGGGTCCGAGATGGTTTCGGCGGAAACCTAAACCTAAATTTTCAAATTGCATCTATTCTAAGGATTGTTTTGACTGGATATAAGTGTTTCAATTGTAGCAAGAATCATAATGAACACAATGTGCTAGGAATCATACGGGGATAGCACTGTGATCGAGTCCATACCCTAGTTCAGCGGTGAACTCGCTACGGCGGCAACGGTGGAGACGAAATCCATTGACGGCGGCGGAGACCAGCGACAGGAGGCGGCTGGCGACGAGGAAGACGATCTGGAGACCTAGTAGGCAGAGCGAGCTATGCGCGGGCAAAGAGGTTTCAGAGAAATTTCCAAAATTTTGCCCGTGAGTATATATAGCCCGACCCTGTCGGTGTGACCGAGTGGAACAACTCGGTGGCACCGAGATGCATAACTGTGACAGTTATAGCAACTCAGTGTGACCGAAAAGTTCAAGTCGGTTGCACCGAGGTGAAAACCTAGATCGACTTAGTGATATCGGTATGACCGAAATGGAGGAATCGGTCAGACCGAAAAGCACAAAGAAGTTTTGGAAGTTTAAGTCTATGACAAATCGGGAACTCCGAGTGCTCCTCACACAGAGTGGTTTGAATGTGACTTGATCAAATTTTGTGATGTAGCATGAATAGAGTTTGAGACGAGAAAAGCATAGATAGCTATAGAGGGTTCTTAGGCATTCTTGTCCATCCACTTGGCAAAAGAAAAGAAAACCAATCAATCACAACAACAAGTGGATGTCCTCGAATGAGTAGAATATGCAATCAACATGCTCACACAATAAAATGGCAATTGAAATATGTGGCAAAGCATGCACAACCAATTCTAGCATCTATCAAGCAATTGGCGACGACTAGGTCATCTATATATGAGTATATTGACTTAGGAGTCAAATGAGAACATTTGATCATAGGTCATACTCATCGTTTAAGCACAAGTGGGGTTACCAATTTTACATAAAGCATTGTTGTGTTCACACCATTAGAGTTGCTTTAGCTCAATTCTTAGAGTAAAGCTCCCCCTAGATGTGATATCCCCCTTAAGAGGGATGAACTAACCTTGGGTTTTGTCGATGATGACTTCATGTAGATGTTGAAGATGTGGATGATCAATGTCGATGTAGATCATTTGGAGCTATCCATTGGAGTGAGTTGCACTTTCAATACCTACATGGGTTAGTCCCACAAGGAACAAACAAGGATATCCATAGACATAGAGTGATGCACACACAAGATGATGTCTATGAAAGCTTTTAGATTACCTTGTCCCTTGTCTTACCAACAAGAGGGTTTGTGACTCCTTGAACTAGTGCAAGATGTGAAAGTTGATTGCACTTGTTCTTGCCAAGATAATGAGAGTGAAGTATGTTGGCGGAGTCACCCTCAAGAACTCTCTAGTTCTTATTCTTTTGGATCCACACCATCTTGATGGGAATCCTTGGTGTTGTATTTGTACTTGATGAAGTGGAACTTGAAATGGTCTTGGGAATCCACTTGACTAAGGTCTTAGGAGCTTCTTCAAATGCATCAATTTCCTCTTGAAGTTTGTCCTTGCCTTTTTTATTGTAGTCTTGTGGTGGAAGATCATCTTGAGCTTGTGTCCCTTTGAAAGAAGTGGGATCATACTTCTCTTGTTGAGGAACAAACTTTGTCTTGGGGTATCGATCTTCTTCCCACTCAACTCCATTGGCATTGAACTTTCATTCAAAACCAACACCTTGATTCTTCCGGTGCCTTCCTTGCTTGCGTACAATTTCCTCGAATTGCTTACTTCCGGCAAGGCTCTTGTAAACTCCTTTTTCTATAATTCCCTTCAATAAGCTATTTTCTTGCTCAAGTGTAACTTGGCTAAGAGAATCATTAGTGGAATCAAGAGAACTACTAGAAGCAACAATATTGGATTTAACATGATCATTGTTACTACTAGAGGAAAAATCTTTCTTGTTCTTGTTACTAGACTTGACTTGAGGCATGTAAGTAGATAAAAGTAAACGCTTGGCAATGTAAGAAGAACTTTTCTTACGAAGATCATCATTGATTGCTTTTAAGAACTCATGCTCTTGCTCAAGGTTGAGCTTTTCAAAGCGTAATTTCTCATGCGCCCTTAAAAGTTCTCGATGATCTCCTAAGATAGTTTCATGAGCTAACTTAAGAGTGTTTAGTTCTTTAGTTAGAGACTCAATCTTCTCCTTATCATTGTCATTCGTTTTATCTTGATTAGCATGATTAATTGATGATTCATCATAGTATTCATCACTAGAATTGTCAACAAGTAAATCATCATCACACAACAAGTCATCTTCATCACTCTTGGAATCAACATACTCGGGATGTGATACCTTTGGGCCTTTAGCCATGAAGCATGTTCCAACTCCTTCATTTGGTGAATCAAATATGTCATAGGAGTTGGTTGACGCACGTGCTAGACCGGCAACACCTTCATCTTGAGTATATTCGGAATCGGAGTGATAGCTTCTCTCGGAGTGGTTGTCGGAGTCGGAGCCGGATACCCATTCACCAACATGACCTTGATGTCTTCGTTTTGTGTAGCTCCTTGATGACTTGTCCTTTCTTTCCGAATACTTGCTTCTCCGTGAGTATCTTCGTTCATAACGATCATCTCTACTCCTTCTTTCTCTAGATGGTGATTCTTCTCTTCTACTTCTTCTCTTGGGAGAATCTTCTCTTCTCTTGTAGGGAGCCGTACACTCATTGGAATAGTGTCCGGACCTTCCACAATTGTAGCAGTTTCGCTCTCTACTAGAAGATCTTTTGTCATTGTAGGACCTTGAGTTGGAGCTTCTATCTTTTCTTCTACTCTTGTAGAAATTTTTGAAGTTCTTCACCATTAAGCTCAATTCTTCATTGAAGGTTTGTTTCTCACTTGATGATGTGGGGGCTTCACATGAGGCTTTGTAAGCACCACTTGATTTGTTGTGAAGTTCCTCTTTATCCTTGAGTGACATCTCATGAGCAACAATTCTTCCAATGACTTCCGTTGGCTTGAGATCTTTGTAATTGGGAATCATTTGGATCAATGTGCACACAGTATCATATTTTCCATCTAAGGCTCTTAGGATCTTCTTGATGATGAATCTATCGGTCATCTCTTCACTCCCTAAGCCGGCAATCTCATTTGTGATAAGAGCAAGCCTAGAGTACATTTCAGCGACACCTTCACCATCCTTCATTTTGAACTTGTTAAGTTGACTTTGAAGCACATCCAATTTGGATTCCTTGACGGAGTCGGTACCTTCGTGCATATCAATCAAAGTATCCCAAATTTCCTTTGCATTCTCAAGACGGCTGATTTTGTTGAATTCTTCGGGGCACAATCCGTTGAAGAGGATATCACAAGCTTGAGCGTTGTATTCCAGCATCTTCAACTCTTCCGCGGTAGCTTCACGGTTTGGTTCTTTCCCATCAAAGAAGTCACCTTGCAAGCCAACACACACGATAGCCCAAACGGCGGGGTTATGTCCAAGAATATGCATTTTCATCTTATGCTTCCAACTAGCAAAATTTGTTCCATCAAAGTAAGGACCTCTACAGTGATAATTTCCCTCGCTAGACGCCATACTCTCCTAGGTTGTGAAACCAAGGCTATGACCACCAAAAGCTATGGAAATCAAAGCAAATGGAGACCAAATCTCTGATACCACTTGTAGCATCGGAAGTATGTCTAGAGGGGGGTGATTAGACTACTTGACTAAATAAAAATCTAGCCTTTTCCCAATTTTAGTTCTTGGCAGATTTTAGCTATCTTAGCACAAGTCAAGCAATCTCCACACAATTCAAGCAAGCATGCAAAAGAGTATATGAGCAGCGGAAAGTAAAGCATGCAACTTGCAAGAATGTAAAGGGAAGGGTTTAGAGAATTCAAACGCAATTGGAGACACGGATGTTTTTGGCGTGGTTCCGATAGGTGGTGCTATCGTACATCCACGTTGATGGAGACTTCAACCCACGGAGGGTAACGGTTGCGCGAGTCCACGGAGGGCTCCACCCACAAAGGGTCCACGAAGAAGCAACCTTGTCTATTCCATCACAGCCGTCGCCCACGTAGGACTTGCCTCACTAGCGGTAGATCTTCACGAATTAGGCGATCTCCTTGCCCTTACAAACTCCTTGGTTCAACTCCACAATCTTGTCGGAGGCTCCCAAGTGACACCTAGCCAATCTAGGAGACACCAGTCTCCAAGAAGTAAGAAATGGTGTGTTGATGATGAACTTCTTGCTCTTGTGCTTCAAATGATAGTCTCCCCAACACTCAACTCTCTCTCACAGGATTTGGATTTGGTGGAAAGAAGATTTGAGTGGAAAGCAACTTGGGGAAGTGTTGGTGTACTAGAGTAGGGGTACCCTAGTATCCTGAACTTGTGCACGGGCAGTCGCAGCACCCCGCGGCAAGGCTTGCCGGGTGACCGCCAAGGTCCTCCGTGGTTCCTTTGGAGCCATTCAAGAACAAAGTATTCAAGCCAAGGAGACAAGGCCCCGGCAAGAGGAGCTTGCCGGGAAGGCCACTCAAGGCACAAGACCCCGGCAAGAGAAGCTTGCTGGGAAGGCCAACCAAGGCATCTCAAGGAACTTGCCGCGACGTGCCACGCATCCAGGCAAGGCCCGGTGAGCGGCAAGCTCCCGGACGCGACAAGACAACGACCGCGGCAAGGCGTTTGCCGCAGCAAGCTACCACTCCGTACCCACGCTCCAGCACATCCACCAACGTGTCGCTCTGGGACCCTTCTAGGCGTACGTGGCGGGAGGCTGTGCAGCCAGCGGTACGCGGTGGCAAGCGGCGTTGACAAGATTTCCATCGTGGCGAACGGTGGCGTCCCTGACGGTCCCTTTTTGCACTGTTTGGGCGACACAGATGGGCATTTAATGCCCTTGTCCCCTGCCGTCAGGGTTAAGTATGATACACTGTACAGGTAGCTCTACCAACCGCAACACCTTTCCATTTTTACCCCTGTCTACGTTGCCACCTGTCGGTGACCCCTTGAGCATATAAAAGGAGGCCCATGCGCAATGTAGAGGGGGGGGGGACGGACAGAAGAACACTCACGCTCGGTCTCGTTAGCTGCTGGTGTGTACTGTAGCACTCAGCGCTCCCGAGCAAGAACTCAATACAAACCACAAAGCAGGAGTAGGGTTTTACGCATCCGTGCGGCCCGAACCTGGGTAAACTGCTCGTGTGCTTCGCCTTGATCTGCTCTTCGTGCGATCTCCGCCCCTGCCGAACCGAAAGGGGCTCGGTCCGCCGGTCCCGATAGGTGCTCGTGGATCAGTTTCCCCGACAGCTTTGGCGCGCCAGGTAGGGGGCATCGAGGTTGTGTGAACCTGATCCGGCGTTCACACGAGCTAGATCTTCATCATCTTCATCGACATGCCGCCGAAGGAGAAGGCTTCGGAGGCGGCTGCTCCGTCCGCGACAAACCCACCACCGCCGGAGCAAACGGCTGGTGGGGTAGACGCCGACGGAAGAACGGGTGTCGACGAGGGAGCTCACGGTGCCGCCAGGTCCAAGGACAAGGCTGCGCTGCCCATCGGCGGCGTAGCCGGCTCCCACAACGACCGGGCGCACTCCAAGACCTCGATGTCCGTACATGCACCACGCCCATCTCAGGAGGCGCGGGACCGGCAGCGTCATGGTACTCACGATACCATACGCTTGCTGGACCCAGATCGAGCTGGTGGATCTCGGAATGCTCAAGACCAGCATGCGCGCCAACATGCTGGCGCGAGCGAGGCACGGTCGCCTGGACGGGATACTGCTCCTTCTAACATAGTTAGAAGTCCGAGCATATCCCACTCCTCACACCGTTCGCCACCGCTACCCGCCACTCCGGCAGAAGCTTTGGCGCGAGCTCAACTACTCCTAGATTACCCTCCAACGGCGGACAAGATCAATGACTGGAGGGCCACCATTCAGAGTCTCATCGGCTTCACCAACGGCGACACTCCACGGCAGCCGAGTACATCGCAGCCGCGGCAAGTCAGCCAGGCACGAGCCGGTGGCGACATGACCGGTGGGGGTGCAACCACCGTGCACTCCCCGCCGCGAAGGCCAAGATCGCCGCCTCGCCGGATCCACCTCGACAGCGACTCCACCGCGTCATCGGATCCACGAGCTCGTCGCGATCAACGCCAAGTTCTTCATGAACGACAGCAAGAAGACGCTCGAACTCGCATCGAACGCCGAAGAGAAGCGCGGCGTCGATCGGACCAGCGCGCTGGGCCCTCTGTCGACATGCATGCACCAGGGGAACCAGGCGACTTGCCGTACGCGGTAGGTTGCCCTGCGTTTACCCATGAGCTGTGGCAAGTCCAGTGGCCCAGCACAAAGAATTTCAAGCCAGACGTACCAGAGAAGTACGACGGCAAGTTGCATCCTCGGAGTTCCTCAGCATCTACACCATCGCGGTGCAAGCTGCTGGGGGGCGGTACGACAAGATCCTTGCCAACTACTTCCCACTGGTGCTCAAGACCAACGTCAGGTCCTGGCTCATGCACTTGCCGGACAACTCCATATCCTCCTGGGCAGACCTATGCCATCAGTTTGTCGACGCCTTTACAGGCGGCCACAAACCTCATGGCCAAGAGAGTGACCTTCATCTGCTCGCCCAGAAGGAAGGAGAGCCCCTGCGCAAGTACATTCAGAGATTCAGCCGTGTACAGCACAACATCCCAGATATCCACCCTGCCGCGGTTATCAGCGCGTTCCATCAAAACGTGCGTAACCACAGGATGCGGGAGGAGAGGGTGATGTGCAAGATCAGAGACGTCAGTGAGCTGTATGCCCTGGCCGACAAGTGTGCACGTGCTGAGGAAGGGAGGAAACTCCCCGGAGAGAATACAGGAGCAGGAGGATCTGACAGCGAGGATGCCGCCCCGGGAAAGAAAAACCGGCGGCGGAACAACAGGAAGAAGAAAGGCAAAGATGTGCTAGTTGTTGAGCAGTCCGGCAACAAAGGTGGCGCCAAGAAAGCCAAAGCTGGTAGCTCCGGCAAGGAGGTTGCCGCATGCACCAACTGCCAGGCTGTGGCGGTCGCCGACAAGCAGGACGACACCAACAAACAGTACTGCAAGATCCACCGCACCAAGGGCCATGACCTCCAGAGCTGCAAGAAGGTCGAGCAGCTTGTCGAGCTGCAAAAGGCCGATTACGAGCGACGCGACAAGGAAAAAGCCCAAGGAGGTGCTGGAGGATCCGGCATGAAGCGCCCCGACCGGGGAGGACGCCGCGGCAAGGCCAAGCAGCGGCAAGGAGACAGACCTCCCCGCGGCTGCGACAAGGATGAAGATGACGACGACGACGAAGACATGGATGATGTCAAGACCAGTGAGCAGGAGTTCCAGAAAGCCACAGAAGTCTTGTGCGTTGATGGCGGTGCTTATCTGCATACTTCACACCGCCAACTCAAGCAGTGGGTGCGGGAAGTCAATGCGGCAGAACCACCCGTCGAGTCACGCAAGCTTCTGAAATGGTCCAGCACGCCTATCATCTTTGATATTGAGGACCACCCTGATCGCACAACTACGGTCGGGTGCTTGCCGATGTTGGTTTCACCAACTATCCGCAACCTCAA
The DNA here is from genome assembly GCA_032464435.1 of Aegilops umbellulata. NCBI lineage: Eukaryota > Viridiplantae > Streptophyta > Magnoliopsida > Poales > Poaceae > Aegilops > Aegilops umbellulata. Next base: position 51,483,104 of record CP136060.1, read on the forward strand.
GGTCACTAAGATGCTAGTTGACGGCGGGGCCGGCTTGAACCTGATCTCCTCCGCTGTGCTCCAGAAACTCCAGGTCCCTGACAGCGAGCTCGAAGAGACCGGCACATTCCAAGGAATCAACCCGGGAAGGAGCAAGCAGAACGGGAAGATCACGTTGCCCGTGACATTTGGCAGCGAGTTGAACTTCAGAACTGAGAGGGTCACTTTTGACGTTGCCGATTTCCCATTGCCTTACAATGGGATTCTCGGCCGTCCAGCGCTCGCCAAGTTCATGGCGGCCTCTCACTATGCGTATAACATGCTGAAGATGCCAGGCCCGATAAGTGTCATCTCTGTCCCTGGTGACAAGAAGGATGCTCTTATCTGTGCCGACAAGATTTACTGGGAAGCGGCAGCCGCAACGGATCGCAAGTCACTTGCCGCTGAAGCTCCCGGGGGGAAGAAGAAGACCAAGTCCGGCAAGAGTTCTGATGCCCACTCCGGCAAGCGCACCTCTTCGGAGTGCTACGCTACCGTCGAGGACGCACCATCGAGCTCCACCGACAAGTGTAAGAAGACAATGGCAGCTCCGCCAGAGACCAAGAAGGTGTCCGCCAAGGAGGACGGCACTGGTGGTACCTTCACCATCAGTGCCACTCTCGACCCTAAATAGGAAAGTGCGCTCATTGCTTTCCAGCGGGCGAACGTCGATGTGTTTGTGTGGCAACCGTCTGACATCCTCGCTGTTCCCAGGAAAGTAATTGAGCACCACCTTGCCGTCTGTCCTCATGCGCGGCCCGTCAAGCAGAAAGTCAGGAAGCAAGCAGTGGAGCGCCAAGAATTCATCGCAGAAGAGATCAAGAAGTTGGAAGCGGCAGGCCTTGTCAGGGGAGTGCTCCATCCTACGTGGTTGGCCAATCCTGTAGTCGTGCGCAAGGCAAACGGGAAATGGAGGCTTTGTATCGACTTTACCGATGTTAACAAAGCTTGTCCCAAAGACCCATTTCCCTTGCCGCGCATTGACCAGATTATTGACTCCATGGCCGGATGTGACTTGCTTTCATTTCTTGACGCATACTCAGGATACCATCAGATCTTCATGGCAGAAGAGGATGAGGAGAAGACCGCATTCATCACTCCATGTGGCACATACTGTTTCATACGGATGCCTTTCGGTTTAAAGAATGCTGGTTCAACATTCGCAAGGGTAGTCCATGCCGCTTTTGAGCCACAAATACACAGAAATGTGGAAGCCTACATGGATGACATTGTGGTCAAGAGCAAGGACAAGGCAACTCTGATTCAAGATTTAGACGAGACTTTTGCAAATCTGCGCAAGATCAGCCTCAAGCTCAACCCCGAGAAGTGTGTGTTTGGAGTCCCTTCCGGCAAGCTTCTCGGGTTCTTCGTGTCTCAGCGGGGAATTGAAGCCAATCCCAACAAGATCAAGGCCATTGAGCAGATTGAAGCACCAAAGCGCGTCAAGGATGTACGAAGACTTGCCGGTTGCGTGGCAGCTCTCAGCAGGTTTATCTCTAAGTCTGCTGAGCGCGCCCTGCCTTTTTCAAAATATTGAAAAAGGCAGGTCCAGTGAAATGGACTCCGGAAGCGGAGGCTGCGCTGTAAGACTTGAAGAGATACCTGTCCTCCACTCCAATACTTGTCGCACCTAAGCCACAAGAGAAGTTGCTGCTGTATCTGGCGGCAACCAATCAAGTGGTTAGTGCTGCGTTAGTAGCGGAGAGGGAGGCAGATGATGAGCCAACAACCACGGCAGGCGCATCCAGCGACAAGCAAGGGGCTTCCCCGGCAAGCTCTGGTCCCGACAAAGATGGATCCGCGCAGGCGCGTGAGAAGATACAGAAGAGAATCGTGCAGCGCCCAGTTTACTTTGTCAGTTCCCTTCTGCAGGGGGATAGGTCAAGGTACTCTGGTGTGCAGAAATTGCTTTTCGGCCTTCTCATGGCCTCGAGAAAGCTGCGCCATTACTTCCAAGCACATGAGATCACTGTTGTCACTCGTTTTCCGCTGAAGAGGATACTGCAGAATCCAGAAGCAACAGGCAGGATTGTTGAGTGGGCACTGGAACTATCAAGCTTTGGCCTCAAGTTTGAGAGAACTTCAACTATCCAAAGCAGAGCATTGGTAGAATTCATAGCAGAGTGGACGCCAACACCAGATGAAGAAATTCCAGAAACGAGCATCCCCGTCAAGGAAGCAAGCAAAGAGTGGCTGATGTACTTTGATGGTGCCTTCTCGCTGCAAGGCGCCAGTGCTGGCGTGCTGCTTGTCACACCCACCGGAGAGCACCTCAAGTACATAGTCCAGATGCACTTTCCCAAGGAGCAAGCAACAAACAATACTGCAGAGTATGAAGGTTTGCTTGCCGGTCTCAGGATCGCGGCAGACCTTGGGATCAAGAAGCTCACTGTCAGGGGTGACTCGCAGCTTGTCGTCCGCCAAGTGAATAAGAGTTATCAGAGTCCGTTGATGGAAGCCTACGTTGATGAAGTGAGAAAGCTAGAAGAGCACTTTGACGGCCTACAGATGGAACATGTTCCAAGAGCTCAGAACGACATTGCCGATGGCTTGTCAAAGTGTGCAACACTTAAGTTACCTGTGGAACCAGGGATCTTTGTGCTCAAGCTGACTCAATCGTCTGTAACGCCATCAATTGGACAGAGCAAGAAGAGGAAGTTGATTTCTGGTGACTATTTTCCGGCAGAGCTTCCCGAAGCCGCCGCCAAGAAGGTCCCCAAGATCAACACCAAGAGTGCTAGGGAGCAGTCTGCTCCAGCAAGCCCCAGGGTTTGTTCCGTTGAAGTAGACGCTCCTGACAAGTTTTGCTCCGGCAAGCTTGCCGGGGAACGTCAAGCTCCGGCTGAGCCGCAGGTTCTCGCCGTAGAAGCGGATGTACCCGCAGCAGCAGATGTGCCTTTAGTCCTTGTTGTCGAGCCGCAAGCTCCAGCATGGGCACAACAGATTGTCCGTTTCCTTCAGACATGAGAACTTCCCGAAGAGCAAGAAGAAGCGGAAAGAGTAGCCCGACAGTCAAGTATGTACCAGTTTGTCGACAACACACTGTACAGAAGAAGACTCAATGGTGTGAAATTGAAGTGTATTCACCGGGAAGACGGACAAAAGCTGTTGGCAGAGATACATGGAGGCATATGTGGTCACCACATTGGCGCAAGAGCACTTGCCGGCAAAGCATTCCGGCAAGGTTTCTTTTGGCCGACAGCCCTCCAGGATGCAACTGCACAAGTAACCAAGTGTGAAGCGTGCCAGTTCCATTCCAAGTAGATACACCAGCTAGCTCAAGCTCTCCAGACGATCCCTTTATCCTGGCCATTTTTGGTCTGGGGGCTCGACATCCTCGGCCCCTTCCCCCGAGTAGTCGGGGGCTTTGAGTACTTGTACGTTGCAATCAACAAGTTCACAAAGTGGCCGGAAGTGGAAGCAGTAAGGAAGGTGACAGCACAATCAGCAGTCAAGTTCTTCAGGTCGATTGTTTGCCGCTTCGGGATCCCTAACAGGATCATCACCGACAACGGTACGCAATTCACGAGCCGCACCTTCATGCAGTACGTCCAAGATCTTGGCGCCAAGGTCTGCTTCGCTTCTGTTGCTCACCCCAGAAGCAATGGTCAAGCGGAGAGGGCAAATGCTGAAGTGCTGCGTGGGCTCAAGACCAGGACTTTCGACAGGCTGCATGAGTGCGGAAGAAACTGGATTGAGGAGCTGCCGGTGGTTCTTTGGTCGATCAGGATGACGCCAAATCGAGCCACTGGCCAGACACCTTTCGCTCTAGTCTATGGAGCAGAGGCAGTTCTCCCCACGGAACTCGTATACGGGTCACCTCGAGTGCTCGCTTATGATGAGCTTGAGCAAGAGCAGCTGCGACAAGATGACGCGCTGCTCCTTGAGGAAGACTGTCTTCAGGCTGCTTTACGAGCTGCTCGCTACCAGCAAGCTTTGCGCCGCTACCATAGCCGTAAAGTTAACGCCAGAAGTCTCGAGGAAGGCGACCTTGTTCTTCGGCGCGTTCAGTCCGCCAAGAATTCCAACAAGTTGACGCCGAAGTGGGAAGGCCCTTACCGGGTGAAACGAGTCACTAGGCCTGGCGCTGTCCGCCTTGAGACCGAAGATGGCATTCCGGTGAGCAACTCCTGGAACATTGAGCATCTTCGTAAGTTTTACCCGTAAGGCGCGGTTGTCGGACCCTGTTCCGGCAACCACCTTTTGTACAAGTCTTGCCGCTGTTGCATGTAATCCTTTGTACAAAGCCAGGCGTAGACCCTGTGCATAAATAAAGCTCATGTGGTCCGCACATCTTGTCAATTTCATGCTTTTTATTTTTTGCATGAGTTATCTGACACTTTGTGCAGCGCCAATCCCCGGTAAGCAATAACGAGCCATAAGGCTCCATATCTTTATTTTCTCTTCTTTCTTTTTTCTCAAGGAAAGGAAGGTTCCCTCGTCCACAAGTTTGTCGGGGGGGAGGAGAAGATAATGGTATGGACCAGGCGTCGTTCAAGAAAGTTTCGCCTTGCCGGAAAGCAAACAACAGAAAAGCTAAGTTGCCAAAGTTTGAGCAATCAGATTTTTAAATTTTTAAGTTATCTTCCTTGAACGACCATGCTTTGTATGGAAAACCTGTGCGCGGAGGAACCAGCTCGTGGCTAGTTGCGCCCTTACTTTGTTTCGAGTCCGCTCAACAACTTAAGTGTGCTGCGACTAGAGTTGCGCCCTTACTTTGTTTCGAGTCCGCTCAACAACTTAAGTGAGCTGCGACTAGTTGCGACAATGTTTCTTGTCGGTAACGGCACCGCCAGCAGGCTGCTGACGTCCCGCACTCAGCGCTCGCGGCTAAGGTGCCTGCGCCGGCAAGTTCCCTAAAAGCGTAGGGCAAAAACATACAAAGGAAGGAATCAAGTAAAGGAAATAACATTGCAATCACTACCCAAAAAAGAGTTATATTGCAAGATAGCTTGTCACGGCTCTAATAGATTGTTTTCATAACATGACCAGCAGCGACAAGAAAAGAAGAAAATGTGCGGCCTAGTTTACACGATCGCCCTCAACCCTCTTGATCCCGCTCACCTTGTCCACAATGGGTGCGACAAGGGCCTTGAGCGCCTCCAGATCAGCATCCGGCGGCAGGGTCTTGAGGACGTTGGTGAGGTTGAGGCCCGAGTTGCGGAAGGCCACCTTCACCAACACCTTCTGAAGAGCTCCCGCGCAGATCTTGCGCGACTCGTCGGCCAGCTGCTTTGGGATCCTCTCCCGGAGTTGCTGGAGGGCCGTCGCCAGGCCTTTGAAGAACAAGGTGAGCTTGGCGCTGGATTGGAGGTTCTCATCGGAGGGATACCCGAGATCCTCCATCCCTAGCTGCGCCAGCTCCCTGTCAATGTCTGCGGCAGCATTCACAAGACCCTCCGTCCAGTGCTCCACAGTCTCCCCAAAAGTGTTCAGGGCGGCAGCAGCACTCTCCAGCAGCGCCTTGTCGGCCTTGATCTCCTCCTTCAAGGCCACCTCCTGCTCCCTGTCGCCGTCCAGCGTCTTGGTCAAAGTGGTCAGCTTCAACTCAAGATCTGCGTTGTATTCCTTGGCGGCGCTGAGCTCCTTGCCCTTCTCGGCGAGACGGGCCTGCAGCTCTGAGTGGCTGTAGGCGTCCTTCTCCCGCTCACGCTTGAGTGCGGCAAGCTCCTCGCCGCTCGCCTTGAGATCGGCCTCCAGCTGCGCGCCCTTCGTCTCCAGCTCCTTCTTGGCGGTCTTGGCAGCTGCGGCAGCGTCCTCTGCTTGCTTGAGAGCTCCGCCGAATGTTCGCTCGCGCACGGCAAGCTCCTCCTCGTGGCTATCGAGGTTGATCTTCCGCTGCGCCAGCTCGCCCTCCTGCGCAGACAGCTTCTCAGCGGCAAGCCGCTGCTGCTCTTCGACATCAGCCTTCTCGAGGACGAAGGCCTTTTGCTCCTCAGCGAGCTACTCCCGCTCCTTCGCCAGGGACCGGAGAGCTGCCTGGTTGAGACCTCGGAGCTCCTCCGCGCGCTTCTCAATGTCTGCTCCCGCCTTCGCGACAAGCGCCTCGCGGGATTCTAGCTTGGCTTGCCGAGCACGGTAGAGCGACAACAGCTTCCGCAGCAGCCGCTCCTCCTCGGGCTCGCCGCTGCTGCTGCTTGGCGCGCCAACCAGCGTCAGTCCAGCGGAGGCGAGCACCTCTCCGTCGAAGCTTTCTCCTTCGACCGGCGCCCTGGACATTGACGCCCAGGGGAGGTTGATGAAGACGCCATCGCCGGCCTTCAAGTAGACGCCTGGCTGGGGCTCTTCGGAGCCTGACGCTGCGGCAGCGGCGGAAGGGTCGGCGGTCGGCGTAGCGCCTGGCGCTCCTGCGGCCTCAGAGCCGTCAGTGTGATCGCCAGACCCCTCGCCAGCTGCTGCGGCGGCAGCCTTGGCGGCCTCTTCGCCGGCGGGATCATCAGCGCCGGCCGCTTCTTCGGTGGCAGCGGCGTCATCGATAGCAACCTCGGTCTCCATCGGCTCCGCAGCAGATGGGTCTGACGGCCGGAAAAGGAAGAAAAGTCAAGCGAATATCCAAAAAGAAGATCAAACGAAGAAGAACCCAAGGGAAGTTTCGAAGCAAGAGGTTTACCTGTACCGGGCTCTGCAGTTGTGGTCTCCGCCGCTGGGGGGCCGCTGTTGCTGTCCCTTGCCGGAGACTTCTCCCTTGCCGGAGAACTCCCCCTTGTCGGAGAGCTCTCCCTTGCCGGAGGATTCTCCCTTGCCGGAGAACTCTCCCTTGGCGGTGTAGTCGAAGCAGATGGCATGTCAGGGGCGGTCTCAGGACGCTCCTGGTGGGGCTGCTCTGCTCCTACACAAACCAACAGTCAGATATCAGCAAACAAAGAGTATCCATGTGCGCCTAACAGCGGGAAGCAAACCATATACTTACGCTGGGGGCTGCGCTGGGGGCTGCTCTGAAGAACAGTTGCCGGGTCCGGCAAGGTTGTCTCGGACGCACCCCCTGTTGTCGTGGTGGGTTCGTCCTCGATGATAATCACCGGGACCTTGGCTCTCTTTGCCGCTCTCTGGGCCAAAGTCCTAAAAAGGAATAAGTTCAGAGTAAAGCAAATGAGATACAAGAAAAAACAGCAAGAATTGAAGAAATACAAGTACAACAAGAATCTAACTCTTCTTCTTCCTCGTCGGAGCTGAGCGCGGAGAAGTCAAAGCCTGGCTCACCTCCGGTGCAAGGAGGCGGAGGAGTTGGTTCCCTTGGCCGCTTGGCGGGAGCAGTGACGGTGGTCTGAGACGACCCCGCTCCAGCTGCCGCCGCGGCATGAGAAGCGGCAGGAGCAGAAGCGGCGGTCCGGGAAGACCCCGCTCCAGCTGCCGCAGCAGCGTGAGGTGCTCCCGCGGCAACAGAACTTGCCGCGGTGGAGCGTGTCGCGCGGCACGGCGGCTGTCGACTCGTCTGCCGCTCCGCTACGTCCCCGGCCTTGCGGAGACGCCTTCTTGGTGGAGCCGGGGGCTCTGCTTGCGACAAGCTGCCCGAAGATGAGGAGGAAGAGGAGTCGATCTCCAACGAGCTGCTCGTATCCTCGGCGGGCTCGCTCGACTCGACGTCATGCCCGGCAGGCTCTTCCTCGCCGGCAAGCCCCTCTCGCTCGGCAAGGCTTGCCGCCTCCGCTGCCTCTGCCTCCTCCACGGTGAACCCAAACTCGCCCGCGGCTGCGGCTGCCGCCGCCTCTTCCAGCCTAGTGGCGGTGCGCTTCACCTCCTCATCGGTGGTGGCGCGAGTGAGGCCCTTCTGCTCGTCGGAGCGGATCGGCATTTCTACCAAGCCATCGAAGAACGCCTGCACGACGTCGTCTGCAGGCTCTTGCCAAGCTGGGTCAATTCCGTGCAAGTCGCACATCGGCATCATTGCACGAATGCGGCTGAGCGAGGAATTGTTGCACAGTGGAACGACACCCTTCGGCAACCTGAACACTTCGGGATGTTGAGGGTCGTATTTGAACAGCTCCTGGAGCATCGCGTTAAGCTCCAGAACAGTGAAGTTGAAGTTGAGGCCCGGACGCAGCCTCATGATATCCGCCGCATTCTTGAACTCCCAGGTGGGTCTCCTCCTCTCCTGCAGGGGGGGGCGATGCGGCGCCGAAGGAAATCTGCGCCAACGGCGCCTACAGTGAGCCCGGCAAGCCTGAGGCGTTGGATCTAGGCGACGGCAATCTTCAGCTTGTCATCTTCCGGGGCCACGTTGCTCCAATCGCTGCCGCGCACTACTGGAGTTTGGCGCCGGGCGGTAAATGGCTGCGGGTCCTCCTCGATAATCCAGCACCAGTCTGCTCTCCATTCCTCCCACTTGCTGCGGAGCTCTCCCTCCATATAAGCTTCCTTCTTGCCGGCTTTTGAGATCCAGACGATTCCACCGGATAAAGGCTCTCCTCTCTCAACTCGGGGCATAAAGAAGTGGCGAAAAAGCGCTACATTTGGATGGACTCCGACAAAGTTTTCGCAGAGATGTGCGAAAACTGCCATGGTCAGGACAACATTGGGGGTGAAGTCAAGGAGGCGGAACCCGTAGGTGTTCATAATATCACAGAAGAACTCAGAGAAAGGCGGGCAGAGCCCGCAGTAGAAGAACAAGGCGAAAAAGGGGTATCCAGTTGGAGCCATTTTCCAAGCGATGGCTGGAAGTACCTTCGTGCGCGGGTGCGCCCGCGTCTCCGTCGACCAGAAGAGGTAGTAGTACTCCCTCAGATCCCTCGCGGCAAGCTTGGGGGGGAAGATTGCCCGCTCCTTTCGCAACGCCGCGAGCCGCTGCGCCTCGACCGACTTCACGACTTTCCCCTTCTCGGCTTTCGGAGCCATGGCGGAAGTGGTGAGGGAGGTCGACGGCGTTGGTGGTGCTGGTGGCGATGGGGGGTGGAGCGCTGCTCTCTTTCGGCTTTGGGAAGAAGGGGAGTGGCGGAGATTTTCGAGGTTGGAGTAGCAACTGGCGCATGGGCGAACTGCCCCTGTTTCCCCTGCTTATAAGGAGGGAGGGGCAGACGTTCCGCCTTTCCGAATAAAGAAACCATCCACAATCTCTCCCACGACGCCGCAATCAACGCGTGCCGTTCAGGGAGGGCGCAATGGATACGGAGAAAGATACGGCGTAACCCAGGCCGCGTGTGCCCGTGCCCTGTTTTGGGCCTGGCCCAACAGCACTCGGCACCGTGTATTGCCCAGGCCCAGGGGCTCCTGTCGGTGTACTAGAGTAGGGGTACCCTAGTATCCCGAACTTGTGCACGGGCAGTCGCAGCACCCCGCGGCAAGGCTTGCTGGGTGACCGCCTGTTGGAAATATGCCCTAGAGGCAATAATAAAAGCTTTATTATTATATTTCCTTATTCATGATAATTGTCTTTATTCGTGCTATAATTGTGTTAACCGGAAATCGTAATACATGTGTGAATAACAGACAACAACATGTCCCTAGTGAGCCTCTAGTTGACTAGCTCGTTGATCGACAGATAGTCATGGTTTCCTGACTATGGACATTGGATGTCATCGATAACGGGATCACATCATTAGGAGAATGATGTGATGGACAAGACCCAATCCTAAACATAGCATAAGATCGCATAGTTCGTTTGCTAGAGTTTTCCAATGTCAAGTATCCTTTCCTTAGACCATGAGATCGTGTAACTCCCGGATACCGTAGGAGTGCTTTGGGTGTGCCAAACGTCACAACGTAACTGGGTGACTATAAAGGTATGCTACGGGTATCTCTGAAAGTGTCTGTTGAGTTGACATGGATCGAGACTGGGATTTGTCACTCCGCTTGACGGAGAGGTATCACCGGGCCCTCTCGGTAATGCATCATCACAATGAGCTCAATGTGACCAAAGTGTTTGATCACGGGATCATGCATTACGGTACGAGAAAAGTGACTTGCCGGTAACGAGATTGAACGAGGTATTGGTATACCGACGATCGAATCTCGGGCAAGTAAAATACCGATTGACAAAGGGAATCGTATACGGGATTAATTGAATCCTTGACATCGTGGTTCATCCGATGAGATCATCGTGGAGCATGTGGGAGCCAACATGGGTATCCAGATCCCGCTGTTGGTTATTGCCCGAGAGCCATCTCGGTCATGTCTGCATGTCTCCCGAACCCGTAGGGTCTACACACTTAAGGTTCGGTGACGCTAGGGTTATAGGGATATGTATGTGCAGTAACCCGAATGTTGTTCGGAGTCCCGGATGAGATCCCGGACGTCACGAGGAGTTTCGGAATGGTCCGGAGGTAAAGATTTATATATGGAAAGTCATCATACGGACATCGGGACAAGTTTCGGGGTTATCGGTATTGTACCGGGACCACCGGAGGGTCCCGGGGGGTCCACCGGGTGGGGCCACCTATCCCGGAGGGCCCCATGGGCTGTATGAGGGAGGGAACCAGCCCATAGTGGGCTGGTGCGCCTCCCCCCCATGGGCCCATGCGCCTAGGGTTTGGGGGGAGGGAAACCCTAAAGGGGGCGCCCCCCTTGCTTGGGGGGCAAGCCCCCCTGCCCTGGCCGCCGCCCCCCCTAGGAGATCTCATCTCCTAGGGCAGGCGCCCCCCCTTGGGGGTTATATAAAGGGGGGGGGAGAGAGGGGGCTGATCAACCATTGCCCTGGCGCCTCCCTCTCCCTCTCCAACACCTCCTCCTCCTCCATTGAGCACGGCGAAGCCCTGCCGGAGTACTGCAGTTCCACCATCACCACGCCGTCGTGCTGTTGCTGGAGCCTTCATCCCCAACCTCTCCTTTGCCTTGCTGGATCAAGAAGGAGGAGACGTCACGCTTTCCGTACGTGTGTTGAACGCGGAGGTGCCGTCCGTTCGGCACTAGGTCATCGGTGAATTGGATCGCGGCAAGTACGACTACCTCATCCACGTTCACTCGAACGCTTCCGTTGCGATCTGCAAAGTGGTATGTAGATGCTATCTAATCTGAATACTCGTTGCTTGATGAACTCCTAGATGGATCTTGGTGAAACCGTAGGAAAAATTTTAATTTTCTGCAACGTTCCCCAACAGTGGCATCATGAGCTAGGTCTATGCGTAGTTCTTCTTGCGCGAGTAGAACACAGTTTGTTGTGGGCGTAGATGTTGTCAACTCTTCTTGCCGCTACTAGTCTTATCTTGCTTCAACGGTATTGTGGGATGAAGCGGCCCGGACCAACCTTACACGTACGCTTACGTGAGACCGGTTCCACCGACGAACATGCACTAGTTGCATAAGGTGGCTGGCGGGTGTCTGTCTCTCCTAGTTTAGTTGGAGCGGATTTGATTAAAAGGGTCCTTATGAAGGGTAAATAGAAGTTGACAAATCACGTTGTGGTGGTTTTTAACGTAGGTAAGAGAACGTTCTTGCTAGAACCCTAATTCAGCCACGTAAAACTTGCAACAACAATTAGAGGACGTCTAACTTGTTTTTGCAGCAAGTGCTTTGTGATATGATATGGCCAAAGTTGTGATGTATGATGAATGATCTATATGTGATGTATGAGATGTTCATGCTATTGTAATAGGAATCACGACTTGCATGTCGATGAGTATGACAACCGGCAGGAGCCATAGGAGTTGTCTTTATTTTTTGTATGACCTGCGTGTCATTGAGTATCGCCATGTAAGTTACTTTACTTTATTGCTAAACGCGTTAGCCATAGTAGTAGAAGTAATAGTTGGCGAGCAACTTCATGGAGACACGATGATAAAGATCATGATGATGAAGATCATGGTGTCAAGCCGGTGACAAGATGATCATGGAGCCCCAAGATGGAGATCAAAGGAGCAATGTGATATTGGCCATATCATGTCACTTTTATTATTTGATTGCATGTGATGTTTATCATGTTTTGCATCTTGTTTACTTAGAACGACGGTAGTAAATAAGATGATCCCTCATAATAATTTCAAGAAAGTGTTCACCCTAACTGTGCACCGTTGCGACAGTTCGTTGTTTCGAAGCACCACGTGATGATCGGGTGTGATAGATTCTAACGTTCACATACAACGGGTGTAAGACAGATTTACACACGCAAACACTTAGGTTGACTTGACGAGCCTAGCATGTACAGACATGGCCTCGGAACACGGAAGACCGAAAGGTCGAGCATGAGTCGTATAGAAGATACGATCAACATGAAGAAGTTCACTGATGTTGACTAGTCCGTCTCACGTGATGATCGGACACGGCCTAGTTGACTCGGATCATGTAATACTTAGATGACTGGAAGAGGGATGTCTATCTAAGTGGGAGTTCATTAAATAATTTGATTAAATGAACTTTATTATCATGAACTTAGTCTAAATATTTACAATATGTCTTGTAGATCAAATGGCCAACGTAGTCCTCAACTTCAACGCGTTCCTAGAGAAAACCAAGCTGAAAGACGATGGTAGCAACTATACGGACTGGGTCCGGAACCTGAGGATCATCCTCATAGCTGCCAAGAAAGATTATGTCCTACGAGCACCGCTGGGTGACTCACCTGTTCTCCCTGCACAACAAGACGTTATGAACGCTTGGCAGTCGCGATGCGATGATTACTCCCTCGTTCAGTGCGGCATGCTTTACAGCTTAGAGCCGGGGCTCCAAAAGCGTTTTGAGAGACATGGAGCATATGAGATGTTAGAAGAGCTGAAAATGGTTTTCCAAGCTCATGCCCGGGTTGAGAGATATGAGATCTCCAACAAATTCTTTGGCTGTAAGATGGAGGAAAATAGCTCTGTCAGTGAGCACATACTCAGAATGTCTGGATTGCACAACCGCTTGACTCAACTGGAAGTTAATCTTCCGGAAGAAGTGGTCATTGACAGAATCCTCCAGTCGCTTCCACCTAGCTACAAGAGCTTTGTGATGAACTACAATATGCAGGGGATGGTAAAGACCATTCCTGAGGTGTATGCTATGCTGAAATCAGCAGAGGTAGAAATCAAGAAAGAGCATCAAGTGCTGATGGTGAATAAAACCACTAAGTTCAAAAGGAGCAAGGGTAAAAAGAACTTCAAGAAGGACGGCAAGGAAGTTGCCGCGCCCGGTAAGCAAGTTGCCGGGAAGAAGCCAAAGAATGGACCCAAGCCCGAAACTGAGTGCTTTTATTGCAAGGGAAGTGGTCACTGGAAGCGGAACTGCCCCAAATACTTAGCGGACAAGAAGGCCGGCAAAACCAAAGGTATATGTGATATACATGTAATTGATGTGTACCTTACCAGCACTCGTAGTAGCTCTTGGGTATTTGATACCGGTGCAGTTGCTCACATTTGTAACTCAAAGCAGGAGCTACGGAATAAACGGAGACTGGCGAAGGACGAGGTGACGATGCGCGTCGGGAATGGTTCCAAGGTCGATGTGATCGCCGTCGGCACGCTGCCTCTACATTTACCTACGGGATTAGTTTTAAACCTCAATAATTGTTATTTAGTACCAAGTTTGAGCATGAACATTGTATCCGGATCTCGCTTAATTCGAGATGGCTACTCATTTAAATCCGAGAATAATGGTTGTTCTATTTATATGAGAGATATGTTTTATGGTCATGCTCCGATGGTTAATGGTTTATTCTTGATGAATCTCGTACGTGATGATACACATATTCATAGTGTGAGTACCAAAAGAGTTAAAGTTGATAACAATAGTCCCACATATTTGTGGCACTGCCGCCTTGGTCACATAGGTGTCAAACGCATGAAGAAGCTCCATGCAGATGGACTTTTAGAGTCTCTTGACTATGAATCATTTGACACGTGCGAACCATGCCTCATGGGTAAAATGACCAAGACTCCATTCTCAGGAACAATGGAGCGAGCAACCAACTTATTGGAAATCATACATACCGATGTGTGTGGTCCAATGAGTGTTGAGGCTCGCGGTGGCTATCGTTATGTTCTCACCCTCACTGATGACTTGAGTAGATATGGGTATATCTACTTAATGAAACACAAGTCTGAAACCTTTGAAAAGTTCAAGGAATTTCAGAGTGAGGTTGAAAATCAACGTGATAGAAAGATCAAGTTTCTACGATCAGATCGTGGAGGAGAATACTTGAGTCACGAATTTGGCACACACTTAAGAAAATGTGGAATAGTTTCACAACTCACGCCGCCTGGAACACCTCAGCGTAATGGTGTGTCCGAACGTCGTAATCGCACTCTATTAGATATGGTGCGATCTATGATGTCTCTTACCGACTTACCGCTATCTTTTTGGGGCTATGCTTTAGAGACTGCCGCATTCACTTTAAATAGGGCTCCGTCGAAATCCGTTGAGACGACACCGTATGAATTATGGTTTGGGAAGAAACCTAAGCTGTCGTTTCTAAAAGTTTGGGGATGCGATGCTTATGTGAAGAAACTTCAACCTGAGAAGCTCGAACCCAAGTCGGAAAAATGCGTCTTCATAGGATACCCGAAGGAAACTATTGGGTATACCTTCTACCTCAGATCCGAAGGCAAGATCTTTGTTGCCAAGAATGGATCCTTTCTAGAGAAAGAGTTTCTCTCGAAAGAAGTAAGTGGGAGGAAAGTAGAACTTGATGAAGTGTTACCTCTTGAACCGGAAAATGGCGAAACTCAAGAAATCGTTCCTGAGGTGCCTGCACCGACTAGAGAGGAAATTAATGATTATGATCAAGACACTTCTGATCAAGCTCCTACTGAAATTCGAAGGTCCACAAGGACACGTTCCGCACCAGAGTGGTACGGCAACCCTGTCTTGGAAATCATGTTGTTAGACAACGGTGAACCTTCGAACTATGAGGAAGCAATGGCGGGCCCGGATTCCGACAAATGGCTGGAAGCCATGAAATCCGAGATAGGATCCATGTATGAAAACGAAGTATGGACTTTGACTGACTTGCCCGTTGAACGGCGAGCCATAGAAAATAAATGGATCTTTAAGAAGAAGACAGACGCGGATGGTAATGTGACCATCTATAAAGCTCGGCTTGTCGCTAAGGGTTATCGACAAGTTCAAGGAATTGACTACGATGAGACTTTCTCACCGGTAGCGAAGCTGAAGTCCGTCCGAATCATGTTAGCAATTGCCGCATACTATGATTATGAGATATGGCAAATGGACGTCAAAACGGCATTCCTTAATGGTTTCCTTAAGGAAGAATTGTATATGATGCAGCCGGAAGGTTTTGTCGATCCTAAGAATGCTGACAAAGTATGCAAGCTCCAACGCTCGATTTATGGGCTGGTGCAAGCATCTCGGAGTTGGAACATTCGCTTTGATGAGATGATCAAAGCGTTTGAGTTTACACAGACTTATGGAGAAGCCTGTGTTTACAAGAAAGTGAGTGGGAGCTCTGTAGCATTTCTCATATTATATGTAGACGACATACTTTTGATGGGAAATGATATAGATCTCTTGGATAGCATTAAGGCCTATTTGAATAAAAGTTTTTCAATGAAGGACCTTGGAGAAGCTGCTTATATATTAGGCATCAAGATCTATAGAGATAGATCGAGACGCCTCATAGGTCTTTCACAAAGCACATACCTTGATAAGATATTGAAGAAATTCAATATGGATCAATCTAAGAAAGGGTTCTTACCTGTGTTACAAGGTGTGAAATTGAGCTCAGCTCAATGTCCGACCACGGCAAAAGATATAGAAGAGATGAGCGTCATCCCCTATGCCTCAGCCATAGGTTCTATTATGTATGCCATGCTGTGTACCAGACCTGATGTAAACCTTGCCGTAAGTTTGGTAGGTAGGTACCAAAGTAATCCCGGCAAGGAACACTGGACAGCGGTCAAGAATATCCTGAAGTACCTGAAAAGGACTAAGGAAATGTTTCTCGTTTATGGAGGTGACGAAGAGCTCGTCGTAAAAGGTTACGTCGACGCTAGCTTCGACACAGATCTGGATGACTCTAAGTCACAAACCGGATACGTGTATATTTTGAATGGTGGGGCAGTAAGCTGGTGCAGTTGCAAGCAAAGCGTCGTGGCGGGATCTACATGTGAAGCGGAATACATGGCAGCCTCGGAGGCAGCACATGAAGCAATTTGGGTGAAGGAGTTCATCACCGACCTCGGAGTCATAACCAATGCGTCGGGGCCAATCAAGCTCTTCTGTGAAAACACTGGAGCTATTGCACTTGCAAAGGAGCCCAGGTTTCACAAGAAGACCAGGCACATCAAGCGTCGCTTCAACTCCATTCGTGAAAATGTTCAAGATGGAGACATAGAGATTTGTAAAGTACACACGGATCTGAATGTCGCAGATCCGTTGACTAAACCTCTCCCTAAGGCAAAACATGATCAGCACCAGAACTCTATGGGTGTTCGATTCATCACAATGTAACTAGATTATTGACTCTAGTGCAAGTGGGAGACTGTTGGAAATATGCCCTAGAGGCAATAATAAAAGCTTTATTATTATATTTCCTTATTCATGATAATTGTCTTTATTCGTGCTATAATTGTGTTAACCGGAAATCGTAATACATGTGTGAATAACAGACAACAACATGTCCCTAGTGAGCCTCTAGTTGACTAGCTCGTTGATCGACAGATAGTCATGGTTTCCTGACTATGGACATTGGATGTCATCGATAACGGGATCACATCATTAGGAGAATGATGTGATGGACAAGACCCAATCCTAAACATAGCATAAGATCGCATAGTTCGTTTGCTAGAGTTTTCCAATGTCAAGTATCCTTTCCTTAGACCATGAGATCGTGTAACTCCCGGATACCGTAGGAGTGCTTTGGGTGTGCCAAACGTCACAACGTAACTGGGTGACTATAAAGGTATGCTACGGGTATCTCTGAAAGTGTCTGTTGAGTTGACATGGATCGAGACTGGGATTTGTCACTCCGCTTGACGGAGAGGTATCACCGGGCCCTCTCGGTAATGCATCATCACAATGAGCTCAATGTGACCAAAGTGTTTGATCACGGGATCATGCATTACGGTACGAGAAAAGTGACTTGCCGGTAACGAGATTGAACGAGGTATTGGTATACCGACGATCGAATCTCGGGCAAGTAAAATACCGATTGACAAAGGGAATCGTATACGGGATTAATTGAATCCTTGACATCGTGGTTCATCCGATGAGATCATCGTGGAGCATGTGGGAGCCAACATGGGTATCCAGATCCCGCTGTTGGTTATTGCCCGAGAGCCATCTCGGTCATGTCTGCATGTCTCCCGAACCCGTAGGGTCTACACACTTAAGGTTCGGTGACGCTAGGGTTATAGGGATATGTATGTGCAGTAACCCGAATGTTGTTCGGAGTCCCGGATGAGATCCCGGACGTCACGAGGAGTTTCGGAATGGTCCGGAGGTAAAGATTTATATATGGAAAGTCATCATACGGACATCGGGACAAGTTTCGGGGTTATCGGTATTGTACCGGGACCACCGGAGGGTCCCGGGGGGTCCACCGGGTGGGGCCACCTATCCCGGAGGGCCCCATGGGCTGTATGAGGGAGGGAACCAGCCCATAGTGGGCTGGTGCGCCTCCCCCCCATGGGCCCATGCGCCTAGGGTTTGGGGGGAGGGAAACCCTAAAGGGGGCGCCCCCCTTGCTTGGGGGGCAAGCCCCCCTGCCCTGGCCGCCGCCCCCCCTAGGAGATCTCATCTCCTAGGGCAGGCGCCCCCCCTTCGGGGTTATATAAAGGGGGGGGGAGAGGGGGCTGATCACCCATTGCCTTGGCGCCTCCCTCTCCCTCTCCAACACCTCCTCCTCCTCCATTGAGCACGGCGAAGCCCTGTCGGAGTACTGCAGTTCCACCATCACCACGCCGTCGTGCTGTTGTTGGAGCCTTCATCCCCAACCTCTCCTTTGCCTTGCTGGATCAAGAAGGAGGAGACGTCACGCTTTCCGTACGTGTGTTGAACGCGGAGGTGCCGTCCGTTCGGCACTAGGTCATCGGTGAATTGGATCGCGGCAAGTACGACTACCTCATCCACGTTCACTCGAACGCTTCCGTTGCGATCTGCAAAGTGGTATGTAGATGCTATCTAATCTGAATACTCGTTGCTTGATGAACTCCTAGATGGATCTTGGTGAAACCGTAGGAAAAATTTTAATTTTCTGCAACGTTCCCCAACACCGCCAAGGTCCTCGGTGGTTCCTTTGGATCCATTCAAGAACAAAGTATTCAAGCCAAGGAGACAAGGCCCCGGCAAGAGGAGCTTGCCGGGAAGGCCACTCAAGGCACAAGACCCCGGCAAGAGGAGCTTGCCGAGAAGGCCAACCAAGGCATCTCAAGGAACTTGCCGCGACGCGCCACACGTCCCGGCAAGGCCCGGTGAGCGGCAAGCTCCCGGACGCGACAAGACAATGACCGCGGCAAGGCGTTTGCCGCGGCAAGCTACCACTCCGTACCCACGCTCCGGCACATCCAGCAACATGTCGCTCTGGGACCCTTCCAGTCGTACGTGGCGGGAGGCTGTGCAACCAGCGGTACGCGGTGGCAAGCGGCGCTGACAAGATTGCCATCATGGCGAATGGTGGCATCCCTGACGGTCCCTTTTTTCACTGTTTGGGCGACGTAGATGGGCATTTAATGCCCTTGTCCCTTGCCGTCAGGGTTAGGTATGATACACTGTACAGGTAGCTGTACTAACCGCAACACCTTTCCATTTTTACCCCTGTCTACGTTGCCACCTGTCGGTGACCCCTTGAGCATATAAAAGGAGGCCCATGCGCAACGTAGAGGGGGGGGGACGGACAGAAGAACACTCACACTCGGTCTTGTTAGCTGCTGGTGTGTACTGTAGCACTCAGCGCTCCCGAGCAAGAACTCAATACAAACCACAAAGCAGGAGTAGGGTTTTACGCATCCGTGCGGCCCGAACCTGGGTAAACTGCTCGTGTGCTTCGCCTTGATCTGCTCTTCGTGTGATCTCCGCCCCTGCCGAACCGAAAGGGCCTCGGTCTGCCGGTCCCCATAGGTGCTCGTGGATCAGTTTCCCCGACAGGAAGTCTAGAGATCAAGATTCATATGGTTGGAATGGAATATCTTGACCTCAACACAAGTGTAGGTGGTTCTCTTTTAGAACATGTGTATTGGAAGTGTAGATGTGTTCTGATGGCTTTCTCCACGAATGAAGAGTGGGTGGATGGGTATATATAGCCTCCACACAAAACCTAACTGTTACACACAATCTGCCAAACTCGGTGTGACCGAATCGTTAAACTCGGTCGGACCGATTCAGCAAACCTAGTGACCGTTAGGATTTTCGGTGGGACTGAGATGCAACTTGGTAGGACCGATATGGTTAGGGTTAGGGCATAACGTAATCTCGGTGTGACCGATTACACAAACTCGGTGGGACCGATTTTGGTAATAAGCTAACCAGAGAGTTGGTCAGGTAAAGTCGGTGGGACCAGTTAGCTCTTTTCGGTGAGACCGAAATGTTACGAAAGGGAAACAGAGAGTTTACATTGCAATCTCGGTGGAACTGATCGCTCACTTCGGTTAGACCGAAACGTTACGAAGGGAAACAGAGAAATTGCAATCCCATCTCGGTGAGACCAAGATCCCTATCGGTGAAACCGAATTGCTAGGGTTTGTGGCAGTGGCTATGACATGTGAAACTCGGTGGCGCCGGATAGAAAGAATCGGTGGGGCCGAGTTTGACTTTTTGGTTTAGGTCATATGTGGATGCCGGAAGGTAGTTGTGGATTTTGGAGCATATCACTAAGCACATGAAGCAAGAGGCTCATTAAACAACACCTCATCCCTCCTTGATAGTATTGGCTTTTCCTATAGACTCAATGTGATCTTGGATCACTAAAATATAAAATGTAGAGTCTTGATCTTGAAGCTTGAGCCAATCTTTTGTCCTTATAATTTTGAGGGATCCACTTTCCTCATCCATGCCATACCATCCATTGAGCTTTTCCTGAAATATTAATCTTGGAATAATGTTAGCTCAATGAGCTATATGTTGTTAGGAATTACCAAAACCACCCAGGGATAGTTGCACTTTCACCAGCGCCAACCCCATCCAGATCAGCGACGGCGCCGCCCGGACGTTGCGTCCCTGCTCCGGGCGCGGCGAGAGCTCGGGGGCACGTAGCTGTCGTTGCTCGTCTCCGGAGTCTCGTAGAGCTCAGGAGAACCACTAGACTCCCAGGAGTCACTGCTGCTGGAGTAGTCGCGAGCGGGGTGCGCCTCATCCTGGCACTCCCCTCCAGGGCAACACTTCAAGCGGCGTCCCTCCGTGTCGAAGACCTTGAAGAACAGCGTGGAGGCACCGTCGTACTCAAAGTGGATCGCGAGGGCGCCCTTCGCACGGCAAAGCCGCGCGACCTCGCCCCAGCCGCGGGTCATGAAGATCTTGCCGGTGGAGACCGCTTCGACCTCTGCTCCGGTCGCTGGAGCATCCCAGTCGGCATGCTGCAACCAGAGCTCGGGGGGTCCCCTTGGCGGCATCACATCGGAGCAGAAGCGCAGGAAGCGGATCCAGGAGCTTGGGGGCATCGCCGCCCACAACACAAGCTCGCGTGAGGAATCGGCGACATGGACTCCAGGAGCGACGGCGCTCGTCACCGCGGCGCGTCAACCTTGGCCGCGGTGCGCGCGCTGACGCTCGTTACGCCTTCCTCCTAAGCACCCGGCTTGGGCGTACAAGGGCAGCGGATACCCAGGAGGAGGCCGCTCGCACCAAGGCCTCGTCACCACCTGCATCGCCGCTGCGTCGCGGCGGTGGACCGACCTCTTCTTCGGTGGGAGCAGTGCCGACACATCGAAGAGAATCTTTCCCTTCTCCTCAGCTGAGAACCTTCGGATCGGCGCCATTGAAGTTGCTACTAGCAATGGAGCGGAAGAAGAAGCAAGCGGAATGGGAAGAAATGGGCGATGGGGGCTCCGCCCCCTCCCTCATTTATAGCAGGAGAAGGCCAACCAGCGCCCCCCACAATCACAGGTAATGATGGTTTTCCTTGCATGTCGCAGGGACGTGTCAAGTTGGGCAATTGTCGAGGCAGCGTGGGGAAGCGGAGACGCCCACGTCCAATCAACCGCCACACGTCGACCGAGGCCGCCGGCTTTTGGGGCCCGCGGCGCTCCGCGCTTGACCTTTGTCTTCACCTCGAGGCCAAGCCCGAGCGCACCTTGGGCCCAGGGGCTACTGTCGGCGTTCTGGGAACGGGGGTCCCCAAACTTGCCTGCCTGTGGCCCACGGCGTGGCTGAGCTAGCAGTCCTGTACAACCCATCTTCATCGACAAGGCATTCAAGACCCTCGCGAGGTGGACGACGCAAGACCTCCTCAGGAGCGGCCTCGCCAGGCAGGCTCACGAGGGGCGGAGAGATAAAGGCAAGGAAAACCTCGCGAGGTTCTCGTGACGTGATACATGACGATCGAGACCAGGTGGGCGCCAGCGCGCGCAGCGTCCTCGTTTCCTCTTTGGTGCTAAAGGGGCAAGCGCATGCGCGGAGTACCGAGGCGTCAAGCAAAGGTTTCTATATCGGTGCAACGAGACCAAGACCAGTAGGACGGCAAGACGGAGGTCACCATGGAGCCCAAGGCAGCGTCACCACCAGAGCCTTTTGCAGGCGAAGACCGGTTTTGTCAGGATAAGCTGTACCAGCTGTCCCCTTTCAAATTGGCTGTTGTTGGCTCCCTTCCCGCTCAATATTTGGGGAGAGGACCAGGGCCTATATAAGTATAACTAGCCACCATAGTAGGAGGCAAGTGAATCAGATCTAGAGCCAACCCTTAGCCACACACCAAGCACAAGAACACCTCTACCTCAGGAGGCCGTTCTTTGCTTTGTACTGTTCATCATCAGCCCAAGAGGCAATCCACCACCACCACACTGGAGTAGGGTATTACACCACAACGGTGGCCCGAACCAGTATAAATCTTGTGTCTTTTGTGTTGCGAGTTCGTGGAGTTCGTCCTTGAGATCTTAGTGAGCTAGGGCGTGGATCGGTAGGGAGGAAACCTTCGTGCGCACCCCAGTGTTCAAACCTTGAGGGTTTTGCCGGAACCCGTGATCCGACAGACTCCCCGGCAACGGCGCCAAAAATCCTTCTTGCTGACTCTTAAGCACTGCGTTGGTTTTCCCTTGAAGAGGAAAGGGTGATGCAGCAAAGTAGCGTAAGTATTTCCCTCAGTTTTTGAGAACCAAGGTATCAATCCAGTAGGAGGCCACACACAAGTCCCTCGTACCTACACAAAAAATAAGAACCTTGCAACCAACGAGATAAAGGGGTTGTCAATCCCTTCACGACCACTTGTAAAAGTGAGATCTGATAGAGATGATAAGTTAATATTTTTGGTATTTTTATGATAAAGATTAAAAGTAGAGATAGCAAAATAAATGGCGAAAGAAATAGCTAGTTGACGAAAGATTAATACGATGGAGAATAGATCCGGGGGCCATAGGTTTCACTAGTGGCTTATCTCAAGATAGCATAAGCATTACAGTGGGTGAACAAATTACTGTCGAGCAATTGATAGAAAAGTGCATAATTATGATAATATCTAGGCACGATCATGTATATAGGCATCACGTGCACGACAAGTAGACCGACTCCTGCCTGCATCTACTACTATTACTCCACACATCGACCGCTATCCAGCATGCATCTAGAGTATTAAGTTCATAAGAACAGAGTAACGCACTAGGTAAGATGACATGATGTAGAGGGATAAACTCAAGCAATATGATATAAACCCCATCTTTTTATCCTTGATGGCAACAATACAATACATGTCGTTTACCCTACTGTCACTGGGATCGAGCACCGCATGATTGAACCCAAAGCTAAGCACTTCATTGCAAGAAAGATCAATCTAGTAGGCCAAGCCAAACTGATAATTCGAAGAGACTTGCAAAGATAACCAATCATACATAAAAGAATTCAGAGAAGATTCAAATATTGTTCATAGATAATCTTGATCATAAACCCACAATTTATCGAATCTCGACAAACACATCGCAAAAAGAGTTATGTCGAATAGATCTCTAAGAAGATCAAGGATAACTTTGTATTGAGATCCAAAGAGAGAGAAGAAGCCATCTAGCTAATAACTATGGACCCGGAGGTCTGTGGTAAACTACTCACACATCATCGTACAGGCTATGGTGTTGATGTAGAAGCCCTCCATGATCGATGCCCCCTCCGGCAGAGTGCCCGAAAAGGCCCCAAGATGGGATCTCACGGGTACAAAAGGTTGCGGCGGTGGAATTAGGTTTTCGTGGTGCTCCTCGATGGTTTCGGGGTACGTAGGTATATATAGGAGGAAGAAGTAGGTCGGTGGAGCCACGAGGGTGGAGGGTGCGCCCCTGCCTCGTGGCCTCCTCGTTGATTGCTTGACGTCCACTCCAAGTCCTCTGGATCACGTTTGTTCCAAAAATTACGCTCCCGAAGGTTTCATTCCGTTTGGACTCCGTTTGTTATTCCTTTTCTGTGAAACACGGAAATAGGTAAAAATAGCAATTTGCACTGGGCCTTGGGTTAATAGGTTAGTCCCAAAAATAATATAAAAGTGTACAAATAAGCCCATTAAACATCCAAAACAGAATTATAATAGCATGGAGCAATAAAAAATTATAGATACGTTGGAGACGTATCAGGTCCCAGCTGTCAGGGGGAGAATCATATCTTTTGCCCGTAATATGGACGCACTTCCTCGCACGCAAGGAAGTAGCTGGTGGGTCCTAGCAGTCAGGGGGTAAACGTTTTTTTCATCAAATACGATGGCTTGTCCGGTGGGTCCTTGTTGTCTGGTGGAGGAATCATTATTTTGCACGTAATAAGGAGGCACTTCCTTGCTGCGGCCGTGGACCCAGCTGTCAGCCTCACCACATACAGTCCTGTTCCGATAGAGGTCGTTCCTTGACCACATTGACCATGCTGCACCGAGAGCACCAAGGCGATGGACGACGGCGAGGCCTAGGAAGGGGACGACGTGGAGCCGGGGAAGACTGTGACACCCTTGTTTTGCCATCATGATTTTCCTTTGCCTTTTTCTTTTTATTTAGATTTTGAGTTAATTCATTTGGACTAAGCACGTGGGCATTGTTTTGATTTTTCACCCAAGTTACTCCAATCACCTCTCACAACCTCTCTTGACCTCTCATTCATCATCACATTGCTTTGGAAAAAATTTCTTCTAATGAAAATATTCATTTTCACCTTGAAAATGGAAGATTTTCACTTTCACTCCAAAGAAACCCCTCTTTTTCTTTCAAAAAAAATCTTAAAAAATTCACACACACCCTTTGGACAGTGCCTCATCATGCTATGCAAAAATATCAAGTGGTCATGTGGCCCAATTTTGCTAGGAAAAAAATCATTTGCATTCTGACCAGGAAATGCAGTTTGTACATCAAGTGCATTATTCCTTGATCTTTTGGAGCTGAATTTTCTTGAGCATCTTCACCTTAGTAACCTAACACTAAACCCCAAAGCTCAGATCCTAACTCTTTTTTGTTTGATCACAAATTAAGCCACAAGTTTCTGTCCAGAAACTTTCAGTAAGTGTTGTGATCAACTCAATCGTCCTAGTAGTTTGTTTACTCCTCTGCTAGCCTAAACACTCCACGGTCGACAGCCTAGACATAGTTTGGCATCGCCTAGGCGTCATGTTGCCACAGTACGCGTGGTGACCGCGTGAAGACACGGCCTCAGACATGCAGTCGCCATGCTCTGAGCTGCGCCCGGGTATCTATTGCGCTCGTGCTCGTCTCAGCGTCAAGCCCAGCATGCCGCACCACGCCACCAACCTCACTTCAGCTCCCCAGCACCCTCGCTGCTGCTCGCCAATGTCGGAGACGCCACAACAATCATGCACGCGCCGCGCCAGAGGAGCAGAGTGCCCCCGTGATCAACTATGTGCCCTCCCGTGCATCCTATGCTTGTCCCCAAGCTCGAATAGTGGCCGCGTGAGCCCTGGCCACTTCTCCCTCTCTCGTTGACACCCCACGTCGCCCTGCGCCATGTCCAGAGACTTCGGCGAGCTCTCCAGCTCCGTCTCGTCCTCTCCTATAAATAGACCCCTCCCGAGCTCATTTCTCCTCACCTGTCCACCCACTCAACCTCCACGACCCCGTAGGAAGTCGCAGCCCGGCCGGGAAGGCCTCTGGCCGCCGTCCCCGACCCAAGCTCCTCGGCGATCCCCTTTCTCTGTCCACCACCTCTCCACTGCTTTTCGAGCTCGACTGACTGCGTGGGCGTGTTCCTGGTGGTCCACTGGTGCTCGCTGACGCCGCTGGAGTCATCGGAGCGATCTCACAGCGCCGACATCTTCTTCCCCGACGAGCTTCGCCCGCTACAGCCGTTGGAGACGACCTCGCCGATCCCGTCAGTCCACCCCTCGCCGCGTTTCGGGTACATACGTGTTCGCCATAGCCTTACGCACCTCCCCATCCTTTCTACCACTGCCGCCGACCTCTCCTCGCTGGAGAAACGCCAGCGAAGCGCCGCCCCTCCTTTGTTTCTCTCTCTCTCTCTCCAGATCTAACGCG
This sequence comes from Aegilops umbellulata, assembly GCA_032464435.1. NCBI lineage: Eukaryota > Viridiplantae > Streptophyta > Magnoliopsida > Poales > Poaceae > Aegilops > Aegilops umbellulata. Next base: position 51,508,573 of record CP136060.1, read on the forward strand.
TGGGGCCCGCTGTCAGCCTCTCCACTCGTGCCCGAAGCGGTACGAGTGGAGGTGTATTCCCTGGAATATGTCTTCGACGTCACCCCCTGGATTTTATTTTTATTTGAATTTAATTCAAATTTGACCACAAACTTTGACCAGCCCTAACTCCTAATCTATAAGTCCAAATGAGTTGATTCTTTTTGCATTGGTTTTGTATTAAAATACTCTAGCAGCACACCAAATTTGAGATTTTTCCCTGTTGTCTAGAACTTCTGGTGAATTTCAGAAGGGTTCTTGATATTTTCTTTTGTTGTTTTTAATTATTTTTAGAAGGAGAAGCTTGCCTTGAGGAGAACCAGGAGGAGTGTGACCCTCCTCTATGCTAAGGCAAGCCACGCAAATATTTGCATGGTGTCATTTCAATAACTATGATTTTCCAACTTGAATATGGTTTATTCCATGCATTTAATCATTTAATAAATATTGATTATGTTAGTTCATTTTTTATGCTTGAATTGCTTAGCTTGTTGTAGTGCTTGAGTGCATGGACTAGTGTGATGTAGTAGAGTTATCTTTGGTAGCATGACTATGGTTTGATTATGATCAGTATTATTTTCATGAATGATTTATCATGTTCACCATGCTAAAACATAACTAAAAATGATTGGGTTAAAGCCAGTGAGTTAAAACCAGTGTCCCTAAAGTGATTAGTAGTGCGTGTAGAATGATTATATGCTGTTGATTCGTTTCATTTCCGTGCTATGTGAATATAGTTGCATGTCAGATATTTGCATGTTCATGGCACACTATGTCTCGATTTCTTTTATTTCAAGTTAAACCTGATGATAATTCAACTTGAACATAATGTTGATCGAGTCATGGTGCCACTGAATCGAGCTTCCCACTGCAACCACATTTGCCTTTATGGGAAGGCCTTTATTCAGTCTGTTGTCATGCCTCTGGTCGGTGCCTCCAACTTATGGGCATGTGGTACCCTAGCCCGGTAAGCAGACATAACCTTGTGTGTCTGTTGTTGTTGTTGTTGTTGTTGTTGTTGTTATGGCACCTTGTCCGTGTTTGGGACCGTTTAAGTTTTGCCATGACGGTGGCCGTGGATGTCACAGGTTGACATCGGGGCCACCCATGACTTAGCCCAGAGGGGAGTTGGTCGGAGTGGCCGGGAGAGTGTCATGACAATGGATTGGTTCGGTCGGAATGCCGTTGGTCAACCCAAATGGGAGTTCGAGGCCATGGATTCTGTGATGTGGGTACAGTGTACTAATCTCTGCAGAGTGTGTGTTAAACTATCGATAGTCGTGTCCTCCGTTACGGACCCAGTTAGTAGGATGTCACACCATGGATCAACATAAATAATTTAATCTTGCACACTAAAGTTATATGATTGGCACTGGTTATGTGATGAGATTGTTGAAACCATGAAGATGGTTGTTGATGGAACCAAAGAGCTGTTTTCCATTATGGTTGTTGTCGGGACCAAAGAGTTGGTTTCCGTTGTGATCTAGGAGTGATCACCGTATTGTTGAGATTGGTTAGGAGGTAACCCGTATGGTAAGTGAGTGCACAAGCATGTTCACTTCATGAGTAGTATGTTGAATCATTGCATTTAACCGGCTTAATTGTCATATTATTGTGTGCCATTATGCATTTATTTGTTGTGAGCTTGCAAGTACTAACATGGAGTGTAATCTCAGCTTTCAAGAAAGTCTTACCGGATCAGAGTGCTTCCCGTGTCTAGACCATGTCCACATCAGTGTCCCTGTGCTATGGAGTTCTGCTTCGTCGTCGTTCTGCTACCGCCTAGTTGTCGTGATCGAGGCCCCTTTGATGTTCATTAAATAATGTACATACTGTTCAGCCACACTGAGGGAGTCCTGGATTAGGGGGTATCCGGACGGACTGACTATAACCTTTGGCCGAACTGTTGGACTATGAAGATACAAGATTGAAGACTTCGTCCCGTGTCCGGATGGGACTCTCCTTGGCGTGGAAGGCAAGCTTGGCAATACGGATATGTAGATCTCCTTCCTTGTAACTAACTCTGTGTAACCCTAGCCCCCTCCGGTGTCTATATAAACCGGAGGGTTTAGTCCGTAGAACAACAATCATACCATAGGCTAGCTTCTAGGGTTTAGCCTCTCCAATCTCGTGGTAGATCTACTCTTGTACTACCCATATCATCAATATTAATCAAGCAGGAGTAGGGTTTTACCTCCACCGAGAGGGCCCGAACCTGGGTAAAAACATCGTGTCCCTTGTCTCCTGTTACCATCCGCCTAGACGCACAGTTCGGGACCCCCTACCCGAGATCCGCCGGTTTTGACACCGACATTGGTGCTTTCATTGAGAGTTCCACTGTGTCGTCGCCATTAGGAAGGATGCCTCGTCTCGTCTTTAAAGACGACACTATTGCTGAGGGAGCTTTGGCTGTCGGCCAAACTCTCCGGCTAGGTGGTTTCCTCATGGCGGCCTGTTCGGCCGCTGCACTGACGACGACTTCTTGGGTCATTGAAAGCAGTCTCCACGTCGACTCGGAATTTGTCGAGCAGTTAGATCCAATGGAGCTATCTTCCCTAAACGAGCTCTTGGATCACATCGCCGCCCTGGGAGTCGCTACGAACTACGATCAGATTGGGCCTAAACCCGATCTGAGAGAGATTAACTCTCCCCGGATCACCCATCACGTTGCGATGGTGGAAGAACAATGCGGCGATCCTTCCTCCATCTTGAGGACTAGTTATGTTCGTATTACCGAGCTCTCCGAGCCGGATACCCATTTATGGGAGGACATCACCCAAGCCCTGAACCTAGAGTCAGGCAGCGGGCCAGATTCATCGGGAAACATCCAAGAATCCGAATTTCCAAGATTAGAAACTCCTTGGCCCTCGGGTCTCAGATTGGGTGAGGTTTCGGATTCGATTACACCCACCCACCCAAGCATAAGCGATCTCTCCCACATCAGGCAAGAGCCCCAGGAAACAATACATCATTATTGGGCTAGATTCCTCCATGTAATGAACAAGGTCAAGGACTGCCGCGAGGAAGACACAATCTCATTATTCTACAATAATTGCACGGACAAGGGAATCCTTAACGCCATAAGTCGCCGTGGAGTTACACGCTTTGCCGACTTGGCGGCCATAGTACGGAAGTACTGTGCGATGGAAAGTGCCTGGAAATCCAAAATAAAATTTCCGGACAATCCGGCTCTAAACACAAACCCAGTCCGAAATAAAAGGGTGCATTATCACAAGACACCCGGGTTAACTACCAAAAAGCAAAAATCCTCTACCGGGCATGGAACCGTACTGGAGGGATGGCTCAATGGACCCTGTAAAATTCATAGTACAGAGGGCGCCATACCAACGCATAGCCATAGAGCATGTTGGATACTCCGGCAGGTAGCCAAAAGTGGCTAGGATCTTCTTATTCCCGAAGCCACAGAGCACCATCCCAGGGATACCAGTACGGTACTAACAGTCTTCGAGACCTTCGCATCAAATAATAGGCGAAAGCGAACACTCCGTAACCTTGCCAAAATCCACCACGTGGCAACAATAAATCCATGGAGTGACACGGCAATTACTTTCAACGTAAGTGACGAACCTAAATTGCGAACAACCGGAGCACCAGCTGCATTGGTCCTCAGTCCAATTGTGGACGACTTTCGACTCACCAAGGTACTCATGGACAGCGGCAGCGGATTAAACCTCATCTATGAGGAAACCCTTCAAAAAATGGAAATGGACTAGAACTGCATCGAGCGAAGCAGCACAACCTTTAGAGGAATAATCCCCAGACGGGAAGCGCGTTGTACAGGCAAAATCACACTAGATGTGGTGTTCGGCACGCCGGAGAATTATAGGTCTGAAGAGGTCATGTTCCAAGTGGCCCCGTTCAGCAGTGGATACCACGCCCTTCTAGGGCGGGAGGCATTCACTATCTTCCAAGCCATACCCCATTATGGGTACATGAAGCTCAAAATGCCCGGGCCCAACGGAATCATCACTCTTGTTAGTGATCCGGACACATCACTCCGCGCCGAAAACAAGACAGCCGCACTGGCCCTCGAGGCATTATCCGAAGCCCTAGCAGCCGAGGAACTGACTACGCTGCGCTCCACGGTAAACAGGGACGATGTGACACTCGATAAGAGATCTAAGTCCACCTCCTTTAAAACAGCAGATGAAATAGTCAAATTCCAAGTCCATCCAATGGACCCTACAAAAACAGCCTCCATCGGGGCACAATTAAACCCCGCCGTAGACGCTGCACTACGAGAGTTCGTACGCGAGAACTGGGACATTTTCGCCTGGCATCCGTCAGACATGCCAGGAATCCCACGCAGGCTGGCCGAACACAGCCTCAATATTCTAAAGGGGTTCAAGCCTATCAAGCAGGCTCTCCGGCGTTTCTCTGAACCTAAGAGACAAGCCATGAGAGAGGAACTAGCCAAGCTATTGGAGGCCGGATTCATTAGAGAAATAAAACACCCGGGCTGGCTAGCAAACCTGGTGATGGTACCAAAGAAGGACAAATCCTAGCGCCTGTGCGTCGATTTCAAGGACCTCAACAAGGCTTGCCCAAAGGATCCCTTCCCCCTCCCCCGCATCGATCAAATTATCGATGCTATCGCAGGACACGATTCATTGTGTTTCCTCGATGCATACTCTGGCTACCACCAAATTAAGATGGCGGTGTCCGACCAAGCCGCAACGACATTCATCACACCATACGGCCCCTTCTGCTTCAACACAATGCCCTTTGGGCTAAAAACGCCAGCGCAACATATCAGCGCATGATTCAGACATGTCTGGCAAACCAGATCGGCAAAACAGTGGAGGCATATGTAGATGATGTGGTCTTCAAAACCAAGCATGTTGACTCTCTAGTAGATGACTTAAGGCTCACATTCGATAACCTCAGAACATATGACATCAAGCTCCACTCGGAAAAATGCATTTTCGGTGTACCAGCCTGAAAGCTCCTGGGCTTCATTGTATCCGGCAGAGGAATCGAAGCAAATCCGGCCAAGATCCGAGCCCTGTCATAGTTGGATATCCCAACGGACCTCAAACAAATTCAGAAATTAACCGGATGTGTGGCGGCTCTAAGCCGCTTTATCTCCCGCCTGGGAGAAAAGGCATTACCCCTTTACCGCCTCCTACGGCACACGGAACACTTCGAGTGGACGGATGCTGCCACAGCCGGATTAGAAGAAATAAAGGCCATACTAGCAACCAACCCAATTCTGGCAGCACCAAACATTGGCGAACCTATGTTGTTATACATTGCGGCAACCCATCAGGTTGTGAGTGCAGTGCTCGTCGTCGAACGAGAAACGGATGGACATAAATTCCCCCAGCAAAAGCCGGTCTACTATGTACCCACTGTCCTTACTCCATGCAAGTCATGGTATCCGCATTATGAGAAGATAGCATGCGCGGTATTCATGGCATCCAGGAAACTGCGACACTACTTTCACGAGTGTTCAATAAGAGTAGCCTCAGAAGTACCACTTAATGATATTATAAACAATCGCGACGCCACGGGCCGGATTGCTAAATGGGCCATTGAGCACCTCCCATTTGACATAACTTACAAGCCGCGGCGAGCCATTAAGTCGTAAGTATTGGCCGACTTTGTCGCCGAATGGACAGAAACCGAACTCCCTAAAGAGTACGACGCATATTCCAACTGGATCATGCAATTCGACGGCTCCAAAATGCTGGTTGGTCTGGGGGCTGGCGTCGTTCTGACGTCCCCAACCGGAGATACAGTTCAATACGTACTCCACATAATGTATACAGACTCCAACAACGCAGCCGAATACGAGGCCCTCGTACATGGTCTCCGGATGGCAGTATCCATGGGCATTCAACGCCTGGAAGTGCAGAGGGGGGGGGGGTTCGAACCTCGCCATATCCCAAATAAGTGGAGACTTCAATGCCAAGGATCCGAAAATGGCAGCATATCGCAACGCCGTCCTAAAAATGTCAGCTCGGTTCGAGGGGCTCGAATTTCACCATGTAGCCCGGGAAAACAATCAGGCAATCTAAAGCCTATAGGGTCCATGAAGGAGAGCTTTATAAGAAAAGCACAACCAGAGTCCTTCAAAGGTGCATCTCCGAAGAGGAAGGGCGGAAGCTTCTTGCAGAAATTCCTGCTGAACTCGGCGGCCACCATGCCGTAGCCCGGGCCCTTGTAAGCAAGGCCTTCTGTACAGGTTTTTACTGGCCTACGGCCCGGGAAAATGCACAGGACCTGGTCCAACGCTGCGTTGGTTGTCAGCTCTTTGAAAACCGCCCTCCACACAATTCCCATTACTTGGACCTTTGCGGTTTGGGGGCTCGACATGGTTGGACCTCTTAAAGGAGGAACCCACAAGAAAAAATACTTGCTGGTCATGGTGGATAAATTCACCAAATGGATAGAAGCCAAACCTGTTAAAACGGCTGAATCCGGACCGGTGATAGACTTCATATCCGGGGTTGTACACCGTTATGGCGTCCCCCACAACATCATCACCGATAACGGCACGAACTTCACCGCCGATGAGGTAAAACTCTAGTGCAAAAACATGGGCATCAAGCTCAATTATGCTTTCGTCTATCACCCACAAACTAACGATCAGGTCGAGAGAGCAAATGGTCTTATTATGAGTGGCATCAAACCCAGATTAGAGCGGTCCCTAAAGGAATCTAACACGCACTGGGTAGAGGAGCTCGACTCCGTACTCTGGGGGCTGCGGACCACGCCAAATCGTACTACCCGATACACACCCTTTTTTATGGTGTACGGCGCAGAGGTGGTCCTACCCTGCGACATAATCCATGACTCACCTCGAGTGCGCATGTATGAAGAAAGAGAAGCCGAGCTCGATCGGCAGGACAATCTAGACACCCTGGACGAGAAGCGCGACGTGGCAAAAGCCCATTCCGCATTCTATCAGCAACAGGCTCGAAGATACCAAAGCAGAGAAGTACGGGCCAAAACTTATAACGTTGGTGAACTAGTTCTACGCCTGCCGGAGAAGAAAAAGACCAAACTCAAGCCCAAATGGGAGGGTCCATTCATCATTGACCAAGTTCTGACCGGCGGAGCGTACCGTCTGTGGGATGCATCTGATAATCGGCTTGAGCTGAACCCATGGAACGCAGCAAGGCTCCAAATATTCTATGCTTAACGCCGGACTCTGTGTTCGTATCCTTCCACTGTCCATTTTTTATACACATTATTTGTCCTTTATTTCTCTCTTTCTCCTCTCAATTTTTCCCAATGCCTTCAAAGGCTAACTTGTGCCTTGCTGGCACATCATGGACGCGCTAGCCGCGCTAATTATACCTCGGGGCTTCTTTCACCGAAGCTTACTTATTTATCCGGGCTTCATGCCCAGCACATGTGTCATCCTTCCGCATGTACCTTTTCTTCGCCATTATATGCATCGATATGACTTAAGTTTTGGACAAGCTGGGTTGCCTGGCTCTTGTATTTATGCCCTACGTTCCCGTTAATTCGGCTAGGGCATAAGGGGAGCACCTCTGCAATTGTTACTGCCAGGTCAGCCGGATGTGTACCTTAGACTGGGTGAAGCCGAAAGCTAGCGTTCTTAAGGGAATATTCGGTCGGTGAACAAAAGATGATTCTTCACTTATTTGTTTTTCATATGTGCCCCTAGATGCTTTTTCTCTCTGCGACTCTTTTCGCAGTCCGGACATGCACTTTAGGGCATGCATACCCAGGGAAAGGAACCCCTAACGAAACTATTCTCCCTGGAAGATGTTTCTTACTAACCATGTAATATAACATAACTAGTTGGGCACTTGTCTGTTCAAGCACTAATGACCCCTACGCCTGGTTTCCACGCATGCCCCGGTTTTTACATAACCGAGAGGGTATTCGGATTCACTCCGGACTATCGGGTCCAGAGGTTGAAGCGAAAAGGTCCGCCATGACAAATGATCTACAATCCGGCTAGAAGGCATTATAAATGTCATTTCAGTTACATAGTCACTTTGACTGACTAAATTCTTCCTCTATACCATCCAATAAGCTGTCTAACCTACAATCCTGTTGGGAATACATTGCGGCCAATTCTACTTGTCCGTACACTAGACTAACATGGATCTCTTTACCATCAGGCCCCACAGGTCTGACCTCGGCATGTGGTTTGGGTCAGCCTTGATATACCGCGTCTTCACCATGGCCCAGGCTTTCCTGACACCTTGATGGCAGGCTGATATCTTCCATAATCGGAAGCGCCGCTGCGCTCCCTTCAACTTCTCCGCAAGCTCTCCAAAGCCCTCGGGCACGGAGACGGATGGCCATAAGGCCTGGGCAATGCCTTGCATCACCTGCCAAACTCGTTCATGCAGTTGTGAGAGCTCGGGCAGAAGATCACCCGCAGAATTGGGCATTTCCTCCGTGGGACGACCTGTTAGCATACCTACAGACATAACTCTGTTAGTCGACTTCTTCGTCGAACTATTCTTAAAAGTTCGTTCAAGCACTTACAGAAAATGCCGCGTCGAAGCCGCTGATTCTCCTTCACGGAGTCTGACAGCTGGGCACGGACATCCTTTAGTTCCACGCTCAGCTGGGTGTTGGCATCCTGGACATTCTTCTTCTCTTGCCTAACCCTCGTAAGCATGCTCTCGTCGGCCTCTAGCCGTCGTTGGAGATGTTGCTCGTCCGGATTCCCTCCGGCGTCATCTGCAATTTTACTGTCAGATTTGCATATAGGCCGCACTCTACATGATACCTATCATTCGACACATGTATTACCAGAGGGGGTCTTCTTGGACTCCTCTTCTGCGGCTAGTGCGACCTGAAGTTGGGCTTTGCACTCTTCAAGCTCACGGGATAATTGGGTATTCTTTTCTGTAAGAACCTGCATAACAAATGATCCTTAAATCAGTTATTCTAACTGCTTCAAGTCTCAGGGGCTACTACTATATATAATCATCAAATTCTCTCACCCGTATATCCTTTACATATTGCACTGTGGCTCTGGCTAGACCATGTTGAGCAGCACAGAGGTACGCGTCTCCCGAGTTGAAGGCGTCAAATGCCTCTTGGGAGAAGCAAGGTTTACGAAGAATGGCTCGGCGATGCCTGTGGTTCATGGCGCTCTCCACCTCGGAATTTGTGGCGGACATTCTGTCTGCATCCTCTGTCGGAGGAGCATCCAGCATATGCCTCGTATTCGCTTCTGCTTCCGTGTCTAGCCTTGGAGCCCGACTGGTTGAGGCGTGGTTGGCAACCTCTCCGGATACAGTCCGGCGAGCATTGTTCTTCCTAGAAAGCACAGGCGTTAATATGTCTTTAAAGACGATACCATGGAGTGAGGTGGCGCGCCATACCTCTGCGCTGGTGTTTCAGTCTGGACTGCGTTCCTTTTTAGCGTGCCCGGCCTCGGAGCTCCTTGTTGGCTAGTCGCCGCGGGCTCGGCACAGCGTCCCAAGAGCCTTTCCTGTAAAACACCATTGGTACACGGTGAGCAAAGCGCACAAGGACGAATCCTTTTAAAACAAATGTTGGGACTTTGGTCTCAGTCACCTGCGAAGCTGGGAGTAGCCCAGGGTAATCGGCCGTAATGGCCACCAAGGCATCGTCACTACTTAATTGGTAAAATACCCTATTGATCAGCTCCACGGATATGTCTGAATCCTCTTTGAAGGCCGGGTCGAGGGACCGCTCAGGATCCTCTGGTTGTGGAGGTGGGCTGTTGATCTCCCTAACTGCCTGACGCAGCTCCTGCGTTGAATTCTCAAGGTAAACTGTGGGAATACGGAACGGATGGGCGCAAAAAGTATTGACTTACCCAGCTCAGAGGATTGTACATAGAAAATCCGCCTGTTGATTGACGCGGAGGAATTCCTCCTCTTCTCCCTTGTACAAATCAGACAAGATTTTTGCTAGAGCGGTGGATGAGTCCGGCCCCTTGCGGCCACAGTGGGTGGCGCCATCCTCCCCGTTGAAAACCCACATGGGGTGGCCTTGATATTGAAGCGGTTGCACCCCCCGCATAATGCATATTGCCATGAAGTCGATCATGGTCAGTGCTGATTGAGCCAATACCTTTATCCGTTCCATCAGGTAAAGGATGTCTCTGTCATCTTCCTCGTGGGGGCTTCGTGGCCGCCAGCTCAGGCGCTTCTTCGAAGGAGCACCATCAAACTCGGGAAGGACGATCCGAATAGGATCCGGCAGAGGGACATATTCCACATAAAACCACTCTGAAGGCCAGTCCTCGGACGCCTTCTTCGGGGTTCCGGATAGGTATACGGTCCCGGCGATGCGCCATACTTCGGCACCGCCCACCTGGTATATTGACCCCCTCTGTGAGCGGGGCACCAGGCAGAACAACTTCTTCCCCAGTGCGAAATGAGCCTCGTAGTCCAAAAGCAGCTCGCAAAGGGCTACATATCCAGCGATATGTAGTATGGAGGCAGGAGTAAGGCTGTGCAACTGGAGGCCGTAGAACTCCAGAAGCCCTTGGAGAAACGGATGGATTGGAAAACCGAGTCCCTTATTAGATAAGGGACAAGGCATAACCGCTCTCCCTTAGAGGGGTTGGGAAAGCTCTTCGCTTGCTCTCCGCCGTTATAGGTGGCGAGCCCGGCTTGAATCGGGACCATATATGCTGGGGGGAGAAATCCCTGGCTCTGAAGCTTTACTAGTTGACTGTGCGGGACGGAACACCTCTCCCAATCTCCGGGCTTGGGGCTGGAGGAACGAGAGGAGGAGTTGTGCTGACCTGCCATGATGGAATGGATTCTTTCGGGTGCGCTTCGATGAATGCTCGCTGAGGGAGGATGGTGTGGTTTGGATCTGAATCCTCATCTCTTTAATAGACAGCTCATTTGCGTAGCTAGGGTGTAAATGTAAAAATACCCTGGCTCCTCGCATTCGCTCGACACGTGGAAGGTGACCATTATTGGGCGTGGAAGCCAAGGAGCGTAGCGTTTATAAGAAGCCGGACACTATTTAGCAGGTATTCGGAATTTGGAGAAGAACCCGCCTTGCAATGCCGAAGACAATCTGCGCGCCGGAATCATCGTCATTGAAGCCTGGTTCAGGGGCTACTGAGGGAGTCCTGGATTAGGGGGTATCCGAACGGCCGGCCTATAACCTTTGGCCGGACTGTTGGACTATGAAGATACAAGATTGAAGACTTCGTCCCATGTCCGGATGGGACTCTCCTTGGCGTGGAAGGCAAGCTTGGCAATACGGATATGTAGGTCTCCTTCCTTGTAACCGACTCTGTGTAACCCTAGCCCTCTCCGGTGTCTATATAAACCGGAGGGTTTAGTCCGTAGAACAACAATCATACCATAGGCTAGCTTCTAGGGTTTAGCCTCTTCGATCTCATGGTAGATCTACTCTTGTACTACCCATATCATCAATATTAATCAAGCAGGAGTAGGGTTTTACCTCCTCCGAGAGGGCCCGAACCTGGGTAAAAACATCATGTACTTTTTCTCCTGTTACCATCTGCCTAGACGCACAGTTCAGGACCCCCTACCCGAGATCCGCAGGTTTTGACACCAACACACACCGTGTGTGCCACTTGGCCTCGCTATATGATCTAATATCAAACATGTGTTTCTGCTAGCATCAATAAAGCGGTTGTTTTCTGTACCAAGTTGTTGTGAGTTTCCAGAATACTAGATCTCTGGGCTGGCAATGCAAGGTAAACTGGTTGCCACAATGCTTGGTATCAGAGTCGCGCTGACCATAGGACACGCTAGACCGCTGACGCGTTAGTTGAACGGTAGCTAGCTTGGTTTTAAGTGCCGGTAGTGTTTGTATCTGATTGTTGTAGTGTATGCATCTGAGTTATTGTTATTTCTAACTGAGTAATGGTTGTGAGTGTAGATGGCTCCTGTCGGTGTCAAAACCAGCGGATCTCGGGTAGGGGGTCCCGAACTGTGCCTCCAGGCAGATGGTAACAGGAGACAAGGGACACGATGTTTTTACCCAGGTTCGGGCCCTCTCGATGGAGGTAAAACCCTACTCCTGCTTGATTGATATTGATGATATGGGTATTACAAGAGTTGATCTACCACGAGATCGAAGAGGCTAAACCCTAGAAGCTATCCTATGGTATGATTGTTCTTGTCCTACGGACTAAACCCTCCGGTTTATATAGACAACGGAGGGGGCTAGGGTTACACAGAGTCGGTGACAAAGAAGGAGACCTACATATCTGTATTGCCAAGCTTTCCTTCCACACCAAGGAGAGTCCCATCCGGACACGGGACGAAGTCTTCAATCTTGTATATTCATAGTCCAACAGTCCGGCCAAAGGATATAGTCCGGCTGTCCGGATACCCCCTAATCTAGGACTCCCTCAGTAGCCCCTGAACCAGGCTTCAATGACAATGAGTCCGGCGCGCAGATTTGTCTTCGGCATTGCAAGGCGGGTTCCTCCTCTGAATACTTCATAAAATTTTGAACACAAGGATTGTGTCCGGCTCTGCAAAACAAGTTCCACATACAACCGTGGAGAGAATAATATTACCACAAATATAATCTGCTGATGTACCCTATAGTGTGACATCACACCATGGCCAGGTCTTTATTCGAACCGTTTTTATAACCAATCTCAGCATGCTTCGCGAGGCGGTTTCCTCAGCACATCTTGTCACAGCAGAGATCGTGTCCCCTTTGTTACGGGATTCTCATTAACACGGACGTGGGTAACCCAATCGCGCCTGTTGGTATGACCCCTTGATTGACGGTAAGTCCCAAACGGTCACGAGGAAGGCTCTTGGTATTCAACCTCTTTATAAAGAGACCAAGCCATATTCTTTTTCCTCTCGATTTTAATCGAATCCGCCTCCCACCTCGAGTTCCAACACCCAAATCTTAGGTTTAGGCGCTTCAGACCTACGATTATGTCCGGATCCAACCTTCAAGGTCGGTGGATGCCCTCCTACGTCACGGAGGAAGACGTAACAAGGCTGCGGGAGGCCAGGTACCTGACCAGCGAAATCCCGCATAGGCTGCCTGCTCAAGGGCAGGTTATTCCCACTCCCAAGCCTGGTGATAGCGTCGTGTTCGTATCTCACTTCCTCCGAGGGATAGGCTTCGTGACAGATTGCTTCGTGAGGGGGCTTATGTTTTATTATGGGCTGGACTTCCATGATCTAGCTCCGGAGTCCATCCTCCATATCTCATCGTTCATCGTTGTATGCGAAGCTTTCCTCCGTACTACCCCTCACTCCGGACTATGGCTCAAGACCTTCAAAGTAGAGCCGAAGACGATCGAGGGGTGACACACAGAGTGCGGAGGCGCCATAATAAGCAGAAACTCCGACGCCCCATGGCCCGAGGGCTCTTTCCAGAAGGTGTCCAATTTATGTCAACAAGAGTGGTTTTATATCACAGCTCCCAGGGGTACCAAGTGGGTGGCTCCCCCGGTCTTTAGCTCGGGTCCCCCGCCACGACTAACGTCGTGGGTCAACAAGGGGCTGGAATGGGGGCTAGTAAAGGATGTGCCCATATTGCAGAGCCGCGTCCGAGACCTCCTTCAGAGAGATGTTAGTCTGGTCACGGTGATGCAAGTTATGTTAATTCGTCGGGTCCTGCCCTGCAAACGTCGTCCCCTCCGCCTATGGGAGTTCAATCCGGAGGGACCGCGAGCTCTTCAACACTTCCTCGGCATGACGCCCGAGGATATGTACAGATTGTTCTTCGGGCCACAAATAATGTGTCCGGACATCATTGAGGATGCGGATCTGAGCAGCAATCGCCCGGATACCCAAGTAAGTAGCCCCGCATTCGAACACACTGTCTGTTTATTTATTGCAACATTGCCCTAAAAGGCCGCTCTTTGACCAAGATTGGATAGCGAAGGCAAAGTTGATCAGGTGTCCGTCCCCCCTTCGTGAGACCTCACCGGATCCCGTATTAACCAGGATGCTGGAGATCGTGCCTTACCAAGTGCCTTCAGGAGAAGATAAAGGGGGGAACAAAGAGGCTAGCGCCTCTGCGAAGGAGGTGAGCCGGGAAGGAGGAACTAAAACTTCCTCTTCCCAGGGAAGAAAGAGGACCACCTCTGAGAACCCGGAGACAAAGGTCTCTAAACGGGGGAAGAAATCTTTGCCAGAGGGTCCTGCACCGAGGGATACCCCGGCCGCACTACGCCTTCAAGGGGATCAGCCCTCCACCGAGCCGTAAGTAAAAAAGGGTAATTAACAATGAAAAAGCCTTGCCTTACTTCCGAGGAAAGTAACGGAAGCATTTATCTTGCAGTTCGGATCTTAGCCCTTCTCAGCAGAGATGACGGAGAGCGGAACGCCTCCTCCTATCGTACCGCCTCATGAGGCGGGCGACCCCAAGGTGTCGTCGCGGACGGTTTCTCCTGATCCGGCAAGGCCAGAAGGTAGTCATATGGCCACCCGAAGTCCACAGCATCAGGCTCTCGAAGAGAGCAATCGAAAGAGTCCGGCTCCGTCTAGTATGTGTTTGGACGTACTGAGGGATCTGCTGGAGAGATCGGCTATCTCAGAAGAGCATCGCGCGTTGATGGGTGCGGTGATTGACAAAATTTCGTCCGCCGAAAGCGGGTTGCATGAAGCTGTTATGAGTCTACTGACGGGTTTTGAGTTACGTGAAATGATGTACATTTTTTATAGTACCGCACATTTTAAATGTGCCCTGTGTAGATAGTAGCCCCTAAGACTCTGAGTGTCGTCGAAGACGACGACGCATAGAGTATCTTAATCCCAGGAATAATAGTGCCGCCTTAATGTGCAGGTGGCGAAGTGCCCGGTGGCCCGTCGGACTGATGAGTTTGCCGAGTTAAAGCGGCAGCTTGACATGGCAGATGATGACATCGTATTTGTGAACAAACGGCTGGACAAGGCGCAAGGTATGTACTTTCTCCAGTGACACATGATAAGAGGAGCATGATGCCAGTATCTGTAACATGTTTTTTCTGAATGTAGATGGAGCTGCGGCCGTGGAGAACCTTCGGGCGGAACTTGCCCGAGCCAAAGAACGAGCCAGGGAAAGCGATGCGGCTGTCCTAAAGGCATTCGAGGAGCTGAAAGCCGAACAGGCTGCTCACCGCCAAAGCAAGGAGGAAATAGCCAGGATGGCTGTGGAATTGAAGAACGCCGCTGACCGTTGCAAACTTCTTGAAAAGGAAGATCAAGCGAAGAGGACAGACCTGGAAAAGGCCACGATGGCGGCCAAAGACACCCGCTCTCCAATGAGAGCGATGAAGGAGGAGCTGCGTCAGGCCGGTGATATTGTGGCTGGTAAGCCCTTTATGCTGCGGATCAAGTTCGGAGATCCGAAGTACGCCACTTTGGACCGGCTGTGGAGTTTGGCGGGCGCATATCTGGACTTGGCGGCGAGCGTTGCCGATGCGGCCGAATACTTCTGATATCAAAAAGATTGTGAAGTGGGAAAGCTGTTCTGGTCACAATTTCATGTTCCAGAGCATCCCCTTCCATTGACAGATCGGTTGGCCGAATGGGCCGAGCTGAACAGATTGTCCGGACTTGCCATGAGGTCTGTTGTGGATCATCTGTGGCCAGAAAGGCAAAACCGAACAGTTATTTCAGTTTGTTGCAGCAGTTCCTTGGTGTGGTGCCGCATATCAACGCAATGAATAGGTCGGCATGTGTGGAGGGTGCGCGGATGGCCCTTGCCCGTGTGAAGACATACTGGGCAGAGATGGAGGCCACCGCGATTGCAACCCAAGATTCGGGCGAGAGCCGAGTACCTGTCGAGCACCACTTTTAGGAGGTTCTTGAGGGCGCTCGTTCGATAGAGGCGCAGTGCTTGAAGAATATTATGTTCTAATGACATGTATTCCCATTGAAAACAATGTTTTGCTGAATTGTAAAGGCTATTTTATACTTGTGCCTGCAAGAATTATAATACCTCCTGTGCGGCCGTTCATGTATATATTTATATAACCTGAAAGATGGCAGTCGTCGGCTTCAGCGCCCACGCAAATAATGCGGGGTGCTCGCAGAAGACGCATATTCACACTTGATCCAATGTCTTGGTCCATTAAGGAGGTGATAGTGCAGCGAACTAGGCAATCGGAGTATAATGCTTTAACACTTTCACTTAGCCATAGGAGTTTGACAATGGGGCTACTATATAGCCCCTGGTGGCTCTGCGCTCATCCGAATTCGGGGCACGTACATGCCTGGCCGAGAAACGGACCTTCGTTAAAGCGGAGGAATCCCGAAGATTCCGCTAGGTCATCGAGTGGTTGACCAGTCTCACGCTATATCATGACAGTCAGTTTTTGGCTTTCTCTACTGAGGTGCTCGTCCGGATGAACCAGGGCACAATCGCAGTAGTTCTCCTGGTGCCTCCTTAGCCGATAGAGCGGAACGTATGGCAGCAAAACACAGGAGCCGGGCAAACCCAACATTTGACCAAAGACATGATTCAGAGCTGATGCATATAAGGCCAAACTCGCGACGCTGAATACTCCCTAAGGTATTCGGTCTTTATTACGTAAACCGGGCTAAGCAATGCCCTTTGTAATAAACCCCTGGTGTCCAGGTACGTGCATCAGAACGTGTCCACATGCCAGTACGTCAGCATCCATCTCGGTTGTACTGAGAATCCGGCGGATGTGTATCAACAAGAGACAGTAAAAAAGGTTTACGCAGGGTCTTAATCTAAAGAGAATCCTTGGAACGGGTCCCTGCTGCATGTCTGCGCATGTGTCTCCGTTGTGCCGTATCCTGGACGGGTGTAGCACGATGGTCATCTGTAAAAGAGTGGAACTTTTAGTTGAAAGGTTGTCGTGCAAAAGGTAGGTTATACTAAGTAAACAAAGTACGGTTCAAGATGAGTAAAATTGAGCATGATTGTCACGTGTTTACACGCGTTGAGCCCCTTGTATTGTTATAGGGGTATAGCCATCAAACCTGTGTCAATTATGTATAGCTACACCGGACTCATCTAACCGTGTCCGTGGTCTTAACGACCTGTCAGATGTTCTAGTTGGTGAGGCCGTTTAGTGTGCGGCTGTCAAGGCGGCCGCACGGTCTTCCGCGCGCAAGGAGCGCTCAATACTTCCATTTACTGTAATGAGGCCACGTGGACCGGGCATCTTAAGCATGAGAGAAGCGTAATGCGGTATTGCGCTAAAGCGGGGAAAGCTTCGCGTCCGAGTAGTGCTTGATAGCCACTTTGGAATGGAGCGATGTGAAAGGTTAACTTTTCTCTGCAGAAGTTATCGGGAAAGCTGAATATAACCTCTAGTAGCAGGGAGCCCGTGCAATGGGCTTATGGGTCTGGCGTTACTCCTTTAAAGGTAGTATTGCCGTGGCTGATTTTTGTTGGGTCTATCCCCATTCTGCGGACTGTATCCTGATATATCAGGTTTAAAATACTGCCGTCGTCCATCAGGACTCATGTGAAGTGGTTTTACTCAATTATCAGGACTAACACCAAGGCGGCCCATCCTGCATGCCGGATACTTGCTGAGTAATCCTGATGGTCGAGGGTGATCGGTTGGGACGACCAGTGGCGGAACTCCGCGGTGAAAGGCCCTAGGGCACGTGTCTCTATGAGTGCCACGTTGTTTTTCTTTATCACATGTAACACGTTTACTGTTTTGACTTCTGGTGGGAATTTCTTTTGTTCCCCAGTGCTTTGTTTGCGAGGCTCGTCCTCATCTTCACTTGGTGTATCTAGCCCCTTGTGTTCGGCGTTGAGTTTGCTGGACTGCTTGAAGACCCAACATTCTCTATGGGTATGATTGGCAGGTTTATCAGGGGTGCTGTGGATCTGACATAGTTTGTCCAGAATCTTGTTTAGGATGGACAGTTCGTCTCTGTTGCCGTTGGGGGGCAGCTTTTGCTGACCCGACCGAGAGCTTTTGAATCCAGTGTTTACCGCAATGCTCTTCGGGATGTCTTCTTTATTCCGGCGCTTGTTTTTGCTACGTCGTGGCTTCCCGTTTCTGTCCCTGACTTCGGATGTACTTGGGTCGCTGGTGCTGCATCGGGCTAACCAGCTGTCCTCGCCCGCGCAAAAGCGGGTCATGAGGCTTGTTAATGCGGCCATTGTTCTTGGCTTTTCTTGGCTGAGGTGTCTGGCGAGCCATTCGTCTCGAACACTATGTTTGAAAGCTGCTAAGGCTTCGGCGTCCGGACAGTCGACTATCTGGTTCTTTTTAGTGAGAAACCTGTTCCAAAGCTTTCGGGCTGACTCTCCGGGCTGTTGAGTTATATGACTTAGATCATCTGCATCCGGTGGTCGGACATAGGTGCCTTGAAAATTTGCCCGAAAAGCATCCTCGAGCTCTTCCCAACTTCCAATGGTGTTTTCGGGGAGGCTTTTAAGCCAATGTCGGGCTGTCCCTTTGAGCTTGAGGGGTAAGTACTTGATGGCATGGAGATCGTCTCCCCGAGCCATGTGGATATGGAGGATGTAGTCCTCAATCCAGACCCCAGGGTTTGTCGTTCCGTTGTATGCCTCTATGTTTATGGGTTTAAATCCCTCTGGAAATTCATGATCCAGCACCTCGTCGGTGAAACATAGGGGGTTTGCGGCACCCCTGTATTTGGGTGTACTGTGGTGATCGGAGTTTTGTTGTGTTGTATGGCGTGCTGGAGCGCGCTTTCTTGGCCCGTAGATTGATCGGGTTGGGCCATCCTTATGATGCGAGTCCTTACGTGGATCGCGTACTGGCTTGTGTGCGGCATCATTTGCCGTTCTATGTTGGCCCCGAGGTCGTCTATCCAACCGGGTGGCCATTTTGTTTTTTTGATTGCGGGGGCTCTAAGGCCTCATCATCGAATTCAGGTAGTAGCTTTCGCTTCGGGTAGCTCTTTGTGTGGCGACTGCCACCATTCTTTTCTGCGGTGTTGAGTACTTTACTCGCTTCTGCTTTTTCAGGCTCCGCGCAGTGGCGACAAGCCTTTGGTGGAGATTCTTTTGCTCATGGAGCTTGTCCGGTGTGATGTCATCCGGACTGCTATCCTTGCCGGAGACAGGTTGTTCGGTTTGATTCTCCGTGTTGCCCTTGTCGGACGGTTGTTCAATGCCATGCTCGTCGTCCGCTTGCTCACCCTGCTCTATCCCTGGGCCTATGTGTTCATTGTTTCTGCCGAGGCGGGATTTGGAGCGACGTTTACGCCGCCGTCTTGACTGCTTCTTGAGGGAGCGATCATTCGTTGCGTCCTTCCGTTCCTCGTCGTTTTCTTTGGGTGTGTCCACCATGTATACATCATGGGATGAGGTGGCTGTCCAGTGCCCTGTGGGCAGTGGTTCCTGTTCGTGTCCGACATCGTCATCCATACCGTTGATGTCTTCGGAGTCGAAGTCGAGCATGTCGGTCAACTCATCGACAGTGGCTACTAAGTGGGTGGTGGGTGGGTGGCGAATTTCTTCGTCATCCGAATCCCAATCCTGCCAGACATAGTTCGGCCAGGTTTCCCCTGACAGGGAGAGGGACCTTAATGAGTTCAGTATGTCGCCGAAGGGCAAGTGCTGAAAGATATCCGCGGAGGTGAACTCCATGATCGGCGCCCAGTCGGATTCGACAGGCACGTGCACGGCGGTTCGGAGTCCGTGGCCGGAAAGGAGTCTGGCAATTTGGCGTCACGGCTCTCGTGAAGGGTAAGGGTGGTATTCGGCTCGATCGTCACTGAGACTGCGGCCTTTGTGGCGGGGTCTAGCCACCCGTCCATGGATGGCGCAATTAGCTCCGAATTGAGGGTCGGAGCGGTTGCAGGTGCGATCTCCTGAACACTATCCGATGGCAGAGCTAAATCATGCTCATCGTGACCGTGCAGCGCACTTGGCATGGGCTCGAATCCGTCGAAGATAAAGTCTCCGCGGATGTCGACCGTGTAGTTTAAGTTTCCAAATCTGACCTAGAGGCCAGGGACGTAACTCTCAATCTGCTCCAGATGGACAAGCGAGTTGGCATGCAGTGCGAAGCCGCCGAATACAAAGATCTGTCCAGGGAGAAAAGTCTCATCCTGGACTGCATCGCCACCGATGATCAGAGGGGCCATCAAGCCTGATGGTGACAACACCAGAGGAACTCTCAATGAAAGCACCAATGTCGGTGTCAAAACCGGCGGATCTCGGGTAGGGGGTCCCGAACTGTGCGTCTAGGCGGATGGTAACAGGAGACAAGGGACATGATGTTTTTACCCAGGTTCGGGCCCTCTCGATGGAGGTAAAACCCTACTCCTGCTTGATTGATATTGATGATATGGGTATCACAAGAGTTGATCTACCACGAGATCGAAGAGGCTAAACCCTAGAAGCTAGCCTATGGTATGATTGTTCTTGTCCTACAGACTAAACCCTCCGGTTTATATAGACACCGAAGGAGGCTAGGGTTACACAAAGTCGGTTACAAAGAAGGAGATCCACATATCCGTATTGCCAAGCTTGCCTTCCACGCCAAGGAGAGTCCCATCCGGACATGGGACAAAGTCTTCAATCTTGTATCTTCATAGTCCAATAGTCCAGCCAAAGGATATAGTCCGGCTGTCCGGATACCCCCTAATCCAGGACTCTCTCAGCTCTAGTACCGCATGCGTGTCAGTTGGAGTTGTCACCATGCACTTCGTCACACCTTCTACGGAGCGTATGGCATCGCCTCTACCCTCACGGTGATGACCTGGTGTATCGGGTGTACCGGGAGCGCATAGTAGACTCAGTATACGAGTATCACATGGTGGTTACCTCGGGCTGCAGTTCAGCATCTGGTTCGTAAACCTATTCCTCTAGGAATGGTTTCGCTTCTACCCTCGGTCAGGCTGCTTAGTTTGCTGTGTTTGAGATTCTCATTGAGTTATGCTATAACGAGATCCATATGCATACCCACCCAGGCTTCTACTACTACCCATTCCTGCACGATGATGGTCGTGTCCTCTTTCCAGTCATTGATCTGGTGGCCGAGAGTCCCGCTAGCCACCTTTCCCGCTATATCACTGCTAGCTCTCTTCTAATTCACGAGCTGGACCAAGAGCTGACTCATGCTCGCACTACTTTGGTGGCCGCTAAGTCCAATCCTGCTCCACCTTCCATTGGATTTACCCCCTTTATTACACCAGTTTCTAGCTGGCCAGTTACCCCGGTTACTCATTCGAGTAGCTCGGGCACCTCGACTGTGACTCCCCACAATGCCCCTGTCGATTGGGCTTCACTTCTCGCTACTCCCGCAGCCCCTATGCTCTAGCCTCATCCCGCACCTGCCCCTGAGGGAGAGCCCTCGAGGCAGCATGGTCATGTTACCTTTAACCCGGAGGTTTCCGATAACGTGGTTAGTTCAGGATCCGAGTCTGGCTCAGGAGAGGACCCAGCAGGACCGACAAAGCACTAGATCATTAGAGTATCCGAGGTTGTCATGATGCTTGGATGTACGGATGTGGTCGTACTTGTCATGATGTTTCGTTTCATGTATGAACTTAGTCGTACCCATCATGATGTTTCCTTTCATTTATGAGTCTATGTATAATTATGTTGGCACTTTTTATTATTCGCCTTGGTTTCTCGTTGCTTTCTTTCGGGCTTTGTCACTTGCTTTTCTTCCCCATTTTTGGATGTTGCTCATCTCGGTTGCTTCATATTGGAAAAAAACAATAGGATGATGCATGGAGGCAGCAGCAGTCACGCTGGTGAGGATGTCCCTGTTCATCGCTCAGCAAGGCAGGCAGGGCATTCCCTCGAACCATATCCCTAACCACCACCTCCACCGCCACATCCGCCAATCACCGAACAAATCATGCGCATGTTCGAAGAAAGAAGAAGCACCAATCTGCTTAAACTATTGAAAAGTGTGCAGGCTATGGTTGGGCAGAATGGAAATCAGAATGACCATCACTCCAAGCTCTCAGATTTTCAAAGGACTAAGCCACCCAGTTTTACTCAAGTTGCTGACCCTCTGGAAGCCGATGACTAGTTAAGGACCATTGAAAAGATATTGGTCATTGCTCGTACTGAAGAAACTGATAAGGTTCCATTTTCAACCCATTACCTGGAAGGAGCCGAAGCTATCTGGTGGGACAACACTAAAGCTATGTGGCCAGCAGATGAAGAAATCACATGGGATAAGTTTAAGGATCAGTTCCGTAAATATCACATCCCTTCAGGTATCATGAAAGGCAAGCAGCATGAGTTCCTAGACCTCACGCAAGGTAACTTAGCAGCCACCGAGTATTTGAACAAGTTCAATCATTTCGCCCGCCATTCCCTGTATGATGTGGCCATAGAAGAGAGAGAAAGATCAACAGATTCTTCGGAGGACCGAATCAACACCTCAGATGCACTCTCAGTATGCTTGATTTTCCAGATTTCCAGACTCTGGTAAACAAGGATCTGATTGCAGAATGGGAGGACAAGCTTATTCAGGACAATAGGCCCATTCATGATTAACGCAAGCTAAAGTTTGAGCCTAAGAAGGAAGGACCTATATTCCAGAAGGCTCAAACCTGGCAACAACCACAGGTTGAGTTTAAGCCCAATTGGCAGCAGAATGTTAACACGACCACTACCCAAGTCAAGAATATTGTGACCAGCCTGGTACGTGAAGATTGTCAGCCTAACAATGCGTGCTTTTCTTGTGGGAAAACCGGACACTACGCCATACAGTGCCCCAAGAGCGGCAAGTCAAATGCTCTATTCAAGCCGCAAGTTAATCACATGGGGCCATACCTAGGCCAGAAGACCATCCAAGGGCAAGTTCATCACCTCTCTGCAGAAGAAGCCCAAGAGAACCCGGAAGTCGTCATTGGTATGTTTTCTGTTAATAGCATACGTGCAATAATTTTGTTTGACTCTGGGGCTTCCCATTCTTTTATTTCGTGGATTTTTGCTTCCCAAAACAAGTTTTCTTGCTCGATTTTGGAGAAGTGTATGATGGTAAAATCCCCGGGATTCGTGCTCGAAAGCAATTTTGCCTGCCATAATTTGGAGATTGACATCAAGGGAGTCATGTTCCCAGACTCTTTGATGGGCATCGAGTCTGCCAAGTTGGATATTATTTTGGGAATGAGCTGGTTAACCAAACATCAAGTATGCATCAACCGTGCGACCAAAGAAGTCACATTGACAAACCAGGAAGGCCAAACTACAAAATTCTTTGCTCAGAGAAACATGCCCAAGAAAGAAATGGTCTTCACACCGATGGCTGAAGAATTGGATCTAATTCCTGTGGTCAGTGAGTTTCCAGATGTATTTCCTGAGGAACTACCAGGAATACCACCAGACCGCGAGCTTGAGTTTGCAATTGACCTTGTCCCCAGGACCGCACCACTATACAAGAAGTATTACCGGATGCCTTCATCCGAATTAGTGGAATTAAATAAAGAACTTGATGAGATGCTTCAGAAAGGATACATTCATCTAAGTTCTTCACCATGGGGATCACCCGCAATCTTCGTGGACAAGAAAGACGTCAGTCTTCGGATGTGTGTGGATTACCATCAGTTGAATGATGTCACTATCAAGAACAAATACTCGCTTCCGAGGATTGATAATTTGTTCGACCAACTCAGTGGGGCAAAAGTATTCTCTAAGATTGATTTGAGGATCGGATATCACCAGCTCAAAATCAAGAAGGAGGATATTCCTAAGACCGCGTTCACCACTCGATACGGTCTTTATGAATATACGGCCATGTTTTTCGGCCTCACCAATGCCCCTGCTTTCTTCATGCACTTGATGAATAAAGTATTCATGGACTTTTTGGATAAATTTTTGGTGGTCTTCATTGATTGCATCCTCACATACTCGAAAGGTGAAGAAGAGCACAAGGGACATCTCAGAGCAGTCTTGCAAAGACTCTGTGACCATCAGCTATATGCGAAATTCAGCAAATGTGAATTTTGGCTCAAGCAAGTCGGATTTTTGGGGCATGTTCTTTCAGCAGAAGGCATAGCTGTGGATCCCAGCAAAGTGAAGGACATACTTGATTGGACAGCACCCACGACAGTGACTGAGATACAGAGTTTTCTTGGATTGGCTGGATATTACCGCTGATTCATTGAAGGCTTCTCCAAGATTGCCAAGCCCATGACAGAACTCCTCAAGAAGGATCAGAAGTTTGTATGGTTTGAGGACTGTGAGAAAAGTTTCAATGAGTTGAAGACACGATTGACGTCAGCAACTATGTTAACCCTCCCAGACATTTATCGCAGCTTTGATGTATGTTGTGACGCATCCAGGAGAGGTATTGGATGTGTGCTCATGCAACATGGCAAGGTTGTAGCCTAGGCATCTAGACAGCTACGGCCACACGAAGGGAACTACCCAACGCATAATTTGGAATTGGCCGCAGTTGTGCACGCGTTGAAGATTTGGAGGAACTACCTCATTGGCAAAAGATGTCAGATATTTACAGACCACAAGAGTCTCAAGTATATATTCACCCAACCGGACTTGAATCTCCGACAGTGAAGGTGGCTCGAATTGGTCAAGGATTATCACTAAAAAAAGAAACATCCGTGACATTTTCGGTCGAACGAATTTTTTTTGTCATACATATGACACTTCTATGATGATAATTGTGACAAAACCCGGTATCATCATAGATGTGGTGGGCTCCTACTTCTATGACAAAAAATCATGACAGAAAATGGGCTTTTCGTCCTGGGCGGGCCGGAGACGCAGCTGCATGACATTCTTTGGGCCGTCCATGACAGAAAAAACCGTGGTAGAAGCAAGGGGGAGGAAAATTTCGGGGAGTTCCCGGTTACGGTAGGAGGTCTGGGGCCGAGCGATGCGCGTTTCTTTCATACACGTACGCGCGTGTGTGCGAGGCGTTGGCTCTAACTGAACCCGAGCGAGGCGTTGGGCTCTAACTGAACCCGAGCGATTGCACTGCAGACTACGCGTTACTAAACCTGAGCGATCGATCGATGGATATTAATTGAACCCGATCGAGCGATTCCTTCGCTACAGCTGCTAACTGAAGCCGATCGATGGGATGAACAGTGAGCGTTGCGGGTGGGGGGGTGGGTGAACAGTGAGCGGTGGCGTTGCCTCTGGATGAACAGGACCCCGTGGTGTGGTGGAGGGCTGGATGAACAGTAGACGGTGGAGGGGTGCCCGTGGAGGGGTGGATGAACAGGACCCCGTGGTGTGGAGGGATGGATGAACTGTAGACGGTGGAGGGTAGGATGAATAGTAGCCCGTGGAGGCGTGGTTGAACATGAACCCGTGGAGAGGGCTGGTTGAATAGTAGCCGGTGGAGTAGCGCGCGGTGGAGGCTGGATGAACAGGAGCCCGTGGATGAACAGTCGCAGGTGGAGGCTGGAGGAGGTCGACGTTGGATGAATAGTAGCTCGTGGAGGCTGGAGGGGGTCGACGGTGGAGATGAACAGTATCCCGTGGAGTCCCGTTTTGCGGTACGCCACACCCCTCCCGATGAACAGGACCCCCGTTTCGACCACAGCGCTCCAACACAAGTTCGTTTCCTCCGTTTTGCGGTATGCCACACCCCTCCCGATCAACAGGACCCCCGTTTCGACCATAGGAGGTCCGTTTCCTCCGTTTTGCGGTACGCCAGACCCCTCTCGATGAAATGGATCCCGTTTCGAATGTTGCCGGTCGAACACAAGGCCGTTTCCTCCATTCTACGGTATGCCAAGCCTCGTTTCCATCGCCTGTTCCGTCCAAGCCCTCCCGATGAACACGATGCATTTCGTTGCCTCCCCATGAACACGACGCATTCCGTTGCCTCCCCATGAACACGACGACGTTGTTTCTCCATTCCGACCCAGCCATGTACATGAGCCCTGGCCGTACGTATGCGCGAGTAGGCGTTCGAGACCCCGCCCGTATGTACACATACGTGGCCGTATCTTCTTTCTTGCACCCTAGCTGCTGTACGTACGTGTACATGCTATGTGCGCGCCTCTACATCGACCAGTATATATGTACGTACACGTTCGCGACCAGAATGACAATGCTACGTACGCTTCGACTAGGTGGGTCCCGACTGTCAGGCACTTCCTTGCGTGCGAAGATGTAGCTGGTGGGTCCCAGCAGTCAGGGGCACACATTTTTTTTGCGAAATACGGTGGCCCGTCCGGTGGGTCCCCGCTGTCAGGTGGAGGAATAATTATTTCGCACGTAATAAGGAGGCACTTCCTTGCTGCGGCCGTGGACCCAAATGTTATCCTCTCCATGTACAGTCCACGTCCGATGGAAGCCGTTCCTTGACCACGTTGACCATGCCGCGCCGAGAGCACTAGGGTGGTGGACGACGGCAAGGCCTAGGAAGGGGACGACGCGGAGCCGGGGAAGAGGCGGCAGTGGATGCCCACGCGTAGAGGAGTACAAGGGTTCACTGGTTTGCTGCGGTGTGAGGTTGCTGTCACCGCAGAATAACAGGGGGTGTGGGTGAGTAGAGGGATGGCCTGGCCAGCGGTGGGAGTAGTAGGGGGCGGTGAGGCCTCCACCGCATCGCAGCCGGCCACGGGAGGAAGGAGCACGAGGCACGACCGACGCTGGTTTGGGCGGCTGGAGCAAGAAGACCAGAGGTTGAAGAAGCACTACGGCCGTTGGATGGACATCGTACGGTCACTTGAGCTAGAATCGTGCATATTGACTAAGTTGACAATGCCCTCCGTCCCCGTCAACTTAGTAGGCCCACAAGTCAGCCTCCCACCAAGGTGGGTCCCAGCTAGCATGGGGGTATTCATTTTTTTTGTGCGTAATAAGGAGGCACTTCCGGTGGGTTCGAGCTGACAGCAGGGGGAACGTTTTTTTCGCGAAATTCGGTGGCCCGTCGGGTGGGTCCCAGCAGTCAGGGGAAAATGTTTTTTTCGAGATATACTGGTGGGCGTCCGGTGGGTCCCTGCTGTCAGGTGGAGGAATAATTATTTTCTGCGTAATAAGGAGGCACTTCCTTGCAGCTGCCGTGGACCCAGCTGCCAGCCTATCCACGTACAGTATTCTTCCGATGGAATTCGGTCGTCGACCACATTGACCACGCCGCGCCGACAGCACCACGGTGGTGGACGACGGCGATGCCTAGGAAGGGTACAACGCGGGGCCGGGGAAGACGAGGCAGTGGATGCCCGCGCGGAGAGGAGTACGAGGGTTCATTGGTTCGGCTGCGCTGCCGTCGTCGTAGAATAACAGGGGGTGTGGGTGAGTGGAGTGGAGGGATGGCCTGCCAGCGGTGGGAGTAGTATGGGGGTGGTGAGGCCTCCGCGGCAGCATAGCCGGCCGCGAGAGGCAGGAGCAGGCGGCACGACCGGTGCTGCTTTGGGCGGCTGGAGCAAGAAGACCAGAGGTTGAAGAAGCACTACGGCCGTTGGATGGACATCGTACGGTCAGTAGAGCTAGAATCGTTCGTCCCCGTCAACTTAGTAGGCCCACTATACTGGGTGCCAGCTAGCAGGGGGAGTATTCATTTTTTGTGCGTAATAAGGAGGCACTTCCTTGCGTGCGAAGATATAGCTGGTGGGTCCGAGCTATCAGCAGCGGTAACTTTTTTTTCGCGAAATACAGACGCCATTTCGGTGGGTCCCAGATGTCAGGTGGAGGAAATCATTATTTTGCGCGTAATAAGGAGGCATTTCCTTGCGTGCGGCCATGGACCCAGATGTCAGCCTCTCCACGTACAGTCCACTTCAGATGCATGTCGGTCGTTGACCACACTAACCACGCCACGCCGAGAGCACCAGGGCGGTGGACGATGGCGAGGCCTAGGAAGGGAACGACACGGAGGCAGGGAAGACTCGGCCGTTGTTTTTGTTTCCCACGCGGAGGGGAGTACGACTATACGAGGGTTTACTGGTTCGTCTGCCGTCACCGGAGAATAACAGCAGGTGTGGGTGAGTAGAGGGATGGCTAGGCCAGCAATGGGAGTACGGTGGGGCAGTGAGGCCTGCGCGGCAGCACAGCCAACCGCGGGGAGGAGGGAGCAGGCAGTCCCGCCCGCGCTTGTTTGAACGGCTTGAGCAGGAAGAGCAGAGAATGAAGAAGCACGACGGCCGTTGGATGGACATCCAACAGTATACAGGCCATCTGTGGAAAGCCTCAAATATGTGAAAACAGCATACAGCCCATCTGCCATTATTTCAAATAATTTACAGCCCATTTGCTAATTCTTACGGGTTTTTTTGGAGCCCATATTCTTTATGTTAGCATTACAGCCCATATCGTGGCCACGGTTAAAAAATTATACGAAATTTTGCATATGTCAGTGCAGTCTGAACAGTTTTTAATCCCGAAATTTCGAGTCACATTCAGACTGGTTTTAAAAATAAATGTATATCAATATAAAATCCAATAATTTGTCCATGCATAACAATCAAGGCAATTTAAAATCTCGAAATGAAAAAAATGATATTTGAAAATAATTGCCGGTTTGATGTGTTTTAAAATGTACAGCCCATTTCTCATTACTGATAGGCCATTTTCTCGGCCAGCCGAATGAAGCTCTCCTCGTCTTGAAAGATTTGCAGCCCAACAGGCCTGATAAAGTGACTTACTTGACAAATCACAAAAGAACTGGGCTAGCCATTTTCAGAAAGAAAGAAAAAACTACTGGGCTAGTCTGTGTTAAACATAAAAGAAAAGGCTGTCTAGACAGGCCAGAGTGTCCCGCACAGCCCAGTTGACACCCTGCTTCTGTCTCAAAAACAAATTAGATAAATGCCACTCCAATTATGGCGATTCATAAAAATGCCACTGTGATTTCCAAACTTTGAAAAATGCCAATGCAATTTTTGCAAACTTTGAAAAACGCCACTGCAGTTTGCAAACTTTGAAAAATGCCAGTCGAGACTTCGAAAAATGCCACTAGAAATGGCATGAAATGGCATTTTTCAAAGTTTGGAAATTGCAGTGGCATTTCTCGGATACACCAGATTTGGAGTGGCATTTATCAAATTAACCCAAAACAAAAATAACTAGGCGAGCTGCTGGGTCCCTGGTGTCAGCCGCTTGTTGTGGAATTCTCTCATTTATTGACTACGTTGACAATGGCATGGGACCCAGATGTCAGAAATCCACTAGGAGGAGCCATTTGTTTTATTGGCTTGAAATAAGGAGGCACTTGCTTGCGTACTGCCATGACCTTGGCGGGTCCCTGCTGTCATCCTCTCCATGTACAATCATCTCCTGATTGTGTACGCGTCAACTTGCTAGGCCCACAAGTCAGCCTCTAAACCGTGGAGGACAAATACAACCCATTTAAAAAAATAACAGCCCATTCCATACGTTCAAACGGAAAGTTCAACATTCAGAGCAAAGTAACAGGTCTGATCCACATATAGAGTGCTGAACTTCCATGTTGACAACCATCATAGCCAAGTTAACTATCTACTCCCACTAACACTCTAGTAGCGTACAAGTACTAACTTACTCTTAGCTAACTAGACGATGCCGGCCGCCATCTGATGTCCATGCTAAATGCCGGCACCGGCATCCTCCGCCTCATCTCAGACTTGCCAGAGGTGCGATAGGGCGCGTTGCTCGCGCGCGTTGGCCCTTTCCATGCCGGCATGGTCCACCGAAGCTTCGGCTTCCAAGCGGGAAACCCACTTGATGAGCTGGTAGTAAAAATCGGCGTCGCGAATGCGTGCGTGCCCGACAGCCTCTAGGGCTATTTGCCGGGCGCCGGCCTCCATGTAGTCGGCCCAGTTGCGGGCACTCTGCATGCGACTCAGAGTGTCGGTGCGCTGCTGCTCCATGTCCCGCTGGCGGCGCAAATCGGTGATACGCTGCTCCTCCGCCAGGCGGTCGCGCTCCAACAACTCCTGCCCCTCCGCCATGCAGTCGCACTCCAACAACTCCTCGATCTCTGCATTGCCATCTAAAGACAGATATAATGCCTCCTCCCTCCGTCTGCCTTCCAGTGAAAACCCGAACACTAGTTCCGGCGGTGACCGCCTCCGGCGTCGCCTACCGCAGACGGGCGGGGGCATGGCGGACGTGGCGAGCGACGTCGGGCCGGTGGGGGCTTATGAGGATATGGCGAGTTGGGTCAAGGTGGCACCAAAGAAGGTCGGGAAACAATACTTATAGGCGGAACGTAGCGCGACGGTCATCGGAATTCAATGCATAATGGCTTAGCGCGTAAGCTTGCCGTGGAAAACTAGAGAAACTTAAATTATGATTGTGCCGTCCCGTCCCGTCTCGTCTGGGTCGCACGCCGGCATGGCAGTCAAACGAGTGCACTCGAATCATCTCCTTCCTTGTCAATAATTATTCCACGGATTTAAAGCGTATCTTTTTTTGCATCATTTAGCTGCCTTAATTACGGCCGGCTGCATGCAGGCACTCAGAATCGCTCGCAGGCACTACGCGAAGCAGCATGCAATGAGTCGCAGCCGAGGGCACGCATGCAGCCACTTAAATCGCTGGAATTAATTAGGCTTAAACTTCTGCATGCCATTAATTATTGCCATGCATTGGTCTTGCTGCTTTGCTCACGGGACTAATAAACTCCGGGCGGAGGGAGTACCTTGGTTGGTGAGAGGTTTGAATTAAGCCCTGCAAACCGGAAAGGAGGTACTAGTACGTGCGTGATCCGCTATTTATTCGTGTAGGATCGAGTAGGTCGTTTCTTGAATTGAGCCCTGCAAACCGGAAAGGAGGTAGTACGTGTGTGATCCGCTATTTATCCGTGTAGGATCGATAGTGTAGCTTGTCAGTTTCTTCAGAGGTAGGCATTTTTATCCGTGTAGGATCGATAGTGTAGCTTGTCAGTTTCTTCAGAGGTAGGCATTTTTATTCAAAAAACTACCACTTCGCATCTTGCGTCGCAAATAAAACTGCCAGGAGCGCATTTGTAGGCTAGCTAGTGATCGATCAGTAACTTGTAAACACTTAGCGAACAGAAATAAGTAACTGTTAATGCATCTCAATGATTCATAGATCATATACAAATATGTAGCTCCAAAAGCAAAGATCAGCCACTTCGGATCTTGTGCCGCAACTAAAACTAACTAGTACGATTCCCATACATAAGATCAACATGTTAATGCATCTCAATGATTCATAGATCATATACAAATATGTAGCTCCAAAAGCAAAGATCTAGAAAAAACATCTGTTCTTCCTACTAACATGGATGCTTCTCTTGGCCAACATTCAGTACAGACTGAAAGACAAATTTGTTTGTGAAGTCTACAATTCCTCTTGCAAACGTAAGTGGTTTCACCAACAGCTGGAACCATGAGAATGAACCACACATGATGGAGGAACATCCGCTGCAATATGATTTGGTCTTCTCTCGATCACACGGCGAGACTATTTTCGGAATACAAACTTTAACTTAGGCAAAATGATGCCCATTGTATAATCAGACCAAAGCAATGAAGCACCTAGCGTTGGCCAATAAATAGTACAGTACTACTTTTCTGCAGTCCATGAAGTGACTATCCAATCTTTCTATTTCTATTTTCAAATCGCACTGCATGCAGTGATTATACTATTCTCTTGTGCAGTTCAACCAAAATTGTGGGCACTTTGTTTGTTTGCCAAATAGCAACGGGCAGACATCTCTATCTGCACAAATATCAAGCAGCTAGTAAACATATACCACACCTTGTATTTTTGGTTTAAACATGTCTCTTCCGCTTAGCATCTGTCATGTTCTGCACTGAACAATCTGATACAATAATGTTTTGCCCTGGACAATTTCATACTGAATTGATTTGCTGGTTTAGAGCAGAAATATAGTGCCTATTCTTCATCAGACCAAGGATATCCATGTTCGAAGTGATGGAAGAGGTGAAATCGATACAACCGAAATTGAGCATCCAATCATTGAATCCTGTCCTGCACCTCCAATGTAGGTCCACCCTGACAATAAATTCACATGCAAACCACTAGTATTACTATCTAATGACAGTACAAAAAGAGTAGCAAGATAGTAGCAAACCATGTACCTTCATAATGAATAGCTCATAGTGCCACCAATTGGATATAAAGGTTTGGAAAAAAACATGCTCCTAATGTTGAACTAGTTGGACTTTTTGTGCAGTTCCACTAAAATCGAGCATCCCTGTTTGCATAGATATTGAAAGTGTGATTACTCTAAAAGTGGCACTAGTTGAAGCATAGACTCACAAATATAAGCATTCCAATTTCTTAATGGGAAAAGTTAGCAAGACTGTTTCTAACCACCTGTTTGAAGGAATAAATAAAGCAACAGCGACTGATGTCAGGAAGGCATACATAGTTTTTTCTGGAAAAGTGAGCCATTCCTGACCTTTCCTCTTCTTTAAAGAAAATTTTGTGCAGTTCTACTAAAATAAAATGCCATCACCACCTTGACAATTCAGTGACACTGTACAAAAGGAAATGACTTAACATTACATCATGATGTCAGGTATGTAGTCGACAGGCATTAGAGACAAACATACAGACCTCCTCAAGAGAACAGCCGGAGGAGGAGGTGCCCACTCTTGACCTTTCCTATTGTCTTCATAATTGTCTGTGCAGTTTAACTAAAATAAAATGACATCAACGCCTTGGCATTTTGGTGACACTGTACAAAAAAATTAACTTATCTCAT
Organism: Aegilops umbellulata; assembly: GCA_032464435.1. Taxonomy (NCBI): domain Eukaryota; kingdom Viridiplantae; phylum Streptophyta; class Magnoliopsida; order Poales; family Poaceae; genus Aegilops; species Aegilops umbellulata. The sequence goes on from CP136060.1 coordinate 51,541,067, forward strand.
GAAAGTGAGGCATGTAATCTATAAGCATTAACAGTGCAAAAATCTGAAGGTAGTAACAAGTTTCATCGTTGGTATACTAGCTGTGCAACAGCATTAGAATGCCTTAGCTGAAAAATCTTTAATACATCCACAATCAACAGCTAACCCTGAAATAATCCAGTGACATTAAATGGCATTGCTTAAATGTATGGGTGGCATTAGACTGAGAGCGGCATTAGTTAAATGTGGCATCACTTTAGCAGTAGCATTGCTTGACTTGACTGCTGGCATTATACTAACAACAAAAAAGTGGCAATAAGAGCATGGGAGGCCCATTCGGACAGTGGGCGCACCAGTACGATGTACCTCCACGGACGCAGAGTGGTGAGGGAGGTATGGTTGCCCAGAGCAACAAATATCCAGGCAACATATGTGGATTATGTCCCATTTTTGTTCTCTTTAGCCACCTTTTTTCTATGCGAGGACAACAAACCGATCGACCTGGTCATTCTCTATTGTGTTGTCATGCCTTTCTACCCTTCTTCAACCAAGAGACACGAGACTCGTTCCTTAGCTACTGATTTCCCCCTTTTCAACCTAGATGCGGGTTCGATGCCTCCTCTCTTGGACAGTACAGTCTCCCTTCCTTTCCTTATTCAACCCAAACATGGATTAGTCTGCTTGAAGTAGGGTTTCCTTTAATAGTGCAAATTATGGTTTTTGTCTGCGTGGCCAGCAGAGTAGAGGATAGCAAATTGGGAAGATGGTGGAGTGGAAAAAGATCCACATGCAACGACGTAGCAGATGGGGCAATAGAACAAGGTTATGGCTCGAAAAGAGGTAGCATACCTGAGGGTCGGCGGGAAGTGGCTTCGCTCGTGGTCGTCGTCCTCCGCACACACTACGGCAGCGAGCTTGGGGACGTAAGCCATCCCGCGCGGGCGCTAGGTCTGAGAGGACGGCCTTGTCGTCAGTGCGTGACATCGCTCGCCGACGACGAGTGCGTCAACGCTGCACATCCTTTTCTTCCCCGGCGGATCTGTGACCACCGGTGAGGAGGGAGAGAGGGGCCATCGTTTTTAGATCTGGAGAGAGGGTGGTAGTGTGAGAAGCAAGTGGGTAGCCCTTAGCAAGAAAGCGCTGAAGCTCCAGCCTATATATATTTTTTATACTACTAGTACTGGAGGTGGGGTAGTGGTAGAGTAGTTTATATTTTCTCTGCGTACAGTACCAGTTAGTCGTGCTTCAAAACTGATCGGCACGCCATTAAAAAAATAAAGGTCGATAACTAATGCGGCACCTCGGGCCAACGCGGCCAAATCGCATTTTGCACGAGAAATTACACACCATGTTTCTTTGACATGTGGTCCCGTTCCAACATATCAGTGAGCCGACGGCGAGTAGTAGGAGTATTTCCGAACGGACATGTAGGCTAGGGCGCCTCTTCGTGAACCGTGGCAAACTCGCAACCGTCCACCGACTCTTCGCCTTTCCCTCTCGATTTGGAACTACTGTCGCACGCTCTTCCTCTCCCTCCTCCATTTTCCTTCAGCCCTTCACCCTTTCTTCTGCCATTGTTCAATCGTCTTCTCCATGGAGGGAACAGGCCGGAAATTCTTGCCCCGATCTGAAAGATGACGTGGTGGAGGAACTCATTGATCGGTGCGACGTCATCACCTCGGCTAGCATGGCAGGTTCGTTCAAGCCCATTCTCGACTCAACTAATAACATCATTGCAAGGAACCCAAGCGTCAAGGAAAGGTTTGATCTCCCCTATCTTCTTCGCCGTGACCTTGATGACTGGCGCCGGCACGACGGAGGTCTCGCCCTGTGCAAGTTGATGCCAGTTGATAATGATATGTATGATGTTAAGATGCCATCGCTTGAGGGCAAGGCTTGGGCGGGCGCAAATGGAGATTGGGCTGTTTACATTGGGTCCAACTGCGAGTGGGAACTTGTGAATGTGTACACTCGTCACCGGGTTCCACTTCCAAATATCTCAGCACACTGCCCAGAGGTTGAGCACACCGGTAATGTACGCACGTTCAAATACGATCATGGTGACTGTCTTCTACGGAAGATAGCAATTTGTCGAGTTCCCAACCACTCTTGGAATTACAAAAAACTATGATGTTGTTGCTATCTTCGACAAGCTTGTTGCCGTCCTTGATGGTTTCACTTGATGGATATTGCTCAAAAATTAGTTTATGTACACGGATGAGTACTGTGATGCAATTCAATACGAGGGCCTTGTGTTTGCTTCCACCACACGTGGCACTGTTTTTGCATGGCATCCACGTAGTTTCAGTACATTTGTCTTCCACTGTAATTATAATTGTTTCATCCACATGCATGCGGGTTAGCAAGTTTCCCTTTACTAATTAACCTTCTTCTTGTGTTTCCAAGGTCCTGTGAACATCCCACCACCTATACTTGAAGATTTTTATAACCAAGGGGGAGATGACGATGGTGATGAGGACGAGCAGCGCCCATATACTCTGTGGCGCCTCGCAACTAATTCCGACGGATCACCTCTTCTTGTGTGTATACAGCCCACTGATGATGTTACTGCTAAGGAAGTAGGTGTAGTCTCCCATGGTTGCACTCTCCGGACCTATTCGAACACCCGTTGCATGGTATTCGGGATGGATACTAGTGTGCTAGTGCCAACTCCTTCTCCCTTGCACAGAATTGATAGTCTTGGAGAAAACTCGCTCTTCCTTGGACAAAACTATCCGATGATGGTGAAAGGCGATCCAACTGCTGTTGACACATTTATGAGAAGCAACTATGTCTATACCTCGGACATTTGGGTGGTTCCCTACCCTGGTACTGATATAGCAGGCCGCTTCAGCCTGGATGATCAGTCCTGCGTTGGTCTCCAGATCGACAACGGATGGCCCGTCCCAGAGAATCACTTATGGTTCAAAGCAAGCGTTTCCAACGCCGCGGAATGGTTGAGTTGAAGTTCATTTCATGGCTTGTTATTTGTTGTGTGGTGAAAACTTTAGTATTTATAATGTATCCTCGTTGTCGATGTCGGTTGATGACCTCTTGTACTATGTAATAAAATGATATGCCTGTGATAAACTTACTAAATTTATGAATGGCTTTCGAGTTGCTTCTCTGAGTGAGTGGTGCGACGAGGCAAAAAAATATTTTCCGAATACATAATTGTACGTGCATTGCAACAGGTTATCGGATGAGGCCAATCAACAATAGTAGTACACTATTTGTACTAGCTTCACATGCTTTGCGCGTCGGGCGGGTGTTTTTACTGTAGCCATATGTTAATGTGTTCGTTGTACGTAACCAGCACCTTGAATCCTCGATACTAGTATACTATATAGTAGGAGTAAGTAGTAGGAGTAGTAGGGTGGCATGGGCCAGAACAAGCATTCACGTCCAGGAGTACGGCACACGCCACCACCACGACATCCATCTGAGACCATATTATTTCTTGGAGTCCGTGCTAGAGCAATCTCTTCAACCTCGTCGTTTCTCTAACTTCAGCCATCGCGCGGCGGGCGAGGTGGGGGTTTGCCGATAGTCGGTTTCCTTAACTACGGTCCCACTTGTAAGGCCAACTCCAACGCACGACCCCAAACTGACCTCCATTTTGCATGAACTCCAATGATAATTTTGACTATAAAAGCAAGACCAGAGAAAACAAGAACCACAAGAATACATTTTACTACTCCTGTAAGTTGGATTAGTGCCTTCTCGATGCATTCATTGTTGATCTGCGGAGGCTCGATCTTGCATGCTTCTTTCTTCTTTGAGTGTAAAGAAGTAGACGTTGCTTCCTCGCATCTAGTCTCATGTCTAGCCTCTATTCTAGTAGGAGTATCAACAAGTACACTAATCTCATCTCTAGCCTCTGTGCTACTAGCTAAAAGTGATAGACCATCTACTAAATTGCGCTCTATCAATATATGGATGTACTCTTCTTCCCAATACAAAAACTTGCATCCATTCTACTCCCTCCATTTCACAATAGATGCCTTCTATTTGTCAAAATATATATGTATCTAGACATGTCTTAGTATATAGCTACATCCATTTTTGGACAAATGGAAGTCAAGTATTTTGGAATGGAGGGAGTACACAATAAATTTTTTAAGTTAGCACAACTAGTCTAATCCGAGAGCAGAATTGAAGATTTGGTCGGTTTCTTCCTCCGTTTGCCGACACGTGGGACATCCAGCATCCAGGTCGTGTCATGAAAGAAAATAGAGTGGTAGTTGAAGCCACGAGATGTGCATCTTGGGTTAAACTGTAAATAGAATCTTACTACTCTTGAGTAACTCCAAAAGCAGCCACCGAAGATCTTTATTGGATTTGTTTTTCATCACCGGCACGTCAAGGTGAAAGATGTGCAGGTTCAGTGGGTCCTCTTGCGTTTTCACTGACATGTGGGGCCGCATGTGAGCAAACAGACGATGGGCTCCGCGCGTCCGCTGGCTGGCTAGGAAGAGAGATAGACAAGGGCTGAGCACGGACTGCAGGAAATTTGTTCTATGTACTGTACCTCGATATAGCCTCAATATAGTGGGATGGCCTGGGCCATAACTAGCATTCACGTCTAGCAGTACGGCACACGCCACCCACACGAGTCCCATCCGACACCAATTTTCTTGGAGTCCGTGCTACAACCATCTTTTCTCCCTCCTGTTTTCTCAGCCATCGCGCGGTGGGCGGGGTGGGGGTTTGCCGATAGTCGGTTTGCTCAACTGCGGTCCCACTTGTAAGTGAAAATGCAACACTGCACGCATTCCCGCTTGAGCGGCGTGCCGGACCAACCGTGTGGGGGTGCGGCGCGAACACGGCAGGCTTTTCCTTTGAACTCGTAACTTCAAAAATTTGGTTCTGCTACATGGCGCGACCGATAGATAGAAAATAACGATTTTGCCTAGAGTAATGAGAAGTTTGGTTCTGGCGCCGTTCATGCATGGAGTACGTACAAAAATTATGAAGTTGATGCGAAAGGTAAGATAATTACTGTAGTATCATATACTACTACATGGATTTGACGGAAAGATAAAAATACATACGGATCCATCAACGACATCCTCATGCCCTAGTGCACCGGGTCACCAACCGACGTGTGAGGAGCAGCGGCGTTGGCGGCGAGCTCAACGTGCTTCTAAACAGTGTCGTCCTGCGCTCCAAGAAGACCAACGTCCTATCATCCTCCTCTTGCATGTAGTAGTCCTTGTGGATGATTTGCGCGTAGACGTGGGTGATTATGTCAATGGTGTCTTGATACACCAGGCGCTGCGCGGCGAGCGCGACCTCGAGGTGGACATTCTCCGGCGCGACGGCGGGCGGTCGCAGGGCCACCAGCGCGTCGAAGAGGTTGTTACCATAGTGGCCGTTGAGGGTTGCGGGCATCGCAGAGCCTGGGCGCGTCGGCTGGAGGCTTACGTCAAAGTCGTCTGCAAGCTTCTTGACGACGGTGAACTTGTCGAGGAAACCGACGAGGACCTCGTCGAACAAGGAGACGAAGTTGTCGTCCAAGCGGCCCCTCGCCCTGGCGGCCTCAAGCAATACTACCTGGAGACGTTCCTCAGTGCCGGGCCGTAGGCCGGTGTCGTGGACCATCTGGCACAGCCGGCTGATGCTCGCGCTCATCGCCTCCATGGGTCTAGCGTAGCTTCTAGTCAACTGATCTTGCGATTCGAGTGATCATTCAGCCCTTGGTTAGCGTGCGTAGGTGCGTAGGATTTCGTACTACTCCTGGGCCCTCTACTGCACCTGCCTTTGGTTGTATGATAGGTGGGCCAGCCACCCCCTGGGGCCACGTGTCATTCACCCAAAGGCAGTTGCCGTAAGTCAATGAAGCTGCGTCCCCCTCCGTGCCGGTGCAGTATAGTCATCTCACCGGACCTCTAGTTGGGGCCAAACGAGAGAAGTTTGATGTTTACTAGTTTATTGGTCCCCTTTGCATTTTGCGCCAAGTTTTGACCTTTGATTTAACTAATAAAATGTTAATGCATGTAAACAAAAATGTTGTGTAAGTCACCTTACGAAAACCAAATAATCCCAAAATACTTAGGCATGGTGCATTAACTCCCTCCTTGTTTCTTATTTCGTGACATATCAACCAATGAGAGATGTGGGCCGTGCATGCTTTCAATGACTTGAGACTACCAAACATGACATGCAATGTTTAGTTCATTGCATGTAATCCTATTAGTATCTAGTTAGGAGTAGCAAAAAAACATTAAGTTCTCTCGCCGATAGGAATAAAACACCATGTATTTATTTACAGAGGGAGTACTAGTACATTTTTGGTGACATGCATTACTAGATATTGCTAGTCAAATACTAAAATCCAGATGGATGTGGTAGTACTCCTAAATCCAGACGGTGGTGCTACTAGTACTAGTAGTAGTACTACCAATGTAGTAGTAGGAGTACTAGCACTGTACTACCCGTTGGTCAAATTATTACGTGCTGCTCCTCACAATGAAGTGACAAGACCCTGCGCCGGAGATGACACCTGAGTATAGGCGCCGTGTTCGGCATACCATAGTCAGCCTCACCGTCTGCATTCACTATCGTCATGGCTGTAGAGCTGGCCTGCTTACAACTAGCCCTGTTCGACATAATTTCCCATGCGTAGATGCTCGTCCATTGCACGGAACACCAAGATTGGGGGTGGACGGCTCCGGCAGTGGCCATCGCGCCAGATTTTTCCATGGCCTTCTACTCCTAGATGTGGTGGGGAGGGGATGAGGCTGATTGTGAGAGACAAGGAGTTGTTTGTAAATAGGGAACAAGTGCGGGCATCTTTTTACAAAAATGGAGAAGCTTGGTTTGTATGCGTCAGATCTAGATCCGACGGCTATTGGTGAAAGATGCGAGGCACAACATCATCACCAACTCAGGACCTGTTTGATTCGCATGATTTTGAAAACGCAGGAATAGGACACGACAATATTACAAGTTTCAAATTGATATTACAAATGTTAGGAGTAATGTTGCACCTACGAAGAGGGAATTACTAGGAAGTTTACGTAAGAACTTTTGTTACTTTAGGTGGATGCAGCATTATCGTACAAACTAAAATCCACCACCCTAACAAGTCACTAGTGGGCAAACAGGTTTTCGAGTCTCTGGGCACTTGATGTTTTAAAAACAAATTCAGCTTCTGTGGAGACTCTGCCATTTAGGCTTAGACGCTTGCGGTGATCAGCACGCCATTCATTTTTGCGCCAAAGAACGCCAAATCTCATTACCTTGAGCACACTTGACTCCAGAACAAAGAACCTGGCCAATTTAATCTCAGATGTGTTGCCTCGGTAGTCGATCAAATCAATTTCTGTAAGATGGAGATCAAGGCATTCGATGAGATTGTTATAGTGCAGCACATTTTTCACTTTCGGGTCTTTTTTTATCTGCAAAAGAAGAGAACATATTAGAGCAGCTGGTTGCATAAGATTGTTGTGTCATCAAGAGGTACCAATATCATTCGCTCATACGATAGGGTTGGCTGGCTAGTGATATTTTTTCACTCTCTCTCTCTCTCTCTCTCTCTCTCTCTCTGTTTCTGTTTCCTCTCATTTAACTAGGAGCACGTGAAGAGCTTGGGCATTTGTTGCCTTCCACTATGTGGTCGATGCCATATTTCGCAAAAGTATGCCACATAACACGCATCAATGTCAAATCAAAAATATTTTGGCACCGCTCTCGCGATGTGAGAAAGTTGGCACCGCTGTGCACATAGACCCACATGTATAAACAAATCAATCAAACCAACTACACCAGCCTCACTCTCCCAAACAAGTGTTTTTATTGCCTCAGTCCTCTCTCTCTCCCACGCAGTGTTTTTTCATTGCATGAGTTAATTTGGCACCGGAGCAAAGTAGGTGATCCAGATTGGGACACCAGGTGAGCAATGGAGGGGCATCGATGCCAAATGCATCACAAGTGAATTTGGCACATGTTTTGGCCTACATAGCCCACTTTTGTACTCCCTCCGTCCCAAAATTCTTGTCTTAAATTTGTCTAAAGACGGATGTATCTAGTTACATTTTAGTGTTAGATACATCCGTATCTAAACAAATGTAAGACAAGAATTTTGGGACGGAGGGAATACTACCTCGTATTTAGTACAAAATTTTGACCATATATTTACCTAAGAAAATGCCAATGCATGTCACTAAAAATTACACCATTTGAAATTATGTTCAAATATGAATCCAATGATATAGTTCTTAGTGACATGCATTAACATTTTGTCAGTTAAATCTATGGTCAAATTTTGATACTACAAAATTGGAAGAGTAAACCAGGACGGAGGTAGTACTTGCTCTTAGGGTAACCATAGAGTTACTAGAGTAGTCTAAGTTACTTTCCACTGTGACTAGCCTAGGCTACTATAGTAGTACAACATAAAAATGATGCAGGTGATCACGTGAGAAAAAAATACTAAAAACATTTCTTTCGGTGAAGTGCATAGATGCAGTTTTGAACACTACACTTGTCATCGTAATTTGGGAAAATTACGAAAAAAATTGAGCTACGTTGTGATTATCATTTACTTATAGGAAAGAAGTTTCACCTCGATGAGTAGCTTCTCTATGCACAGAAAGCATGTAAGGAATCCAACAACTTGATCCAGATTGGGGCCGATAGATTTTAGTGCTAAGATCTTCACTGTGCGCATGGACTGGGTCAAGCTTGTGGGAATTATTTTCTAGAAGACGGTCGTAAATACATCAAGAAGGAATTTAAACATGTGAATTTCAAGAAGACCGAGAAGAAGATGAGTGTTGTACCTGAACGATTACGGATCCAATAAAGAATTCGGAGAATTTGGCAGATGAGTACACCAACGCTGTCAATTTCGGTGCGTCAATGACCTTGATTTTTGTTGGACCTTCTAGATCGGATACAAGCAATCTCTCAAGGAAAGGCGCATTCTCAATGACCATAACATGGAACAGCTGGAGTTATCTCTTCCCAATTGATGTCTTGTTGCGGGGCCAGCAAGACACATAAATCCATCGGAGATTCGTCGAGGCGATGTGGAGGCTAATGAACCCGTGGATCTGCTCAAGACGAAGGTACTCGAGCGCAGTACAGCTGTGGGGCAGGTGCTCCATAGCCTTCTTCGAGATGACAACGTCAAAGAGGTCGAGCTGCTTGAGTTGAGGGAGAAGAAGAGTGGGCGCGGCATTAATCTAGGGAACATAGCAGGGGCTAAAGCTGGCGCGGTGCAGCGTCGGCGTGAGGCGGAGCGCGGACGGCGGGAGAGAGCGACATCGTCCAGCTTCAAAGCTGAGCTCCTCAAGCTGATCTAGGGCGGGGGATAAGAACCACTCGTCGAACAAGGGTTGGACCTTGTAGTTGGTACTGAACATGCAGATGTCAAGGCGTTTAGCTGGCCTAGGGTGCGATGAAAGGATCTTGGAGACTGCAGCCATGCGTTTGCAATCCCCGTCGCAGAGGCAGCTGTCGACGGTGAGGTTGAGGGGGACGCAGCGCCAGAGGGGGCGCCACCGCCGGGAGAGCAGGGCGGTCCGCACGGCAGATTTGGTGGGGAGGAGGCCGATGATGACGAGCAGCGTGTCGTCGAGGAGGCTGCTGATGAAGTCCAGGCTCGCCGGATGCGGTTTTGGCTCGAGCCGCCTCCGCTTGTTGGCTGCCTCGCCGTCCATCTCAACCGGCGGCGACGCCGGTGTACACGTGTGCTGGTGTGTGTTGTGTGCTGGGTGTGCGCGAGTGCATCCTTCTGTGCATGCCACCGCACAGTGGTGAATTGTGCACGAGTGCGTCCTTCGCGCGCAAGAAGTTTGTCATCAATGCGCCCTCAATTTACTAGCGTACGGGGTGCTACCCCGAGTGGTTTCAACTTTGTTTACTTCACCGCGTGTCAGATGTGCCTCTGGTTTACTTATTTTCACCCACTGCCACATGGGCCAGCACACGAAGATACAGAACACGAGCTGACAAGGCAGCATGTGGATTGGTTGACCGGTCAACTAAACAATATACGGAGCTATACGCTAACACAGTGAGCGTATAATCCGTCGGTATAGAGAGTTCGATTGAGAGGGGAGGCCCGTGAGAGATAGCAGAGAGAGAGAAAGAACTACTCCCTCCATTCGATAATGTAGTTCCAACATTTTTTTAAGTCAAACTTTTGAAACTTTGACCAAGTTTATAAAGAAATTACTTATATCTACAATACCAAAGATAAATGATAGTATGAAGTAAGTACATGTTGTGATGAATCTAATGATCATTCCAGATGAATGTTTTTCTCCACATATACCTGGTCAAACATTTCTGAGGTTTGACTTTTCAAAACATCCATATGCTTATGGACGTGACAGAGTCCCTAACAAGAGAGAGAGAGAGAGAGAGTGAAAAAAGTGTGTGTGCGTGTGTGAAAGAGACATGGACAACACACGATAAAAGTACAGAAAAAGCGTGCGTGTCTTATGCAAACATATCACACATGCATCTTCGACAACGGAGGCAAGATGAGGAGATAGTGTGTGGTTGTTTGGAACAGAGAGAGCAAGACCCCTAGCACGTGGCCAAGAGGGGTGTGACAAACAAGGGAGAGAGGTCGAGAGAGACGTACGGAGAAAATGCATACATGGGGAGGAGAGAGTGTATGTTTGTCATAGAGAGATCCCCTGGAGATTGTGATGGGACTACATGGGTGGGAGATCGAGTGACAAGGTGTGTGCGCGATAGAAGATGCCCCGAGAGATATCGAGATAGATGTATGGATGGAAGGAGACAATACGTGTGTTCCCGATGGCTAGTAAGAGACAATCATACTTAGGAGGGGGGGAGTGCTTGCGCCTATGATGGATTGAGGGATTATGGTACTTAGGGGTGTGCATGTCACATGGAGAGAGAACAAGGGCGGAGAGTGTTGGATGGGTCTATATGTATAGCGCGAGTGAGACATGTGTATATGTGAACCAGGGAGATATAAGGCCAGTTTGGCTTGCATCCAGAGCATCTTTTGCCTGGCCTGGGGTTGTGGCTGGATTTCATGCACACTTGTTTGGTTGCTACCCTGTGAAAAAGAAAGCCCGCCTGGCCTGGGTTCCCTTGCACTTTAATTAGCCTGGCTGAACTCCAGACACTGCAAGTAGCCTAGCCCAGGCGACTGATTTCGAACGCCTGGCCATGCCTGGTCGTGTGGCCACGAGGCTAATAGTAACATGGATGGATATTAGCATTAAATAATTGATGCATGGATTGATTGATGGGACGTTGATGTTTTGCCTGGCCCAGGCATGAACCAAACGCTTCAGCACCACACAAGCCTGGCCAGGCATAAATATTTTACATCTCACATCCACACCAGGCAGTACCGGCCATCAAGGCATGAGGGTCAGGTCACGAACCAAACTGACCAATAAAGTTTGAGAGAGATTGAGGAGCCCCGATAAGGCTGAGTGGTGCGTCAGATAGCTGAGAGGGGGAAAGAGATATTCCATCCGCTCGATAATGCAGTGCATGTAAATTTTTTAGAAGTCAAACTTTGGAAACTTTGATCAGGTTTACGCAAATGTTATTTATATCTACAATACCAAAGATACATCATGCAAAACTACATCTCATGGTGAATCTATTGGTATATGTTTGCCGTACTAGATGTAATTCTTTTTATCCACGTACATGGTCAAACTTTGTGATGTTTGACTTTTCAATAACTCTATATGCTATGGACCGAGGAGAGTGCCTTAGTCGAGACAGATCAAGTGCGTGTGAAGGAGAATGAGTAAGTGTGCAAAAAGAGTATGTGTGTGAAAGAGAAAGTGACAACAAATGATAAATTAGAGAGAGTGTGTGTTTTTTCGTTTCTTATGCGAACATATCACGCATGCATCTCCGAGATGGAAAAGCGAGGCGAGGAGATACACGAAGATAGCTAGTGTGTGATTGTTTGCAACGGAGAGAGACACCCCTGTAGCACATGTCCAATAGAGGTGTGGCCAACAAGGAACAAAGGTCGAGAGGGACACATGGATGGCATGGACGCATGGGGAGGGAGAGAGGGTGTGTTTGTGCTAGAGAGATCCCGTCGAGATCGTGAGGGGACTATATGGGTGGGAGATCGAGGGAGTGCGTGCGCGATAGGAAGATGCCTCGAGAGAAATCGAGATAGACCATGCACATGTTTGTGATGGAGAATAAGATTAGCTAGTCATATACATATAGGGGGGACTGCGTGTGCCTACAATTGAGTGAGAGACCATCATACTTGGCGAGCTAGGCACGAGATTGTGTGTGTGCGCGTGTGAGATGGAGAGAGAACGAGGGGGAGAGATAGAGTTTTAGATGGGCCTATCGAGTGCGAGTGAGATACGCATGTGTATGTGTGACCCAGGTGGATGGAGAGTTTGAGAGAGGGGGAAGAGCTCCGAGATGACATAGTGGTGCGTGAGAGAGTTACAGTCAAAGATCCAAGGAATTTGTGTGCGTACGATGAGTGCACCCAAGATATCTAGCTTGGACTAGCTAGAGTATCATACATAGTGTGCGAGAGAGACCCTATGATGGTGTATATATGCATGTGAACTAGAAAGACCCCCCCCCCCACACACACACACAAAGAGAGAGAGATGGAGAGAAAGGGAAAGGGACAAACAAGGTTCCTCTCAACCGGCGGCGACACCGGTGTACACGTGTGCTGGTGTGTGTTGTGTGCTGGGTGTGCGCGAGTGCATCCTTCTGTGCATGCCGCCGCACAGTGGTGAATTGTGCACGAGTGCGTCCTTCGCGCGCAAGAAGTTTGTCATCAATGCGCCCTCAATTTACTAGCGTACGGGGTGCTACCCCGAGTGGTTTCAACTTTGTTTACTTCACCGTGTGTCAGATGGGCCTCTGGTTTACTTATTTTCACCCACTGCCACATGGGCCAGCACACGAAGATACAGAACACGAGCTGACAAGGCAACATGTGGATTGGTTGACCGGTCAACTAAACAATATACGGAGCTATTCGCTAACACAGTGAGCGTATAATCCGTCGGTATAGAGAGTTCGATTGAGAGGGGAGGCATGTGAGAGATAGCAGAGAGAGAGAGAAAGAGCTACTCCCTCCATTCGATAATGTAGTTCCAACATTTTTTTAAGTCAAACTTTTGAAACTTTGACCAAGTTTATAAAGAAAATACTTATATCTACAATACCAAAGATAAATGATAGTATGAAGTAAGTACATGTTGTGATGAATCTAATGATCATTCCAGATGAATGTTTTTCTCCACATATACCTGGTCAAACATTTCTGAGGTTTGACTTTTCAAAACATCCATATGCTTATGGACATGACAGAGTCCCTAACAAGAGAGAGAGAGTGAGTGAAAAAAGTGTGTGTGCGTGTGTGAAAGAGACATGGACAACACACGATAAAAGTACAGAAAAAGCGTGCTTGTCTTATGCAAACATATCACACATGCATCTTCGACAACGGAGGCAAGATGAGGAGATAGTGTGTGGTTGTTTGGAACCGAGAGAGCAAGACCCCTAGCACGTGGCCAAGAGGGGTGTGACAAACAAGGGAGAGAGGTCGAGAGAGACGTACGGAGAAAATGCATACATGGGGAGGAGAGAGTGTATGTTTGTCATAGAGAGATCCCCTGGAGATTGTGATGGGACTACATGGGTGGGAGATCGAGTGACAAGGTGTGTGCGCGATAGAAGATGCCCCGAGAGATATCGAGATAGACGTATGGATGGAAGGAGACAATACGTGTGTTCCCGATGGCTAGTAAGAGATAATCATACTTAGGAGGGGGGAGTGCTTGCGCCTATGATGGATTGAGGGATTATGGTACTTAGGGGGGTGCGTGTCACATGGGGAGAGAACAAGGGCGGAGAGTGTTGGATGGGTCTATATGTATAGCGCGAGTGAGACATGTGTATGTGTGAACCAGGAGATATAAGGCCAGTTTGGCTTGCATCCAGAGCATCTTTTGCCTGGCCTAGGGTTGTGGCTGGATTTCATGCACACTTGTTTGGTTGCTACCCTGTGAAAAAGAAAGCCCGCCTGGCCTGGGTTCCCTTGCACTTTAATTAGCCTGGCTGAACTCCAGACACTGCAAGTAGCCTAGCCCAGGCGACCGATTTTGAACGCCTGGCCATGCCTGGTCGTGTGGCCACGAGGCTAACAGTAACATGGATGGATATTAGCATTAAATAATTGATGCATGGATTGATTGATGGGACGTTGATGTTTTGCCTGGCCCAGGCATGAACCAAACGCTTCAGCACCACACAAGCCTGGCCAGGCATAAATATTTTACATCTCACGTCCACACCAGGCAGTACCGGCCATCAAGGCATGAGGGTCAGGTCACGAACCAAACTGACCAATAAAGTTTGAGAGAGATTGAGGAGCCCCGATAAGGCTGAGTGGTGCGTCAGATAGCTGAGAGGGGGAAAGAGATATTCCATCCGCTCGATAATGCAGTGCATGTATATTTTTTAGAAGTCAAACTTTGGAAACTTTGATCAGGTTTACGCAAATGTTATTTATATCTACAATACCAAAGATACATCATGCAAAACTACATCTCATGGTGAATCTATTGGTATATGTTTGCCGTACTAGATGTAATTCTTTTTATCCACGTACATGGTCAAACTTTGTGATGTTTGACTTTTCAATAACTCTATATGCTATGGACCGAGGAGAGTGCCTCAGTCGAGACAGATCAAGTGCGTGTGAAGGAGAATGAGTAAGTGTGCAAAAAGAGTATGTGTGTGAAAGAGAAAGTGACAACAAATGATAAATTAGAGAGAGTGTGTGTTTTTTCGTTTCTTATGCGAACATATCACGCATGCATCTCCGAGATGGAAAAGCGAGGCGAGGAGATACACGAAGATAGCTAGTGTGTGATTGTTTGCAACGGAGAGAGACACCCCTGTAGCACATGTCCAATAGAGGTGTGGCCAACAAGGAACAAAGGTCGAGAGGGACACATGGATGGCATGGACGCATGGGGAGGGAGAGAGGGTGTGTTTGTGCTAGAGAGATCCCGTCGAGATCGTGAGGGGACTATATGGGTGGGAGATCGAGGGAGTGCGTGCGCGATAGGAAGATGCCTCGAGAGAAATCGAGATAGACCATGCACATGTTTGTGATGGAGAATAAGATTAGCTAGTCATATACATATAGGGGGGACTGCGTGTGCCTACAATTGAGTGAGAGACCATCATACTTGGCTAGCTAGGCACGAGATTGTGTGTGTGCGCGTGTGAGATGGAGAGAGAACGAGGGGGAGAGATAGAGTTTTAGATGGGCCTATCGAGTGCGAGTGAGATACGCATGTGTATGTGTGACCCAGGTGGATGGAGAGTTTGAGAGAGGGGGGAAGAGCTCCGAGATGACATAGTGGTGCGTGAGAGAGTTACAGTCAAAGATCCAAGGAATTTGTGTGCGTACGATGAGTGCACCCAAGATATCTAGCTTGGACTAGCTAGAGTATCATACATAGTGTGCGAGAGAGACCCTATAGATGGTGTATATATGCATGTGAACTAGAAAGACCCCCCCCCCACACACACACAAGGAGAGAGAGATGGAGAGAAAGGGAAAGGGACAAACAAGGTTCCTCTCAACCGGCGGCGACACCGGTGTACACGTGTGCTGGTGTGTGTTGTGTGCTGGGTGTGCGCGAGTGCATCCTTCTGTGCATGCCGCCGCACAGTGGTGAATTGTGCACGAGTGCGTCCTTCGCGCGCAAGAAGTTTGTCATCAATGCGCCCTCAATTTACTAGCGTACGGGGTGCTACCCCGAGTGGTTTCAACTTTGTTTACTTCACCGTGTGTCACATGGGCCTCTGGTTTACTTATTTTCACCCACTGCCACATGGGCTAGCACGCGAAGATACAGAACACGAGCTGACAAGGCAACATGTGGATTGGTTGACCGGTCAACTAAACAATATACGGAGCTATACGCTAACACAGTGAGCGTATAATCCGTCGGTATAGAGAGTTCGATTGAGAGGGGAGGCCTGTGAGAGATAGCAGAGAGAGAGAGAAAGAGCTACTCCCTCCATTCGATAATGTAGTTCCAACATTTTTTTAAGTCAAACTTTTGAAACTTTGACCAAGTTTATAAAGAAAATACTTATATCTACAATACCAAAGATAAATGATAGTATGAAGTAAGTACATGTTGTGATGAATCTAATGATCATTCCAGATGAATGTTTTTCTCCACATATACCTGGTCAAACATTTCTGAGGTTTGACTTTTCAAAACATCCATATGCTTATGGACGTGACAGAGTCCCTAACAAGAGAGAGAGAGAGTGAGTGAAAAAAGTGTGTGTGCGTGTGTGAAAGAGACATGGACAACACACGATAAAAGTACAGAAAAAGCGTGCTTGTCTTATGCAAACATATCACACATGCATCTTCGACAACGGAGGCAAGATGAGGAGATAGTGTGTGGTTGTTTGGAACCGAGAGAGCAAGACCCCTAGCACGTGGCCAAGAGGGGTGTGACAAACAAGGGAGAGAGGTCGAGAGAGACGTACGGAGAAAATGCATACATGGGGAGGAGAGAGTGTATGTTTGTCATAGAGAGATCCCCTGGAGATTGTGATGGGACTACATGGGTGGGAGATCGAGTGACAAGGTGTGTGCGCGATAGAAGATGCCCCGAGAGATATCGAGATAGACGTATGGATGGAAGGAGACAATACGTGTGTTCCCGATGGCTAGTAAGAGATAATCATACTTAGGAGGGGGGGAGTGCTTGCGCCTATGATGGATTGAGGGATTATGGTACTTAGGGGGGTGCGTGTCACATGGGGAGAGAACAAGGGCGGAGAGTGTTGGATGGGTCTATATGTATAGCGCGAGTGAGACATGTGTATGTGTGAACCAGGAGATATAAGGCCAGTTTGGCTTGCATCCAGAGCATCTTTTGCCTGGCCTGGGGTTGTGGCTGAATTTCATGCACACTTGTTTGGTTGCTACCCTGTGAAAAAGAAAGCCCGCCTGGCCTGGGTTCCCTTGCACTTTAATTAGCCTGGCTGAACTCCAGACACTGCAAGTAGCCTAGCCCAGGCGACCGATTTCGAACGCCTGGCCATGCCTGGTCGTGTGGCCACGAGGCTAACAGTAACATGGATGGATATTAGCATTAAATAATTGATGCATGGATTGATTGATGGGACGTTGATGTTTTGCCTGGCCCAGGCATGAACCAAACGCTTCAGCACCACACAAGCTTGGCCAGGCATAAATATTTTACATCTCACGTCCACACCAGGCAGTACCGGCCGTCAAGGCATGAGGGTCAGGTGACGAACCAAACTGACCAATAAAGTTTGAGAGAGATTGAGGAGCCCCGATAAGGCTGAGTGGTGCGTCAGATAGCTGAGAGGGGGAAAGAGATATTCCATCCGCTCGATAATGCAGTGCATGTAAATTTTTTAGAAGTCAAACTTTGGAAACTTTGATCATGTTTACGCAAATGTTACTTATATCTACAATACCAAAGATACATCATACAAAACTACATCTCATGGTGAATCTATTGGTATATGTTTACCGTACTAGATGTAATTCTTTTTATCCACGTACATGGTCAAACTTTGTGATGTTTGACTTTTCAATAACTCTATATGCTATGGACCGAGGAGAGTGCCTTAGTCGAGACAGATCAAGTGTGTGTGAAGGAGAATGAGTAAGTGTGCAAAAAGAGTATGTGTGTGAAAGAGAAAGTGACAACAAATGATAAATTAGAGAGAGTGTGTGTTTTTTCGTTTCTTATGCGAACATATCACGCATGCATCTCCGAGATGGAAAAGCGAGGCGAGGAGATACACGAAGATAGCTAGTGTGTGATTGTTTGCAACGGAGAGAGACACCCCTGTAGCACATGTCCAATAGAGGTGTGGCCAACAAGGAACAAAGGTCGAGAGGGACACATGGATGGCATGGACGCATGGGGAGGGAGAGAGGGTGTGTTTGTGCTAGAGAGATCCCGTCGAGATCGTGAGGGGACTATATGGGTGGGAGATCGAGGGAGTGCGTGCGCGATAGGAAGATGCCTCGAGAGAAATCGAGATAGACCATGCACATGTTTGTGATGGAGAATAAGATTAGCTAGTCATATACATATAGGGGGGACTGCGTGTGCCTACAATTGAGTGAGAGACCATCATACTTGGCTAGCTGGGCACGAGATTGTGTGTGTGCGCGTGTGAGATGGAGAGAGAACGAGGGGGAGAGATAGAGTTTTAGATGGGCCTATCGAGTGCGAGTGAGATACGCATGTGTATGTGTGACCCAGGTGGATGGAGAGTTTGAGAGAGGGGGGAAGAGCTCCGAGACGACATAGTGGTGCGTGAGAGAGTTACAGTCAAAGATCCAAGGAATTTGTGGGCGTACGATGAGTGCACCCAAGATATCTAGCTTGGACTAGCTAGAGTATCATACATAGTGTGCGAGAGAGATCCTATAGATGGTGTATATATGCATGCGAACTAGAAAGACCCCCCCCCCACACACACACACAAAGAGAGAGAGAGAGATGGAGAGAAAGGGAAAGGGACGAACAAGGTTTTTGTGTCGTATGCGTGCGACAGAATTGAAGATTGTCGGAGAGAGAGAGAGAGAGAGAGAGAGAGAGAGAGAGAGAGAGAGAGAGAGAGAGAGAGAGAGAGAACAGGACTCCGGGAGAGGGGGAGGTCGCGTTTTATGCATCAAAGACTGATATAAACCATGTTTCGATATAAACTTGCGTTCAAATATTTAAATTGGAGAACATGTTGTCTGCAATCCACACATGAACGGATATATGCGTATATCAAACAAGTTCATTAATTTGACTTTCAACATGTTTATGGAGTACTATAATACTGTACAACATGCTACTCGATTGAGGTGTTCAATTTTGGATTTAGTTCACTATTTTAACCTATTGAACGAGCTATTTCATTGAATCGAGATATTTCATTTTGGGTTTGATTCGCGTTTTTGAGTGGGTTAACTATTTGTCATATAGTAAATCGCTAGCAACGAGCATGTAAAAACACATTACTCCCGAGCATCATCTCTCCATCTAAAAAAGAAGTGGCAACCTAATATTTCAAAATTTGATCCGAACCGACTTGGTAAGGTAGACGTGGATTCTCATTCTCCCAAAATTTGAACGAACCATTAAACATCATCTCTGCTCGGTGGAATTCGCCCGAGCAAATAAATGGGAGACGCGAAATTACCGTCCTATGTGGGACACGCATCAATTGGCCCGTTGTACATCAAGGGTAGGTTCGTAACTTCATCCAAGCGCGCCTTCTCCTTGGCCGAAATGACATGTGCCGAATAATTCATAAACCACGGTCGGCAAAACACATTCGCCTTGCCCGAAATAGCTCGCGCCCACTATTTCAAAACACGCTCTCCTCGCCCGAAATCACTCGCGCCCACTATAGTTTAAAACGCGCCCTCCTCGCCTGAAATAGCTCCCTCCCACTATTTGGGGAGAAGCAAAGTTACGCTACTATCCCTGACCCTCAGTACACAGACCCAAGCCGAGAAGCCTATAGGCAAGGTGCAACGACCATACCTCAAACAGTCTGACCTCTGTGCTCTGGTGTCATCCTTGGATCAGTAATGCTGACACCACATAGTACTTCGAAGGATTTATAACAGAGTAGCAATCACACACTTATTACATCGATGTCTCAAAGAGAACTTATTACAATAAATATGGCTTAAGGCCATCTAATAACGATAACAGCGGAAGGCTTGGAAGATAAGTGAGTCCATCAACTCCAACGTCATCACTGAGTATAGAACCACGACCTAAAAGGCACCTTACTCGTCGTCTGAAAAGTCTGCAACATGAAACGTTGCAGCCCGAAAACGGGTCAGCACATGGAATATGCTGGCAATGTAACACATAGAGAGTAATGAATGATTAAGCCTATACTACATGCATATATGGCTGGTGGAAAGCTCTATGGTTACAGTTTTGCGTAAAGCCAATTTTTCCGTACTTCAAAGGAATAAAATTATTTAACTATCATGGTGGTTGTTAAACATTGAGAATGGTTGACAGCATCCTCAATCCCAATTAATAATAATCAACATTAGAAACCCAACAATATTAATTTAGAAGTAACATGATGAGATTCACATGATATCCAAGTACTAGAAACTCAAAACGTCCATAACTGGGGACACGGCTAACCATGATTAGTTTGTACACTCTGCAGAGGTTTGCGCACTTTTCCCCAAAGGACTCGATCGCCTCCGTTTGATTTCTCGCACTACATGGTGTTTGAGAAACGGATGACTGAGACACAGTCTTTCAGAAGCGCTAGCACCTTATGACGGATAGACCGGTACACCTACTTTCCCCTACATCTGCTAGTCTACCCTGTAAGAGTTCGCACGACTTAATCAACTATGCCAGAGCCCATAATGGCTTGTGGCTGCACACGGAAGTTACTAGCATGAATGATCTTATGACCCCTTTGAGCCTGGGTGGCGGTCCAAAGAAAAACAGGCAAGTCCTGATAGAAACCAGGTGCCTCAATCCACCCAGATGTGTGTTTAAGTTGCCACCTTAGATAAAACCATTAATTAACAATACTCACATCTGTCATGGATATCACTCACCCAATCCACGTCTACTAGCATAGCATGGCATAATAAGCAAACGTAGAAGTAACTCCCAAAGGTTTCATAAGTAAAACAGGTAATAGGTACTACCTCAACTACTTCCCATCCCACAGTTTTAAACAGACCCTAATCATGCAATGTGTGAGGATTGGTCTAATGCAATAAAAACTGGGCAATTAGAAGGTATGATCAAAGTGTTACTTGCCTTGCTGAGGATCCGCGAAACCTAGAGCTTCGAAATAACAGGCGGCGCACTCCGGGTGATCTATCGCAGACAAACAACAAGCATACAATAAGTACTCATCTAATACAAAGGTTTCATAAATAAACAGGTAATAGGTACTACCTCAACTACTTCCCATCCAACAATTTAAATTAGATCCTAATCATGCAGTGTTTGAGGATTGATCTAATGCAATAAAACTGGGTAGTAAAAGAGGTATGATCAAAGTGTTACTTGCCTTGCTGATGATCCGCGAAACCTAGAGATTCGAAGTAATAGGCGGCGCACTCCGGGTGTTCTATCGCAAACAAACAACAAGCATACAGTAAGTAGTCATCTAATGCACAGGTAAAACTCAAATAAGAGATCTAACCAGAAAGTTCAACTTAAGAACTCTGGTTTGCAAAAAGAATCAAATCGAACGAAGCAACGAAAGTCAAACGGTGAAAGAAAACAACTTCGTTCTAGTAATCTGGATCTAAGTCAAATTTTACAGTAGGAAAAACTTGTTTAAGTTGATTAATCGGATAGAGGGTTTCGAGACGAACTCCGGGCGCTTGAATCGCCTGATTCCGATAAACGAGCGAAAAGTTCTACTAAAACGAAAATCGGATCAGACATCACGATCAGAAAATAACCGCGGAAAATCCGACGAAAAAGAAAAAACGACGAACGGATTAATTCGTTAATTAACCTAATCCGAAATTAATAAAATAAATAAAATAATAAAATAATCAAAAACGAAAAAAATCAAAAATAAAACCGACGAAAACCAATCGGTTTTTTTTTAAACCAGCACGGATTTCGAGGCAGCGACGAACCTCGGGCGACGCGCGGCTCCGGCGGCGGCGGGCGCTGGCGCGGGCGGCGGCTAGGGTTTTGGGCGGGTGGGCTCGGGCGGCGGCTGACAGGCCTGGGGCTCGGGTGCGGCGCTATTTAAAGGCGTCCCCCGGGAGGAGTCCCGCTCGGGCACGGCCCAAGGTCGGTTTCTTTTTTTAAATAATTACGCTTGGAAGAAAAATAAAAAGAAATACTAAACGGAGTCCAAAAATCCCGAAATAAATTTTCCCGGGCTTCTAAAATCGAGCCCGACAAAGTGAACATTTATTTGGGCCCTAAATGCAATTTTGAAAAATGCCTATTTTTCCTAAATTCAAATAAAATATCGAAAAACTCCGAAATAAATTCTTATTTGATTTTATTCTTAAATCCTCAATATTTCTATATTTTGGGAAAGTCCTTTTATTCCCTCTCTCATGTTTTTCTAATAGAAATAATTGATGATAAAATAAATAAAATCAAATGATCCTATTCTCAAAATTTGAGAAAACTCAAATATGAAAATAATGAAATCCCCAACTCTCTTCGTGGGTCCTTGAGTTGCTTAGGATTTTTATAGGATCAAAACCAAAAGCAAATAAAATATGATATGCATGATGATCTAATGTATAACAATCCAAATTGAAAATTTGGGATGTTACAAACCTACCCCCCTTAAGATGAATCTCGCCCTCGAGATTCGGGTTGGCTAGAAAATAGGTGAGGGTGGTCCTTGAGCAAATCCTCCTCTCGCTCCCAGGTGGCTTCATCCTCCGTGTGGTGGCTCCACTGAACCTTGCAAAACTTGATAACCTTGCTGCGAGTGACTCGGCTCGCAAACTCGAGAATCTCAACTGGTTTCTCCTCATAGGTCAAATTGTTATCCAACTGAATTGCTTCCAATGGCACTGTGTCTCTCAAAGGTATGTCAGCCATCTCCGCGTGGCACTTCTTCAACTGCGAAACATGGAACACATCGTGAACTCCTGACAATCCTTCGGGTAATTCCAACTTGTAGACCACTTCTCCCATACGCTCCAAAACTCGATATGGTCCTACAAATCATGGTGCTAACTTTCCCTTAACTCCAAAACGCTCAATTCCTCGAAGTGGAGATACTCGGGGATAAACCCTGTCTCCGACTTCGTAAACTGTCTCCTTGCGTTTAGAATCTGCATAACTCTTCTGCCTGGACTGGGGTACCTTGAGCCTATCGCGAATCAACTTCACCTTCTGTTCAGACTCCTTAATCAAATCAGGTCCAAACAACTGGCAGTCTCCAACTTCGTCCCATGATAATGGTGTCCTGCACCTCCTTCCGTACAAAGCTTCAAAAGGGGCCATCTTCATACTGGTCTGATAGCTGTTATTGTAAGAGAACTCTGCATATGGCAAATTGTCGTCCCAACTAGATCCATAGTCTAGCGCACAAGCTCTCAGCATATCTTCCAAAATCTGATTGACTCTCTCGGTCTGTCCATCTGTCTGCGGATGAAAAGTTGTACTGAATTCTAGCCTGGTACCCAAAGTCTCATGCAACTTTTTCCAGAACTTTGAGGTAAACTGGGTTCCTCTATCTGATACGATACTCCTCGGAACTCCATGCAGACATACGATCCTGGTCATGTATATCTTTGCCAACTTAGCACTGGTGTAGGTGGTCTTTACTGGGATGAAATGAGCTACCTTCGTCAATCGATCAACTACAACCCAGATCGAGTCATAGCCGGAACGAGTCCTTGGTAATCCCGTGATAAAATCCATGCTTAACTTATCCCACTTCCATTCGGGTATCGGCAATGGCTGCAACAATCCTGCTGGCTTCTGATGCTCTGCCTTTACTCTCTGACATACATCACAAACTGCTACATACTCCGCAATATCCTTCTTCATTCCGGTCCACCAGAAAGTATCCTTCAAATCCAAATACATCTTGGTATTTCCTGGGTGAATCGAATAGGGTGAATCATGTGCCTCTTGCAGAATCAACTTTCTGATCCCCGGGTCATTGGGCACATAGACACGGTCTTCAAACCATAGGGTATCATGCTCATCCTCACGAAATCCCTTAGCTTTTCCTTCGTTCATTTTCTCCTTTATAGTGGCAATCTCCTTGTCAGTCTTCTGAGCTTCTCTGATTCTATCCATCAAAGTTGTCTGAATTTCCAATGCTGCTACATAGCCTCTCGGAACTATTTCCAAACATAGTTCATGAAGATCCTCGGCTAACTCCTTTGGTATTTCTCCCGTCATTAGTGTATTGACATGGCTCTTACGGCTCAATGCGTCAGCTACTACATTAGCCTTTCCGGGATGATAATGCAATCTCATATCATAATCCTTGATAATCTCCAACCATCTCCTTTGTCTGAGATTCAACTCCTTCTGCGTGAAAATGTACTTCAAACTCTTGTGATCCGTGTACACCTCACAATGATAGCCAATGAGGAAATGTCTCCATGTCTTTAATGCATGCACTACGGCTGCTAACTCCAAATCATGTGTGGCATAATTCAATTCGTGTAGCTTCAGTTGTCGTGAAGCGTATGAAACAACTCTTCCCTCTTGAATAAGTACCGCTCCAAGTCCTCGACGTGAAGCGTCGCAATATACCTCATAATCCTTGGTCTGATCTGGCAAAACTAACACTAGTGAGGTAACCAAACGTTGCTTCAATTCCTGGAAGCTAGCCTCACACTCCTCAGTCCATACAAACTTAGTATCCTTCTTCAGCAACTCCGTCATAGGCTTTGCAATCTTCGAGAAGTTCTCAATAAATCTCCGGTAGTATCCTGCGAGTCCAAGAAAACTCCGGATCTCTCCAACTGTTGTTGGTGCTTCCCAATTGGTCACAGTGATAACCTTTGTGGGATCAACTGCTATTCCTTCGATGGATATAAAGTGTCCGAGGAATCCTACTTCCTTCAACCAAAACTCACATTTGCTGAACTTGGCATATAGCTGATGTTCTCTGAGCTTCTCAAGTACCAATTGCAAATGTTCTTTATGCTCCTCTTCATTCTTCGAATAGACCAGAATATCATCAATGAACACCATGACGAACTTATCCAAAAACTCCATAAACACTTTGTTCCTCATGTTCATAAAATAGGCGGGTGCGTTAGTTAGTCCAAATGACATAACGGTATACTCATACAGTCCATATCTGGTGGTGAATGCTGTCTTGGGTATGTCCTGCTCCTGAATCTTCAACTGATGGTACCCTGATCGCAAATCGATCTTGGAAAACACTTTAGCTCCTTGCAATCGATCAAACAGATCATTGATCATCGGTAGTGGGTACTTGTTCTTGATCGTTACCTCGTTCAATCCGCGGTAATCAACAACCATCCTTAACGATCCATCCTTCTTCTCCACTAGAAGTACTGGTGATCCCCAAGGCGAAGAACTTGGGCGAATGTAACCTTTATCCAGTAACTCCTTAATCTGCTTTTTAATTTCCACCAAATCTTGTGCGGGCATCCTGTATGGTCTCTTTGATATTGGCCCTGTGCCTGGCAAAAGCTCAATCAAAAACTCAATGTCTCTATCCGGTGGCATGCCCGGCAACTCTTCTAGAAATACGTCAGGGAAATCCTTTATCAGTGGTACTTCCTCCTGCACAACTCCTGATAAGGAATTTACTTGTGTCCTGTTTGGCGCAAGCCGGGATACATACTTGATCCTTCTTCCTTGTGGCGTTGTAAGCAAAATTGTCTTACTGGCACAATCGATGTTTCCTCCATACATCGACAGCCAATCCATACCGAGAATTACATCCAAACCTTGAGATTCCAGAATAATTAAATCCGTTGGGAAAACATGTCGTCCTATACTTAATGGCACTTGAAAGCATCCTTGACTGGCCATGTACTCTGCTCCCGGTGAGCTTACTAGCATGGGTGTTTTGAGAACCCTAGTAGGCAGGCTATACTTTTCCACAAATACCCTTGATATGTATGAATGGGATGCACCAGTATCAAAAAGAACGAGTGCAGTAAATGACTTAACCAAAAACTTACCGATTACTGCATCAGGCTAGGCTTCAACCTCCTCCACATCCATGTGGTTCACCTGTCCCCTGTTGAAAGGGTTCGGCTTCTTTCCAGAGCTTCCATTGCCATTCTGGCCTTCAGGACATTCATTGGCATAATGTCCGGTCTTGGAACACTTGAAACAGGTGACTTGGCTCAGATCTCTCTTGGCTGGGGTTGATGGGGTGGTGCAGTTCTGGCCGTTGCTTCCTCCATTCCCATTACCATTCTTGGAGCCATTATGGTTGTATGAGCTACCTCCTCCATGGGTATGCTGAAAGTGAACTCCCGGTTTAGGGGTAAGATGGGGCTTCTGCTGAGCTCCTGGGTTATACTTCCCTTGTCCATACTTCCTCTTGCGGTTTTCAATCTGCTGCCGCTTTCCCTCAATCATTAGAGCACGATCTACCAACTCCTGGTAGTTGTTGAAACTTGCTACCATCAACTGCATACTCAGCTCGTCATTCAGTTCTTCCAGAAACTTCTCCTGTTTAGCTGCATCCGTAGCAACGTCATCTGGGGCATAACGTGCTAGCTTACTAAAATCATCCACATACTGGCCAACTGTCCATCCTCCTTGGCGCAAGTAGCGAAACCCACGCTTCTTCATGGCCATAGCTCCTGCTGAAACATGGGTTGTACGGAAAGCTTGCTGAGACTTATCCCATGTGACTGTGTCTACAGGGTAAGTGGCTGTAAAATTCTCCCACCATGCTGTTGTGGGTCCTTCAAGCTGATGTGCGGCAAACTTCACCTTTGCCTCATCTATACATCCTGCAGTGGTCAACTCCCTCCCTGTCTTGCGGAGCCAATCATCTGCTACAATCGGCTCGGTGCTACTGGAAAACACCGACAGATTCAGCCTAAGGAAACAGGTCAAGTGATCAACTGGTGGTGGTGGCGGTGGGTTGTTCTGGTTCTGGACTAACAACTGCATCAAGGCAATCTGCTGCTGGATCAACTGAGTGAGCTCCGGTGGGAAAGCAAATCCATTGTCACGTCTCGGAGGCATCTGAGGGTTTAGAAAAGATGAGAAATAAGAATAGAATGATGTCTAAAGAGAAAACACTACCCAAATGCACATGAGACAAATGCACACAAAATCACTTCATTCAATCAAACAAGGGCATACAATTGGTCTAGAACTATCGCAAAAGTGCATGGACTATAATATTTACATGGTGGAACACTACTACTATTATGGTGGTCTATTTAGAAAAACTGGTCTGATGAAGACTCCATGACATCTGCTCCAGCTTCATCTTCGAAGTCATCATCACTAGGATCGGAATTGGTTTCGTTGATGATGATGTAGTTATCTGGACAGGTGCAATCTTCACCTTCTCCTCCGGGTGCTGAATTCCCCATGAGTTCTTCAATCTTCTCCTTAAGATCGCCGTTTTGTCTCACTAGAGCTACAATCTCATCCATGTAGTCCTTGCGAGTGGTCTTCAGTTCTCCCTCTAGCTCAATAATCTTGGCTTTTGCCTTCTTCAACTCCGTCATGTCTGCGCACATCTGGTTCTCCTGGCGTCGAATGTGCTGGTTTAACTCCTGGATGAAGGTTGCAATGGATCTATCCTTCTTAGTGCTAACTATCTCCCATTGTTCGTCTCGGCGTCCGCAAATCTGGTAAATAGTGTCCTTGAGGTCTTCTTGGTAAACTTCTCCAATGCATCCCATGGTGATATGAGCTGCCATGATCTCTCCCAGACTCCATGTTGGTGCATTGAAAACACACTCTATGGGCTCCGTGATTGGCGCGAACGTCCTTCCTGGAACTAGAGCTTGAATCTTCCAACGCTCCTCTTCGGGTAAAGTGGCGTTGTAGGTCCCGGTGAAGCTTGGTATTCCAATGTTGAGGTACCTAGTGACTTCCTTCAAATGTCGTCCAAAAGGTGTATCCTCATCCGGCTCGGTGAACTTGATCCTCGCTTCCGTCATCCTAAAAGAGTAGAAAAGATGAGGAGTCAGAAATGAGAAGAGAGCAGTGAACTAGGGCTTTAGCTTAGTGGTCGTGTCCTACAGTCAACCTGGCTCTTATACCATCTCTGTAGCGACCAGACCTCAAACAGTCTGACCTCTGTGCTCAGGTGTCATCCCTGGATCAGTAATGCTGACACCACACAGTACTTCGAAGGATTTATAACAGAGTAGCAATCACACACTTATTACATCGATGTCTCAAAGAGAACTTATTACAATAAATATGGCTTAAGGCCATCTAATAACGATAACAGCGGAAGGCTTGGAAGATAAGTGAGTCCATCAAGTCCAACGGCATCACTAAGTATAGAACCACGACCTAAAAGGCACCTTACTCGTCATCTGAAAAGTCTGCAACATGAAACTTTGCAGCCCGAAAACGGGTCAGCACATGGAATATCCTGGCAATGTAACACATAGAGAGTAATGAATGATTAAGCCTATACTACATGCATATATGGCTGGTGGAAAGCTCTATGGTTACAGTTTTGCATAAAGCCAATTTTTCCCTACTGCAAAGGAATAAAATTATTTAACTATCATGGTGGTTGTTAAACATTGAGAATGGTTGACAGCATCCTCAATCCCAATTAATAATAATCAACATTAGAAACCCAACAATATTAATTTAGAAGTAACATGATGAGATTCACATGATATCCAAGTACTAGATACTCAAAACATCCATAACCGGGGACACGGCTAACCATGATTAGTTTGTACACTCTGCAGAGGTTTGCGCACTTTTCCCCACAAGACTCGATCGCCTCCGTTTGATTTCTCGCACTACATGGTGTTTGAGAAACGGATGACCGAGACACAGTGTTTCAGAAGCGCTAGCACCTTATGACGGATAGACCGGTACACCTACTTTCCCCTACATCTGCTAGTCTATCCTGTAAGAGTTCGCACGACTTAATCAACTATGCCAGAGCCCATAATGGCTTGTGGCTGCACACGGAAGTTTCTAGTTTGAATAATCTCATGATCCCTTTGAGCCTGGGTGGCGGTCCAAAAAGAAACAGACAATCCTGGAATACCTAGGTGCCTCAATCCACCCAGATGTGTTTTTAAGTTGCCACCTTAGATAAACCATTAATTAACAAACTCACATCTGTCATGGATATCACTCACCCAATCCACGTCTACTAGCATAGCATGGCATAATAAGCAAACGTAGAAGTAACTCCCAAAGGTTTCATAAATAAACAGGTAATAGGTACTACCTCAACTAATTCCCATCCCACAATATAAATTAGATCCGAATCATGCAGTGTTTGAGGATTGATCTAATGCAATAAAACTGGGTAGTAAAAGAGGTATGATCAAAGTGTTACTTGCCTTGCTGATGATCCACGAAACCTAGAGATTCGAAGTAATAGGCGGCGCACTCCGGGTGTTCTATCGCAAACAAACAACAAGCATACAATAAGTACTCATCTAATGCACAGGTAAAACTCAAATAAGAGATCTAACCAGAAAGTTCAACTTAAGAACTCTGGTTTGCAAAAAGAATCAAATCGAACGAAGCAACGAAAGTCAAACGGCGAAAGAAAACAACTTCGTTCTAGTGATCTGGATCTAAGTCAAATTTTACAGTAGCAAAAACTTGTTTAAGTTGATTAATCGCATAGAGGGTTTCAAGAAGAAACTCCGGGCGCTTGAATCGCCTAATTCCGATAAACGAGCGAAAAGTTATACTAAGACGAAAATCGGATCAGAAATCGCGATCAGAAAATAACCGCGGAACGGATTAATTCATTAATTAACCTAATCCGAAAATAATAAAAAAAACCGAAAATAAAACACACGAAAAGCAATCGGTTTTTTTAAAACCAGCACGGATTTCGAGGCGGTGGTGAACCTCGGGCGACGCGCGGCTCCGGCGGCGGCTAACGGGCCTGGGGCTCGGGTGCGACGCTATTTAAAGATGTCCCCCGGGCGGAGTCCCGCTCGGGCACGGCCCAAGGTCTGTTTTTTTTTAAATAATTACGTTCGGAAGAAAAATAAAAAAAATACTAAACTGACTCCACAAATCCCGAAATAAATTTTGCCGGGCTTCTAAAATCAAGCCCGACAAAGTGAACATTTATTTGGGCCCTAAATGCAATTTTGAAAAACGCATATTTTTCCTAAATTCAAATAAAATATCGAAAAACTCCGAAATAAATTCTTATTTGATTTTATTATTAAATCCTCAATATTTCTATATTTTGGGAAAGTCATTTTATTCCCTCTCTCATGTTTTTCTAATAGAAATATTTGATGATAAAATAAATAAAATCAAATGATCCTATTCTCAAAATTTGAGAAAATTCAAATATTAAAATAACGAAATCCCCAACTCTCTCCGTGGGTCCTTGAGTTGCTTAGGATTTTTATAGGATCAAAACCAAAAGAAAATAAAATATGATATGCATGATGATCTAATGTATAACATTCCAAATTGAAAATTTGGGATGTTACACAAGGGTAGAACTGTAACTCCCCCTCACATTTTAGACAAATGCGTCAGTAAGACATGGTTCTACTCCCCTCCCAACCCCCCCCCCCCCCCCCGACCGCCCCCATTCATACCTCGTGGGCGCCAAATCACCTTCTCCCCGGGAAGCTCCCTTCTCCCGAGCCGCGAAACCTCATCCCCACCTCCATGGCGCCCCCACCGCACAAATTTCACAGCCGCCCTCCTCCCTAATGCTGGAGACACTGTCCATTTGACGTCGTGCACTGGGCCGTGTGCCTCTTACTCCGTGCTGCTAGTGCTGCCTCGACGACGGCCGCGTGAACCGTACCGGAGCCGATTCACCCCAGCCGTTGTTCACGGCGCCGGAGCGGCTCCAACTTCGGATCCGTCCAGAGTCCTGGCATTGCTTCGGCGTAGCCGTCGACCGTCGCGACATCGCTCTTTCCCTGTCGTCGGTCGCCACCACAACCATGCCGGCCTCACCGACTCAGCAGCTGAACCTGCCTACTTCACCATGCTGCCAGATAGGTCGCACCCTCATCTCAAATCACTTTATTTAGGCGTCAGTTGTCTGAATTTTTTTCTGGGCCAATCGATTTGCAATGGGAAGCAGCACCCCTCGAGGCGACGGAGCTCCTAGGCTGCCGGTTGGCTGGTGTCTAACGTAAGGGTGCGGGGCCGCAAGTTCGCCACGGAAGCAGCGCTTAGATGGCTATCTTTTAGAGTTGCGTGGGTTGAAGGTACTGCCGCCGCCAGATCTGGATGACGGAGAGCCTTTGTGGATTGGCCCGGGGGCGGCGCAACCACGGCAGTGCGGTGGGGCGGGGAGCGGGGTTTTGGCCAGGGCCACGGACGGTGGAGGCAGGCTGCTCTGCCGTTGGCCGCTGGCTCTTTGTGGAAGATTCCGAACATTGTTAGTCGGGAGGCACAAGACGGCCAGCCATCCGGCTAGATCGGACAGTACCAAAATAAAATAAAACCGTGTGACCCCAATTTAGTCTTCAGTCAACAGACGTGTGACAACTCTCGTACCTTGTTGTTGATCTCTTAGTGTATTTCTTCAGATCAAAGAGATATGTCATTCTTAACATTATGCGTTATCTGCATTTTCAGACACACCATCTTCCGACTCACCGCAGCTGCTCCAACAAGGGAAGCATACACCAAAAGGGAGCTATAGTCCCCACTCAACAGTTCCCTGCATCGAATGTGCGTGCCCGACATGCATAACCACAACAACTGCAGGGCCATCAACAAGTCAGCACATGATGCTCACTCCTATGGATGGCAGCCAGATAGGTTGACCCTCATCTTACTTGTGTGCAATATTTATGGCTTTGTTATTCATCTAAGCATGGAAAATAGATCATCACATTTCACTGTATATTCATGCTGATCTCTTACAGACCTTGTTTAGGAGTTAACGTTGTTCCATAGTTCAGCTAAGATACTTGTTCTTTAGGTAACAATGTTCCATAGTTATCATCCATCAGCCAATGCTATCCCACAGGCTGGTGATTATAGTATTATACCACTTCTAGTATTTCCTATGTTGTTCTTTAATACTGATAATAAGCAGATTCCAGTGGCCAAAGAACTAGTCCACTCCAGTCCAGCAAAATAATGTCAACTCCATTCTAAGAAGCGTGTGCGTATCCTCGCATCATGAAATTTTATAGCATTCTGATCATATTTTCTACATGTTTCTTACCCGTCTCTCTTTTAGAAAATAAGGTTAAACGATACAAGAATTCCTCCATTGGAATCGTATTCGAGGAAAATATCTTGCGGGAATTCTCTGTGCTCCAGTGATGATGTAAGTACCTATTGTATATCACTATATTTTTACATCGGCATGTATTTTGTTAATCAGCGTGAATCTAACCTTTATCTGATCTAAAATTAGTTGTAGCAAAATGTTAAAGGCGCCAATGTTGATTTTTGTAAGGAAAACTGCCTGGTAGTTTTGCGTACTGAGCTGCATGAATGTGCTATCTCATATCATGCACATTACTGAATCGTAGTGCTTCTCTGGTTGCCCAATCATTCATTGTGTCAATGTTGCTTTCGTATTACCTTGCCTGGCTCATGATAGCTGTGCCATATTGTGTTAATTTGGTGTAGGCTAGTTGCCCAAACGTTCGTTGTGTCAATGTTGCTTTCCTATTATCTGACTTGGCCAATGATAGCAATGCTAGTGTGTTAATTTTGTGCATGCTGCTGAAGATAAGAAGACAAACTCTGAAAACAGCAAGGCAACCCCATTGTTTATTTCCAGTAAATCTAGGCCAGGTAATATGGCAATAACTCATGATTAATCTGTTTGGTTCTCGTCCTAATTTATGTTAAGATGTAGTGGTCAAGACACTCTCCACTATCAATAATACAAGCCTGCCAAAATCACCATCTGAATCTGTTCAGTATCCTCTATCTCGAATGCAACGGAATAAATGTATTTTTGTGAACCAATTAATGGCTGAAGCAATGATGGAAATGGTGGATGAATTAGAGTTGCAGAGTCGTGCGACACAACAACTGATCAATGTTTTCAGAGACAATGTGGCAAAGCAGCAAGAACTTGCCCACATGCTTATGGGCGTCATCTGTGCTGAGGTTGCAGATTGTGACGTTGTAGATGGTTAGGTTCTCCTCATTTATTTGCACTGGCATCAATCTTTGATTGCCTAGTGGATGTAATTTCCTGTAATATATTCTGGATGTGCAACGTTATTCCTTGTATGCCGTACCTTTGCTCGTCATAATGGGCTCAAATTATCTAATTTGGCCTAAAGACATGAACGAACTTTAGTGGGCCCATTAAGTTAATGGGCCGTTACTAGGCCGAAAGTTATTGGTCAGCCCTCTTACCTCCCGGGTCGTTAACAGGCCGACATGGAAGTGGGCAACAGGTGGCCCCAATTTATTTCACGGTCCGTTAACAGGCCGTAACTAAATTTGGGCCACATATGGCCCAACTATACTATAGGCCTTTAGCAGGCCGAAATAGACAGCGGGCTTGTATTGGACCATGAAGAGCATGGGCCGCTAAGAGGCCGAAAGTCAGGTCGTATTGTAAACGGCCCAACTGTGTTGTGGGCCTTTAGCAGGCCGAAAGAGAAACCGGGCTGGTATTGGACCATGAAGGGCATGGGTCGTTAAGAGGCCAAAACTAAGGTCCGACTACAAATGGCCCAACTCATTTATGGTCCGTTAACAGGCCAAAAGGCACACAGGGCCGGGAATTGGCCCAACACTTAAGTGGGTCGCTAAAAGGCCAAAACTCAGGTCCGGCTACAATTGGCCCAACTGATTTATGGGCCGTTAACAGGCTGAAAGTGACACCGGGCCAGAAATTGGCCCAACACTTAAATGGGCCGCTAAAAGGCTTGAACTCAGGTCTGACTACAAATGGCCCATCAGATTTATGGGCCGTCAACAGGCTGAAAGACACACCGGGCCGGAAATTAGCCCAATATTTAAATGGGTCACTAAAAGGCCGAAAGATGTTCATCCCAAAAATTGGCCCATCCATTAAATGGGCCGTTAACAGGCCGAAATCTCATCGGGCCGATATTGAGCCCAAATATATAGTGGGCTGTTAACGGGCTCGAACTAACGATGGGCTGCAATGGTGTCAAATCTTTAACGGGCCGAATTGGCACATCTCGTATGGACCGTGGGCTTAAATGGACCTGACACAAGTAGACCTTATATGGGCCGGCCTGCTAATTTTTACCGGGCCGTCCTTTTTCACCGGAATGGGCCACTGTTGGGACGTGCCATGTGTCGACCTATCGTAGGCGCCTCCTGTCCAATGAGTGGATGACATCTGTCCGAACGATGAGCCGACACGTATTTCGTCTAGCCGATGATGATTTTACACGTCGAAAATCCCCATTGGTTGGGGTTATTAACGGTTTATCGGATCCAAAACCCGACCCTATATATTAACGGTGTTCTGTTACGGTGGATGCCACGTGTCGGTCACCCTTGACGAAAGCACATCTGTGACGCGTGATTTATCGTCATGGAAGTGGACACTTTCGTGATGATAATTTTGGTAATGTCATGGAACACTTCTACGACAGCACAGGTATGACTATCTTGATTCTGTCATAAATTTGTCATGGATGTACATGCATGACAAAAAATGCGACCTACTGTGACAAACACGTATCATCACGGAAGTGTATTTTTTTGTAGTGTATGATCTTGGAATAAATTACCATCCCGGTAAGGCTAATGTGGTTGCCGATGCCCTCCGTCGCAAGCATGCCAACCTGAACGCCCTGATGGAGTCCTTGCCTCCCGAACTCCAAGAAGAGATCTCTCAACTTAACCTGGTTATTGTTGAGGCTGACCTCGGCAATATATTGGAAGTCACCCCTACCCTCGAGGAAGAAATCCGAATGGCCCGGCTCGATGATGTCGTCCTGCAACACGATGTCAAACGTATGCAAGAAGGCAAGTCCTAGGATTTCATGAAGGATGAGCAAGGCACTCTAATGTTTTGAGGTCGGATTTGCGTACCTAAGCAAGCAGACCTGAGAAGGGAGATCTTGACCGAAGCACACGAATCTTCGTACTCGATTCACCCAGGTGGTACCAAGATGTATGAAGACCTTCGGCAGATATTTTGGTGGGATGGAATGAAGAAGGACATTGCCTATTTTGTCACTTGTTGCATCAGAAACAAGGTAAAGGCAGAAAATCAGAAACCCACCGGACTTCTCCAACCTTTACCAATTCCAGAATGGAAGTGGGACGATGTCTGCATGGATTTCATCACACGCCTACCAAAGACTCACCGTGGCAATGATGCAGTATGGGTTGTGGTGGACATGCTAACAAAGGTAGCTCACTTCATTCCCATCCGGACCACCTACCGAGCCGATCAACTCGCACATCTATACGTGTCCATAATCGTCAGTTTACATGGAATACTAATACGTCCATTTTGCATCATGTTTTCCTACTGTTATTTATGATGTTTTTATGCATAATAATGCTTTTTGTACTAATTCTAATGCCTTTTCTCTGATAATATACAAGGTACACACAAAGAGAGAGAATTCCGGCAGTTGGAAATTTGGACCTAGAAAAGCTACGTCAGCCCACCTATTATGCACAACTCCAAACAAGTTGAAACTTTACGGAGATTGTTTATGGAATATATGAGGAATATTGGAGCCAATAAGTACCAGAGGGGGCCCACCAGGTGGGCACAACCCACCTGGGCGTGCCAGGGAGCCCAAGCATGCCCTGGTCGGTTGTGCTCCCCTCGGCCCACCTTTGGTGCCCATCTTCTGGTATATAAGTCATTTTAACCTAGAAAAAATAAGGAGAGGACTTTTGGGACGGAGCGCCGCCGTCTCGAGGCGGATCTGGGGTAGGAGCACTTTTGCCCTCCGGCGGTGCGATTCCTTTGGGCAAACTTCCCTCCCGGAGGGGGAAAACATCGTCATCATCATCACCAACAACTCTCCCATCTTGGGGAGGGCAATCTCCATCAACATATTCAATAGCACCATCTCATCTAAAACCCTAGTTCATCTCTTGTGTTCAATCTTAGTACCGGAACTATAGATTGGTGCTTGTGGGTGACTAGTAGTGTTGATTACATATTGTAGTTGATTACTATATGGTTTATTTGGTGGGAGATTATATGTTCAGATCCAATATGCTATTTAATACCCCTCTGATCTTGAGCATGATTATCATTTGAGAGTAGTTACTTTTATTCTTGAGGTCATGGGAGAAATCATGTTGCAAGTAATCATGTGAACTTGATATGTGTTCAATATTTTGATAGTATGTATGTTGTGATTCCCTTAGTGGTGTCATGTGAACGTCGAATACATGACACTTCACCATATTTGGCCCTAAGGGAATGCACTGTGGAGTCATTGTTGTCTTCTTCCTGCATGCACGTGTAACAGGCCGAAGCATGGTCCTATAGTCCGTGCCTGGCTCTCCCATCCGAGGTCCACAATCTGCACTACAGAGCCAGCCAGATGAACAGCTTACAGTTAAGCGGGGCCCAACTTCTCCATGTGCATGCCGCTGTTGGTGATCTGGTTAGGTTGGAACATAGGTAGTTGATGCGACTTGAAGCTACGTCGGTATTTCCCTAAAGAGGAAGGGATGATGCAGCACAACGACGGTAAGTATTTCCCTCAGTGATGAAACCAAGGTTATCGAACCAGTAGGAGAACCTAGCAACACAACGTAAACAGTCCCTGCACAGAAATAGCAACTACTCGCAACCCGACGTGTTAAAGGGGTTATCAATCCCTTTTGGGTAATGGCGCCTCAAGATAGGCAAACGGGCCTGAGATAAAATTGTAGTACATTGATAGATCGAACGCCAAATAAAATAAATAAGAATAAAACGCAGCAAGGTATTTTTGTATTTTTGGTTTAATAGATCTAAAATAAAAGTAAAGGAAAAGTAGATCGCAAAGGCAAATAATATGAGAAAGAGACCCGGGGGCCGTAGGTTTCACTAGTGGCTTCTCTCGAGAAAAATAGCAAATGGTGGGTAAACAAATTACTGTTGGGCAATTTATAGAACTTCAAATAATCATGACGATATCCAGGCAATGATCATTATATAGGCATCACATCCAAGACTAGTAGACCGACTCCTGCCTGCATCTACTACTATTACTCCACACATCGACCGCTGTCCAGCATGCATCTAGTGTATTAAGTTCATGGAGAAACGGAGTGATGCAATAAGAGTGATCACATGATGTAGACAAGATCTATCTATGTAGATATAGACCCCATCGTTTTATCCTTAGTAGCAACGATACATACATGTCGGTTCCCCTTCTGTCACTAGGATCAAGCACCGTAAGATCGAACCCACTACAAAGCACCTCTTCCAATTGCAAGATAAATAGATCAAGTTGGCAAAACAAAACCCAAATATCGGAGAAGAAATACGAGGCTATAAGCAATCATGCATAAAAGAGACCAAAGAAGCTCAAATACTTTCATGGATATAAAAAGATAGATCTAATCATAAGCAATCATGCAAGAGTAAGAACTTCATTATTTCTTCCCATAGGCTTTTTAATAGTAGAATCCGCCAAGTACAAATTCAAAGAACATGATTCAATATCGATAAGACCAAGCACATCACATAAAGAGTTCGGGATTGAAGAAACACTAGAACCCAAGTTACACAAAGCAAAACACTCATAATTTTTAATATTGACTTTGATAGTATGTTCCCATTCATCATGCAATTTTCAAGGAATTGAAACTCCTAATTCCATTTTTTCTTCAAAAGCTTTCATCATAGCATCAACAATATGTTTAGTAAAAGCTTTATTTTGTTCATAAGCATGGGGTTAATTTATCATGGATTGCAACAAAGAAATACAATCAACCAAAGAGTAACTATCATAATTAAAGTCTTTGTAATCCAAAAGAGTGGGCATATCACTAGTTAATATTTTGACCTATTCAAACCCACTTTCATCAATTTTCTCAACAAGATTTTCACCCTCCGAATTATTGAGACACCTTCTAACTAAAGTTGACTCTTCTCTAGTCCCTTTTTCATCAATCTTAATTTTACTAAGCAAGGAATCAATATAAGAAACACCAATCATTTTAAGATCTTCATTAATTTTGCGAAAGTAATCACTAGAAAATGTTTTTTTCTAAAAATTCTCTTTTAGCTCGAAGCATAGCGGTTCTTTTCTTAATTTCATTCATAGACACATAAAGAGCTTTAATTGATTCATCAACCTTAGGCACAAAAATGTTCATCATGAGAAATTCTATCAACACATCTAGACAAATCATCAATCTTATTCAACTTTTCTTCTATGGAAGTGTTGAAAATGTTTTGCGTGTTGATAAATTCTTTAATATTATTCTCAAGATCAGAGGTGTTCCTATTATTGTAAGATTGATTTCCATAAGAATTACCATAATTATTAGAGGAATTACTAGGGAAAGGCCTAGGACTAAAATTACCTCTATAAGCATTGTTGTTGAAATTATTTGGAGAGATAAAATTCACATCTACGGCATCACTATTTTGCTCAATCAAAGTAGACAAAGGCATATCATTAAAATCAATAGGAGCACTTTTACTAGCAACCAATTTCATAAGAGCATCAAATTTTTCACTCAGAGAAGAGATTTCTTCAACCGAATTAACCTTTTCACTAGTAGGAGCTCTTTCGGTATGCCATTGTGAATAATTTTCCATGATATTATCAAGCAATTTGGTGGCTTCACCCAAAGTAATTTCCATAAAAGTACCACCCGCGGCGGAATCTAAAAGATTACGAGAAATAAAATTCAACCCTGCATAATTTTTTTTTATGATCATCCAAAGATTTAACCCATGAGTTGGGCAATTCCTTAGCATCATTTTCATCATCTCCCAAGATTGTGCAACATGTTCATGTTCAAGTTGCTTGAAATTCATGATTTTGGTTCTAAGGGAAATAATTTTTGCGGGCGGAAAATACTTAGTGATAAAAGCATCTTTGCACTTATTCCAAGAATCAATACTATTGCGAGGCAAAGAAGAGAACCAATTTTTTGTAGAATCACGCAAAGAAAACGGAAATAATTTCATCTTCACACATCATTGTCCACATCCTTTTTCTTTTGCATATCCCATAATTCCACGAAGGTATTAAGATGGGACGTGGCATCCTCATTAGGAGTACCGAAAAATTGATCTTTCATAACAAGATTCAGCAAAGCAGTATTAATATCACAAGACTCCGCACTAGTGGCGGGAGGAGCAATCGGAGTGTCGATAAAATCATTGTTGTTGGTATTTGAGAAATCACACAACTTGGTGTTCTCTTGAGTCATGATGACTATGCAACAAGATTGCAGTCAAAAAACACATCCGGAAAGAAAACGGCGAATGAAAAAGAGGGGCGAATAAAAATGACAAATTTTTGTGAAGTGGGGGAGAGGAAAACGAGAGGCAAATGGCAAATAATGTAAATTGCGAGGAGATGAGATTTGTGATTAGGAACCTGGTATATGTTGAAGATCCTCCCCGGCAACGGCGCCAGAAATTCCTTTTGATACGGCTTGAAGCTACGTCGCTATTTCCCCAAAGAGGAAGGGATGATGCAACACAGCGATAGTAGGTATTTCCCTCTGCAATGAAACCAAGGTTATCGAACTAGTAGGAGGACCTAGCAACACAACATAAACAGCTCATGCACACAAATAACAACTACTCGCAACCCAACGTGTTAAAGGGGTCGCCAATCCCTTTCGGGTAACGGCGCCTCAAGATAGGCAAACAGACATGAGATCAAATTGTAGTAGACTAATAGATCAAACGGCAAATAAAATAAATAAGAATAAAACGCACCAAGGTTATTTTGTATTTTTGGTTTAATAGATCTGAAAATAAAAGCAAAGGAAAAGTAGATCGCAAAGGCAAACAATAAGAGAAAGAGACCCGGGGGCCGTAGGTTTCACTAGTGGCTTCTCTTGAGAAAAATAGCAAACGGGGGGTAAACAAATGACTGTTAGGAAATTGATAGAACTTCAAATAATCATGACGATATCCAGGCAATGATCATTATATAGGCATCACATCCAGGACTAGTAGACCGACTCCTGCCTGCATCTACTACTATTACTCCACACATCGACCACTATCCAGCATGCATCTAGTGTATTAAGTTCATGGAGAAATGGAGTAATGCACTAAGAACGATGACATGATGTAGACAAGATCTATCTATGTAGAGATAGACCCCATCGTTTTATCTTTAGTAACAACGATACATACGTGTCGGTTCCCCTTCTGTCACTGGGATCAAGAACCGTAAGATCGAACCCACTACAAAGCACCTCTTCCCATTGCAAGATAAATAGACCAAGTTGGCCAAACAAAACCCAAATATCGGAGAAGAAATACGAGGCTCTAAGCAATCATGCATAAAAGAGATCAAAGAAACTCAAATACTTTCATGGATATAAAAAATAGATCTGATCATAAACTCAAAGTTCATCTTATCCCAACAAACACACCGCAAAAAGAGTTACACCATATGGATCTCCAAGAGACCATTGTATTGAGATTTCAGCGAGAGAGAAGAAGCCATCTAGCTAATAACTACGGACCCGAAGGTCTACAAAGAACTACTCGCGCATCATTGGAGAGGAACCAATGGAGGTGTGAACCCCATCCGTGATGGTGTCTAGATTGGATCTGGTGGTTCTAGACTCCGCGGCGGCTAGAATTGATTTTCGTCGACTCTCCTAGGGTTTTTGGAATATTTGGGTATTTTTAGAGCAAAGAGGCGGTCCGGGGGCACCCGAGGTGGGCACAACCCACTAGGGCGCGCCTGGGCCTCCTGGCGCGCCCTGGTGGGTTGTGCTCTCCTAGGAGCACCCCCGAGGCGCAGCCTTGGCCAATTAGGTGTCTTCTGGTCCAAAAAAATCTCCGTAAGGTTTCGTTGCATTTGGTAGCCGTTTGGTATTGATTTCCTGCGATGTAAAAAACATGTAGAAAACAGCAACCGGCACTTGGCACTATGTCAATAGGTTAGTACTAAAACATGATATAAAATGACTATAAAATAATTATAAAACATCCAAGATTGATAATATAACAGCATGGAACAATAAAATTTTATAGATACATTGGAGACGTATTAGTAGTCATACACCTACTTGACCGTGTAGGTGCCCGTCGTCGATTTCGGCCAAGTGAAACTGTCATATTGAGACGGGTCACGCTCCACCTTATTATAGCATGGCATATGTGCATGTACTGGATTAGGGCGGAGAAGGAAGTGTTAGTCTCAAAATCCTATGTCCAGCAACCCTCCTCTAGGGCCCGTCACACGGTATGGCTGTTTGTCGTCCGGGTAGGGACGGTGGCAACCAGAAGTGGTGCAACGTCGGCCGCCGCAACACCGTGGATCCACTTGTACCTCCAAAAGTGCACCTCTCTCTCGAGCCCACCCTTATGTTTACGAGAGCATCAAACAACTCCCTCGCCCCTGTGTCTTGCGTCATTGGTAGCCCTTCCCATGGCCTGAGTAAGTCGGTCCTCTTAAGCCACTCCCATCTAACTCGGAGTGCAATGGCCACTACTGCAGGATGCTGCTAATGCAACACTACAATCAGAGACCCTTCGGTGAAACTGTGTGCAATGCATTAAAAAGATGCAAAATGTTTGTGACGGCAGAGACATCAAGCGCTTATCAGATTATACTTGCGTGTGCGATTTGTGGCTTATGGTTAATCCATAAGAACTGTTTGCGATGAGGCAACACAACAGAAATGGTCAGCCATATCAAGGTGTGTGCGATACACGGCATACAGTTCACTCGGATAAACTGTTTGCGACTAGGGAACGCAACAGAAACGGTCAGCCAGATCAAGATGTGTGCGATATACGGCATATGGTTCACTCGGATGAACTGTTTTCGATTAGGCAATGCAACATAAATGGTTCAGCCAGATCAAGGTGTGTGCAATGGAGGGCATATAGTTCATTCTGATAAACTGTTTGTGTTAAGCCAACAGAACAAAAAATGTTTCATGTAAACAAGATATGTGTGATACACGACAAGCATCCAATTAGATAGGTGGCTAGCACACACTTGACATTTCCACACACCAAATTAAAATATTACATGCATAATTAACTAGGATAAACAATTATCTAATCATCAGCTACTTCTTCGTGTGACGCTTGGCGCCACTGCTCTACTAGGATAAACGAAATAGTATTCTTTACTGTGAATAGTGTGCTCTGTTGCACACAAGTGTATGGATCATAGCCTT
Organism: Aegilops umbellulata; assembly: GCA_032464435.1. Taxonomy (NCBI): domain Eukaryota; kingdom Viridiplantae; phylum Streptophyta; class Magnoliopsida; order Poales; family Poaceae; genus Aegilops; species Aegilops umbellulata. Next base: position 51,583,015 of record CP136060.1, read on the forward strand.
GGTGAGCAATGTGCCCGCACGCGTCGTGCTAGCTCGTTGTTCCTTCTATGCTAAGTTTCCATTAATTGATGGTGTTTTATGAACACGCCACTATTTCTCGCCATTTCCTAACTGGTTTCCCGCCGCCACCCAGCGATATTGCGCATAAACCTAGGTGGCGCAACGAGCACAACCTGTAGCACATCCACCTTTTCGAAGCATGCCAACCCACCAAAGCGCCGCCTCTGCCATCAACCTCCTCGACGAGGAAAACGAGAAGGCGCCATGGCCCGTCGAGGCCGAGGCGCTCCCCGGCAACACGATGGACAATGCCAGGATGCGCATCATCGCTTGAGCAGACCCTTGGCGCACGGCGCTTCAACGCCATGGATCAAGATAGGCATGTCAGTGCCGAGAGGCTGCAGCTCACCGCACAACATGATCAATGGTGCGCCACAAAGGCTCGCACAGCAAGATCGTTGGAGCGTCGCAGAGAGAGAGGCGCGGCACGCTGCACAGCAAGAGAAGATCCATCTACGCTTGCCTGCTGTCGACAGGGCATCGCAGCTGGGTACACGTCCTGTTAGTACCCCCATTCCTCGCCAGAAGCGAGCAAAGGCCGTCTGCGCCATAGTTGCATCGGATGCCCGCCGCGCCGTTCGCATGGGTCGCATTGTTTGCCTTGTCCGAGGCCCGCTCGATGCCAACGCGCTGGTCGCTAGGCTCGACCACCTCCTTGGCCCAAGTGTCCACCTGGGGGTAGTAGAGGAACATGGCCGTCGCATCCTCGAGCTAGTGATCTCCATGAAATAGCCAACTTGGAGCTCGAGATCACGCTCCAGACTACCATGAGCGTGTCGACCGCTTGGACGAACGCCTACATGAGTTCAGGCAGAGCCAAGAGCTACCATAGGCAAAGGGCTGCTGGTCATGGATGCCTTTTATTTTGTTGACTCATTTCGACGTGGATCACTATCTATTCACAAAAATCATCATATTGCTTTGTTTATTGCTCTATTTCAATGTGTGTACTCTATTTTCTGTTCTTAATTATATGTTCTCTTTCAATTTGTGTGTATATGCTTTCCATTCTGTATATTTGGATGATAACAGCTAGATACAAATTAGTATACAAAAATAGATAGAAAATGGAATTCATAATATATATTAATTGTTCATTAGTTAATCACATAATATATATAATATCATCACTTATATATGATGATACTTAACTACCATGTACAATGCATAAACTTGAAAATGGACAATACTAAAACTAATAATCCCTCCTGGGGGCAGTATTCCGGTAGCCCCTCGCTAGTAGCTCCCTGGTGCGTGGTGTCTTCCCAGCGCGGAGGCAGTACTCCGCCTCCTCTGCCTCGCGGCGCTTGACGTATTGATCTGCCTCTTGCTGGCGGATGAGCGCGAACAATTTTGCAATTTCGTTGCGCGCCCACCGGAGCTCCTCGATGGTGGCATGCTGGAGATTATCGCCCCACCTCCATGCAGCGATGAGGCGCCTAGCGCCTTTGACCTTGCAAAGTACCCGTCTTCGTACACCTCCTCCGCACAAGGGTGCCCTCCCTCCAAAGCTCCACCACCTCCTTTTTCTAGGTGGCCTCACGGGCTTCACAGGCTGCCTGGTACTTGGCTTCCTCCTCCGCCATCTCCTTCTTGAACGCCACTTGCCTGGCTTTCTCAGCCGACGACAGCGATTTCCTTAGAGAAAGATTGTACTGGCCCCAAAACCACTCCAAAGTTGGGGGGGTCCGGCGGAACCTCGTCCGGCGGCCATAGGGGTCCTCCTCGTCACTTCTCTTTGACTAAACGACCTCAGGGGACGGCAACTCTTCATCAGTGCGCGGGCAGATCGGCGGCTCCATGGAAGACATTTGTGAGAGAGAGGGCGAGCGAGGGGATGATGTAGATGAGAATGCAGGCGGGACGACGTGAGCAAGGTATTATTTGTCGGATTTCGGGTTCCGGCAAAACCCTTAAGGTTCGAACACTGGGTGCGCACGAAGATCTCAACCTCCCCTAGCCCACACACTCGCCACAATATCAAAGCTCAGCACGTCGAACTCGGAGAACAGGGGACACAAGAGTTTATACAGGTTCGGGCCACCGATGTGGTGTAATACCCTAATCCAATGTGGTGTGGTGGATTGCCTTGTAGGATGAGGATGAACAGGTACAAGGGAAGAACAGCCTCCTGAGGAGAGGTGTTCTAAAGCTCGGTGAGCTTGTGTGGTTGATGGTGATCTGAATGATCCGTCCCCTTGCTAAGGTGGTGGCTAGTCCTATCTATAGAGGCCCGGGTCCTCTCCCCCAATATTAGGCGGGAAGGGATCCCACAACGACCACTTTGAAGGAGGACAACTAGTACAAGCTATCCTAACAAAAGATGGTCTTCGCCTGCCAAAGGCTCTGGTGGTGACACCGTCGTGGGCTCCGTGATGACCTCCGTCCTGCCGTCCTGCTGGTCTTGGTCTCGTTGCATCGATATGGAAACCTTTGCCTGATGCCTCGGGACTCCTTGCCTGCGCTTGCCCCTTTAGCACCAAAGAGGCAACGGGTACTCTGCGCCCGCTGGTGCCCGCCTGGCACCCGCCTGGCCTTGGTCGTCACCGCTCACGTCACGGGAACCTCACGAGGTGCCCCTCGCCTTGATCTCTCCGCTCCTCGCGAGCCAACCTAGTGAGGCTGCCTCTGAGGAGGCCTTGTGTCGTCCGCCTCGCGAGGCTTGGCCCCTCGCGAGGGTCTGGAGTGTTTGCTGGTAAATATGGGTCATACCAGGCCACTGCTGGAGCCACGCCGTGGGCCGCAGGCAGGCAAGTCTGGGGACCCCCGTTCCCAAAACGCCGACAGTAGCCCCCGGGCCCAAGGCGCGCTCGGACTTGGCTTCGAGGCGAAGCCAAAGGGCAAGTGTGGAGCGCCGCGGGCCCCAACCACCTACGGCCTTGATTGATGCGTGGCGACTGACGGGACGTGGGCGTCTCCGCTTCCCCATGCTACCTCGGCAACTGCCCGACTTGACGAGTCCCTAGTGCATGCAGAGAAAACCATCATTACATGTGATCATGGGGGTCGCCGGTCGGCCTTCTCCTTCTATAAATGAGGAGGGGGTGGAGCCCCCGTCGCCCATCTCTTCCTGTTTCACTCACTTCTTCTTCTTTGCTTCATTGCTAGAAACGGCACCCATGGCGCCGGTGATGAGGTTCTCGGCCGCGGAGAAGGGGAAGGCCCGCCAGGAGGGGCCTCGCTCGCCGCCGCCAAAGAGGGGACGCGGTTGCCCATGCAAGCACTTCGCGACCCCCGCCGAGGCCCCTTGCGGCCGCGGCAGCAACTCCTCGCGCGGTGGGAGCCACCCTGGTCGTGGCAGCCCCGTCGATGAAGTGAGGCGCGCCATGGTTGCGCGGCCTCCCCGGTCGCACTTCCACTCGGCGGACGTCCTGCCGAAGTTCGTCGTGTGGTCGGAGAACCCGGCCGGCACCTGGCTTCAGCTCCTGCGCTTCTTCACCGGTGAACTGCCGACGATGGGTCCAGGCGGTCTCTGGCTGCAGGCGGATGGCTGCTGCAGCAAGGCTTCATGGGTCGTGGTGGAGGTCTCCATCGCGGGCAACGTAGCCCTGGCCCGCGGTTGGCAGACGTTTGTCCGTGTGCGCGGCCTGGGCAGGCAGTGTAACCTCCACTTGAAGTACGACGTCGAGGCTACCCTCTACGTGAGGGTATTCGGGAAGATGGTCGCCGTGTTGGATGTTGCCCCGAGGACAACGACGGCGGCGAGGTGCTCGGCCTTGGCGATGGTCGTGATGAGGGTGAAGGTGGACTTTCCCTCCGCGCCAGCCGCGGCTCGTCCAGCTACGACGGCTCTTCCTCTGGCGACAGCTCCAGCAGCGGCAGCTATGACCAGCCGTCGTGCCCGCTTCGAGGGCGGTAGCGGGTCGTCTCATTGACGCGCCCCAGTGAAGCGCGAGGAGGGGTCTGGCTGAGTCCAGGAGGGCGCCAAGGGCCTACCCTCGCAAATCACTACGGGGGCGCGCGCCGCTTTTGTTTTATTCTTTCCTTTCTTCCTGCATTTGAAAAAGAAACAAGTATGGGGCCCTGCAAGGGCGTGCAACGAACCGTGATTTCCAAGTCGCTATGTTATGTTTATTGTTCATGTGTTGTGTTGCGGCATCAGCATTTTATGTAGGCGTGTAGAGATAACTTAGCTCAATGTGTCTTAAGTAGTTTCCGCCTCATGAGGCGCGCATCACCCAACACCTGGTGAGTCCTCCTTGCCGTAGGCTTGGGGGCGTTGAGGAACTGCAAAAATTTGTGAAGAAACTCTTACTCTTCCTTGCCCAGGGCCCTAGGCGTGGCCGACCATGACCCAGCGCTCTGCATCGCGGTACCCGAGGGGCACAGACTAAAGAGAGGGAGGTGCGCCAGTTTGCAAGCTTGAACAAGGGTGCCTCGCGAAGACCAGGGAAAATGCTCACGAGTGCACGTGTCCAGCCCCCTCGCGAGGCATGCGAGGGAGAGTACGGGCCAAAACAAAGAACCGAGGGAAGAAACAGAGGAAAAAGGCGATCGAACCAAGACAACAAGAAACACAAGAATGCAAATTTCCATTAAAGAGGGGCAAGCCAACTATGGAAAGCAAACAAAAAGCCATGTCCGGCATCTAGTCTAGTCTTCTCACCAGCGCGGAGCTAAGTGTTGCCACTAGGACATGGGAGGGAGCCCTCGAGGCCCGAGGGCGGCACTCCTGAGACTCCGGGGCATGTACAACCCCACTTATTATTACGTGAGAGTGTCACGAGCGGAGACCTTCACAGGCACTGGGCCTTGCTTCGCAGGTGCTGGGCCTTGCTTCATGGGTAGAACTTCCGGAGGTGCTGGATGTTCCACGCATTCTGGATGGGGACCCCGTCCTGCGTCTCCAGGCGCATGGCGCCAGTCCTGGAGACGTGGGCAACCCTAAATGGGCCCTCCCACATGGGCGAGAGCTTATGCAGCCCTTCCCTGGAGAGCACCCGCCTTAGGATGAGGTCGCCCACCTCGAGCATCCTGGAGCGGACGTTGTGGCAGTGATACCGTCGCAGCGCCTACAGGTATCTTGCCACTAAGAGCGTGGCTTCACGGTGGCGTTCCTCCCCCAGCACGAGGTCCATACCCCGCATGGCGTCCTGCTGCGTCTCATCAAACGCCAGGACCCATGCGGAGCGATGCTTGACCTCGTGAGGGAGAACCGCTTCTGCTCCATAGACGAGGAAGAACGGGGTCTCGCCTGTTGGCTTGGTGGCGGTGGTGCAGATGGACCACAACAAAGACTTGAGCTCATCGTGCCAGCCCCTGCCGCAGGCCTCGAGCTTCTTCTTGAAGGTCCTGGTCTAGAGGCCTCTCAAGACTTCTGCATTGGCGCGTTCGGCCTGGCCATTGCTCCTGGGGTGCGCCACCGAAGCGTAGCAGATCTGCATTCCAAGGTTAGCACAATATGTCTTGAAGAGATTACTACTAAACTGTGAGCTGTTGTCGGTGATGATGCTGTTGGGGACCCCGAACCGGCTCATGAGACCCTTGATGAACTTGGTCGTCGATCCGGCCGGGATGGTGCAGACAGCTTCCACCTCCGCCCATTTGGTGAACTTGTCAATGGCGACATAGAGGTAGCGGTAGCCCCCAGGCGCTCGAGGGAATGGGCCTATGATATCCAGCCCCCAGACCGTGAACGGCCACGAGAGCGGTATGGTTTGGAGGCCCTAAGCTGGCTGGTGGATCTGCTTGACGTGGAATTGGCTGGCCTCGCAGGACTTCACCAGCACGGTTGCGTCGTTGAGTGCCTTAGGCCAGTAGAACTCACTGCAGAACGCCTTGCTGACCAGGGTTCATGACAACGAGAGGTGCCCGCAGTCTCCGCCATGTATGTCAGCTAGCAACTCGTTCCCCTGTTCCCTGGAGATGCATCGCAAGGAAACATCATTTGACCGCTTCCTGTATAGCTCACCGTCCTGGATGCAGTATGTCGTAGCCTGTCGGGCCACGCGCTCCGCGTCCTCCTGTTTCTCCGGCAGTGTCCCTTGCGTCAGGTATTCCTTGAACTCCTTGGTCCAGCACCCCTCCTGAGGCTCAAGCGCCAGGAGCAGGCGCGCTCCCGAGGTCGGGCCGCGGGCCGGGGCTCCTGAGGTAGGTGGCTAGGGGAGTTCCTCCCAAGGCGGCGCCGACCCCGAAGGCGGAGGTGCTGCCGAAGGCTTGAAGAGCCGCTCCTCGAAGACGCTAGGCTCTTGGGGTTGGTGCTTGGATGCCCTTTTGGCGATGTCGTCGGCCTCCTTGTTGGTTCCACGGGCACGTGCTGCAACTCTAGGCCAAAGAACTGCTTTTCCATTTTGCGTACCTCCGCAGCTATGCCTCCATGTGTTCGTCCCTTGGCGCATATACCTTGTTGGAGAAGTTGACGAGGAGCTGCGAGTCGGCCCTGATGGTGAGGCGCTTCACCCAGGGCCACCACTGCCTTAAGGCCAACGATGAGGCCTTCGTACTCCTCGATGTTGTTGGAGACCTTCTCGCCCTGCTGGAAGCAGAGCTGCATGGCGTAGTAGAGCTTGTCCTGAGTGGGTGAGATGAGCACTACTCCAGCTCCCGCGCCCTGGCGTGCGAACGCGCCATCGAAATACATGACCCAGCCATCTGCTGCTTCACATCCTGGCTAGAGGGATCGGTCCTCGCCTGCTTCAAGCCCCGGGGTGTCGGTCCATTCTGCCACGAAGTCGGCGAGCGCGGCTCCCTTGATGACCCTGGTTGTGCTGAACTCCAGCTGGAATGCTTGTATCTCGACGTTCCATTCAGCGACTCTTCCAGCGGTGTTGGGGCTCCGGAGTACCCTTTCCAACCGGTAGGCCGAGACAACCTTGATTGGGTGACCTTGGAAGTAGTGACACAGTTTACGCTAGGCCACCAAGAGCGCGAGCAAGAGCTTCAGAGGCATGGGGTACCGTGCCCTCGCATCCCGCGGTACCGTCCTGACGAAATACACCGGGTGCTCAACAAGGGTGGGAGCGTCGATGGCGCCTGCGTCTGCCGGAGGTTGGGGCGTCTCCTAAGGCGATGGGACCCCAGGAGCCTGGTCACCCATTATGGCCTCTACAGGCCCGAGAACGCCGTCTTGCTGGGTTGATCATTCATTGGCGTGGTTGCAGCCTTTGCAGTATCGTCTTGGTGCCACATCACCCCAGCTGGAGGTGTGGCATGGCGCGGCGGACTCTTGGCCTGGCGCTCTTCCCAGACCGCCACCAGCATCGTGCTGGCGGAGTAGGGAGTGGCGGCAAGGTAAAGCACCAGGGGCTCGAGGGGACGAGGCGCCACCATTACTGGAGGGCTGGTCAAGTATCTCTTGAGGTCTTGAAATGCCAGGTCTGCCTCCGGGGTCCAATCGAACGGGCCCTCTTCTTCATTAGCTTGAAAAACGGCAGGGCGCCCTCCCCTAGCTTGGAGATGAAGCGCCCTAGCGAGGTCACGCAGCCCGCAAGCTTCTGCATTTCCTTGAGAGTTTATGGTGGGCTCATGTCTTCTATCGCCTTGACCTTCTCCAGGTTGGCCTCGATCCCCCTGTGGGACACAAGGAAGCCCGTCAGCTTGCCGGAGGGAACACCAAACACACACTTCTCTGGGTTGAGCGGCAGGTCCACCTGTCGCAGGCTTGTGAAGGTCTGCTCCAGGTCCTGAATCAAAGTTCTCGCCTCCCGAAATTTTACCATGATGTCGTCGACGTAGGCTTTAGCATTCCTCCCAAGCTGCTGACCCAGGGTGATGTGCATCAGCCGTTGGAAGGTCGCACCTGCATTGCGCAGCCTGAACAACATGCAAGTTTAGCAGTACACCCCACACGGGGTCAGGAAGGCCGTCTTCTCCACATCCTCCACTGCCATCTTGATTTGGTGGTAGCCCGAGAATGCATCCAGGAAGCACAGTAGGTCTCACTCGGCGGTGGAGTCGACAATCTGGTCGATGCGCGGAACCGGGAATGGGTCTTGGGGGTAGGCCTTGTTGAGGTTGGTGAAGTCGACACACATGCGCTCCTTCCCGCCTTTCTTCGGCATGACGACGGGGTTCGCCAGCCACTCCGGGTACCAAACCTCGCGAATGACACCTACTGCCTCCAGCTTGCGGGTTTCCTGGATGATGAAGGACTGCTTCTCCGCGGACTGCCGCCGCACCTTCTGCTTCACAGGGCGCACATTGGGGCACACCTTCAAGTGATGCTCGATCACCCCCCTTGGGACCCCTACCAGCTGCTTTGGTTCCCAGACAAACACCTCCTTGTTCGCACGCAGGAATCTCACCAATGCCTCCTCTTGGTCCAGGTCAAGGTTCGAGCCTATGGTGAATGTGGCTCCTGAGGACCCATCTTCCTTGACCGGCACCTGCTTAGTTTCGGCCCGGTCTTGAGTGAACAACTGCTTCTTCTTTGCTGGTGCGGCCTCCTTAGCTCCGGGGGTGGCCTTGTCGGTCGGGCGTGCCGCCGCGGCGGCTTTGAGGGCAAGCTTGAGCGTCGCCAGAGCCTCCTTAGTGTCCCCAGCTACGGTGAGGACGCCCTTGCTCCCCGACATCTTCATGAGGTTGCAGGCCGGATGAGTTACCACCATAAACTGAGCCAGGGCCGGGTACCCGAGGATGGCATTGTATGGGAGGCCAATGCGGGCAATGTCGAAGTCGACAAGCTCGGTGCAGTAGTTGTCGCGGGTGCCGAAGGTCACGGGGTGGCGGATCTGCCATAGGGGGCTGGTGAAGCGGCTGCCAACCCCGGAGAAGGGCTTGCTGGGGCGGAGCCATTCGAGTGGTACGTGAAGCATGCTAAAAGCCTCCATGGAGAGCATGTTGAGGCTGGCGCCGCCGTTGATGAGGGTCTTGGTGACAACTACGTTGCAGATGGTGGGCGTGCAAAGCATTGGGAGCACGCCCAATCCGATGGTGGTGAAGGGGTGATCCCCGAGTCGAAGGTGAGGTCGGCCTTGGGCGCCGCCCATCCTGGAGTTCCCTGTCGTATAGAGGCGGCGCTGATCTGGCGGAAAAACTGCTTGGCATGGCAGCCAGAGGGTGGTGCTTGCGAGCCGCCGAGGAGGGAGCAACGATGGCAGGCGCCGGTGCCGCGAAGTGTGCGATGAAGAGGCCGCGCAGCTCTTCCCAAGTGGCCACAGAGGACCCTGGCAGGTTGAGCAGCCAAGCAAGCGGCGCGCCCGCGAGGGCCATAGGGAACCAGTTCGCCATGGCTTTGTCGTCGCCTCTAGCTTCCAGAACGGCCTCCTGGTACACCAGCAACAAGGCCGACGAATCCGCCACGCCGTCGTAGCGCAGCGGCATCGCCGGCTTGAACTTCGACGGCCTTGTACCCGCCGCAGGGTGGGGGTAAAAGCTCCGAACCCCCTAGCACCGTCACGGGCGTCTGAAGTCCCAGCCAGAGGAGCAACGCCGGCCATGGGGGCAAAGCATGGAGGTGGTGGAGCGTGGATCGACGAAAGGAAAGCTTCAGCGCACCCCTACCTGGCACGCCAAATGTCGGATTTCGGGTTCCGGCAAAACCCTTAAGGTTCGAACACTGGGGTGCGCACGAAGATCTCCCTCCCCTAGCTCACACACTCGCCACAATCTCAAAGCTCAGCAGGTCGAACTCGAAGAACAGGGGACACAAGAGTTTATACAGGTTTGGGCCACAGATGTGGTGTAATACCCTACTCAAGTGTGGTGTGGTGGATTGCCTTGTAGGATGAGGATGAACAGGTACAAGGGAAGAATAGCCTCCTGAGGAGAGATGTTCTAGAGCTCGGTGAGGTTATGTGGTTGATGGTGATATGAATGATCCATCCCCTTGCTAAGGTGGTGGCTAGTTCTATTTATAGAGGCCCGGGTCCTCTCCCCCAATATTAGGCGGGAAGGGATCCCACAACGGCCAATTTGAAGGGGGACAACTAGTACAAGCTATCCTAAAAAAAGGTGGTCTTCGCCTGCCAAAGGCTCTGGTGGTGACGCCGTCGTGGGCTCCGTGATGACCTCCGTCCTGCCGTCCTGCTGGTGTTGGTCTCGTTGCACCGATATGGAAACCTTTGCCTGATGCCTCGGGATCCTGGCCTGCGCTTGCCGCTTTAGCATCAAAGAGGAAACATGTACTCTGCACCCGCTGGCGCCCGCCTGGCCTTGGTCATCACGGCTCATGTCATGGGAACCTCACGAGGTGCCCCTCGCCTTGATCTCTTCACTCCTCGCGAGCCAGCCTAGTGAGGCCGCCCTTGAGGAGGTCTTGTGTCATCCGCCTTGCGAGGCTTGGCCCCTCACGAGGGTCTGGAGTGTTTGGTGGTGAAGATGGGCCGTACCAGGCCGCTGCTGGAGCCATGCTGTGGGCTGCAGGAAGGCAAGTCTGGGGAACCCCATTCCCAGAACGCTGACAGTATTTATTGGCAGCCGGAATCTAGATCAACGGGTACAGTATACACGTCGGTCGCCGGAATTTACAAGCACTGTAGTTTGAATTGCACACGATTCCTGCAGCAAAAGTCGTGTGTGAACTTAATAGCTGAAGGTTTCCCGTACAGAACCGCATCTGATTAATAACCCACGCCACTCACCTTCCAAACCTCAAGGCGCGGAATAGAGTGCCAATCGTGTGGGGCCCGGTTGTCTTGCCAGATATTATCATTTTCTTTCCTCTTATAAGGGACGAATGCTTATTTCGTGTTACCATGGCACTCCATGCATGTGTCCAAACCGTGACACCAATATGTTTGAAGATTCTTTCCAATTTATTGCACATGGAATTAACTCACACACAACAAGTACACAAATATGATTTTTCAAACCGTTATGGTTAACTATTGCATGTACAGGTAGTTCAAATTTGAATTGCGGTCATTAAGTGGCTTGAAAATCACTTAAATGTCTTAAAAAGGTCAAATGACCCCTGAAATTTTCCAAATTTTGACATGATAGTTATATTAGTGCATGTTAACTTTAGAACTTTTTTGAAGGCCATAAGAGGAAACTATCGTCGGTTCATCATCAAACATGCATTGTTCCCTCTCGAAAACAAGACCCTTCTAGTGAGTTACTCCGGTTTGTGAGGGGTGTGTGTCCAAACTTTCGTCAAACATGCCAATTTTTTACCACGCATCTTGGTAGCAGGCCATTACGTCAAGCAAGGTTTCATGTATTTCTGATCAATTTTGAATTTTTTGGAATATTCCATGGCATGCACTCCATGCTTTGTGTCCAAGCCGTGACACCAATATATTTGAAAATTCCTTCGTATTTACTGCACATGGAATTAACTCGAACACAAGTACACAAATATGATTTTTCAAACTGTTATGGTTAGCTGTTGCATGTACATGTAGTTCAAATTTGAATTATGATCATTAAATGGCTAGAAAATCACTTAAATGTCTTGAAAAGGTCAAATGACCCCAGGATTTTTTTTTTAAATTTTGACATGACAGTTGTATTAGTGCTCGTTAACTTTAGAAAAAATTGGAAGGACATAAGTGGAAGCTATCGCCGGTTAGTCATCAAACATGCATTGTGCCCTCTCGGAACCATGACCCTTCTAGTGAGTTGTTCCAGTTTGTGAGGGGTGTGTGTCCAAACTTCCGTCAAATAGGCCAATTTTTTTACCACACCATCTTGGTGCCAAGCCATTACGTCAAGCAAGCTTCCATGTGTTTCTAATCATTTTTGATTTTTTTGAATTTAAATGCCATGGCATGCACTAGATGCTTTTTTGTCCAAGCAACGACACCAATATGTTTGAGAATCTTCCAATTTACTGCACATGGAATTAACTTGCACACAAGTACACAAATATGATTTTTCAAAACTGCTATGGTTAGCTGTTGCTTGTACATATAGTTCAAATTTGAATTACGGTCATTAAATGGCTAGAAAATCACTTAAATGTCTTAAAAAGGTTAAATAACCCCTGAATTTTCCAAATTTTGACATGACAGTTGTATTAGTACACGTTAACTATAGAAAAATCTGAAGGCCATAAGAGGAAGTTATCGCCGGTTCGTCATCAAAGATGCATTGTGTCCTCTCGGAACCACGAGCTTTCTAATGAGTAGCTCCGGTTTGTGAGGGTTGTGTGTCCAATGTTTTGTCAAACATACCAATTTTTTTACCACATCATCCTCGTGCATGCCATTATATCAAGCAAGGTTTCATGTATTTCTGATCATTTTTTATTTTTTTGGAATTTAAATGCCATGGCCCTCCATGCTTGTGTCCAAGCCGTGACACCAATATGTTTGAAAATTCCTTCCAATTTACTCGACATTGAATTAACTCGCACGCAAGTACACAAATATGATTTTTCAAACCATTATGGTTAACTGTTGCATGTACATGTAGTTCAAATTTGAATTAGGGTCATTAAACGGTTAGAAAATCACTTAAATGTCTTAAAAAGGTCTGATGACCCCTGAAATTTTCCAAATTTTGACATGACAGATGTATTAGTGCATGTTAACTATAGAAATTTGTTGAAGGCCATAAGAGGAAGCTATGGCCGGTTTGTCATCAAAGATGCATTGTGTCCTCTCAGAATCACGAGCCTTCTAGTGAGGGGTGTGTGTCCAAAGTTTCGTCAAACAGGCCAATTTTTTATCACATCGTCCTGGTGGCATGCCATTACGTCAAGCAAGGTTTCATGTATTTCTAATCATTTTTGAATTTTTTGGAATTTAAATGCCATGACACTCCATGCTTGTGTCCAAGCTATGACACCAATATGTTTGAAAATTCCGTCCAATTTACTGCACATGGAATTAACTCGCACACAAGTATTAAAATATGACTATTCAAACCGTTATTGTTAGCTGTTGCATGTACATGTAGTTCAAATTTAAATTGCTGTAATTAAATGGCTAGAAAATCACTTAAATGTCTTAAAAAGGTCAAATGACCCCCGAGAGTTTCCAAATTTTGACCTGACAGTTGTATTAGTACTCCAAATTTTCTTGTACGATTAAAACACCATCTGTGGGGACCCCGACTCATAAGTCGTGATCATCGAATGCACGTGTACAGTGATCCCAGAAATCAATGCTCACTGAACACACAGAAGCTGAATAACAAGAGTCTTACATCCATACATACCGTCTTACACAAATTATGACCATTATGGTCAAGTCTTACATAGATAAAGCCTTAAGGGCTGAACATGAAATGGAACACAAGCAGCGGAAATCTTCGTTGATAAGTAGAACCCATGCCATCTGCCTTAACCCTACAGGCATTCTGATAGGTTGGCCTGACCGGGGCAGACTGCCATGGGCTAGGCTTCTGGTTGCTGGAGCTACCCTTGCTGATCATCTTGCGCTTACGGTTATCATCCAAAGCACGTCGCTTGTCTTCAAGCATGAGTGCCTTGTTCACCAGATCAGGAAAGGTCGGGCAGTCACACACAACAAGCGAGTACTGCAGAGTCTGGTTAAGGCCTTCCATGAAGCGCTCCTTTTTGGCAGCATCAGTGCTGACATCTTCAGGGGCATACCTTGAGAGAACACTGAACTTCTGCATGTACTCCTTGACAGTGCTACTACCTTGCTTCAGGGCTCGGAACTCACGCTTCTTGATGGCCATGATTCTGGAAGGAATGTGGGCCTTGCGGAATTCTTCCTTGAAGTCATTCCAAGTGATGTTTCGCTCAGCATGCATGGCCTTGAATCCATCCCACCAAGCTCTGGCAGTTCCCCCGAGACAGTGAGCAACATATGCCACCCTTTCACGGTCCTTAGTGCATCCGACTAGTTCCAGCAGATCCTCAATGGTGCGGACCCAGTCATCTGCATCCAGGGGTTCAGCAGTCTCGATGAAGGTGGGTGGTGCATGTTTCTTGAATTCCACCAATGTGGAACGTCCATTGCCGTTTCCCGCGGGCTGGCGGTTGACAGCTTGAGCAATCATGTGGAGGGCTGCAGTGTTGGCTTGGCGTTCCTCTCGGAAGGCTTGGAGAAGCTGAGCCACATCCATGCTTGGAGGTGGTGGTGGTGGCGGAGCTTGTCCTTGGGTTTGGTCCTGACTGGCTCCTTCTCCGGCTCCTTGCTGCTGGGTAGAAGTACCAGTACGGGTTACAACAGGCATCCTGTAGGAGGGATCAAGGTCTCATGATTGGGAAAGATGGGGAAAGCAATGTAGATGGGATGCCTAGTAAGGGGGTTGGTATGACACTAATTGTTTTCATGCAAGGGCCAAAAGGCCAAATACATTCATTAAAATCCAAATGGGTGATGTAGTTGCTTACAAGTTCCCGTAGGAAAGCACGACATCCATCAAACACACCAAAAGCAAACGCAACACTACATGGTTTCATATGAACCAGTACAAGGACTCAACTTCGCATAGGGGTACACGACCTATCCTACCATAGGGGTTGCTCATGGGCACATCCGGGTTGCGAATGATGCCTAAGTGGCGGAATGCTCGGTCGCGTAGTCTGGCTCTTCTGGGTCTTCCTCCTCATCATCGGTGGCCTGACTTTCCTCTTCACTTGAAGGGGTGGGGGAGTGGAGGATCTCAACATGGCGTGGCTTTGCCGGTGGTGCGAAGAGCTTGCGGTATTCCTTTGCGCTCATGCGGTGTTGCCGTGGTGGTTCTCCATCCTTTGGGGGTCTTCCGCCTCGGTATGCGATTGCGGGCTGACCAGGGGGAGCACCTTCCTTCTTGATCCTATCTGTCTTCTCTTGTGCTTGGCGAAGAAGTGCCTTGGTCTCATGGAGTTCCTTTCGGAGTTCCATCGATTCCGAGGCCAAGTGTTGTGCCAAACTATCGGCACAAAGGCTGAAGTAGGTCTGGAATCGGAGTGGAAGTCCTTCCTCTAGTGGTGGAGCTGGTGCACTGCTCTCATCCTCACCTTCCTTCCGGTAAGGCAAGAAGCAGGTTGCCATCTCGTCTGCCATCTCGGGAAGAAGGTCTCGAAGGCGGGTGAGTGCTTTGAGGGTTGCCGTCTCGACGGCAAGAACTAGTGTTGCCATCTGGGGTCCCTCAAAGAACCAGCTTGTTGGAGAGTCATTGGCCTTCACGATCACTTCCACGTGATACTCCGTCTCAGTGTCATTAACCCAGTGCTCATGGTAGGTGAAGATGGGGATTCGGTGGAACTGGCACTTCTTGAGGCTATCCTCGAGAAGCACGGGAAATCCGTTGGTCAGGAAGTCTTAAGGTACGGCAGCCATCTACAAAGGTTGAATGGGAGAGGTCAATAAGGTAAATATATCTTGGGTGGGTAAGCTTTAGAAAAGGAGAGAGGTTCAGATGGTCTCAAGCTAACTAACGTCCATGCTAACTAAGGCTTCCTACAGTCAGCATGGCTCTGATACCAGCTCTGTGGGGACCCCGACTCATAAGTCGTGATCACCGAATGCACGTGTACAGTGATCCTAGAGATCAATGCTCACTGAACACACAGAAGCTGAATAACAAGAGTCTTACATCCATACATACCGTCTTACACAAATTATGACCATTATGGTCAAGTCTTACATAGATAAAGCCTTAAGGGCTGAACATCGAATGAAACACAAGCAGCGGAAATCTTCGTTGATAAGTAGAACCCATGCCATCTGCCTTAACCCTACAGGCATTCTGACTGGGAAACGTCCTAGTTCGCATGTTCGTCTCCAAAGGATTCTTCCTCGAACTCCTGTTCTTCCATGCCTGGTCAATTAAATAACCAGTGGCAAGCCAATGAGTACTTTGAATGTACTCGCAAGCAACCCATGTTTTGGTTCAAGGAACAATAATGCATGACATAGGTAAATTTTTGCGGAAAGCTAGTTTTGAGTGCAATGACATGTTCAACAACTTGTAAGACATGCATCAGGAGAATTTAAGTAAGCATGAGGATAGGTTACAGATATCAACATAGTTAGAGTGGGCACCAACCCAACTCAATCATGTCAAGTCCTTGACTTGACCCAAGTAATTCTTCCCATTATCCAAACACACACACACTGGTTTGTAAACACATGGACGTAGTTTAAGCAGCACCGCCCAACTGTCCTTGACCGTGGACACGGCTATTCAAATAGTTTAACACTCTGCAAAGGTTGCACACTTTACCCACAAGATCCGGGGAGCTTCCGTGTCATCCACGACCCGCGGCACCTCAAGTACCCTGGGTAAGCACCCGATCACTATCTTTCCCTAGACGACACTAACAAGGAGTCCACTCGTTGTTCTGTATCCTCACGATGTACATCATACGAGACTCGCTCGAGATCGTAACATCCGAGAGGGGACACAACGGTGTATCCGGTGCCATGTGAAAACAGTCATGGCCGCCCTACCTGGCACGACCCCATCCCGAGAGAGAGCACCAACTCTCCCCCGTCACTAGTAATGCGGGCTCCAAGCTAGTATCGACCTAAGTAATCAATAATGCCCTTTCCCATATAAGGGTAGAGTGGTTGCGCATGTAAGGTTGGGACAGTCAACAAATCTTAAATCTAATCCGTTTCTGAAAACAACACACACACTTGTCTTGGTACACCACTTCGTCATCAAGTGGCTACCCAACTCATCATCTCCCTCGGGCATAAGTGGCACCCGATGGGGTTTTCGAAAAGTCCTTTGAAAGTACTTTGCCTCCATCTCCATGCAAATTCCTGTCCCTTTTTGCGTAGCACTACCTTTGCATCCTATCTACTCCCACCGGCATAACCCTCATAAGGAGGTAGGGTCATGCATAATGTAGGCTTCAACGAGGAAGTAACGGAGGTAACCCACCAAAGTGGCTACCACCTCAACGTGATTCCATTGCAACAACAATAAAGTGCTATATGACATGCATAAAAAGGGTTTCATAGACATGGTCAAAGGGCTGTTTGCCTGGCTCAGCAAAGTCTTCTGGGTCTTCAAAGTCTTCTGGTCCAACTCCTTCGTCAGCAACGCAATCTATCGTCGCAAAAAAATAACGAGAAAATAAGGCAATAATAAAACAGAAAAACCAAAGTGCTCCAAAAAATATCAACTCATTTTTGTAAAATACTATGTTGAAAACTAAGAAGGGGAAAATTCTTAGTTTTGGATTTGGAGTTGTGGAATAGGAGAAATGGATTTCTAGAGGGAAATTTAAATGCCCAAATTTGAATTTAAATTTGAACAGTGCAGAAAAGTTGGTTGGATTTGAATGGAAATTGCACCATTAAATAGATTGCATTATTCTAGGAATTTAGGAATTGGAATTATTCCATTTGGACAAATATTTTTCCCTGTGGAATTTTTACAAGACAGAAAGAAAAAGGAAAAAGAGAAATGGCAATGTGCCACTGGGCCAAAGCAGCCGCAGGGCAGCAGGCCCAGCCAGCGGGCTGGCCCAGCCGAGCCAGCGCACAGCGTGCGCGCGCCCGTCCACCCGTTTCAAACCTGACGGGCGGGGCCCGCAGATCAGATGGGGCGCGGGAAAGAGGGAGAGGATGATAGGCGGGGCCCGCCTGTCATCACTAACCTGTGGACAGGGGGGTCGCGGCGCTCACTGGCGACGATGCAGGCCACGGCGAGCTCCGGCGAGTGCGGGGATGGCTTTAGGGGACTCCCGCATGTCTGGGGGTGGTGGACTTGGCCGGCGGGGTGACTGGTTCGCCGGCGACGAGGTCCGTGGCGGAGGAGCTTCGGGCGGCGGTGGCTCCGGCCGTTTCCGGCTGCAAACGAAGCGGGAAAGAGAGGGGAAACGATCAGTGGGATGCAGGGGTTCCAAATCGAGAGAAAAGGGGGCCGGGGACGGCCTGTACCTCGCGAACTCCGGCGAGCCGAAGCGGCGGAGCTCGAGCTCGATCTCGAGCTCGGGCGGCTCTGGAGGCGAACTGGGGGTGCAGGGGAGGGGTTTGGTGGTGCAGTGGGCGAGTGGCGAGGAGAGAAGGGCTCGGGGAGGCCCTTATATAGGAGAACGGCGGTCCACCGTGGGCTCGTGCGCCGGCGGGCTCGTGCTCGTTGCTATGGGCCTCAGGAGGGTGCTGCACGGTGTCTAGGGTGCTTGTGGTGGTCGACTATGCCCAGGGGAAAGAAGAGAGAGAGCGGGGAAGCGACAGGGCAGCGCGCGGGTGAGCCGCGCCATTGGCGCGCTCGGGCGGCCGGTGTCCGTTAGCGCGGAGGCGCGGGGAGGAGGAGAGAGGAGGGGGCCGACCGCGTAGCGTGTCGCGGACGTCGAGGCACAACAGCAGGCGCGCGGGGGAGGCTCGAGGTGGTCGGGGCGTCGGGCAGAGGGCGGCTACAGTGCGGGAGCGCACTGTAGCGTGCTCCAGAGCGCGCCTTTGGCTGCCATGGCATTGTTTAAAGGGCAGGGGTGTGCCCACTAGTGTCTAGCAGGTCTAGGGGGAGTAAAGAAGAGGAGAGGGGCATTGGATGCCTTGGATGGCCACTGGAGTGAGGAGGGAGGTGAGGAAGAGGGGGAAAGTGGCTGTCCAGAGAGAGAAAGCGGGGGGTTTCACCCCTCAATTATTGAGCTGGGGACTTGCCATTGTTACTGGAGGTGAAAGGGGTCTAGGGAGAGCTGTGGTAAAAAGTGGAGCTCACCAAGAATAGTGGAAGGGGTCCAAACAGTGGTTTTTGCAAAATGACAGAAGGTGTTTAATGTTGGTTTAGGAAAGAAAATGATCTCCAATTGCCATGAAACTCCACAGGGTGAAATGACACATATAATTAGGGCCTTCCACCAATTTGGAGCTTAATTGGGCAAAGTTGCCAATGCAACTTTTGTAAACCCTAGAAATGAGCAGAAATGGACTTGTGTAGATCTAATTGAGCAAATCACTTCTCCTTGATGCACCACTTGGTGTAGTGGCCTCATTTGGTCATGTGATCATGCTCACAAAAGTTGGGGTCAAGGAGAGGAAGTTGGTAGTACAAACTTGATCAAACTTGATTCTGGTCAGAGAGGGTTTTGGGGCATTTTGGTGAACCAAAATGACTCTAGTTGACATGGGGCTTTGCAAGGTGATCACAATATGCATTTGTGACTTGCTGGATTTTCCTTGGATTTTTATGAAAGTATTTCCTGTAGAAATATCTCAAATCCTTGAAATGGGCAGAAATGGTTTTGGAAGGTTTTGTCCAATATTTTGATCATAACCATGTGTTGAAACTCATATATATGGAAAATATATGTCCATTGAGTCTCCCTAATTTTTCTCAAATATTTTTAAAGCTTTTAAATAATTTTAACCTATTTAAGACCATTTCTGGCCTTAAGAAAAACCCTTTAAATAAAATAGGAAAATAACTTTCAAAATTATATTTTTGTGGTTTCTGGGTATCCTATATCTAATAGGTGTCCAATATATCTTTGGAAATATTTTTACTGCCATTAATTAAGTATTTGCAGTGCAAACCTCAATCCAGGGGTTTTTGGAAAACTAATTCTTAAAAATACTTTTTGGCCAAATTATTTTTGTAAGAAAATACTATATTGCTCTATACACATGGCATGATCATTGGGCAGAAGTTTGGGACAAGGAGATGAAGTATAGAAGGTGGAGTAGTTGACTATAAAGAGCACTTGAAAAACCACTCAGAGAAAACCAACTTCAAAATAAAAGCCAAATAATGCAAAAGTTTTTGTTGGTCCAAAATTTTCATGCTTTATTAATGCAAATGGCATGTTACAAAATGCAGGGTGTGACACCATCCATTGCACTGTACCCCAAATTTGTCTTTCACAGCTAATACAAAATATCAACAACATCACACACAGTTTGTTCTAGGGACCGTTTGTGTTGAAAATTCGTGGGTCTACTTAAGTCTTCCTCCATAAGCTTCGCCGGCTTCATCTGCTCTAGTGCTGGTCACCCTAGAATCCACGAATCCCAGATACCCATTCTTGCAACCCCTTCTTGCTAAGAATGACACTCTGGAAACGCTTCATGAGGGCCCGTACGATGGTCGCGTCCTCCCCGAGAGCAGCCGCCTGCGCCGAGAGCGCGGCCGCATCCGCTTTGAGCGCAACCTCATTCGTCGAGAGGGCGTCCACGGTCGCCGACACGGCAGCTGCAGCAGCCGAGACAGCTGCAGCAGCTGCTGCGACAACGGCTACAAATGCTGAGAGCGCTCGAGCTGCCATCCGCGTCGCCGATGTCTCCTTGGCCCGGGTCGAGGCCATCCACGCTAACATCAAGGATTCACACGCCAAGATATTCCAAGCCACCTCGGAATCCATCATGCAACCCATGTCCGAAAGGGCGGTAGAGGCCATGGAGCACCTACTGCCTCATGAGATCGCCGAGCGGGATCTGGAGATGCAGGAGGCGGCGGAGATCAAGGAGCAACGGCAGGAGGAGTTGCGCGTGGCTCAGGACGAGGTTGAGAAGAGCCTGTCCATCGAGGATATTGGCGGTGGAGTACCAGCGCAAGCTCTGGCGAGCCACTACTACGAGTACTACAACCTTGAGGGTCGCACCAAGGACGAGGACAAGGACGACGACGCGTTCGACTTTAGCCGGGGGCACGGAGTCCACCAACGGTGGCATGTCACCAGGACAAGTCATCGACATATCATCTTGCAACAGTGAGGCGTAGGGTGGCGTGACGGCAGCTTTGTTAAAATTATGTGTACTTAGACTTTGTTTATAACGCTGGTCTTTCGTTAGAGTAATGTTTAGGTCAAGTGGCGCTATTTAATTACTAAAATTGCTAGATTCAGTAACTTTGGTATGTGTGTTGTAGGCTCTTTTGTGTGCCCAAATTAGCAAGCGATGTTAGGTTATGCAATAACGTGGATGAGGATAGTACCCAGGGAAATTTCCACCAATATTTAAATGATCAAACTCATCTCATGCACGTAAAGCAGAAAAACCATTTGCGATGCACACATTCGTTCAAAGTGGATGGTGTCCGGCCGCATCGCATGCAAAGTTTCCCTCCACCTTTCAAAATTTTTGGCCTGCCGCCGAAATATCTACCCCCTCCCCACCCCCTTTTCTCCCCGGCCACAAGTCACCTTTTCCCTGTTTCCTCCTTCTTTCCTTCCAAGCTATAGCCGCTTCCTCGCTTTCTTCCTCGCTCTCGCAGTCTCGCATCCGACCGCCGCGGTCGCCATGGTCTTCTTCAATGACCTCTCTAATAGTTCCTCCTCCGACGACGACTCTTTCACCACCCGGGTATGCCTCTCTTCTCTCTCTCAAGTTATGATTTGGAATGAACGATTTTAACCTGGCGGTCAATTTGAGTCATTTCTTCCTCTTGTAGCTCCCTAGGACCTTCAGTTGCAACGAATGGAGCGGGGTGGCTGAAGATCTGCCTGCTTGTTGTCACCATCAATCTCCATGTGTGAAGTTAGTTGCGTTTGAATTTATGGATTGTGGGAGGAAGTTTCTGGCATGTGCAGAGAAGGTTAGCCCCACTATCGTTGTTACAAATCATTTGTTAGATGTGATTCTGACACTGTCACTGTGCTATGTTATCCTGCATGGGATTAAGATGGTGTCACAGTTTCTACCTAGTATCTAAAAAATGTTGCCATCTCATCAATGGTGCCATTAGAAAATTATTTGGCACCGCCGCAGCAGTTTGTGCAGCCAACTCTGGCCCACACGTCCGAGCAGCCAAGCAATAAAATACTAAAAACTTTATGGCATGAAGGAACAGGGTATCGAAGCAACCAGGTGCTTCGGAGTCCGGTTCCCTGATTTTAATTCCTCTGCATCGGCTCGTGTAGGGCACCGGTGCGAAATGTAGCAACAGTTGTCTTGACACTGGTTTTTGCATACATAGAGGAATGCCTTAGTGCTATTAGTTCTATGTTACCAAATTTGTGCATGTACACACCTGTTAGTATCAGTTTGATGTCATCCAAACACCATCACTATGATGTTGCAGTTATATTCAGCTTCCTCATAAAATGTTCAATTTGTTATTTATAGTACATGACTAAGAACTTGTAACGTTGTTGCAGTTAATTATAGCTTCTGATGTTTTTGAATTTGGTTGTTGTCTCAGTAGCAATTAATTCATTTGCACATTGTTCTTTTTTAGAAGATATGTCATAATTAAACTGTTTCTTCAGTTTAAAAAAATATGTATTCGGTGATTTTCTATGTTGCTAGAAACCCATTTTCCCTACAATTGTTACTAATTTAGTGCTTAAATATTATAGGATGGACGGAAGTGTTCTTACCTGGATTGGGTTGATCAAGAGTGGCCATAGTCTTTGAAGATGGGCCTAGCAAAGCTCTGGACCATGTATGAGGAAGAGAACAGATATAGGCTTAGAGAAAGTGTTGTCAACACTAATGAATATTTCAAGGTGCAGAAAAAAGAGGAAGATAGAGAATGAGCTCTAATTTTTTTAAATTAGACTTTGCTAAGGAGGCACTTTCCCGGTTGGTCAGTGCAAAACAGGTTCTTACTGAACTGAAAGTAGAGGTGGAGAAGACAAACCTGGCTGATCATGCATCAATCGATTAGGGAAATGAATATATTGTTCTAATATTATTCTTATGAAGGTGAACTAGCTATAAGCTGTACTGTGTTGTTGCCAGGTCGCTATCGTGTTGTGATGTTAAAATATATTTATGTGCCTGATATGAAATTGGCAAATAGTTGTTCAATATGAAATGTGAATTTGTGCAATGCTGAAATCATTAATTGTAAACTAATAAACCTGCTAAATGGGTCATGAAACTTTGCAAACGGTTCTAGTAGTAAAAGAGGTTGTGATGGATAGCCCAATGCCATATAGTTTTCTTCATCAAATTGTGTGTAATATGGTTGAATAAAGCAAAAAGTTAAGGGAGGCAGAGCGTGTGTGATCGGTACACCTATCGCACACGAGGCTATACATAAAACTGTGTGGGATGTATATACGAACGGAAACATTCATCTGGATTCACTACGTGGGATGTGCAGACGAACAGAAACGTTTCTCTGGGATTCACTGTGTGGGATATGCAGCGGAGACATTTCTCATGGAGTGATTGTGTGGGTTGTGAAGACGAAGGGAAACGTTTCTCTGGGAATCACTGTGTGGGATGTACCTAAGAACGGAAATGATGGCTAGCCCGATCGCACACAACCTCATTTTGCGTAGCGTGTGTGACCAGAGGGCCTATCCCTGACGGTTTCTGGATCATGTGGGAAGGACACCCCTATCGCCCACACTCACCAGGCGACGGTTTAAAATGCCATCACGGAAAGGGGTTAAAAACCGGTTATGTAGCACCTCGTTGTATCAGTGGGCTTGCCACCTCAGGTATTTGATACCTAAACCGCCGAATACTTCAGGTCGGCAGATTTTATTCCATGCCATGTGACATTGGCCACCATTGCACTTGTCTTTTCTAGCCCAAAAGAAAGACCTCATCCACTTGTTCATATCCTCAAGAACTCACTCTGGTGCCTCAGTTATCATCAGGTGGCGGACTGCTTGTGCTGCAATGACCGATTGCACTAGAATTAGCCGTCCCGATCTCTGGATGAGCCCTCATTGCCAAGTCGGCATGAAGTGTCGTACCTTGTCCAACATAGCTTGCTACTCGGCTCGAGTTAGGCACTTGATTGCAAGTTGTAGCAAAAGGTATCTGCAAGGGAACTTTGATATATCGCACTTCAGAATCTCTGCCACTTTGGCTGTGTCCTCGCTACCCCTATCGGGCTCGTGGGACTGGGGGTACCCAGGCCCGTCTACCTGCGTCCCAGCATGAGGCACCCACCCGAAGGACCAAGGATGTCCGACTCCCAGAGCTACACGAGAAAGACCCTCATGAGGCCCTTACCTTGTGAGGCGTACATCAGCAAACGCCACCAGGACTCTGACGGGGTGGCTTCCTAAGGTTGGCTCCTGAGGCCCCTCGTGGAGGCGTACGATTCAAGGATCGTTCTACAAAGTTGCGCGGCCCTACGTCTCCACGTGGGTGGCACGCGTGGCGACGAGGGAAGCCAGAGGAGCGCCAACTGGCACGGGTGAGTAGGCTTTCCTCTTTTGTTCTAAGGAAGCAAGGACAACACACCGGTTCCTGAAGCAATCCCCAAAGATTACCTATTCGGTGCAAAAAGACAAGGATGACAGGCTCGCCAGGACGAAGGTCATCACCGAGCCAACTGGTGCGTCATGGCAAGAGGCTTTTGCAGGCGAAGACTACTTTTGTCAGGATAGACTGCACCCCTGTCCCCCCTTCAATTTGACCATTGTGGAAACCCTTCCCACCAAGTGTTTTCGGGGGAAGAGGACTGAGGCCAGTATAAGTAAGGGCAGGGTGCCACCATAGTGAGGGGATCATCCATGGATGACCATTTTCCTCCTTGTAGACTCATGTTCATCCTCCCTCGCGAGGCAATCCAACCACAAAGCAGGAGTAGGGTTTTACACCGCAAGGTGGCCCGAACCTGGGTAACTGCCGTGTCTTCGTTCTTCTTCCCTAGCTCGAGCACGCCGGAGCATTGCCATGAGGTTGTGAGTCGTGAGGTTGAGCATCGCGGATACAACGAGCTCACCCAGATTTCGAACCTTGTTGGGTCCCCGGAGCCCCGATTCCAACATTTTGCGCGCCAGGTAGGGGTGCACATCTATTCCTCCACTCCTCCTCAATTCATGGGCTCCATGGTTGATGCTCGCCCACGCTCGCGGGATGCCCTCAAATAGCATGGGCTTCCGCACCTTCACCCGTGAGCTCCGGCGGGTGGATTGGCGCTTAAGGTTCAGGTCGGGGCTGCGCCGCGCTACGATGGCGAGGACGACCCTGCGGAGTTCTTACAGCTTTACGCGCAGAGCATCCGGGCGGCAGGCGGCAATGACCAGGTCATGGCGACTATTTCCCCATGACCCTCTAGGGCACCCTGCGCTCTTGGTTTATGGGACTCCCCAGGGCTTCGATCTCCTCCTGGGACGAGCTCTGCAGCCAGTTTGCCGCGGCTTCGCCCCAGTTGGCGGAGGCACCAGAGGCCACCAGGGGCCCCACGCGGTAGTGTGCATCCTTGGCAGAGCGCAGGCCCCCGCCTCTAGTCGTCACTTTAAGCCGCTCTCCCATAGGGCAAATACCGCCCTCCAGGGGTGGGTGGCCGCACCACCGCCTAGCTGGGCACAGCATGACATCATCTTCAACGCCCAAGATCACCCTGCATCCATGGCTGCCGCAAGCGCACTCCCCATGTTATGTACCCCCACCATCAGCAACGTCTCAGTCACCAAGACCCTTGTCGACGGAGGCACCGACCTCAACGTGATCTCTACCGAGACCTTCGAGGCGCTCCAAGTGCCCTACGACCAGCTGGCACCAACCAAGCCTTGTACGTGTGACAGGTGGATCTACCACCCCCTGGGGCAAGTGCGCCTCCCTGTCACCTTCAGCACCCGCTACAACTACCGCACCGAGCTCATCGACTTCGATGTGGCGCACATCGGACTGCCGTACAACGCCATCCTAGGCTACCCGGCACTTGCCAAGTTCATGGGGGCAACCCACCCTGGCTAGAACATTGTCAACATACCCGGCTATGGCAGTATCATCACTGTCACATGCGGCGAGAAGGATGGATTCTGCTCCCTCGAGCATGCCTACCGGGCCGCCGTGGCTGAGAACTTTGACGACGAGCGCGTCACCGTATCTCCCGAGGCTACCCCACGAAGAAGCTGCTGCTCCCCAAGGACCATCCCGAAGCAAAGAAGCAGCCCGCTGGTGGAGACATCCATGGCCTCGCCCCTACCACCGGGGCTTGTCTTCCTCTTGCATAGGAAGGCACGCCTGGCGCCTCCCTTCGGCTGGGCTCGGGGGCTACCATCTGGAAGGCGTCCGACCTGACCGGTGTGCCAAGGGAGGTGCTCGAGCACCACTTGGAGGTGTGCTTCAATGCGCGCGCCCACAAGCGAGGAGCACGGCATCAGTCACCAGAAGCGCGAGAGTTCATCACCCAGGAGATTCACAAGCTGCAGGAAGCACGAGCCATGCGCGGTGAGCGTCACCCCGCGCGTTCTGTCAACTCAGCTGCCGCCTCCGGAGAAGGCAGCAAGGTGTGTGTTTGCGTCGACATCGCGAGCCTCAATAGAGCCAGCTCCCAGGACCTCTTTTGGCTATCGCGCATCGGCCTGAGCAGGGGCATCGCCACCAACTCTGCCCACATGCCCTTCGGCCTGGAGAACGCCACTGCTACCTACCAAAGGTTGGCGCGGCTCGCGTTGGCGCCTCATAAGGCTTCAGATCCTCGTGAGCCCCCGAAGCCTCAGGAGCTCGGCGGCCCTTGAGGGGCGAACCCCCACGGCACACTTCGTCAAGCAGCCCAACGCTCCCACAACAGCATGTTGCCAGGTGACTTTTTGGTTTGTTCAAATTGAGGGCACCCCTCAGGTTGCATCATCCTCAAGCTGGTCAGGGTTCGTCCCTACAGATGCTTCACCTTTTGGTTGTGTACTGGATTTGGTTAAGCTTTAATCAGTTTATGTTGCTTGCCTAACCCTGTGTTCGGAGCCTCGTCACCATTGAGAGCGTCGCGCCCTCACAACCTTTCTCCTACACGTCCCATGAGCGGGGGCTAGGCACGACGTTTGTGCTCGGGTCCGTCCCTGCAGCATTGATAAATCAAACGATCGAGATCTGGCTCGTGGGCCTGTTCCCGTGCACGTCACCTCACCGAGATCCTTGGTGCCTCATGTCCTCATGGAATAGCCACAAGTCGGTCGGCGAGCCTGCATCGCCCTAGTGCCTCGAAGTTTTGCAAATGTGCAGAGACCAAGCTTTAAGGGGCCCAAATGGCTATCTTAGGAGCACCGCACTGCGAAAGCTCCAAGGATCGAGTCGTGGCTTACCGAATGTTGCTCCGGGCATAAGCTAAGTTGAACCGCCTCACGAGGCATCACTTTCATATCTAGAGTTCCTCCCCTCGTGACCTAGGTGGAGGCCATTCTCCTTTTCCATGCGAGCCGCTTGCGCATTAAGGGGGTCCCTAAGGATCGCGCCTCAGGAGCCCTCACCAGCTTTGGAGCCCCTCACCTCCTGGCCTTGTCCCAGGCATCGCGACCTGACATACCAGCAATGGATGAGGCTTGCTCGGGGGCTGGGTCCTGACGATGTAGAGCACCTTGGCAAGCGAAGGAAAAGGGTGGACCCGTGAGGAGACCTCTGGGGGGGAACATGTGATTTAAACCACAAAGACATTGGCTAAGATGCAAAAGGGCATCAATTTTGACGCGCCCCTCGCGGGGCTTACATTGATCCATCGTAGATAGAAGAAGAAACGGGGAAGAAACTTCAGGGAGACGCGCCCTGACGCCGCGTGAATTTCTCGCAAGCCGTGGCCGCCTTGTGTGGCGTCACAAAAAGCTAAGTTAACTACCCCACGTGGCTCGGTGGTCTTGGGTAGCGTTCCTTCTTTTCGCGGATTTTTCTGGGCGGAAGCCCCTTCTCTCGTGTGAGAAGCTTGCGCGTCAAGGGGGACCTCCTGAGCACCGCGCCTCAGGAGCTCTTACCGGACCTCGGGCCCCTCACCTCCTGGCCTTGTCCCGAGCATCGCGACCTGGCATACCAGCGACGGCTGAGGCCCGTCGGGGGCTAGGTCCTAGCGACGCAGAGCGGTAGGGTGATCTTGAAGAAGGGGGCAAGCCTAATGAGGAGCGCTAAGAGCAAACTTGATTCCAAACCACAACAACATTAAAATCAAGGCGCAAGCGCCGCAGTTCCTTACACACCCCCATGGGGCCCATGTCATTCCGATGCAGGGGAAAGAAGAAAACAAAAGAAAGCTCCGAACAGGGGCTGCCACCACCAGGGCGTCGGCTCAGGTGTCGTCCGCTTCCTAGTCGGATTCCTCGTCCTCACTCTTGACGCTGGGGGAGCCACCGCTGCTTTTGCTTCCATCGGAGGGGGACGCGTTGTCATTTTCGTCGTCGGAGGAGCCGCTATCGTCGCTCTCCATGCAGCACTTCACGCGGCAGGCGGTGACCCCGAAGATCTTCCTAAAGAGCGTGGCAGCCCCATCGTACTTTAAGTGGAGGAGTGCCCCTTCTTTAAGCCACGGGTGAGGGCGAACGACTTCCAGCCCCGCCTCAAGAACATGAAGACGGTAAGAGTGATCTCCGTCACCACCCAGGAGGGGCCGTTGTAGCAGCCGTGCGGCTGCACCCACAGGCCCAGCGGCGCATGGCCCACCATCTCCTCTGCGAAGGAGTCTGGGAGCCGGAGCCAGGTGCAAGGCACACGGTACATGCGCACAATGAACTCGCGGGCTGCATCCGCTGAGTCGCCCCAGGCGTGTTGAGGTAGAGCGGTCGCGCCGCTTCGGCCGCCCTGACCGTGGCCGCCTCGCCCCCACATTCGTGCGCGCGGGTTGCACCTTTCCCACGGCTGCCTGAGCCGGCATAGGCCACCAATGGAGGGCGCCCATGATGTCGCTTGAAGCTACGTCGATATTTCCCCAAGGAGGAAGGGATGATGTAGCACATCGGCGGTAGGTATTTCCCTCAGATATGAAACCAAGGTTATCGAACCAGTAGGAGAACCAAGCAACACAACGTAAACAACCCTTGCACACAAATAACAAATCCTCGCAACCCGACACGTTAAAGGGGTTGTCAATCCCTTCCGGGGTACGACGCCTCAAGTAGGCAAACGGACATGCGATAAATTTGTAGTAAATTGATAGATCGAACACCAAATAAAATAAATAAGAAAAAATGCAGCAAGGTATTTTTGTATTTTTAGTTTAATAGATCTGAAAATAAATGCAAGGAAAAAGTAGATCGCAAAGGCAAATATATGAGAAAGAGACCTGGGGGCCGTAGGTTTCACTAGTGGTTTCTCTCGAGAAAATAGCAAACGGTGGGTGAACAAATTACTATTGGGCAATTGATAGAACTTCAAATACTCATGATGATATCCAGGCAATGATCATTATATAGGCATCACGTCCAAGATTAGTAGACCGACTCCTGCCTGCATCTACTACTGTTACTCCACACATCGACCGCTATCCAGCATGCATCTAGTGTATTAAGTTCATGGAGAAACGGAGTAATGCAATAAGAACGATGACATGATGTAGACAAGATCTATCTATGTAGAGATAGACCCCATCGTTTTATCCTTAGTAGCAACGATACATACGTGTCGTTTCCCTTTCTGTCACTGGGATCAAGCACCGTAAGATCGAACCCACTACAAAGCACCTCTTCCCATTGCAAGATAAATAGATCAAGTTGGCCAAACAAAACCCAAATATCGGAGAAGAAATACGAGGCTATAAGAGATCATGCATAAAAGAGATCAAAGAAACTCAAATACTTTCATGGATATAAAAAGATAGATCTAATCATAAACTCAAAGTTCATCGATCCCAACAAACACAATACAAAAGAGTTACATCATATGGATCTCCAAGAGACCATTGTATTGAGAATTCAGAGAGAGAGAGAGATGAAGCCATCTAGCTACTAACTACGGACGCGAAGGTCTACAAAGAACTACTCACGCATCATCGGAGAGGCACCAATGGAGGTGGTGAACCCCATCCGAGATGGTGTCTAGATTGGATCTGGACTCTGCGGCGACTGGATGAATATTTCTCGACTCCTCTACGGTTCTGGAAATATTGGGGTATTTATAGAGCAAAGAGGTGGTCCGGGTGGCACCCGAGGTGGGCACAACCCACCAGGGCGCGCTTGGTCCTCCTGGCCCATCATGGTCAACCATTGATCCATTCATAAAACACACTCGAATATTAGTTACACCCAATACTTAAATACAATCATATTGCCTCCTAGTTGTTGCTTTTGTAAGATAAGATGGAGACTCAAATTCAAAAATAAAAATTGCATAAAGTAAAAGAAAGACCCTTCACAGAGGGAAGTAGGGATATGTAGAGATGCGAGAGCTCAAAGCGAAAAACTTAGAGATAAAAACATTTTGGGAGGTGTATCCATCCCACCAACGAAAATGACTTAGTGTTCCCAACACTTTCCATGCTAGATATATCATAGGCGGTTCCCAAACAGAAAATAAAGTTTATTCCTTTTTGACCATGCTTTCACTTTCCATGGCTAGCCGTATCCGCGGTTGCCCTCCATACCAACACTTTCCAAGGAATTTATTATTTAACAACATAAAGTAAATTCATTTTTCATTTCGGGACTGGGCATCCCTAATACCTTTGCCTTACCCTCATGCAATGACAAGTGAATAAACACTCATCTTGAGAATAACACATCTAGCATGGAAAATATTAGCCACCCCTCACCGCTTCGCGAGCGAAACAAACACACAAAAGAGAAGTTTATGTTGGAAATTAGAGGTGGCACATACAAACTTGCTTAGAATGGCAAAAGAATACCACATATAGGTAGATATAGTGGACTCATGTGGGAAAATTTGTTTAAGGGTTTTTTGATGCACAAGTAGAGATCATACTTAATGCAAAATGAAGGCTAGCAAAAGATTGAGAAGCAACCAACCAAGAAACGAATAATCTCATAAGCAAGCATTAAGCATAAATAACACCGAATAATGCACCACAACTAGGATATAATTTCATTGCATGACTATTGACTTTTGTACTTGCATAGGGAATCACAAACCTTAACACCAATATTCTTACTAAAGCATAATTATTCATCAACATAACTCACATATCACATCATCATATCTCAAAACTATTACTAAGAATCAAGTTTATTTTGTCCAATGATCTTCATGAAAGCTTTTATCATATCCTTCTTGGATATCTATCACTTTGGGACTAATTTCCATGTGTTGCTTTTCATAAGCTCAAACAAATATAAGTGAAGATCATGAGCATAATCTTTCTTTCTTTCTCTCAAATTAATTTAAGTGAAGCAAGAGAGAATTTCTTGATAATTTTACTAACTCTCAAATAAATCTAAGTGAAGCAAGAGAGCATTTCTTAAAAAATACTAAGCACAGCATGCTCAAAAACATATAAGTGAAGCACTAGAGCAAGTCCATTGCTCAAAAAGATATAAGTGAAGCATAGAGAGCAATTCTAACAAGTCATGACATAATTTTGGCTCTCTCAAATAGGTGTTTCCAGCAAGGGATCAAGACTTAAAACACGAAATAAAATAAGCAAAGACTCATATCATACAAGATGCTCCAAGCAAAACACATATTATGTGACGAATAAAAATATAGCTTCGAGTAAAATACCGATGGTCGTTAGAAGAAAGAGGGGATGCCACTTGGGGGCATCCCCAAGCTTAGTTGGTGCTCATCTTTGGATAATAGCTTGGGACTCCGGGGCGTCCCCAAGCTTAGGCTCTTCTATCATTTATTCCTTCATCCATCGTAAGATATCCCAAAACTTCAGAACTTCAATCACACAAAACTCAACAAAACCTTCGTGAGATCCGGTAGTAAAAGAAAGCAAATCACTACTATAAGTACTGTACAAAACCAATTCATATTTTGTTTTTGCATTATATCTACTGTATTCCAACTTTTCTATGGCAAAAACTCATCAACGAAAACCATAGAGCCATCAAAATAAGCACACAACGCAAAGAAAACAGAATCTGTCAAAACGGAATAGTCTGTAGCAATCTGAATATTTCGAAAACTTCTGGAACTCCAAAACTTCTGAAAAATTAGGACGACCTAAGAAATCTGTATATTAATATACTGCAATTTGAATTGGTATTTTATCACGCTCTGGTAAAAGATGTGAATTGTTTTCGTGAGCACAAAAGTTTCTGCTTTTCAGCAAGATCAAACAACTATCACCCAAGAAGATCCTAAATGCTTTACTTGGCCCCAAAACTAATTAAAACACAAAAACACAATCATAATAGTAGCATAGTTGTGCTAACACTCAAGAATAGAAAACAAAAAGCAAAAATAAATCGTATTCATTGGGTTGCCTCCCAACAAGCGATATAGTTTTACGCCCTTAGCTAGGCATAAAGCAAGGATCTAAGTTTTGTCATCTTTGTCCAAATCTTCAATAAAACACTTAGAATAATTCATCAAGAGTAGGACACATCAAGAAATTTCCACCGGTAATCGTATCAAGGACGAATCTATACCAAGTGGTGATGCCAACCTAAAAACAGTGGAGAAGAACAACAGTAGATTGCTTACGAATAGATCTATTATGAGCATTGCAAATCCTATACCAAGCATCTTCTAAATTTTCTCCTCCCCTTTGTTTAAAGTTGAGAACCTCGTTCTTGGGAGTGCAAGCAACAGAGGAAGAGCTATCCATAATGATAATAATGGAAAACAAGATTGCACGCAAAACCAGATCCAGTAAGGAAACGGCAAACGAAAAAGAGAGGTGAGGACAAGCGAGGTCTAAGCTTGGGGGAGTTGATACATCCATTTTGCATCATGCTTTTATATCGATATTTATTGCATTATGGGCAGTTATTACACATTATGTCACAATACTTATGCCTATTCTCTCTTATTTTATAAGGTTTACATGACGAGGGAGAATGCCGGCAGCTGGAATTCTGGGCTGGAAAAGGAGCACATATTAGAGACCTATTCTGCACAACTCCAAAAGTCCCGAAACTCCACGAAATTCATTTTTGGAAATAATAAAAAATACTGAGCAGAAGAAATACCAGAGGGGGACCACACCCTAGCCACGAGGGTGGGGGCGCGCCCTACCCCCCTGGGTGCGGCCACTGCCTCGTGAGCCCCCTGGTGCCCCCCGGTGTCCATCTTCTGCTATGTGAAGTCTTTCGTCCGAAGAAAAATTAGAAGCAAGCTTTCGGGACGAGAATCCGCCGCCACGAGGCGGAACCTTGGCGGGACCAATCTAGGGCTCCAGCAGAGTTGTTCTGTCGGGGACACTTCCCTCCGGGAGGGGGAAATCATCGCCATCGTCATCACCAACGCTCCTCTCATCGGGAGGGGGGCAATCTCCATAAACATCTTCACCAACACCATCTCCTCTCAAACCCTAGTTCATCTCTTGTATCCGATTCTTGTCTCTAAGTCTGGGATTGGTACTTGTAGGTTGCTAGTAGTGTTGATTAATCCTTGTAGTTC
The DNA here is from genome assembly GCA_032464435.1 of Aegilops umbellulata. NCBI lineage: Eukaryota > Viridiplantae > Streptophyta > Magnoliopsida > Poales > Poaceae > Aegilops > Aegilops umbellulata. Next base: position 51,615,945 of record CP136060.1, read on the forward strand.
ATGCTAGTTGGTTTTTTGGTGGAAGATCATATGTTCAGATCCTTTATGCATATTAATACTCCTCCGATTATGAACATGAATATGCTTTGTGAGTAGTTACCTTTGTTCCTGAGGACATGGGAGAAGTCTTGCTATTAGTAGTCATGTGAATTTGGTATTCGTTCGATATTTTGATGAGATGTATGTTGTCTCTCCTCTAGTGGTGTTATGTGAACATCGATTACATGACACTTCACCATTATTTGGGCCTAGAGGAAGGCATTGGGAAGTAATAAGTATATGATGGGTTGCTAGAGTGACAGAAGCTTAAAAACCCTAGTTTATGCGCCGCTTCGTAAGGGGCTGATTTGGATCCATATGTTTCATGCTGTGGTTAGGTTTACCTTAATACTTCTTTTTTAGTTGCGGATGCTTTTAATAGGGGTTAATCATAAGTGGGATGCTTGTCCAAGTAAGGACAGCACCCAAGCACCGGTCCATCCACATATCAAATTATCAAGGTACCGAACGCGAATCATATGAACGTGATGAAAACTAGCTTGACGATAATTCCCATGTGTCCTCGGGAGTGCTTTTCTCTATATAAGAGTTTGTCCAGGCTTGTCCTTTGCTACAAAAAGGATTGGGCCACCTTGCTGCACTTTATTTACTTTTGTTACCTGTTGCTCGTTACAAATTATCTTATCACAAAACTATATGTTACCTATAATTTCAGTGCTTGCAGAGAATACCTTGCTGAAAACCGCTTATCATTTCCTTCTGCTCCTCGTTGGGTTTGACACTCTTACTTATCGAAAGGACTACGATAGATCCCTTATACTTGTGGGTCATCAAGACTCTTTTCTGATGCCGTTGCCGAGGAGTGGAGCGCCTTTGGTAGGTAGAATTTGGTAAGGAAAAAATTTTATAGTGTGCTGAAATTTACTGTCACCTGTTACTATGGAAAGTAATCGTCTGAGGGGCTTGTTCGGGGTATCTTCACCCCGACTAGTATAGCAAAGAGTTGTTCCTCAACCTACTGAACCTACTGAAAGTGAAAATGTCTATTTTGAAATTCCTTCAGGTATGGTAGAAAAACTGCTAGCTAATCCTTTTGCAGGAGATGGAACATTACATCCTGATGAGCATCTAATCTATGTGGATGAGGTTTGTGGACTATTTAAGCTTGCAGGTGTGCCCGATGATGTTATCAAGAAGAAGGTCTTCCCTTTATCTTTGAAGGGAGATGCATTGACATGGTATAGGCTATGTGATGATATGGGATCATGGAACTACAAACGATTGAAATTGGAATTTCATCAGAAGTTTTATCCTATGCATCTTGTTCATCGTGATCGTAGTTATATATATAATTTTTGGCCTCGCGAAGGAGAAAGCATCGCTCAAGCTTGGGGGAGGCTTAAATCAATGTTATATTCATGCCCCAATCATGAGCTCTCAAGAAAAATGATTATTCAAAAAAATTATGCTCGGCTTTCTGATAACAATCACACCATGCTCGATACTTCTTGTGTTGGCTCTTTTATGATGAAGACTATTGAATTCAAATGGGATTTATTGGAAATAATTAAAAGCAACTCTAAAGATTGGGACCTCGACGAAGGTAAGGAGTCAGGTATGACACCTAAGTTTGATTGTGTTAAATCTTTTATGGATACCGATGTTTTCCGTAAATTTAGCACTAAATATGGGCTTGACTCTGAGATAGTAGCCTCTTTCTGTGAATCTTTTGCTACTCATGTTGATCTCCCTAAGGAGAAGTGGTTTAAATATCATCCTCCCATATAAGTAAAAGTAGTTGCACCTATTAAAGTTGAAGAAAATACTATCGCTTATAATGAGCCTATTGTTCCTACTGCTTATGTTGGGAAACCACCTTTCCCTGTTAGAATAAAGGATCATGCTAAAGCTTCAACTGTGGTTCGTAAAAGCAATATTAGAACTTATACACCTCCTGAGCAAGTTAAAGTTGAACCTAATATTGCTATTGTTAAGGATCTCTTGGCTCATAATATTGATGGGCATGTTATTTATTTCTATGATGAAACTGCTAGAATTGCTAAACCTTGTGCTAAAGATAAACATAGACCTGTGGTAGGCATGCCTGTTATTTCTGCTAAAATAGGAGATCATTGTTATCATGGCTTATGTGATATGGGTGCTAGTGTTAGTGCAATACCTATTGACTTATACAAAGAAATTATGCATGATATTGCACCCGCTGAGTTAGAAGAAATTGATGTTACAATTAAACTTGCTAATAGAGATACTATATCACCAATGGGAATTGTTAGAGATGTCGAAATCTTGTGTGGTAAAACTAAATATCCTGCTGATTTTCTTTTTCTTGGTTCCCCACAAGATAGCTTTTGTCCCATTATATTTGGTAGACCCTTCTTGAACACTGTTAATGCTAAGATAGATTGCGAAAAGGATGTTGTTACTATTGGTTTGGGTGATATGTCTCATGAGTTTAATTTCTCTAAGTTTCGGAGAAAACACCGTGAAGAGGGATTGCCTAGTAAAGATGAAATTATTGGTCTTGCTTCGATTGCCGGGCCTCCTAGTGATCCTTTAGAACAATACTTGCTAGACCATGAAAATGAGATGTTTATGAATGAAAGAAGGGAAATAGATGAAGTGTTCTTTAAACAAGGACCTATTCTGAAAAACAACTTGCCTGTTGAAATCTTAGGGGATCCTCCTCCACCCAAGGGTGATCCCATGTTTGAGCTTAAACTATTGCCTGATACTCTTAAATATGCTTATCTTGATGAAAAGAAGATATATCCTGTTATTATTAGTGCTAACCTTTTAGAGAAGGAGAAAGAAAAACTATTGAAAACTCTGAAGAAGTGATAACCCACAAGTATAGGGGATCAATTGTAGCCTCTTTCGATAAGTAAGAGTGTCGAACCCAACGAGGAGCTAAAGGTAGAACAAATATTCCCTCAAGTTCTATCGACCACCGAGAGAACTCTACGCACACTTGATGTTCGCTTTACCGGAAACAACTATGAAAATAGAAGTACTTTGTAGGTGTTGTTGGATAGGCTTGCAAGAAAGTAAAGAGCACGTAAATAAACACTAGGGGTTGTTTAGATAAAGACACAACTAAATTAGTTTTAGTAGAGAGCTTTTTGTCACAAGAAAGTTATTTGTCCCTAGGCAATCGATAACTAGACCGGTAATCATTATTGCAATTTTATTTGAGGGAGAGGCATAAGCTAACATACTTTCTCTACTTGGATCATATGCACTTACGATTGGTACTCTAGCAAGCATCCGCAAATACTAAAGATCATTAAGGTAAAACCCAACCATAGCATTAAAGCATCAAGTCCTCTTTATCCCATACGCAAACAACCTACTTACTCGGGTCTGTGCTTCTGTTCACTCACGCCACCCATCATAAGCAAATCATAAACATATTGCAAACCCTACAGCGGGGATCCCTCACGCTTGCGCGACACGGAGAGCACCATAGGACAGCACCAATAATAAAACATGCAACTCAAACCAATCTTGATCATCAAATAACCCATAGGACAAAACGGATATACTCAAACATCATAAGATAGCCATACATCATTGGGAAATAATATATAGCGTTGAGCACCATGTTTAAGTAGAGATTACAGCGGGTAAGAGAGAGGTTACACCGCTGCATAGAGGGGGGAAAGAGTTGGTGATGATGGCGGAGAAGTTGTTGGTGAAGATTGCGGTGATGATGTGACGCCCGGATAATTAGGCTACAGAAAAACTCTGCTAATGATGCCACATCACCTCCGTTACTGTTGCTAATCCCTCGTTAATTCAAAAAAACGATTCAAAATTCAAATTCCAAATATGGCATACAACAAAAGTTTTCAAACAATAAAACAAAAATGTTCAGTTTGTGGCAATTAAATCATAGGTAATATTGGTAGAGAAACCACATTTCTATAAAATAATTAAATGCACTATGATAATTAAATAGTAACTAAAACATTAACTAAATGCCTTTTCTAAATTATAAAATATTAAAACATTTTATTTAGGGGACAAACTTTTTGTAGCCGTGGGTTAAATGATAATACTAATTTAGAAGTTTATTTTAACCTTTAATTAAACTAAAATACATTAAAGACTAAAAGAGAAATGAACAAAAGGTAAAACAAAAAAATAACAAAAGTAAGTGAACACCACCCCCCTCTCGCTGGGGCTCGGCCCAGCTGGCCATTGGGCTAGCCAGACGGGCCCAAGCCGACCCCCCTCACTCCATTACCCCCCTGCCCCGAAACCCTAGCCACTACCGCTCCCACTCCCCCACGCTGCCACTCCCTCTCCCCCCTCCCGATCCAATCTGGATCGGGGCGAAGACCCCCCACTCCCCTCGCTACTCGCTCCCCTCCTCTCGGAGCGCCCGTGCCCGAGGACAGTCGTCGCCCCCCGGCGCCGAGCGCCGCCCTCCGGCCTCCTCCTCGCGGCTCCCATCCGCCGCCTCCTCATCTCTCTCCCCTTCCCCCGTCTAGAGCGGGGCAGAGGCCCCCGACCCCTTCGCCACGACGTCGCCACCCGGCGCCTCAGGCCACCCCTCGCCGGCGCCCGCCTCTCCGCCTCCTCGACGCATCGCCGGCGCTGCCCCGCCTCGTCGTCGGAAACGCATATCCGGCCCTCCATCGAGCATACCGTTGCACAACTACAGGGCCGGTGAGGACCTCCCCGTCCGACCCCATCTTCCCTCCCTACGGTCACCGCGCTCGCGCTCAACCACACAGCAACCGCCCGCAGCATGTCACGCCGCTCAAAATGGCGCCCGCGGCCCCCTGCCGACTGCACCATGTGCGTGCATCCACGGCCCCCTCGCCTCGCTCCTGCGCCCATCGGCGCCCTCCTTTTGCCGCTGCTACCAACTGCTCGAGCCCGCCTCCGCCCGAGACCGTGCCGCCCTGCTCGTCGCTGCCCGTTTCTCTCCACCGGTGTCGCTCGCGCTCGCCTTTGCCTCGTCACGCCATGCCGCCCGACCACATCGCCCTGCTCAGCCCGCTGTTGGCTGGCCCCGCAGCGCGCGCTTCTCCCCTTGCTTCCGCGCGCCCTGTTCTTGCCACCGCCCCACGACGGCGCTGTCGTGCCGTGGCCGCCCGCCGTTGGCCTCGCTCGAGCCAGTGCCCGGGTTCGCCCCTGTCGGGCACCCACGCGCCCGTTACTGGTAGCGCCCGCACCCGTTTGGCCTATGGCCCTATGACATGTGGGGCCCCAACCCCTCGGAACGTTTTGACATATAAAAAAAATAAACAAAAATCATTAAAATTATTAATTAATTAATTAATTAAAGAATTACTTAAGTTAATTAATCATAATTAGATTAATCTAATCACTAATTAACCTAATTAACTGTTAGTTAACTAAACAGTCTATGACAAATGGGCCCCGTCTGTCAGTTTGACTGGTCAACGGTCACAGTTGTCTGCTGACGTCATGCTGACGTCAGCAAACACTATTCTGGATAATGTTAGTTTAAATTAATTAAATAAATTCAAAAATGCTTTAAAAACTTTAGAAAATCATATAAAATAATCCGTAACTCGGATGAAGATACTTTGTACATGAAAGTTGCTCAGAACGGCGAGACGAATCCGGATATGCAGCCCGTTCGTCCGCCACACACCCCTAACATATCAAACTCGCAAATTTCCCCCTCCGGTTCATCTGTCCAAAAACGCGAAACACCGGGGATAATTTCCCGGATGTTTCCCCCCTTCACCGGTATCACCTATCCCTACGTTAGGTCACCTCTAGCACAACGTATTGCCGCTTCCTGCTTTTTGTTACATTTGATTGCTCTGTTATTTATTGTGTTCCCCCTCCGTTACTTCTTTCCGGTAGACCCTGAGAGCGATGCCGATACCCCTGTGATCGACTACATCAACGACCCCTCCTTCTTTTCTGAGAAACCAGGCAAGCCCCCCCCCTTTGATCACCAGATATCGCCTACTCTCCTCTATACTGCTTGCATTAGAGTAGTGTAGCATGTTAATGCTTTCGTTATTCCTATCCTGATGCATAGCCTGTCCTTGTTACTACTGTTGATACCTTTACCTGCAATCCTACCTGCTTAGTTTAGGATGCTAGTTTACCATTAGTGGCCCTACATTCTTGTCCGTCTGCTGTGCTACACTATCGGGTCGTGATCACTTGGGAGGTGATCATGGGTATATACTATACTTTATACATGATACATGTGGTGATCAAAGACGGGTCGGCTCGTAGGAGTACCCGCGAGTGGATCTTTGAGGCGGAGCGACAGGGCAGGTTGAGGTCACCTAGGAGAGAGGTGGGCCTGGCCTGGCGGCGTTCACGGATACTTAACACGCTTAACGAGATCTGGGTATTTGATCTGAGTCTGGCTACTGGCCTATACGCACTAACCAACTACGCGGGAAAGATATGGGCACTCGGCGTCGTGGTATCAGCCGAAGCCTTCGTGACGTCAGCGACTGAGTGGCGCGTGCCGCATTGGATCGTAAGCTCGCGCTTGTATTAAGGGGGCTATATCTGCTTCCGGCCGCGTTCGCAATGTGCAGGTGTGCTAAGGGCGATGGGCCCAGACCCCTCTGCGCGTAGGTTTAGACCGGCGTGCTGACCTCTCTGTTGTGCCTAGGTGGGGATGCGACGTGTTGATCATCCGAGGCCGGGCATGACCCAGGAAAGTGTGTCTGGCCAAATGGGATCAAGCGTGTTGGGTTATGTGGTGCACCCCTGCAGGGAAGTTGATCTATTCGAATAGCCGTGTCCCTCGGTAAAAGGACGACCCGGAGTTGTACCTTGACCTTATGACAACTAGAACCGGATACTTAATAAAACACACCCTTCCAAGTGCCAGATACAACCCGGTGATCGCTCACTGACAGGGCATCGAGGAGGGGATTCCCCGGTAGGATTATGCTATACGATGCTACTTGGAGGACTTCAGTCTACTCTCTTCTATATGCTGCAAGACGGAGGCTGCCAGAAGCGTAGTCTTCGACAGGATTGGATATCCCCCTCTTATTCTGGCATTCTGCAGTTCAGTCCACTGATATGGCCCCTTACACATATATCCATGCATATGTAGTGTAGCTCCTTGCTTGCGAGTACTTTGGATGTGTACTCACGGTTTCCTTGTTTCCCCTTTTCCCCATCTCTCTACCCGATTGCTGCAACCAGACGATGGAGCCCAGGATCTAGACGCCACCTTCGACGACGACTTCTTCTATACCGGAGGCGCCTACTACTTCGTGCAGCCTGCTGACGACGACCAAGAGTAGTTTAGGAGGAACCCAGGCAGGAGGCCTGCCTCTTTCGATCTGTATCCCAGTTTGTGCTAGCCTTCTTAAGGCAAACTTGTTTAACTTATGTCTGTACTCAGATATTGTTGGTTCCGCTGACTCGTCTATGATCGAGCACTTGTATTCGAGCCCTCGAGGCCCCTGGCTTGTATTATGATGCGTGTATGACTTATTTATGTTTTAGAGTTGTGCTGTGATATCTTCCCGTGAGTCCCTGATCTTGATCATACACATTTGCGTGCATGATTAGTGTACGATTGAACCGGGGGCGTCACAGATGATGATGGCCACGGCAGCGTTCCGGCGCCACCGGAAGAGAAGGGGAGAGGGAGCCCCTTCGTCTTCTACTTCCTTGACCTCCTCCCTAGATGAGAGAAGGGTTTCCCTTTTGGTCCTTGGCCTCCATGGCGTGGGAGGGGCGAGAGCCCCTCCGAGATTGGATCTGTCTCTTTGTCTCTCTCTGTTTCCGCGTTCTGTTCTGCTGCCCTTTCACCGTTTCGTATATATATGGTGATCCGTAACTCTGATTGGAATGAAACCTTCGCCATGATTTTTTACCAAAAATTAGCTTTCCTGCGACCGAAGAAGGGCATCAACCACCTTACGGGTGGCCCACGAGGGTCAGGGGCGTGCCCTGGGGGGCAGGGGTGCCCCCTTCCTCGTGGCCACCTCGGGCACCGTCTCGCATGGATTTTTCTTCCGGAATTTTCCAAATATTCCAAAAATAAGCTCCATCCATTTTTATCCCGTTTGAATTCCGTTTGTTATGGATATTCTGCGAAACATAAAACATGCAACAAACAGGAACTGGCACTTGATCAATATGTTAGTCCCAAAAGTAATATAAAAAGTTGCCAAAAAGTATATGAAATTTGAATAATATTGGCATGGAACAATAAAAAATTATAGATACGACGGAGACGTATCAGCATTCCCAAGCTTAATTCCTGCTCGTCCTCGAGTAGGTAAATGATAAAAAAAGATAATTTTTGACGTGGGATGCTACCTAGCATAATATTGATCATATGTTTAATCATGGCATGAATATTAAGACACAAGTGATTCAAAGCAATAGTCTATCACTTGACATAAAAACAATAATACTTCAAGCCTACTAATAAAGCAATCATGTCTTTTTAAAATAACAAGGCCAAAGAAAGTTATCCCTACAAAATCATATAGTCTGGCTATGCTCCATCTTCACCACACAAAATATTCACATCATGCACAACCCCGATGACAAGCCATGAAAACATCATGCTAGCTATCTTACGATCATGCAAAGCAATATGACAATAAATGCTCAAGTCATGTATATGATGATGATGGAAGTTGCATGGCAATATATCTCGGAATGGCTATGGAAATGCCATGATAGGTAGGTATGGTGGCTGTTTTGAGGAAGATATAAGGAGGTTTATGTGTGATAGAGCGTATCGTATCACGGGGTTTGGATGCATCGGCGAAGTTTGCACCAACTCTAGAGGTGAGAAAGGGCAATGCATGGTACTGAAGAGGCTAGCAATGATGGAAGGGTGAGAGTGCGTATAATCCATGGACTCACATTAGTCATAAAGTACTCATATACTTATTGCAAAAGTTTATTAGCCCTCGAAGCAAAGTACTACTACGCATGCCCCTAGGGGGTTAGATTGGTAGGAAAAGACCATCGCTCGTCCTCGACCGCCATTCAAAAGGAAGACAATCAATAAATACCTCATGCTCCGACTTCCTTACATAACGGTTCACCATACGTGCATGCTATGGGAATCACAAACCTCAACACAATTATTTCTACTAATCCACAACTACCCACTAGCATGACTCTAATATCACCATCTTCATATCGCAAAACTATTGCAAGGAATCAAACATATCATATTCAGCGATCTACAAGTTTATGTAGGCTTTATGACTAACCATGTGAATGACCAGTTCCTGTCATCTCTCTAAATAGATATAAGTGAAGCAAGAGAGTTTAATTCTTTATACAAAAGATATGCCCATGCTCTAACAAATATAAGTGAAGCAAAAGAGCATTCTATAAATGGCGGTTGTCTATGTAAAGAGAAACAGGCAATCCAAGCTTCAAATGATATAAGTGAAGCACATGAAGCATTCTATAAAGCCATACTCAAAAGTTATAAGTGAAGTGCAATGATCATTCTATAAATCAACCAAGGACTATCTCATACCAGCATGGTCCATAAAAGAAAAGTGAAAACTAAATGCAAAAGACGCTCCAAGATTGCACATATCGCATGAACGAAACGAATCCGAAAACATACCGATACTTATTGAAGAAAGAGGGGATGCCTTCCGGGGCATCCCCAAGCTTGGACGCTTGAGTATCCTTGAATATTTACTTTGGGTGCCTTTGGAATCCCCAAGCTTGAGCTCTTGCCTCTCTTCCTTCTTTTCACATCGATACCTCCTCGATCATCGAACACTTCATCCACACAAAACTTCAACAGAAAACTCGGTAAGATCCATTAGTATAATAAAGCAAATCGCTACTCTAAGTACTGTTGCAAACGAATTCATATTTTGTTTTCTCATTGTGTCTACTGTAATATAACTTTTTCATGGCTTAATCCACTGATATAAATTGATAGTTTCATCAAAACAAGCAAACTATGCATCAAAAACAGAATCTTTCTTAAACAGAACAGCCTGTAATAATCTGAACATTCACCATACTTCTGATACTTGAAAAATTCTGCAAAAAAATAGGAAAAATAAAAAAATTGTATATAAATACAGTGCAAAAGAATCAGAAGCATTTGACGTTCCAGTAAAAAACTAAAAATCGCGCACTACGGCCAAAGTTTCTGTCCTGCACCATACAAACCAACAAGCATTTAAACATTCTAAAGGCAAACCTTGGCACATTATTTTCATAATACAATGGAATTGTACAAGGGGATAATTATTTTTGTTGAAAAGTTTCTGTAATCAAGATTCACAAAGTTTCTGTGAGCATGAACAAAGTTCAAGGAGCTCTCCCACTTCAACAATGCTTGTCTTTCTCACTTACGCTTTTCTTTTTTGAAAAAGTTTTGGGTTCCCTTCTTTATTTTTGTTGTTTTTAAACTAAATGAAAGAACTCAACAAAAATAAATGACTCTTTAAAACTTCCTGCTTGTCTCCCTGGCAGCGCTTTCTTTAAAGCCATTAAGCTAGGCATATTGTGCTCAAGTAGTGAAACCGACCGGATCCCAAGGTATATCAAAGCCAATTTTAATTAGCAATGATTTGGAATTTAGTAGTGAGCACAAAGCAACATATATCATGCAACAACGAAGTCTAACTCTCTTCCTATGCATCGGCATGTCATAAAAGAACAATTCATGCACACATAGTAAAGGCCAATGCATAGTATAAACAGTTTCATGCAATTTTATCGTGTTGGAAACATAGAGAGGTGGAGATATAGTTACTCTCTCATAATAATTGCAAGTAGGAGCAGCAAGCACATGCATATTATATTCATCAAAATCGTCATGTGCAACGGTAAAAGGCAACCCATCAATGTAATCCTTAATAAATGCAAACTTCTCCGATATAGTGTAGTCGTAAAGAATTCAAAAGGATAATAGGACTATCATGCGTGGGTGCAATAGCAAAAATTTCATGTTTAACATAAGGAACTATAGCAAGTTCATCTCCATAAGCATAATTCATATTGGCATCTTGGCCACAAGCATAGCAAGCATCATCAAAAAGGGATATTTCAAGAGAATCAACGGGATCATAATAGTCATCATAGCAAGCATCCTTCGGTAAGCACGAAGGGAAATTAAACAATGTATGAGTTGAAGAGTTACTCTCATTAGAAGGTGGGAACGGGTAGCTAATCCGCTCTTCCTCCTTTTGTTCTTCGCTCTCCTCATCATATTTTTCATCCAATGAGCTCATAGTTTCGTCAATTTCTTCTTCCACAGACTCCTGCAAATTATTAGTCTCTTCTTGGACAGCGGAGACTTTCTCATGAAGTGCATTAATATAGGAGTTATAGTCATAATTATCATAGCAATATTTTAGGATAGCTAAATTTTCAGGTCTATAAACCGAATCATCAAAATCTTCAAACTCTTTAAACATAGATTCAATTTCATAAGCACCCATAAAAGCAACAAATTCTTCTATTTGTTCCACATCATAGTAATCATAGATACCATTAGCATAAGAAGCTAAGGTTTTATTATCATTAAATTTGCATGAAAAGGGAATGTGTGGAGCCTTCATCCTAGAGCAACAAGTATAATCATAACTCAAGCATACTTGCCGAGCATACCACTTCAATATATAAATTTGATCCCATAATAGTCCCCTTTTTGTGTCAAGCAATAATCCCTAAAGTATTCACGTTGATCCAACGTTACTTCCATTACTAGATTGAATGGGGTTTTCTCAGGATTATCAAAGTAGTACATAATTTCTGTCACATAACAAGCATCGAGGGTTTTAGGAGGTTCCCCATCTCCATGAGCAGCAAGTACACCTAATTTCTTTGGTATTTCGTGTTCCATATCCATAACTAAAGATAGAGAACAACTAAGAACAACAACTAAAAATTACTTAGTGATAAAGCAAACAAGCACACACGAGAATATTCACCCCACGCTATGACTCCCCGGCAACGGCGCCACAAAAAGGTCTTGATAACACACAAGTATAGGGGATCAATTGTAGCCTCTTTCGATAAGTAAGAGTGTCGAACCCAACGAGGAGCTAAAGGTAGAACAAATATTCCCTCAAGTTCTATCGACCACCGATAGAACTCTACGCACACTTGACGTTCGCTTTACCGGAAACAAGTATGAAACTAGAAGTACTTTGTAGGTGTTGTTGGATAGGCTTGCAAGAAAGTAAAGAGCACGTAAATAAAGACTAGGGGCTGTTTAGATAAAGACACAACTAAATTAGTTTTAGTAGAGAGCTTTTTGTCACGAGAAAGTTATTTGTCCCTAGGCAATCGATAACTAGAACGGTAATCATTATTGCAATTTTATTTGAGGGAGAGGCATAAGCTAGCATACTTTATCTACTTGGATCATATGCACTTATGATTGGAACTCTAGCAAGCATCCGCAACTACTAAAGATCATTAAGGTAAAACCCAACCATAGCATTAAAGCATCAACTCCTCTTTATCCCATACGCAAACAACCTACTTACTCGGGTATATGCTTCTGTTCACTCACGCCATCCATCATAAGCAAATCAAAAACATATTGCAAATCCTACAGCATGGAGCCATCACGCTTGCGCGACACGGAGAGCGCCATAGGACAACACCAATAATAAAACATGCAACTCAAACCAATCTTGATCATCAAATAACCCATAGGACAAAACGGATCTACTCAAACATCATAAGATAGCCATACATCATTGGGAAATAATATATAGCGTTAGCACCATGTTTAAGTAGAGATTACAGCGGATAAGAGAGAGGTTACACTGCTGCATAGAGGGGGGAAGAGTTGGTGATGATGGCGGTGAAGTTGTTGGTGAAGATTGCGGTGATGATGATGGCCATGGCAGCGTTCCAACGCCACCGGAAGAGAAGGGGAGAGGGGGCCCCTTCGTCGTCTTCTTCCTTGACCTCCTCCCTAGATGGGAGAAGGGTTTCCCCTCTGGTCCTTGGCCTCCATGGTGTGGGAGGGGCGACAGCCCCTCCAAGATTGGATCTGTCTCTCTATCTCTATCTGTTTCCGCGTTATGTTCTGCTGCCCTTTCACCGTTTCGTATATATATGGAGATCCGTAACTCCGACTGGACTGAAACCTTCGCCGTGATTTTTTACCGAAAAATAGTTTTCTTGCGGCCGAAGAAGGGCATCAACTGCCTTACGGGTGGCCCACGAGCGTCAGGGGCGTGCCCTGGGGGGCAGGGGTGCCCCCTGCCTCGTGGCCACCTCGGGCACCGTCTCGCGTGGATTTTTATTCCGGAATTTTCCAAATATTCCAAAAATAAGCTCCGTCCGTTTTATCCCGTTTGGATTCCGTTTGATATGGATACTCTGCGAAACATAAAACATGCAACCAACAGGAACTGGCACTGGGCACTAGATCAATATGTTAGTCCCAAAAGTAATATAAAAAGTTGCCAAAAAGTATATGAAAGTTGAATAATATTGCCATGGAACAATCAAAAATTATAGATACGACAGAGACGTATCAAGAAGCACCGTGCTGCTATTGGATATACTCTTGATGATCTTAAGGGCATTAGTCCCACTCTATGTCAACATAAAATAAATTTGGAGAAAGATGCCAAACCATTTATTGATCATCAACGACGACTGAATCCTAAGATGAAAGAAGTGGTAAGAAATGAAATACTAAATCTCCTTGAGGCAGGTATAATTTATCACGTTGCTGATAGTGAGTGGGTAAGTCCTGCCCATTGTGTCCCTAAGAAGGGAGGTATTACTGTTGTTCCTAATGATAAAGATGAATTGATTCCGCAAAGAATTATTACAGGTTAGAGGATGGTAATTGATTTCCGCAAATTAAATAAAGCTACTAAACAAGATCATTACCCCTTACCTTTTATTGATCAAATGCTAGAAAGATTATCCAAACATACACATTTTTGCTTTCTAGATGGTTATTCTGGTTTCTCTCAAATACCTATGTCAGCTGATGATCAAGCTAAGACCACTTTTAGTTGCCCTTTCGGTAATTTTGCTTATAGGCGTATGCCTTTTGGTTTATGTAATGCACCTGCTACCTTTCAAAGATGCATGATGGCTATATTCTCTGACTTTTGTGAAAAGATTTGTGATGTTTTCATGGACGATTTCTCCGGTTATGGGTCCACTTTTGATGATTGCTTGAGCAACCTTGATCGAGTTTTGCAGAGATGTGAAGAAACTAATCTTGTCTTGAATTAGGAAAAGTGCCACTTTATGGTCAATGAAGGTATCGTCTTGGGGCATAAAATTTCCGAAAGAGGTATTGAAGTTGATAAAGCTAAAGTTGATGCTATTGAAAAGATGCCTTGTCCCAAGGACATCAAAGGTATAAGAAGTTTCCTTGGTCATGCCGGGATTTAAAGGAGGTTCATTAAGGACTTCTCAAAAATCTCTTGGCCTCTGACTAATCTATTACAAAAAGATATACCATTTGTCTTTGATGATGATTGTATAGAAGCATTTGAAATACTTAAGAAAGGATTGATCTCTGCACCTATTGTTCAGCCACCTGATTGGAACTTACCTTTTGAAATCACGTGTGACGCTAGTGATTATGCTGTAGGTGCTGTTCTAGGGCAAAGAGTTGATAATAAATTAAATGTTATTCAATATGCTAGTAAAACTCTAGACAATTCCCAGAGAAATTATGCTACTACTGAAAAAGAATTCTTAGCAGTTGTATTTGCTTGTGATAAGTTCAGACCTTATATTGTAGATTCTAAAGTAACTATTCACAGTGATCATGCTGCTATTAAATAACTTATGGAAAAGAAAGATGCTAAACTAGACTTATTAGATGGGTTCTCTTGCTACAAGAATTTGATTTGCATATTATTATTTATAGAAAGGGAGCTGAGAACCCCGTTGCAGACAACTTGTCTAGGTTAGAAAATGTTCTTGATGACCCACTAACTATTGATGATAGCTTTCCTGATGAGCAATTAAATGTCATAAATGCTTCTCGTACTGCTCCATGGTATGCTGATTATGCCAATTACATTGTTGCTAAATTTATACCTCCTAGTTTCACATACCAGCAAAAGAAAAGGTTTTTCTATGACTTGAGACATTACTTTTAGGATGACCCACATCTTTATAAAGAAGGAGTAGATGGTGTTATTAGACGTTGTGTACCTGAGCATGAACAGGAACAGATCCTACGCAAGTGTCACTCCGAAGCTTATGGAGGACACCACGCTAGAGATAGAACTGCACATAAGGTATTGCAATCCGGTTTTTATTGGTCTACTCTCTTCAAGGATGCCCGTAAGTTTGTCTTATCTTGTGATGAATGTCAAAGAATTGGTAATATTAGTCGACGTCAAGAAATGCCTATGAACTATTCACTTGTTATTGAACCATTTGATGTTTGGGGCTTTGATTATATGGGACCCTTTCCTGCCTCTAATGGGTATACACATATTCTAGTTGCTGTTGATTACGTTACTAAGTGGGTAGAAGCTATTCCAACTAGTAGTGCTGATCATAAAACTTCTATTGAAATGCTTAAAGAAGTTATTTTTCCGAGATTTGGAGTCCCTAGATATTGAATGACTAATGGTGGTTCACATTTTATTCATGGTGCATTCCGTAAAATGCTTGCTAAATATGATGTTAACCATAGAATTGCATCTCCTTATCACCCTCAGTCTAGTGGTCAAGTAGAATTGAGTAACAGAGAGCTCAAATTAATTTTGCAAAAGACTGTTAATAGATCTAGAAAGAATTGGTCCAAGAAACTTGATGATGCATTATGGGCCTATAGAACTGCATATAAAAATCCTATGGGTATGTCTCCGTATAAAATGGTTTATGGAAAAGCATGTCACTTACCTCTTGAATTAGAACATAAGGCATATTGGGCCATTAAAGAGCTCAATTAAGATTTCAAGCTTGCCGGTGAGAAGAGGTTATTTGACATTAGCTCACTTGATGAACGGAGAACCCAAGCCTATGAAAATGCCAAGTTGTTTAAAGAAAAACTTAAAAGATGGCATGACAAAAGAATACAAATACGTGAGTTTAATGTAGGTGATTATGTATTGCTATACAACTCTCATTTAAGATTCTTTGCAGGAAAACTTCTCTCTAAATGGGAAGGTCCTTACGTTATCGAGGAGGTCTATCGTTCTGGTGCCATAAAAATCAACAACTTCGAAGGCACAAATCCGAAGTTGGTGAACGGCCAAAGAATCAAACATTATATCTCAGGTAATCCTATAAATGTTGAAACAAATGTTATTGAAACTGTAACCCCGGAGCAATACATAAGAGACACCTTCCAGAACGTTTCAGACTCCGAAAAGGAATAGGTATGTGGTACGGTGAGTAAACTGACTCCAAAACAGTTCTAAGGGTAATTTTTCTCTGTTTCGGATTATTTAAAAAATAGAAAAAATAAGAAGTAGCCCGGGAAGGACACGAGGCCTCCACTAGGGTGGAGGGCGTGCCCTACCCCCTGGGCGCGCCCCCTGCCTCGTGGGCACCTCGTGCGCTCTCCGGACTCCGTTTTCTTGCATGATACGTATTTTGGTCGGTAAAAGTTCACTATATAAGCTCCCGAAGATTTTGACTCATGTACCATGCAAATATCCTCTGTTTTTGTTTCGAGCTGTTTTTGTAGCAGATTTGGAGTAAGATGTCATCTCAGGATTTCGACGGAGAGAGCTATGTCTCACACCTCATTGCTGACCCAAAGACCTATGGGGATCTATCTCCTTGTGGTCGAACTACGGATGAGGAAGAGGATGCTCATTTGATGAGGATCAATGATTCAAGTTCGGAGGAGGAGGATGTCCCTCTACCTCAACCTGGGGATATGCACGTGAAGTTCAAGAAATCTAGTCTCCCTAAGAGGGCTAAACTATCTAACAACCGATCTATTCCTTCTCGTTTTCGGTAGAAAATCAAAGGAGATTTATGTGACAAGACCTTGAAGCTGGAATCGGAGGTCGATGATTTAAAGGAGGAAATTGCTCTTCTGAATTACAGTATGAAGAAGCTAAAGGCACAATTGTCATCATCAACAACTCCATCATCACCTCCTCTGAAGAAGGAGACATAATCACATGGGTATGGGCACTCCCCTTGGCAACTGCCAAGCTTGGGGGAGGTGCCCCGGTATCATATCACCATCACACTCATATCTTTACCGTTTTTCTTAGTTCGATCCTTTTAGTAGTATTTTGATCTAGTAGAATAAAGTTTTTGGTATGGTTTAGTTTTGAGTTTTGCCTTATGATCCCTCTATGTAATCGAGTCCGTGAGCTATATAATAAAGATTAGTGTTGAGTCAAGGGCTTGATTATCTTGCTATGATTTTGAGTGAATAAAAGAAAAGATAAAAGAATAAAAATAAACAAAGAGATCATATTGACCTTATGGAGAGTAATGACTTCACATAGAAAGAGTATGATTTTTAAAAGTTGTTGAGAGTTGACAAACATAGCTTTGGTCATCGTTGCAATTAATAGGAAGTAATAAAGAAAGAGAGGTTTCACATATAAATATACTATCTTGGACACCTTTTATGATTGGGAGCACTCATTAAAATATGACATGCTAAAGAGTTGATGTTGGACAAGGAAGACAACATAGTGGGTTATGTTTTCCTATATCTGAGATAAAGTATATTGTCATGGATCATCCAACATGTTGAGCTTGTCTTTCCCCCTCACACTAGCCAAATTCTTTGCACCAAGTAGAGATACTACTTGTGCTTCCAAATTCCCTTAAACCAAGTTTTGCCATGAGAGTCCACCATACCTACCTATGGATTGAGTAAGATCCTTCAAGTAAGTTGTCATCGGTGCAAGCAATAAAAATTGCTCTCTAAATATGTATGATTGATTAGTGTGGAGGAAATAAGCTTTATACGATCTTGTGATGTGGAAGAAATAAAAGCGACGGACTGCATAATAAAGGTTCATATCACAAGTGGCAATATAAAGTGACGTTCTTTCGCATTAAAATTTTGTGCATCCAACCCTGAAAGCGCATGGCAACCTCCGCTTCCCTCTGCGAAGGGCCTATCTTTTATTATTATATTCTACCTTATGCACGAGTCATGGTGATCGTCACTTTTCTTTTTACATTTTATCCTTTGGCAAGCATAGTATGTTGGAAAGATCCTGATATATATATATATATATGCTACCTCTTGAGCTTGCGTTGGTTTTCCTCGAAGAGGAGAGGATGATGCAGCAGAGTAGCGTAAGTATTTCCCTTAGTTTTTGAGAACCAAGGTATCAATCCAGTAGGAGGCCACGCTCAAGTCCCTCGTACATGCACAAAATGATAGCAACTCGCAACCAACACGATTAGGGGTTGTCAATCCCTTCACGGTCACTTACGAGAGTGAGAACTGATAAATAATGTTTTTGGTATTTTTGATATAAAGATGCAAAGTGAAAAGTAAAGGCAAAGTAAAAAAGCAAAGCAAGATTAAAGTGATTGAGATTGATATGATGAGAATGGACCCGGGGGCCATAGGTTTCACTAGTGGCTTCTCTAAAGAGCATAAGTATTCTACGGTGGGTGAACAAATTACTATTGAGCAATTGACAGAATTGAGCATAGTTATGAGAATATCTAAGGTATGATGATGTATATAGGCATCACGTCCGTGACAAGTAGACCGACTCCTGCCTGCATCTACTACTATTACTCCACTCATCAACCGCTATCCAGCATGCATCTAGAGTATTAAGTTAGAAACAGAGTAACGCTTTAAGCAAGATGACATGATGTAGAGAGATAAATTCATGCAATATGAAATAAACCCCATCTTGTTATCCTCGATGGCAACGATGCAATACGTGCCTTGCTGCCCCTTCTGTCACTGGGAAAGGACACTGCAAGATCGAACCCAAAGCTAAGCACTTCTCCCATGGCAAGAAAAACCAATCTAGTAGGCCAAACCAAACTGATAATTTGAAGAGACTTGCAAAGATAACCAATCATACATAAAAAAATTCACAGAAGATTCAAATATTATTCATAGATAGACTTGATCATAAACCCACAATTCATCAGTCCCAACAAACACACCGCAAAAAGAAGATTACATCGAATAGATCTCCACAAGAGAGGGGGAGAACTTTGTATTGAGATCCAAAAAGAGAGAAGAAGCCATCTAGCTAATAACTATGGACCCGAAGGTCTGAGGTAAACTACTCACACTTCATCGGAGAGGCTATGACGATGTAGAAGCCCTCCATGATGACAACCCTCTCCGGCGGAGCTCGATAATAGGCCCCAAGATGGGATCTCGTGGATAAAGAAGGTTGCAGCGGTGGAATTAGGTTTTTGGCTCCTGTTCTGATCGTTTGGGAGTACGTAGGTATATATAGGAGGAAGGAGTACGTTGCTGGAGCTTCAAGGGGCCCACGAGGTAGGGGCGCGCCCTAGGGGGCGCCCCCACCCTCGTGACCGCCTCTCTGAGGCCTTGGCGTAGGGTCAAGTCCCTTGGATCACGTTCGGTGATAAAATCACGTTCCCGAAGATTTTATTCCGTTTGGACTCCGTTTGATATTATGTTTCTCCGAAACACTGAAATAGGCAAAAAAACAGTAATTCTAGGCTGGGCCTCCGGTTAATAGGTTAGTCCCAAAAATAATATAAAATTGGAAAATAAAGCCCAATATAGTCCAAAAACAGTAGATAATATAGCATGGAGCAATCAAAAATTATAGATACGTTGGAGACGTATCAATATATCTAATTGGATGTAAGTTAGCATGAGCTATTATTGTTGACATTACCCTTGAGGTAAAAGGTTGGGAGGCGAAACTATAAGCCCCTATCTTTCTCTGTGTCCGATTAAAACTCTGTAACCACAAGTATTGTGTGAGTGTTAGAAATTGTGAAAGACTAAATGATAGTTGAGTATGTGGACTTGCTAAAAGGCTCTGACATAGACTCTTTCTGATGTTATGATAAATTGCAATTGCCTCAATGACTGAGATTATAGTTTGTTAGTTCTCAATGAAGTTTCTGATTCATACTTTGCATTGAGAATAGATTATTACTTGAGCATAAGAAATCATATGACAATTTCCATATATGTTGCTGTTATAAGATTAATCATGATGCCCTCATTTCCGTATTTTATTTTATCGACGCCACTACCTCTAAACATGTGGACATATTTACCGTTATCGGCTTCCGCATGAGGACAAGCGAGGTCTAAGCCTGGGGGAGTTGATACATCCATTTTGCATCATGCTTTTATATCGATATTTATTGCATTATGGGAATTTATTACACATTATGTCACAATACTTATGCCTACTCTCTCTTATTTTATAAGGTTTACATGACGATGGAGAATGCAGGCAGCTGGAATTCTGGGCTGGAAAAGGAGCAAATATTAGAGACCTATTCTGCACAACTCCAAAAGTCCCGAAACTTCACGAAAGTCATTTTTGGAAATAATAACAAATACTGAGCGGAAGAAATACCAGAGGGGGCCCACACCCTGGCCACGAGGGTGGGGGGCGCGCCCTACCCCCCTGGGCGCGCCCCCTGCCTCATGGGCCCCCTGGTGGCCCCCCGATGTCCATCTTCTGCTATATGAAGTCTTTCGTCCGAAGAAAAATTAGAAGCAAGCTTTCGGGACGAGACTCCGCCGCCACGAGGCGGAACCTTGGCGGAACCAATCTAGGGCTCCAGCAGAGCTGTTCTGCCGGGGACACTTCCCTCTGGGAGGAGGAAATCATCGCCATTGTCATCACCAACACTCCTCTCATCGGGAGGGGGCCAATATCCATCAACATCTTCACCAGCATCATCTCCTCTCAAACCCTAGTTCATCTCTTGTATCCAATTCTTGTCTCTAAGTTTGGGATTGGTACTTGTAGGTTGCTAGTAGTGTTGATTACTCCTTGTAGTTCATGCTAGTTGGTTTATTTGGTGGAAGATCATATGTTTAGATCCTTTATGCATATTAATACTCCTCTTATTATGAACATGAATATGCTTTGTGAGTAGTTACGTTTGTTCCTGAGGACATGGGAGAAGACTTGCTATTAGTAGTCATGTGAATCTGGTATTCGTTCGATATTTTGATGAGATGTATGTTGTCTCTCCTCTAGTGGTGTTATGTGAACGTCGACTACATGACACTTCACCATTATTTGGGCCTAGAGGAAGGCATTGGGCAGTAATAAGTAGATGATGGGTTGCTAGAGTGACAGAAGCTTAAACCCTAGTTTATGCGTTGCTTCGTAAGGGGCTGATTTGGATCCATATGTTTCATGCTATGGTTAGGTTTACCTTAATACTTCTTTTGTAGTTGCGGATGCTTGCAATAGGGGTTAATCATAAGTGGGATGCTTGTCCAAGTAAGGAAATCACCCAAGCATCGGTCCACCCACATATTAAATTATCAAGGTACTGAACGCGAATCATATGAACGTGATGAAAACTAGCTTGACGATAATTCCCATGTGTCCTCGGGAGCGCTTTTCTCTATATAAGAGTTTGTCCAAGCTTGTCCTTTTCTACAAAAAGGATTAGGCCACCTTGCTGCACTTTATTTACTTTTGTTACTTGTTGCTCGTTACAAATTATCTTATCACAAAACTATCTGTTTCCTATAATTTCAGTGCTTGCAGAGAATACCTCGCTGAAAACCGCTTATTATTTCCTTCTGCTCCTCGTTGGGTTCGACACTCTTACTTATAGAAAGGACTACGATAGATCCCCTATACTTGTAGGTCATCAGTGTCTAGATTGGATCTGGTGGTTCTGGACTCTGCGGCGACCAAATGAATATTTCGTCGATTCCCCTAGGGTTCTGGAAATATTGGGGTATTTATAGAGCAAAGAGGCGGTCCTTGGGCACCCGAGGTGGGTACAACCCACCAGGGCGCGCCAATTCTCCGTAAAGTTTCGGGGCATTTGGACTCCGTATGATATTGATTTTCTGCGATGTAAAAAACATGGAAAACAGCAACTGGCACTTGGCACTATGCCAATAGGTTAGTACCCAAAAATGATACAAAATGATTATAAAACATCCAAGATTGATACTATAACAGCATGGAACAATCAAAAATTATAGATACGTTGGACACGTATCAGCCCACGTCCTCGAGGAGGCGCTCCGGCGTGGCGGCGGTTGTGCGAGGGCGGCCATGCCCCCTCGTTGGCTTCGACGGCTCCACATCGTCCAACGTTGCCTTCCCTTTCTCAGCGGTAGAAAACCTCCTCACGGGCGCCATGGCTACGGGGACTGCGGGTGGAAATGGATAGGTGAAAAGGGAGAAGATAGCCGAGGGGTCCTTCCCCTTCCCCTTTTATAGCGCTCAATAGATTGCCAGTCCACGCCCCCTCGCCTTCTGAAGATGGATGCAAGATAGAGGAAGAGCATTTATGACCCCGCGCCATGCCCGGTAGGCTTTATGTCAGTCTGGGCGGTTGCCGAGGCATCATGGGGGAAGTGAGGGCGTCTCGTGCCCCGTCGTGCACTACGCATTGAGCCTGGCCCATTGTTGTTTGGGGCCCGCGCCGTTTCGCCCCCTTCCCTAACAAGCAGAGTCGTGCGCGCCATGAGCCCGGGGCTACAATCGGGCCCGTGGGACTGGGGGTACCCAGGCCCGTCTGCCTACGGCCCAGCGCGCAACGCCCACTGAGGAAGTCCTGGATTAGGGGGTTTTCGGATAGCCGAACTATACCTTTGGCCGGACTCCAGGACTATGAAGATACAAGATTGAAGACTTCGTCCCGTGTCCGGAAGGATCTTTTCTTGGCGTGGAAGGCAAGCTAGGCAAGCGGATATTCGAGATCTCCTACCATTGTAACCGACTCTGTATAAACCCTAACCATATCTGGTGTCTATATAAACCAGAGGGTTGTAGTCCGTAGGACAACCATCATCATACACAATCATACCATAGGCTAGCTTCTAGGGTTTAGCCTCCTTGATCTCGTGGTAGATCCACTCTTGTACTACCCATATCATCAATATTAATCTAGCAGGAGTAGGGTTTTACCTCCATCGAGAGGGCCCGAACCTGGGTAAAATAAAGTGTCCCTTGTCTCCTGTTACCATCCGACCTTGACGCACAATTCGGGACCCCCTACCCGAGATCCGCCGGTTTTGACACCGACATTGGTGCTTTCATTGAGAGTTCCTCTGTGTCGTCGCTTTTAGGCCCGATGGCTCCTTTGATCATCAACAATGATGAGGTCCGGGGTGAGACTTTCCTCCCCGGACAAATCTTCGTCTTCGGCGGCTTCGCTCTACGGGCCAATTCGCTTGGTCATCTGGAGCAGATCGAAAGCTACGCCACTGGCCATCAAGTCAGGTTTGGAAGCTTAAACTACACGACTGATATCCGCGGAAACTTGATATTCGACGGGTTCGAGCCACAGCCAAGCGCGCCGCGCTATTCCGAGGGGCATGATATAGCTCTGCCTCCGAATAGCACCCTGGAGGCCGCACACGCTCCGGCCCCGATCTTTGACTCAGAGCCCGCTGCGTTCTCTGAGGATGAACGGTTGGACGTCACCTCGGGGGCTGCGATCTCAAAGGTGATCGAGCCGAACGCCAGCCCCGTACTCCGCACGGCCTAGGACTCCAAGGAGCCGGACTCTTCTCCGAACTCCGAGCCTTCCGCGCCCCCGCCGATCGAATCTGATTGGCCGCCTGTAATGGAGTTCACCGCCGCGAACATCTTTCAGTGCTCACCTTTCGGTGATATCCTGAATTCCCTCAAGTCTCTCTCTTTATCAGGAGAGCCCAGGTCGGACTATGGTCTGCGAGGTTGGGATTCGGGCAACGAAGAAATTCAAAGCCCACCCACCACCCACTTAATAGCCACTGTCGACGATTTAACCGACATGCTTGACTTCGGCTCCGAAGACTTCGACGGTATGGACGACGAAGGAGGAGACGAACAAGAACCAGCACCTGTAGGGTGCTGGACCGCCACCTCGTCATATGACATTTACATGGTG
The DNA here is from genome assembly GCA_032464435.1 of Aegilops umbellulata. Lineage (NCBI taxonomy): Eukaryota > Viridiplantae > Streptophyta > Magnoliopsida > Poales > Poaceae > Aegilops > Aegilops umbellulata. The sequence continues at coordinate 51,639,924 of CP136060.1, forward strand.
GATGCTCCAAAGGATGCGGATGGCGATGGAGCAGCGGAAGACGACAACTCGAAAAAACCGCAAAAATGCCGGCGCCAACGGCGCCGCTCCAAATCCCGCCACAGCAGAAACGGTGATTCCGGCACGGGAGATAATACTACCCCGGACAGCGCCGAAGAACACCAGAACCAGCAAGATTCGGCGCAGGAAGATGGAAAAGCCAGCACTCAGGAGAGAGCGGCAGAGCAAGAGGTTGAGGATGATAACTACATGCCTCCCTCCAAAGACGAGACAAGCCTCGACGACGACGAATTCGTCGTACCATCAGACCCCGCCGAACAAGAGCGTTTTCAACGCAGGCTTCTAGCCATGGCCAACAGCCTAAAGAAAAAGCAGCAACAGCTTAGAGCTGATCAAGATCTGCTAGCTGCTAGATGGACTGAAGTCCTTGCGGCCGAAGAGTATGAACTCGTGCGCCCCTCCAAAAATTATCCTAAGCGCAGGCCGCTACCCCAATCAGAGGGGGAAGCATATGACATGGCAGACCGGCCATCCCATGGCCGCGACAGAGAGGCCTGTCGAGCCCTTAGGCAAGCCATGCCCCGGTGCCGCTCAAATAAGGCACGGGAAAACGAGCCAGACCTGCGAGACGTACTGGAGGATAAAGCAAAGCAAACAAGATCGATCTATGGATCGCGCGGACGCCCGACGACACGTGATGATCGGCACTCCGGACACAATAAATCCAGTCGGGCCGAACACAGCAGGCACAGCTCTTCCAAGCTGCGTCGTGACATTGCCCAGTACAGGGGCGCCACACACCCACTATGCTTCACAGAAGAAGTAATGGATCATAAAATCCCATAGGGTTTTAAACCCGTCAATATCGAGTCGTACGATGGTACGACAGATCCGGCAGTATGGATTGAGGATTATCTCCTTCACATCCACATGGCACGTGGCGATGATCTGCACGCCATCAAATACCTACCCCTTAAGCTTAAAGGACCAGCCCGGCACTGGCTTAACAGCCTACCAGCGAACTCAATCGGTTCTTGGGAGGACCTGGAAGCCGCATTCCTCGACAACTTTCAGGGGACCTATGTGCGGCCACCGGACGCCGACGACCTAAGCCACATAATTCAGCAGCCAGAAGAATCGGCCAGGCAATTCTGGACACGGTTCCTAACAAAGAAAAATCAGATAGTCGATTGTCCAGACGCAGAGGCCCTAGCAGCCTTCAAACATAACATCCGTGACGAGTGGCTTGCCCGGCACCTGGGACAGGAAAAGCTGAAAACCATGGCAGCCCTCACGACACTCATGACCCGCTTTTGCGCGGGCGAAGATAGCTGGCTAGCTCGCAGCAACAACTTATCGAAGAAGCCCGGTAATTCGGATACCAAGGACAAAAGTGGCAGGTCACGTCGAAATAATCAAAAGCGCCGCGTTAGCAGCGACAGCAATGAGGATACGGCAGTCAATGCCGAATTCAGAGGCTACAAATCCGGTCAGCGGAAAAAGCCATTTAAGAAGAATACCCAGGGCCCGTCCAGTATGGACCAGATACTCGACCGCTCGTGCCAGATTCATGGCACCCCCGAAAGGCCAGCCAATCACACCAACAGGGATTGTTGGGTGTTCAAGCAGGCAGGCAAGTTAAGAGCCGAACACAAGGACAAGGGGCTGAACAGCGACGACGACGAGGAGCCCAGGCCGCCGAACAACAAGGGACAGAAAGGGTTTCCCCCACAAGTGCGAACGGTGAACATGATATACGCGACCCACATTCCCAAGCGGGAGAGGAAGCATGCGCTACGGGACGTATACGCGATGGAGCCAGTCGCCCCAAAGTTCAACCCATGGTCCTCCTGCCCGATCACCTTTGATCGAAGGGACCATCCCACTAGCATCCGTCATGGCGGCTTCGCCGCATTGGTTATCGACCCAATCATCGACGGATTTCATCTCACAAGAGTCCTCATGGACGGCGGCAGTAGCCTGAACCTGCTTTACCAGGATACAGTGCGAAAAATGGGCATAGATCCCTCAAGGACTAAGCCCACAAAAACGACCTTTAAAGGCGTAATACCAGGTGTAGAAGCCAACTGTACAGGCTCAGTAACACTTGACGTGGTCTTCGGATCCCCGGACAATTTCCGAAGCGAAGAGTTAATCTTTGATATAGTCCTGTTTTGCAGTGGCTATCATGCCCTGCTCGGACGAACCGCATTCACTAAATTCAATGCGGTGCCGCACTACGCATATCTCAAGCTCAAGATGCCAGGCCCTCGAGGAGTAATTACGGTCAGCGGAAACACAGAACGCTCCATCCGTACGGAGGAGCACACGGCGGCCCTCGCAGCGGAAGTACAAAGCAGCCTTTCAAGGCAAATCTCCAGTCCGGCCGTCAAAAAACCGGACAATGCAAAGCGCGCCCGGAGTAACCTGCAACAAGACCACCTGGCACGATCAAAGCAAGCATAGCAATACGGCCCCGACCCCAGCCATCACAACATAGCGGAGCAAGTACCTCGAGTACACAATTACGCCCTTAAAATTCCATGGGCACAGGGGGAGAGGCACATTAACGGTATGCCTACAACACGGCGTCAAACATACTAGGGGCTGCCGGATTTTTCTTTTTTACTTTCAGGACTCCATACTCTGGATAACCTGTTCGGCAGTGTTGCCGCACAGACGATGCAAGATCCAAGAAAGCAGACAAAGCTACGCCGCATTCGGGAACTCTCAGGTGGTCTCTATTTCGAGCGATATATCTGTTTCTAATTTCCGCGGCCTGTGCCTGGTTAGGACATGTTAAATAGTCTAATATCTTTTTTGCTTATCGCACTACTTGTATCGTTCGGCTTTGATAAATAGCCTCTTTATAAACAATGCATAGCTTTTTGTCTATTTTTTGCATTATCCCCTTTGAATATATGTGTTTATTACATAACATGATCGCACCCGTACACCATGGTACGGCAAACCATGCCAGGGGCTTCATTACCCTTTTATCTGGTGTGAGAAGTCCGTACACTTTCACAAGTGTGGCACCCCGAACTTATAGCACTATATGCATCGGCTCTGAGTCATGATTTTGGTCACATGTCGGGTTTGCCCGGCTCCTATGTTTTGGTACCTTACGTTCCGCTCTATCGGCTAAGGTAGCACTAGGAGAACCACTGCGATTGTGCCCCATATCAGGTGGGTTGAGCACCTCAGTGGAGAAAGCTAAAACAGACTGTCATGATAAGGCGTGAGACCGGTCACTGTTCGAGAGGTTTTTCGAGTCCTTAAAGGCTTATGCCGCTTTGAGCGAGGAGCTGGCTATGTCCGGCCAAAGGCGTGGATAGCGCCCCGAATTCGGCCTTCCGAACTAGGGGCTTCGCCGAAATTTAAAATTATAACGTTCTATGGCTAAGTGAGAGTGTTCAAGCATTATAGTCCGATTGCCTGGTTCGTTGTGCTGAGCGCCTCCCTCAAAGGACCCAACTATGGGAACAAGAGCCCTCAGGTTTATCCCGAACACCCCAGCACTAGTGGCATGGGGGCAGAAGCCGACGACTCGCCATCTCTCAATTTTTGATAAACGGCCGCACAGAAAATAATATTTTAAATTAAACAAGCATTGCTTTGCGCATATGAACAAGTTTTCAGCGCACAAGATACAAACGAGCGAGTTCACTCAAATATCACATCTTTAGCACATTCATCCGCGACAAGGCGGGCTCCGGCAAGAACGTCCTTGTAGTAGTTCTCGGGCTTGCGATGCTCCTTCCCCTGCGACGGCCCGTCCTTCACCAGCTTCTCTCCGTCCAGCTTACCCCATTGTACCCTTACACGGGCAAGGGCCCTCCGGGCACCTTCAATACAGACGGAGCGCTTGATGACCTCAAGCCGTGGGCAGGCCTCCACAAGCCGCCGCACCAGCCCGAAATAGCTCCCAGCCAGGGCCTCTCCAGCCACAGCCGAACTAGTAAGCCCTTCATGGCCTGTTCGGCCGCCTTGTGGAGCTCGACCAGCTGTTTCAGCTGATCGCTTAAGGGCACAGGGTGTCCGGCCTCAGAATACTGAGACCAGGACACACTCTCCGTCGAGCTGCCCTCTTCAGCTCGGTAGAACGCGGCGGCGTCGGATACACTGCGGGGAAGATCGACGAATGCCCCTGGAGAACTCCGGATTCGGGTAAGTAATAGGTAGTTTACTTTTATATTCCTACTCTGCATTGAGAATGCCTTACCCGTTGCTATCTTTTTCACCTCCTCCAACTCTTGGAGGGCCTTTTGGGCTTCGGCCTTGGCACTCTTGGCGATCTCGATGGCCGACGCGAGCTCGGATGCTTGCGCCTTCACCTCAAGCTCCAAACCCTCATGTTTTTTCATGAGAGTTTGCAGCTCTTGCTGCACCTCGCCGACCTGAACCCCAAGCCTTTCTCGCTCGGCGCGCTCCTCGGCCGTTTTCTTTTCGGCCTCAGCCAGCGCCTGCTTCAGGGTTGTCACCTCGGTTGTGGCCCCTACAATAAGTAGTACAATCCTGTTATTTCTTTCTGCAATCAAGCCTCTCTATAGGCGCCTTTTTTTCTTCTTTTTCTTTTTTTAGGTATCTCTTACCTTCCTTCTCCTTGAGCTGCCGTTTGGCAAGGCCGAGCTCTTGCTCGGTCCGCCCGAGGTCCTTTTTAAGGACATCCACCTGCGCAGTCAGTGCGGCGATGGACAGCAGCGAAGCCTGCATACGCATATTTGACCTTTTTTGTTAGACTCCTGCGAAAACTACTAGATCCTCTATCCGGCTTTTCTTTCCGAACACCGAACAGAGCATCAGGGGCTACTGTCTATGCGGTAAATAAATTGACATATTTTTACTTACCTCGAAGCCTGTTAGAAGGCTAGCGCAAGCTTCATTCAGTCCACTCTTGGCGGACTGAATCCTTTGGATCACCGTACTCATAACAGTACGGTGCTCCTCATCGATGGCGGCGCCCTTCAGCACCTCCAACAGATTGTCCGGCGCCTCCGGTTGGACGGAGGCCGCCGGCTCAGATGGCTTACTCCTCTTGGAAGGAGTTCGCCCACCGCGGACCGGGACTGTCGAGTCCGGCGCGGTGTCCGGCACAAAGCTGGACTTGGAGCCCTGGGGGGTTTCATCCCCTTTACTCCTGGGGTCCGGAGGATTGCCTTGTGGCTCCTCCAGGACCATCTCCTCCTGCCCCGAAGCTTGGCGGGGCGCCACTTCGGCGTCGTCCGCCCCGCGGGAGGAGACCGCGGGCGGAACAGAGTTCACATTCGACGAATCCAGGGAGCCGCTCGACGAATTGTCGAGTTCGGCCCGGGGTGGGCTGCATAAATTACGTTCAATATTAGGGAAAGCAGCGCATTAAAAGAATATCATGAGTCACTCTGGTATGTAAACACTTATGATATTGCCGGACGCTTGGTTCTGTCCGGCCACTCCTCTCCGCCCTCTTCGGTGTCGTGGGAGTAGTCCGGCGGAGGGGTCTTCCTTTTCCTCGACCCCTCAGCCTCCCCTGTTGGGGCGGCCTTCTTCTTCTTTGCTCCCCTCGCTGCAGGGGGAGAGCTTCCTTGTTCCTCCTCCTCGTTTTCACGAGAGGAGGGCGTTGCGGACTCGTCGGATGACGAGTCCGACACCACCATATTGCGGGGACTTTTTCGAGTCCCGGTGGTTTTCTTCTTCTTGGCCTTCCTCTCCGGCACCACGTAAGGTGCCGGAGACATTAGCTTCACCAAGAGAGCCGGGGCCGGGTCTTCGGGCAGAGGAGCCGAACAGTTAATTGGTCCGGATATTTCCTGCCAAGCCTGTCAAAGGTAAAAGGGAGTTTAGATCCCGCATAGAGTCAATCTATGAAGAAAAGCTTAATGAACCTGTCAAAGGTATAGATAGCTTACCTCGCTAGCGTTACGCTGCGAACTATATCCGCGATCCTCGGAGGCGGATGTGGGGGACTCAGCGCCTTTGGTCAGCACCTTCCAGACGTCTTCATACGTCGTGTTGAAGAGCCTACTGAGGGTTTGGTGCTGCGCCGGGTCGAATTCCCACAAAGTAAAATCCCGTTCTTGGCACGGGAGGATCAGGCGAACGAGCATGACCTGGACTATGTTGGCAAGCCAGATTGGCTTGTTCACCAGGGACTGGATGCATGTTTGCAACCCAGTCACTTCTTCCTCGTTGCCCCACGACAAGCCTGTCTCTTTCCAGGACATGAGCCGCGTGGGGGGTCCGGATCTGAACTCGGGGGCCGCGACCCATTTCGGATCGCGGGGCTCGGTGATGTAAAACCACCCAGCCTGCCACCCCTTTAGGGACTCGACGAGGGAGCCATCGAACAAGAGGACGTTGGCTATCTTGCCAACCATAGCGCCTCCGCACTCCGCCTGGGTGCCGGACACCACCTTGGGCTTGACGTTGAAGGTCTTGAGCCAGAGGCCGAAGTAGGGGTGGACGCGGAGAAAGGCCTCGCACACGACGATAAACGCCGAGATGTTGAGAACGAAGTTCGGGGCTAGATCGTGGAAATCCAGGCCATAGTAGAACATGAGCCCCCGGACAAATGGGTGAAGTGGAAATCCCAGTCCGCGGAGGAAGTGGGGAAGAAAAACTACCCTCTCATGGGGCCTTGGGTTAGGAAGAAGCTGCCCCTTATCAGGAAGCCGATGCGGGATGTCCTTGGACAAGTATCCGGCTTTCCTTAACCTTTTTGCTTGAGCCTCCGTAACGGAGGAGACCACCCACTTGCCTCCCGCTCCGGACATTGCTGGAGAAGGTTGAGGAAGGAAGAGCGGACTTGGGCGCTGGAGCTTCAGTGCGTGAGAGATGGATTGCCGAAGGAGGAAGAAGGCGTAGGTTAAAAAGGTGAATCCTTATCCCTTTATATAAGCAGGTACGGTTAGGCGTCCTCACCTACCTGATAAAACTCACTTGCCTCCCAAACGCCATGGTAAACGGCGTGGTTGGGTTACCCACGACCGTATTAATGAGAATCCCGTTAAAGGGGGCACATGATCTCTGCTTCGACAAGACGTGCCAAGGAAACCGCCTCGCTAAACGAGCTGAGGTGGAACAATGAAAACAATTTATATAAAGGGCTTGGCCGCAGTGTTATGCCGCACAGCGGAATACGTCAGCAGATTTGATTTGTGTTAATATTATTCTCTATATGGCAATATGTGGAAACTTATTTTGCAGAGCCGGACACTATTTTCTGGTGTTTAATCTTCTTGAAGAACTTGGAGGAGGAACCCGCCTTGCAATGCCGAAGACAATCTGCGCGCCGGGCTCGTCGTCATTGAAGCCTGGTTCAGGGGCTACTGAGGGAGTCCTGGATTAGGGGGTGTTCGGATAGCCGAACTATACCTTCGGCCGGACTCCAGGACTATGAAGATACAAGATTGAAGACTTCGTCTCGTATCCGGAAGGATCTTTTCTTGGCGTGGAAGGCAAGCTAGGCGTGCGGATATTCGAGATCTCCTACCATTGTAACCGACTTTGTATAAATCCTAACCCTATCCGGTGTCTATATAAACCGGAGGGTTGTAGTCCGTAGGACAACCATCATCATACACAATCATACCATAGGCTAGCTTCTAGGGTTTAGCCTCCTTGATCTCGTGGTAGATCCACTCTTGTACTACCCATATCATCAATATTAATCTAGCAGGAGTAGGGTTTTACCTCCATCGAGAGGGCCCGAACCTGGGTAAAATAAAGTGTCCCTTGTCTCCTGTTACCATCCGACCTTGACGCACAGTTCGGGATCCCCTACCCGAGATCCGCCGGTTTTGACACCGACACCCACCCAAAGGACCAAGGCTGGCCCACCGCCAGAGCTACACGAGCAAGGCCCTCGCGAGGCCCTTACCTCGTGAGGCGTACATCATAAAACGCCACCAGGAGTCTCGTGAGGCCCTCTCGCGGGGTGGCTTCCCGAGGTTGCCTCCCAAGGCCCCTCACGGAGGTGTATAAGTCAAGGATCGTTCTACAAAGTCGCGTGGCCCTGCGTCTCCACATGGGTGGCGCGCGTGGTGATGAGCAAAGCTAGAGGAGTGCCAGCGGGCGCGGATGAGGTGGCTTTCCTCTTTCGTGCCAAGGGAGCAAGGACAGTGCACCGGTTCCCGAAGCAATCCCCAAACGTTACATGTTCGGTGCAAGAAGTGTTGGGGAACGCAGTATTTAAAAAAAATCCTACGATCATGGAAGATATATCTAGGAGATGCGTAGCAACGAGATGGGAGAGTGTGTCCACGTACCCTCGTAGACCAAAAGCGGAAGCGTATAGTAACGTGGTTGATGTAGTCAAACGTTTTCACGATCCAGCCGATCCAAGTACCATATGTACGGCACCTCCGTGTTCAGCACACGTTCAGCATGATGACGTCCCTCGAGCTCTTGATCCAGTTGAGGAAAAGCGAGAGTTCCGTCAACACGACAGCATGGCGACGGTGTTGGTGATGTGATCCGCGCAGGGCTTCGCCTAAGCACTACGACAATATGACAGGTGGTAAACTGTGGAGGGGGGCACCGCACACGGCTAATAAACAACTATTGTGCTTTGGGGTGCCCCCTGCCCCCATATATAAAGGAGGACAGGGAGGAGGCCAGCCCCCTAGGGACGCGCCAAGTGTGAGGAGTCCTACTAGGACTCCCAAGTCCTAGTAGGATTCCCCATTCCTTTTCCGGAGGGGGAAAGAGGGAAAGGGAGAGGGAGTAGGAAAGGGCAAGGGGCGTCACCCCCTTCCCCTAGTCCAATTCGGACTCCATGGGGAGGGGGGCTCCTCCCTTGGCCTGCCTCCTCTTCTCCCTTATGGCCTAATAAGGCCCAATTACTTCCCCGGGGGGTTCCGGTAACCCCTCGGTACTCCGGTAAAATACCCGAATCACTCGGAACCTATTCCTATGTCTGAATACAACCTTCCAATATATGAATCTTTACCTCTCGGCCATTCCGAGACTCCTCATCATGTCCATGATCTCATCCGGGACTCTGAACAAACTTCGGTCACCAAAACACATAACTCATAATAGAAATCGTCATTGAACGTTAAGCGTGCGGAACCTACGGGTTCGAGAACTATGTAGACATGACCGAGACACATCTCCTGTCAATAACCAATAGTGGAACCTGGATGCTCATATTGGCTCCCACATATTCTATGAAGATCTTTGTCGGTCAAACCGCATAACAACATACATTATTCCCTTAGTCATCGGTATGTTACTTGCCCAAGATTCGATCGTCGGTATCATCATACCTAGTTCAATCTAGTTACCGGCAAGTCTCTTTACTCGTTCCATAATGCATCACCCCACAACTAAATCATTAGTCACATTGCTTGCAAGGCTTATAGTGATGTGCATTACCGAGAGGTCCCAGAGATACCTCTCCGATACTCGGAGTGAAAAATCCTAATTTCGATCTATGCCAACCCAACAAACACCTTCGGAGACACCTGCAGAGCATCTTTATAATCACCCAGTTATGTTGTGACGTTTGATAGCACACAAGGTGTTCCTACGGTATTCGGGAGTTGCATAATCTCATAGTCAAAGGAATATCTATAAGTTGTGAAGAAAGCAATAGCAATAAAACTTAACAATCATTATGCTAAGCTAAAGGATGGGTCTTGTCCATCACATCACTCTCCTAATGATGTGATCTCGTTCATCAAATGACAACCCATGTCTATGGTTAGGAAACTTAACCACCTTTGATTAACGAGCTAGTCAAGTAGAGGCATACTAGGGACATTCTGTTTTGTCTATGTATTCACACATGCACTAAGTTTCTAGATAATACAATTCTAGCATGAATAATAAACATTTATCATGATATGAGGAAATATAAATAACAACTTTATTATTGCCTCTAGGGCATATTTCCTTCAGTTTCCCACTTGCACTAGAGTCAATAATCTAGTTCACTTCGTCATGTGATTTAACGCCAATAATTCACATCTTTATGTGATTAGTTCACATCTCCAAGTGACTAATACCCAAAGCATTTACTAGAGTCAATAATCTAGTTCACATCGCTATGTGATTAACACCCAAAGAGTGATCATGTTTTGCTTGTGAGAGAAGTTTAGTCAATGGGTCTGCCACATTCAGAGCCGTATGTATTTTGCAAATTTTCTATGTCTACAATGCTCTGCATGGAGCTATTCTAGCTAATCGCTCCCACTTTCAATATGTATCCAGATTGAGACTTAGAGTCATCCGGATTAGTGTCAAAGCTTGCATCGACATAACCCTTTATGACAAACTTTTTGTCACCTCCATAGCCGAGAAAAAGGTCCTTATTCCACTAAGGATAATTTTGACCGCTGTCCAGTGATCCACTCCTGGATCACTATTGTACCCTCTTGCCAAAATCATGGTGAGGTACACAATAGGCTAGTACACGGCATAGCATACTTTATTGAACCTATGACTGAGGCATAGTGTCGGTGTCAAAACCGGCGGATCTCGGGTAGGGGGTCCCGAACTATGCGTCTAGGCCGGATGGTAACAGGAGACGAGGGACACGAAGTTTACCCAGGTTCGGGCCCTCTCGATGGAGGTAAAACCCTACTCCTGCTTGATTAATATTGATGATATGGGTAGTACAAAAGTAGATCTACCACGAGATCAAGGAGGCTAAACCCTAGAAGCTAGCCTATAGTATGGTTGTTGTATGATGAAGTTCTCCTACGGACTAGAACCCTCCGGTTTATATAGACACCGGATAGGGTTAGGGTTACACAAAGTCGGTTACAATGGTAGGAGATCTTGAATATCCGCATCACCAAGCTTGCCTTCCACCCCAAGGAAAGTCCCTTCCGGACACGGGACGAATTCTTCAATCTTGTATCTTCGTAGTCCTGGAGTCCGGCTGAAGGTATAGTCCGGCTATCCGAACACCCCCTAATCCAGGACTCCCTCAGTAGCCCCCGAACCAGGCTTCAATGACGACGAGTCCGGCGCGCAGATTGTCTTCGACATTGCAAGGCGGGTTCTTCTCCAAATTCTGTGTACCTGTAGGAATAATGTCCGGTTTCTGTAATGTAGCGCTCCTCGGCTTCCACGCCCAATAATGGCCGTCTTCCACGTGTCAAACGAATGCGAAATGCTGGGGCGTTTTTTACATCCACACCCCTAGCCGCATAAACGAGCCGCCTATTTAACGGGATGGGGATTCAGATCTAAACCACATCTTTTCCTCTCCGCGAGTAATCATCAGAGCGCCTCCAGCAAAGGTCCATTCCAACATGGCCAGCCATCGCAGCTCCTCCTCTCGCCCTTCCAGTCCTAAACCTGGAGACTGGGAGAATTGCTCCATCCCGCACAGCGAGTTAGTGTCGCTTCAGGCCAAGGGATTTCTCCCTCAGGCTTATATGGTCCCGGTCCGAGCCGGACTCGCCACCTACAATGGCGGAAAGCAAGCGGAGAGCACACCCAATCCCTCTAAAGGAGAGAGGGTGTGACTCGTCCCTTATCTAATAAGGGGACTGGGATTTCCAGTTCATCCATTTCTCCGTGGGCTTCTGGAGTTCTACGGCCTCCAGCTGCACAGTCTCACGCCCGCCTCTATATTACATATCGCGGGCTTTGTCGCCCTTTGCGAGCTATTTTTGGGTGTTGAGGCTCATTTCGCGTTGTGGAAGAGGATATTCTGCCTGGTGCCCCGTTCTCAAGAGGGGTCTATATATCAAGTGGGCGGAGCCGAAGTGTGGCGCATCGCCGGGGCCGGATACCTATCCGGGACCCCAAAGAAGGCGTTTGAGGACTAGCCTTCGGAATGGTTTTATATAGATGATGTCCCGCTACCGGACCCTGTCCGGGTCGGTCTCCCCGAGTTCAACCATGCTCCATTAAAGAAACGCTTGGGCTGGCGTCCGTGGAGCTCTAAGAGAGAAAACAACAGAGACGTCCTTTACCTGATGGGCCGGATAAGACTATTGGCTCATTCCGGACTAACCATGATTGGAGTCATGGTCGCATGCGTCATGCGGGGGGTGCAGCCGCTTCAATATAGAAGCCACCCCATGTGCGATTTTAACGGAGAGGATGACGCCACACGTTACGGTCGTAAGGGGCCAGCCTCGGCTGCCGCTCTAGTACAGATCTTATCCTCTTTGTACAAGGGAGAAGAGGAGGATTTCCGTCGCGTCAACCCGCAGGGCGGATTTACCATGTACAACCCTCCAAGTTGGGTGAGTGGACAATTGTGCTTGCCCGTTCGTTTTATATTCCCATGATTACATATATAGTCTAACAACTTCAATGCAGGAACTGTGTTAGGAGGTGAAGGATATAAACAACCGTCCTCCACAGCCCGAGGATCCAGAACGGCCCCTCGATCCGGACTACGAAGAGGATCCGGACATATCGGTGGAGCTTATCGACGGGGTGTTCCATCAGCTAAGCAAGGACAATACCTTGGTGGCCATTACGGCTGGTTACCCAGGGTTAATCCCGGCCTCCCAGGTGACAGAGACCGGAGCCTCATTCCCTTGAGAAGGATTCCATTCTCACGTATTCCAGTCTTTCTGACGACGACCGTATTTCGCAGGGGAGATTTCCGAGGCGGGAGGCCGCACCTGTGGCGGCTAGCCAACGAGGGGCCGCAGGGCCCCGTGGGGTAAAAAGGAATGTGGTCCAGACTGAGATGCCGGCGCAAAGGTATAGCGCACCCTCTTTTTCCCTGATGATATTTCTTCAAGGCATAGTAACGTTCGTGCTATCTTCAGGACGAAGAGATCTCGCCGGACTACATCCGGAGAGGTTGACAATCGCGCCTCCACCAGCCAGGCTCCAACGCCTGGTCTGGGAGCGGAGGTGAGCACAAGGCACGCACCAGACGCTCCTCCGACAGAGGATGCGGACAGGCTGTCCGCCACAAATTTTGAGGTGGAGAGTGCCATGAACCACAGGCGTCACAGGACAGTTCTTCGCGACGCTTGTTTCTCCCAAGAGGCATTAGATGCCTTCAATTCGGGAGATGCGTACCTTCGTGCTGCTCAAAATGGTTTAGTCAGAGCCACGGAGCAGTATATAAAAGACATACGGGTAAGAAATTTTTGGTGAAATATATATATATATATACCAGTAGCCCCCGAGACTTGAAACAGTTAGAGTAACTGGTTTAAGAATCATTTGGTATGCAGGTTCTTACGGAGAAGAATACCGTACTATCCCGGGAGCTGGAAGAGTGCAAGGCCCAACTGGAGGCCGCACTAGCCGCGGCAAGGGAGCCCAAAGAGACCCCCTCTGGTAAGATACACTTCGAAGTATATTGCGGCGTGGGTGCAAATCTGACAAATCATATTGCAGATGGCCGGACTCGATCTGGAGAGACAACAACTCTTACGCCGGCTAAAGGCCGGTGAGAGTACGCTGACAAAGGTGAGGCGAGAGAAGAATGATCTTCAGGATGCCAACACCAAGCTGGACGTTGAACTTAAAGATGTTCGTGGCCAGCTGTCGTACTCCACTAAGGAGAACCAGCGGCTTCGACGTGGCATATTTAGTAAGTGCTTAAGCGAATCTTTTTGAAAAAAAAAAGAGTTCGGCGAGGAAGTCGACTAACAGAGTAATTTCTGTAGGTATACTAACAGGTCGTCCTGCAGAGGAGATGCCCGGTTCTACTGGTGACCTTCTTCCCGAGCTCTCGCAACTGCATGAGAGAGTTCGGCAGGCAATGCGAGGCGTTGCCCAGGCCTTATGGCCTTCCCACTCCATGCCCGAGGGCCTTGGAGAGCTTGCGGAGAAGCTTAAGGGAGCTCGGCGGCGCTTCCGGTTGTGGAAGATATCGGCCTACCGACAAGGCGCTATGGAGGCCTGGGCCATGGTGAAGACCCGGTTTACAAGGTCTGATCCAAATCACATGGCCGAAGTCGGACCTGTGGGGCCTGATGGGAAGGAGATCCCTGTAAGCTTAATGTATGGCCAAGTAGAATTGGCCGCAAAGTATTCCCAACAGGACTGTAAATTAGACAGCCTGTTAGATGGTATAGAAGAGGAATACAATCAGTCAGAGTGACTATGTAATTGTTAATTGACATGTGTAATGCCTTCTAGCCGGATTGTAGATCGTTTGTCATTGCCGACCTTTTCGCTTCTACCTCGGGACCTGACGGTCCGGAGTGTGTCTGAATACCCTACCAGTTATGTAAGAACCGGGGTATGCATGGAGACCAGGCGTAGGGGTCATTAGTGCTTTATCAGACAAGTGCCCAACTAGTTATGTTATATTACATGGGTAGTAGGAAACATCTTCCAGAGAGAATAGTTCCGTTAGGGGTTCCTTTCTCTGGGAGGCATGCCCTAAAGTGCATGTCCGGACTGCAAATGCAGGAAAGTCATCTGGGGGCATGTATATAAATAAGTAAAAAAAGGTCGTCTTTTAGTTCACCGACCGGATATTCCCTTAAGAACACTAGCTTTCGGCTTCACCCAGTCTGAGGTACACATCCGGCTGATCCGGCAGTAACAATCGCAGAGGTGCTCCCTTTACCGCCTAGCCGAACAATCGGGAACGTAGGGGTAAGCATAGGAGCCAGGCAACCCAGCTTGGCCAAAACTTAAGTCATATCGATGCATATAATGGTGAAGAAAAACGTACATGCGGAAGTTTGACGCATGTGTTGGGCGTGAAGCCCATATAAATAAGCTTCTGTTAAAGAAGCCCCCAGGTTTAATGAGCGCGGGTAGCGCGTCACTTGATGAGCCTTTGAGGGTTGTAAGAGAAAAGAGGGGAAGGAGAGAAATGTAAGACAGAAAATGTAAAAAATGGACAGAGGAAGGAGAAAAACACAGAGTCCGGCGCTAGGCATAGAATCTTCGGAGGCGGGTGGCATTCCATGTGTTCGGCTCGAGTCGGTTGTCCGACGCATCTCGCAGGCGGTACGCTCCACCAGTCAGGACTTGCCCGATTATGAATGGACCTTCCCACTTGGGCTTGAGTTTGTCCTTTTTCTTATCCGGCAGGCGTAGAACTAGTTCGCCAACATTGTAATTTTTGGCCCGTACTTCTCTGCTTAGATATCTTCGAGCCTGATGTTGATAAAACGCAGAACGGGCTTTTGCCACGTCACGCTCTTCCTCCAAGGCGTCCAAGTTGTCCTGCCGATCGAGCTCGGCTTCTCTTTCTTCGTACATGCGCACTCGAGGTGAGTCATGAATTATGTCGCAGGGCAGAACTGCCTCGGCGCCGTACACCATAAAGAATGGTGTGTATCCGGTGGTGCGATTCGGCGTGGTCCACAACCCCCAGAGTACGGAGTCGAGCTCCTCGACCCAGTGCGTGTTAGATTCCTTGAGGGACCACACTAGTCTGGGTTTAATACCGCTCATGATAAGACCATTTGCACGTTCGACCTGGTCGTTAGTTTGTGGGTGATAGACGGAAGCATAATCGAGCTTGATGCCCAATGTTTTGCACCAGAGTTTCACCTCGTCGGAGGTGAAGTTTGTGCTGTTATCAGTGATGATGCTGTGGGGGACACTGTAACGGTGTACAACCCCGAGTTCCTCAAAAAACGGTGTACAACCCCGGATATGAAGTCTATCACAGGTCCGGATACGGCCGTCTTAACAGGCTTGGCTTCTATCCATTTGGTGAACTTATCCACCATGACCAGTAAGTATTTTTTATTGTGGGTTTCGCCTTTAAGGGGTCCAACCATGTCAAGCCCCCAGACCGTGAAAGGCCAGGTGATGGGGATAGTTCGGAGGGCGGTGGGTGGCATATGGCTTTGATTTGCAAAAAGCTGGCAACCGACGCATCGTTGGACCAAGTCTTGAGCGTCTGCTCGGGCCGTCGGCCAGAAAAAGCCCGTACGGAAAGCCTTGCTTACAAGGGACCGAGCTGCAGCGTGGTGGCCACCGAGTCCGGCATGAATTTCAGCCAGCAAGTTCCGCCCTTCCTCTTCGGAGATGCACCTTTGAAGGACTCCGATAGTGCTTTTTTTATAAAGCTCTCCCTCGTGGGCTTTATAGGCTTTAGATCGCCGCACTATGCAGAGTGCCTCATTTTGGTCCTCTGGGAGTTCCTGCCTAGTAAAGTAGGCTAGGAACGGTTCTGTCCATGGGGCGATGACCTCCATTATTACGTGGGTTGAAGGTAGAATTTCGGTGGCAGAGCCTCCAATCATGTCAGATTGTTCGGCGTCGAGTGGTGCAGTTGGGTCCGGGCTGTTATCTGCGGGTTCCCCCTCCCATGCTACGGATAGCTTGAATAGTCTTTCTAAAAAGATGTTGGGGGGACTGCATCGCGTTTTGCTCCAATGCATGCCAGGACATCCGCTGCCTGATTGTTTTCTCGGGCTATATGGTGAAACTCCAACCCTTCGAACCGAGCTGACATTTTTAGGACGGCGTTGCGGTAAGATACCATTTTTGGATCCTTGGCGTCGAAGTCTCCGTTTATTTGTGATATCGCGAGGTTCGAGTCCCCGCGTACCTCTAGGCGTTGAATGCTCATGGATACTGCCATCTGGAGACCATGTAGGAGGGCCTCATATTCGGCTGTATTTTAAGAGTCCGTGTACATGATCTGGAGCACATATTGAACTGTGTCTCCTGTGGGGGATGTCAAGACGACGCCAGCCCCTAGTCCGGTCAACATTTTGGAGCCGTCGAAATGCATGATCCAGTTTGAATATGTGTCATACTCTTTAGGGAGCTCGGCCTCCGTCCATTCCGCGACGAAGTCGGCCAAAACTTGTGATTTAATAGCTCGTCGTGGCTTATAGGTTATATCGAACGGGAGGAGCTCGATGGCCCATATTGCGATCTGGCCCGTTGCATCGCGGTTGTTGATAATATCGTTTAGTGGCACTTCCGAGGCTACTGTTATGGAACACTCTTGAAAGTAGTGTCGTAGCTTCCGGGATGCCATGAATACCGCGTATGCAATCTTTTGATAATGCGGGTACCGTTATTTGCATGGAGTGAGGATAGTGGACACGTAGTAGACCGGCCTTTGGAGGGGGAGTTTGTGTCCGTCCGTTTCCCGCTCGACGACAAGTACTGCGCTGACAACTTGATGGGTTGCTGCGATGTACAGTAGCATTGGTTCGCCGGTGTTTGGCGCGGCCAGGACTGGGTTTGTTGCCAATATGGCTTTTATTTCATCTAGTCCGGCCGTGGCAGCATCCGTCCACTCGAAGTGTTTGGTGCGCCGAAGGAGGCGATAAAGGGGCAGTGCCTTTTCTCCCAAGCGAGGGATAAACCGGCTTAAAGCCGCCACGCATCCGGTTAATTTTTGTATTTGTTTGAGGTCCTTTGGGATATCCAATTGCGACAAAGCTCGGATCTTGGCCGGATTTGCTTCAATTCCTCTACCGGACACAATGAAGCCCAAAAGCTTTCCAGCTGGAACGCCGAAAACGCATTTTTCTGGGTTGAGCTTGATGTCGTATTTTCGGAGGTTGTCGAATGTTATCCTCAAGTCGTCTACTAGAGTTTCGACATGTCTTGTTTTGACCACCACATCATCCACGTATGCTTCCACTGTCTTGTCGATCTGGTTTGCCAGACATGTCTGAATCATGCGCTGATATGTTGCATCGGCGCTTTTCAGCCCGAAGGGCATTGTGTTGAAGCAGAATGGGCCGTATGGTGTGATGAACGCTGTTGCGGCTTAGTCTGATTCTGCCATCTTGATTTGATGGTAACCAGAGTATGCGTCGAGGAAACACAGTGAATCGTGTCCTGCAGTGGCATCAATAATTTTATCAATGCGGGGGAGGGGCAAGGGATCCTTTGGGCAACCCTTGTTAAGGTCTTTAAAATCGACACACAGGCGCCAGGATTTGTCCTTCTTTGGTACCATCACCAGGTTTGCTAGCCAGTCCGGATGTTTTATGTCTCTAATGAATCCAGCCTCCAATAGTTTGGCTAGCTCCTCTCCCATAGCCTGTCTCTTGGGTTTGGAAAAACGCCGAAGGGCTTGTTTGACAGGTTTGAATCCTTTTAGGATATTCAAGCTATGTTCAGCCAGCCTGTGTGGGATTCCTGGCATGTCTGAAGGGTGTCAGGCGAAGATGTCCCAATTTTCACGTAGAAATTCTCGCAGTGCGGCGTCCATATCAGGGTGTAATCGTGCCCCGATGGAGGCCGTTTTGTTGGGGTCCGTTGGATGGACCTAGAACTTGACTATTTCATCTGCTGGCTTAAAGGATGTGGACTTGGATCTCTTGTCGAGTATCACATCTTCCCCGCTAACTGAGGAGCGCAGCGCAGTCAGTTCCTCAGCTGCTAAGGCTTCGGATAGTGCCTCCAGGGCTAATGCGGCTGTCTTGTTTTCGGTGCGGAGTGCTGTGTCCGGATCACTAGCGAGAGTGATAATTCCGTTTGGCCCGGGCATCTTGAGCTTCATGTACCCATAATGGGGTATTGCTTGGAAGATTGTAAATGCTTCCCGCCCTAGTAGGGCGTGATATCCGCTGCTGAACGGGGCTACCTGAAATGTGACCTCTTCGGATCTGTAATTATCCGGCATGCCGAACACCACATCTAGTGTGATTTTTCCTGTGCAGCGCGCTTCTCGACTGGGGATTATTCCTCTAAAGGTTGTGCTGCTTCGCTCAACGCGGCTCCAGTCTAATCCCATTTTTTGAAGAGTTTCCTCATAAATGAGGTTCAATCCGCTGCCTCCATCCATGAGTACCTTGGTGAGGCGAAAGCCGTCCACTATTGGACTGAGGACCAATGCAGCTGGTGCTCGGGCTGTTCAGAATTTAGGTTCATCACTTGCGTTGAAGGTAATAGCCGTGTCGCTCCATGGGTTTATTTTTGCTACTTGATAGACTTCGGCAAGGCTGCGGAGTGTTCTTTTTCGCATGTTATTTGATGCGAAGGTCTCGAAGACTATTAAGACTATACTGGAGTCCCTGAGGTGGTTTTCCGCGGACTCCGGAGTTAGGAGATCTTCGCCCCTTTTGGCCACCTGCCGGAGTATCCAACATGCTCTAAGGCTGTGAGTTGGTGTGGCGTCCTCTGTACTGTGAATTTTATAGGGTCCATTAAGCCATCGCTCCAGTACGGTTCCATGCCCTGTAGAGGGTTTTGGTTTTTTGGTTTTTAACCCGGGTGTCTGACGATGACGCACCCTTTTATTTCGGACAAGGTCTCTACCCAAGGCCGGATTATCCCAAAATTTATTTTCGGTTCTCCAGGACACGGGACGAAGTCTTCAATCTTGTATCTTCATAGTCCTAGAGTCCGGCTGAAGGTATAGTCCGGTTATCCGAACACCCCCTAATCTAGGACTCCCTCACATAGGGAATGACTTTTCATTCTCATTCTATTTTCTGTCGTGGTCGGGTTTTGAGTCTTTACTCAACTTCACACCTTACAACTCAGGCAAGAACTCTTTCTTTGACTGATCCATTTTGAACTCCTTCAAAATCCTACCAAGGTATGTACTCATCGAAAGTCTTATCAAGCGTCTTGATCTATCTTTATAGATCTTGATGCCCAATATGTAAGTAGCTTCACTGAGGTCTTTCATTGAAAAATTCTTATTCAAGTATCCTTTTATGCTATCCAAAAAATCGGTATTATTTCCAATCAACAATATGTCATCCACATATAATATTAGAAATGCTACAGAGCTCCCACTCACTTTCTTGTAAATACAGGCTTCTCCAAAAGTCTGTATAAAACCATATGCTTTGATCACACTATCAAAGCATGCATTCCAACTTCGAGATGCTTGCACCAGTCCATAAATGGATCACTAGAGCTTACACACTTTGTTAGCACCTTTTAGATTATCAAAACCTTCTGGTTGCATCATATACAAATCTTCTTTAAGAAATCCATTAAGGAATGCAGTTTTGACATCCATTTGCCAAATTTCATAAAATGCGGCAATTGCTAACATGATTCGTATAGACTTTAAGCATAGATATGAGTGAGAAACTCTCATCGTAGTCAACACCTTGAACTTGTCGAAAACCTTTTGCGACAATTCGAGCTTTGTAGATAGTAACACTACTATCGGCGCCCGTCTTCCTCTTGAAGATCCATTTAATCTCAATAGCTCGCCGATCATCGGGCAAGTCAATCAAAGTCCATACTTTGTTCTCATACATGGATCCCATCTCAGATTTCATGGCCTCAAGCCATTTCGCGGAATTTGGGCTCATCATCGCTTCCTCATAGTCCGTAGGTTCGTCATGGTCTAGTAACATGACTTCCAGAAAGGATTACCGTACCACTCTGGTGCGGACCATACTCTGGTTGACCTACGAGGTTCGGTAGTAACTTGATCTGAAGTTTCATGATCATCATCACTAGCTTCCTCACTAATTGGTGTAGGAATCACTGGAGCTGATTTCTGTGATGAACTACTTTCCAATTCGGGAGAAGGTATAACTACCTCATCAAGTTCTACTTTCCTCCCACTCACTTCTTTCGAGAGAAACTCCTTCTCTAGAAAGGACCATTCTTAGCAACAAAGATCTTGCCTTCGGATCTGTGATAGAAGGTGTACCCAACAGTTTCTTTTGGGTATCCTATGAAGATGCACTTCTCCAATTTGGGTTCGAGCTTTTCAGGCTAAAGCTTTTTCACATAAGCATCGCAACCTCAAACTTTAAGAAACGATAGCTTAGGTTTCTTGCCAAACCATAGTTCATACGATGTCGTCTCAATAGATTTAGATGGTGCCCTATTTAATGTGAATGCAGTTGTCTCTAATGCATAACCCCAAAACGACAGTGGTAAATCGGTAAGAGACATCATAGATCGCACCATATCTAATAAAGTACGATTACACCATTACACTGTGGTGTTCCAGGTGGCATGAGTTGTGAAACTATTCCACATTGTTTTTAAATAAAGGCCAAACTCGTAACTCAAATATTTTCCTGCGCGATTAGATCGTAGAAACTTTATTTTCTTGTTACAATGATTCTCCACTTCACTCTTAATTTCTTTGAACTTTTCAAATGTTTCAATTGTGTTTCATTAAGTAGAGATACCCATATCTGCTTAAATCATGAAGGTCAGAAAATAATGACACCCGCCACGAGCCTCAACACTCATCGGACCGCATACATTAGTATGTATTATTTCCAATAAGTCAGTGGCTCGCTCCATTGTCCCGGAGAATGGATTCTTAATCATCTTGTCCATGAGGCATGGTTCGCAAGCATCAAGTGATTCATAATCAAGTGATTCCAAAAGCCCATCAGCATGGAGTTTCTTCATGCGCTTTACACCGATATGACCTAAACGGCAGTGCCACAAATAAGTTGCACTATCATTATTAACTTTACATCTTTTGGCATCAATATTATTTGTATCACTGTGATAGAGATTCAGTAAACCATTTACATTGGATGTAAGACCATAGAAGGTTTTATTCATGTAAACAGAACAACAATTATTCTCTGACTTAAATGAATAACTGATACGTCTCCAACGTATCTATAATTTTTTATTGTTCCATGTTGTTATGTTATCAATCTTGGATGTTTTATAATCATTTTATAGTCATTTTATATCATTTTTGGTACTAAGCTATTGACATAGTGCCAAGTGCCAGTTGTTGTTTTCTGCATGTTTTTTACATCGCATGAAGTCAATATCAAACGGAGTCCAAACGCAATGAAACTTTACGGATATTTTTTTTGGACCAGAAGGAACATAATGGGCCCTGGCTGCGCCTAGGGGTGCTCCGAGGAGAGCACAACACACCTGGGCGCGCCAGGAGGCCCAGGCACGCCCTGGTGGGTTGTGCCCACCTCAGGTGCCCCCAGACCGCCTCTTTGCTCTATAAATACCCCAATATTCTAGAAACCCTAGGGGAGTTGATGAAATATTGATCCAGCCGCCGTAGAGTCCAGAACCACCAGATCCAATCTAGACACCATCTCGGATGGGGTTCACCACCTCCATTGGTGCCTCTCCGATGATGCGTGAGTAGTTCTTTGTAGACCTTCGGGTCCGTAGTTAGTAGCTAGATGGCTTTCTCTCTCTCATTGAATTCTCAATACAATGGTCTCTTGGAGATCCATATGATGTAACTCTTTTGTGATGTGTTTGTTGGGATCGATGAACTTTGAGTTTATGATCAGATCTATCTTTTTATATCCATGAAAGTTATTTGAGTTTCTTTGATCTCTTATATGCATGATTGCTTATAGCCTCGTATTTCTTATCCGATATTTGGGTTTTGTTTGGCAAACTTGATCTATTTATCTTGCAATAGGAAGAGGTGCTTTGTAGTGGGTTCGATCTTACGTTGCTTGATCCCAGTGACAGAAGGGGAACCGACACGTATGTATTGTTCCTACTAAGGATAAAACAATGGGGTTTATCTCTACATAGATAAATCTTGTCTACATGATGTCATCGTTCTTATTGCATTACTCCATTTCTTCATGAACTTAATGTCGGATCACGGGTTCCGGCAGACCCTTAAGGTTTGAACTCTGGGGTGCGCGCAGAGATCGAGCCCTCTACCTCTCCGTCTCACTAGGATCTAAACTACTGCAAGAACAACGCATGAGACACGGGGTTTATACTAGTTCGGGCCACCATTGTGGTGTAATACCCTACTCTAGTTTGTGGTGGGTGGATTGCCTCTTGGGCTCATGAGGAAGAAGAGTACAAGGAAGAACAACCTCGCGAGGGTCTGTTCTTGGTTAGGGGATGAACTGCTAGGGGGAGTTCGATCGCCCTTCTCTTTCTCTGGATGTGGGATCCTACCTCAGGTTGTTCCCCCTCTACCCTGGGGGGTGGCCCTATTTATAGGCAAAGGCCCTGGGCCTCTTCCCAAATATTGAGCGGGAAGGGCGCCAAAAATTGGCCAATTTGAAGGGGAACATCTAGTACATTTATCCTGACTAAAGTTAGTCTTCCCCTGCCAAAGGCACTGGTGATGACGCCGTCTTGGGCTCCACAGTGACTCCCTCCTTGTCGCGGAGCTGGTCTTGGTCTCGTTGCACCGAAATGGGTGCCTTTGCTTGATCCTCTCGCCTGCGCTTGCCCCCTTTGCACCAAAGAGGAAAGGGAGGACACTGCGTGGGCTGGCGCCTGCCTGGCACCCTTGGTCGTCATTGCTTGCGTCATGGGCACCTCATGAGGTACCCGCCTTGATCTCTCCGCCTCCTCGTGAGCCAGCCTAAGGAGGCCGTGCTGGGGGAAGCGACGTGTCGCCCGCCTCGCGAGGCTTGGCCCCTCGCGAGGGTCTTGGGTCTTGTGTTGATGAAGATGGGCCACGTTGGGCCCCCACTCGAGCCACGCCGCAGGCCGCAGGCAGGCAAGTCTGGGGACCCCCGTTCCCAGAACGCCGACAGTAGCCCCCGGGCCCAAGTCGCGCACGGACTTGGCCGTGCCGAGAGGCGAAAGGGCAAGGGCGAAGCGCCACGGGCCCTAACAGCCTGCGGCCTCGGGCGCCGCATGGCGGTTGATTGGACGTGGGCGGCACTATTTACCCACGCTCCCTTATTCTGTGCCGCGCTAGGTTGCCCCGCAGTTGTACACAGCCGCCCCTCTCCCTGTTGCTTGACCGTCTCCTGCTCTTCTTTCCTTCGAACTCATACCCTTGCTTCCAATCCCATCTCACATCCCCTCTCTTCCGCCCGCCGCCATGGCTCCAAAGAAAGGGAAGGGGAAGAAGCCTGCGGCTCCATCTCGCCCACTGCCGCCAGTGGCGCCTGCTGTCGGCCGCTCAATCATACTCAACCTGGAGTGCCTGGACAAGATCAATCTGGCTCTGGCCACCGCCTTTAACGAGTGCGGGAGGACGACGGGGTGGCCTACGTGTCACCTCCCCACTGATAGGATAATCACCGAGGTCCATTACTTTGCCGATGCCTTGTGGGCGGGCTTGGTGCCTCCCTTCTCCGATTTCTTCAACGCCGTCCTTGATCATTATCAGATCCACATGATGCACATGGGTCCTGAGTCCATAGCTCTTCTTTTTGTCTTCGCTTTGCTTTGTGAGGCGATGGTGGGCATCCTTCCTTCTGTTGCCCTGCTGCGCCACTTCTTCTCCTTGCATCTTGTCGACCCCACGCAATGCTCGGCATGCGTGAGCTTCGTAGCTTCGTCCGAGACCGTAGCCTCTGGTATCGACTTCAACCTCCCTCCGCCTTCAGCCGAGTTCCGCGAGCGGTGGTTGTACATTGATGTCGGGGTGCCCAGCCCCCGGCTCACGAAGTCGACATCGCCTGCTGTGCCTAATTCGAGCTGGGGCCAGGAGACGCTCGCAAGTCCCCGGCTCGCCTTCGTCTGGCATCGCTTCATGTCCTTGAAGAAGCTTGGCGTAACGGCGCCCAAAGTGGTGAAGGAGTTCCTATCGCGCTGCATTGCCCCTCTCCAACGCCATTCTCATAGAATGTGGGCCTTCAGCGGGCATGGTGATCGCATGAGGCTTCAGGGAGAAGACCTAATGCCCGAGGTGCTGAGGAGGGTGCTCTTGGTCCTGACAGGCGATCCCAACCCCGGGGGTGTCCGGCAGGGGGGAGCCTTGTTGTACCTCTGCCACAATAGGGATGACTTCGTGAGGCAGATGCCCCCTTTCGACGAGTGGGGGCTACGCCCTGTCGGCCTCCAGGGGCCTCGCGAGAATCCCGTGGTGGTGATTTCCCTTCCGGTCGGCCTGGGTGAATCTTCCTCGAGTGGTGGCGCAGGGAGGCAGGAGACAGCGGGGGTCGAGGGAGCCGCGGACGATGTGACCGCACCTGGCGATGCTCTTGACGGGACAGCTCACGAGGTCCGCGCTCCCGAGGCCATGGGCGAGGCGCCGCCGTCTCCGGTGCTTGAGGCCGAGGCTCCTGAGCCCCCGGCCGGGATCTCTGACGAGGCAACTGCCCGTGCATTCCAGGCATGCGCCCTCGACGCAAGTGGCCTTGGCGCTCCATCCTCTTCGCAGGCTGGTTCCTGTGCATCTCTCCTGGGTCGTTTCCGTGTGGACTTTGAGGCCCTCCGGAGAAAAAGGGAGGCCTTGGGCGACGACTTCCCCTGCCGCTCGCTGAAGCACCGGAAGTACTTTGCTGTCGATGAGTAAGTCTTCTCCTTTTCTGTTCCTTATCCTGCTTGTCGCACCCGCTGATCCTTGCCCTGCAGGCCTCTGCCTATTGAGCTTGATGAAGTCGTCGGGCCGATGCCCTCCTTGACTCCGTCTCCTCCACCACCCCTGGGTGTCTCGAGCGGCACTGCCCTTATGGTTTGGGCAGGTGACGGCGCGGACCGCCGCATAGCGCGCGGCGACCCTCCCGCCCCTGCGATCTCCTTCCACGGGCCTTCCCTCGACATAGGCAGCCTGCCGTGGGCTCCCCGTTTGGTCGCGGGCTGCGACCGGCTGAGGCACCTCCGGGGCCCTTCTCCTGAGGTCAGGTCGGACTCAAGTCGGGCTTCTGATGCGGCGCGGCCGCCCGTCGGGAAGGCGCCAGCCCCCAGCCCCCTGCCCGGGGCCAGAGCGATGATCCGAGGTTCTCGACGCCTGCTTGGGGCGGATGATGGCGCGGCAGACGTGCTTGAGCGTGCTCAGGAGCGCCGTGCCCGTCGCCACGAATTCCTTCGGAGGGCGAGTGGCGCCGTAGACCTGCTCGGGCAGGAGCTTGCTGAGGAAGACGCGCGCCTGGAAGCTGAGGGCCTGCGCCTGGCTGTCGAGCGGCGTGAGCTGGAGGCGGCCGCTGCCCTCGCTCGTCGTCAGCCCGTCCTTGATGACGAAGAGGCGAAGGCGTCGCTGGAGGCCTCTCTGGCGGCTCGGTCTCAGGCCGTTGAGGAGGCCCGAGGAGCAGACCGACGGCGAGGAGCAGTAGAAGAACAGGCTCGGGAGCTCTTGGACTGGTGTCGCTCGTTGGAGGAGCAAGCGGAGCTGCGCGAGGCAGCCCTTGCATCGATGGAGGTGGCTTCTGGCGACCCGGCTGAGCTTCAGAAGCGCGAGGAAGCGTTGGTGCTGGAGGCCGCCAAACGCGTTCGCGAGCTCGAGCAGCTGGAGACGAGGGAGCGCCTGGTGACGCAGGCGGAAAACGATGTCGCCGCGCGAGAAACGCGCGTCCTGGAGGAGGTTTGCCGTCGGGTGGCGACAGCACGCCAAGGCCTCGAGCGTGAGTTCGAGGGGAAGCTGGGGATGATCCGAGTTGAAGCTGAGGGTAGAACCGCCGCCTTGAGGGCCCAGCGAGATGAGGCGACGCGACGAGCGGACGCCTCCCGGGTCGCCCTCGAGGCAGCGCAGAAGGAGCTGGCCTCCTCCTAGGCCGAGGTGCTCCGCCTACGCCAGCGTGTGGAAGAGGTCGTGGCCGTCGAGCGTCAGAATGCCGACGAGATACGCCAGCGGCAAGTCCTGGAGCACCAGCACGGCCCCATGCTCACCAAGCTCCAAGATAGGGCCAACATTGCCCTGGGCAACGTCTGTGAGGCTGCCGTAGGCGAGCCGCACACGATTAACTACGCCGGCAACCTGCAGTTCTTCACCACCGTGGTGACACAGCTGGAGGCACGGTCGGCCAGAGCCGATAGGTTGGTGGAGGAGAGGAGCCGTGCCCTGCTCGGGCGCGCCTTCTCCCGTGTCTTCAGCCATCTTCGAAACATGGATCCCCACTTCGACTTCGACGCCGCCATCGCCCCAGTCCCCCAAGCTGTTCGAGGCAACCTGGCTGAATGGGTGGAGAACAGCGTAGATGCTCTCGTCCGGGCCTTCACTTCGGATGATGACGGCGTGATCGTGGGCGCCGACGAAGGTGGCGTGGTGGAAGACCCCAACGCCGCTGACGGGTGCGCAAACAACGAAGGTGAGTTCAGCGACGCCAGCGACAGCTCGGGGGCGCCTCCGAGGATGCATTGGGGGATTTGTCAGATTGACCATGTGCTATCCTCGCCTTTTTACCCTGCATAGATAGAACTCAGGCGTTTTGCCCGACGGTTGTGAGAGCATTTTGGGAGGGGGAGCCCCTCATGTTTGAACTTGTATCTAATGTATCTGCAGTGATTTAATCATACGCGTGTCCAACGGTAGGCTGGTTCGCCCTTGTCCCTCGCTGGCTCCAGAGCTGCCTTCCTGAGGGCGTCGCGCCCCGGGTGCTGGGTAGTCGAAACCTCGGGAGGCGGGGTCGTTACTGACAGGAAACCCCACAGGCGCGGGCCGTCTTTGCAGGCTCCGGGCCTGTTCTCGAACGAGACGTCTTCACAGGCGTTCGCCCTCTTCACAGGCTCCGGGCCTTCTCCCGAGGGGGACGTCTTCACAGGCATTCGCCTTCTTCTCAGGCTCCGGGCCTTCTCCCGAGGGGGATGGCTTCACATGCATTCGCCTTCTTCACAGGCTCCGGGCCTTCTCCCGAGAGGGATGGCTTCACAGGCATTCACCTTCTTCTCAGGCTCCGGGCCTTCTCCCGAGAGGGATGGCTTCACAGGCATTCGCCTTCTTCACAGGCTCCGGGCCTTCTCCCGAGAGGGATGGCTTCACAGGCATTCGCCTTCTTCTCAGGCTCCGGACCTTCTCCCGAGAGGGATGGCTTCACGGGCATTCGCCTTCTTCACAGGCTCCGGGCCTTCTCCCGAGAAAACGATCCCCGCAGGCACCAACGGTCACCTCGCGAGGGAGCGGCAGCGGCAATCTGGGCCGTGCTTAAGCTAGGCCTGGTCCGGCTCGCGAGGGGCTCGCGAGGGGAGGCAGTTGTGATGAGATGGTGACCAGAATGCGGGAAACGATTCAAACAAGACCAAACACCCCTTCCCTGAACGCACGCAAAGCTTAGATTCGAATTCAACTTAAATCCAGCGGGGGAAAAAAGGTTACAACCAAAGGAAGAAGGCAATGAAAGCAAACAAAAAGGCCGCGTCCGGCACCTAATCTAGTCTTCGACGTCTTCTCACCAGCGCGGAGCTAAGTGTTGTCCACTCGGCGTGGGAGGGAGCCACAGGGCCAGGCCGGCACCCCTGAGTCTCCGGGGCGTGTACAGCCCCACTCATTATTACGTGAGAGTGTCACGGGGCGGCGAGCTTCACAGGCACTGGGCCTTCTTCACAGGAACCGGCCTTGCTTCATATCGCCAGACGAGGGCCCCGCCTTGCGCCACACTCTAGTGCCACCAACAATGACCGGAAACCAGGACGCCGCCGGTGGGGTAGAGCGGTCGCCAGCGGTTCCCCCGACGACCACGGGTCCTCCGCCAGGGGCAGGCCCTCAGGCGCCTCCCCAGCGGAGGGCCTATCTTCTAAGAACGCCTTGCTCCGAACGCCGCGGTGGTGATGTAGGATCTCTGCCCCTTTCCTGCAGCCCCCTGCGTCCTCCTCCCGAGGGGTAGGAGACCGCAGGGGCGGGGCAGCTGCTTGTCGCGGTGACCTGCATCTCCTGTGACCCATGATTAGCGTATGCCTGCTCTTGAGGAATTTATGGTACCCGATAGTCGTTGCCTCCAGTGTGAACGACGGAGCCGTCATGGGGTTCCTGGAGGGGCTCGGCCTCTGGCGTCTCGTCCTCCCAGCTGGGGCTGAAGAGTGAGCCTTGTTTGCCCCCGTGAGCGTGCCCTTGGTCATCATGTGGGGCACGTATTCCTCTGGCGCCGCCACCCTGAATGCCATGCTGTAGTGCTCCATGCGCCATGCAGCATTGCTTGTCGTGCCCACCGCAGGGTGGTAGCGCGGCTGGTCGCTGGCGCCGGGGGCCGCACTGAGCCCCTCTCCTTCACGCGCCGGAGTAGCGCCACCGCCAGTCTGGTGCCGGCGGATTCGCCGGTGTTGGGGTAGTCTTGAGGCCCGCGCGGGTGCGCGGGGCCCCCTCGTGCGCCGCCCTGAACTTGAGGCGAAAGCTGGACGCAGAAGGGGTGAGCCCCCGAAGCGGCGAAGCCCAGGAGCTCGGCGACCCGCTCCAGCAGCACGTCGCGGCCGCCTTCCAGTAGCCTGCACTGCAACAGCTCCCGCGCTACCATGAGCGTGGCCCTTGAGTTTGCCTGTTCTCGGAGGGTGTACGGTGTCGTAGCCGCGGCGTGGTTGGAGGCCCTCGCCGCTGACCGCGCCTGTCGCGGTGCGAGGGTCGCAGAAGCTTGCCCGCGTCGCCCGCGGCCCGCAGCGCCCTGCAGACCGCGAGCTGCCTGTGGCGCGGGGCTGCCCGGAGCGGGAGGCTCCGCGCAGATGGGCCATGCCGCCCATGGGCCTTGGTTGCCCGCCTGGTCGCCGGACATGATGACGACGACGTAACGGGAGACGAAGTGATGGGAAGGCGGATTCCGGCGCACCCCTACCTGGCGCGCCAAATGTCGGATCACGGGTTCCGGCAGACCCTTAAGGTTCGAACTCTGGGGTGCGCGCGGAGATGGAGCCCTCTACCTCTCCGTCTCGCTAGGATCTAAACTACTGCAAGAACAACGCATGAGACACGGGGTTTATACTAGTTCGGGCCACCATTGTGGTGTAATACCCTACTCTAGTTTCTGGTGGGTGGATTGCCTCTTGGGCTGATGAGGAAGAACAGTACAAGGAAGAACAACCTCGCGAGGGTCTGTTCTTGGTTAGTGGGGGGAGTTCGATCGCCCTTCTCTTTCTCTGGATGCGGGATCCTACCTCAGGTTGTTCCCCCTCTACCCTGGGGGTGGCTGGCCCTATTTATAGGCAAAGTCCATGGGCCTCTTCCCAAATATTGAGCGGGAAGGGCGCCAACAATTGGCCAATTTGAAGGGGAACATCTGGTACATTTATCCTGACTAAAGTTAGTCTTCGCCTGCCAAAGGCACTGGTGATGACGCCGGCTTGGGCTCCACAGTGACTCCCTCCTTGTTGCGGAGCTGGTCTTGGTCTCATTGCACCGAAATGGGTGCCTTTGCTTGATCCTCTCGCCTGCGCTTGCCCCCTTTGCACCAAAGAGGAAAGGGAGGACACTGCGCGGGCTGGTGCCCGCCTGGCACCCTTGGTCGTCATTGCTTGCGTCATGGGCACCTCGTGAGGTACCCGCCTTGATCTCTCCGCCTCCTCATGAGCCAGCCTAAGGAGGTCGTGCTGGGGGAAGCGCCGTGTCGCCCGCCTCGCGAGGCTTGGCCCCTCGCGAGGGTCTTGGGTCTTGTGTTGATGAAGATGGGCCACGTTGGGCCCCCACTCGAGCCACGCCACAGGCCGCAGGCAGGCAAGTCTGGGGACCCCCGTTCCTAGAACGCTGACACTTAATACACTAGATGCATGCTGGATAGCGGTCGATGTGTGGAGTAATAGTAGTAGATGCAGGCAGGAGTCGGTCTAATAATCTTGGACGTAATGCCTATATAATGATCATTGCCTAGATATCGTCATGAGTATTTGAAGTTCTATCAATTGCCCAACAGTAATTTGTTCACCCACCATTTGCTATTTTTCTCGAGAGAAGCCACTAGTGAAACCTACGGCCACCGGGTCTCTTTCTCATATTATTTGCCTTTGCGATATATTTTCATTTGCTTTTATTTTCAGATCTATTAAACCAAAAATACAAAAATACCTTGCTGCGTTTTATTATTATTTATTTTATTTGGCATTCGATCTATCAATCTACTAAAATTTTATCTCCCCTCCATGTGCTAATTTCTGCGTCGTTACCCGAAAGGGATTGACAACCCGTTTAACACGTCAGGTTGCGAGTGCTTGTTATTTGTGTGTAGGTGTTGTTTATGTTGTGTTTCTTGGTTCTCCTACTGGTTCGATAACCTTGGTATCATATCGTAGCGAAATACCTACCGCGTTGTGCTGCATCATCCCTTCCTCTTTGGGGAAATACCGACGTAGCTTCAAGCCGCATCAATAACCGTATCTCAGTAATCATGATCCAATCATATTTATGCTCAATGCAAACACTAAATCAAATTTATTTAGTTCCAGTACTAATCCAGAAGGTAGAAACAGTATGCGATGGTGATCTAATCAACCTTGGAATCATTTCCAACACAGATCGTCACCTCGCCATCAACTAGTCTTTGTTCATTCTGTAACTCCTGTTTTGAGTTACTAATCATAGCAACTGAACCGGTATCAAATACCCAGGGGCTACTATGAACACTAGTAAAGTAGACATAAATAACATGCATATCATATATACTTTTGTTCACTTTGCCATCCTTCTTATCCGCCAAGTATTTAGGGTAGTTCCGCTTCTAGTGACCATTTCCTTTGCGGTAGAAGCACTCAGTTTCAGGCTTGGGTCTAGCTTTGGGCTTCTTCATGGGAGTGGCAACTTGCTTGCCATTCTTCTTGAAGTTCCCTTTCTTTCCCTCACCCTTTTACTTGAAACTAGTGGTCTTGTCAACCATCAACATTTGATGCTTTTCTTGGTTTCTACCTTCGCTGATTTCAGCATCACAAAGAGCTCGAGAATCATTTTCGTTCATCCCTTGCATGTTATAGATCATCACGAAGTTCCAGTAACTTGGTGATAGTGACTAGAGAACTCTGTCAATCACTATCTTATCTAGAAGATTAACTCCCACTTGATTCAAGCGATAGTATACTCAGACATTCTGAGCACATGCTCACTGGTTGAGCTATTCTCCTCCATCTTGCAGGAAAAATACTTGTTAGAGGTCTCATACCTCTCGACTCGGGCATGAGTTTGAAATACCAATTTCAGCTCATGAAACATCTTATATGCTCTGTGGCATTCAAAACATTTTTTAAGTCCCGGTTCTAAGCCGTAAACCATGGTGCACTAAACTATCAAGTAGTCATCATACCGAGCTTGCCAAACGTTCATAACGTCTGCATCTACTACTGCAATAGGTCCGTCACCTAGCGGTGCATCATGGACATAATTCTTTTGTGCAGCAATGAGCTCAGATCACGGACCCAGTCCGCATCATTGCTACTATCATCTTTCAACCTATTTGTCTCTAGGAACATATATATCAAAAATAAATGGGGACATACATCGCAAGCTATTGATCTACAACATAGATATGCAAATACTATCAGGACTAAGTTCATGATAAATTAAAGTTCAATTAATCATATTACTTAAGAACTCCCACTTAGATAGACATCCCTCTAGTCATATAAATGATCACGTGGTCTACATCAACTAAACCATGTCCGATCATCACATGAGATGGAGTAGTTTTCAATGGTGAACATCACTATGTTGATCATATCTACTATATGATTCACGTTCGACCTTTCGGTCTCAGTGTTCCGAGGCCATATCTGCATATGCTAGGCTCGTCAAGTTTAACCTGAGTATTGTCCACGTGCAAAACAGGCTTGCACCCGTTGTATGTGAACGTAGAGCTTATCACACCCGATCATCACGTGGTGTCCCGACACGACGAACTGTAGCAATGGTGCATACTCAGGGAGAACACTTATACCTTGAAATTTAGTGAGGGATCATCTTATAATGCTACCGCCGTACTAAGCAAAATAAGATGCATAAAAAAGATAAACGTCACAAGCAATCAAAATATGTGACTTGATATGGCCATCATCATCTTGTGCCTTTGATCTCCATCTCCAAAGCACCGTCATGATCTCCATCGTCACCGGCTTGACACCTTGATCTCCATCGTAGCATCGTTGTCGTATCGTCAACTTTTGCTTCTACGAATATCGCTACCGCTTAGTGATAAAGTAAAGAAATTACATGGTGATTGCATTTCATAGAATAAAGCGACAACCAAAAGGCTCCTGCCAGTTGCCGATAACTTTTACAAAACATGGTCATCTCATACAACAATTCATACTCATCACGTCTTGACAATATCACATCACAACATGCCCTGCAAAAACAAGTTAGACGTCCTCTACTTTGTTGTTGCAAGTTTTACGTGGCTGCTACGGGCTTCTAGCAAGAACCGTTCTTACCTACACATAAAAACCACAACGATTTTTCATCAAGTGTGTTGTTTTAACCTTCAACAAGGACCGGCCATAGTCAAACTCAATTAAACTAAAGTTGGAGAAACAGACACCCGCCAGCCACTTGTGTGCGAAGCACGTCGGTAGAACCATCTCATGAACGCGGTCATGTAATGTCGTTCCGGGCCGCTTCATCCAACAATACCGCCAAATCAAAGTAAGACGTTGGTGGTAAGCGGTATGACTATCATCGCCCACAACTCTTTGTGTTCTACTCGTGCATATAACATCTACGCATAGACCTGGCTCAGATGCCATCGTTGGGGAACGCAGTATTTAAAAAAAATTCCTACGATCACGCAAGATCTATCTAGGAGATGTATAGCAACGAGACGGGAGAGTGTGTCCACCTACCCTCGTAGACCGAAAGCGGAAGCGTTTAGTAACGCGGTTGATGTAGTTGAACGTCTTCGCGATCCAACCAATCCAAGTAACGAACGTACGGTACTTCCGTGTTCAGCACACCTTCAGCACGATGACGTCCCTTGAGCTCTTGATCCAGTTAAGGACAAGGGAGAGTTCCGCCAGCACGACGGCGTGGCGACGGTGTTGGTGACGTGTGCAGGGCTTCGCCTAAGCACTACGACAATATGACCGAGGTGGTAAACTATGGAGGGGGGCACCACACACGGCTAAGAAACAACTGTTGTGCTTTGGGGTGCCCCCCTGCCCCCGTATATAAAGGAGGAGAGGGAGGAGGCCGGCCCCCTAGGGGCGCACCAAATGTGGGGAGTCCTACTAGGACTCCCAAATCCTAGTAGGATTCCCCTTTCCTTTTCCGGAGGAGGAAAGAGGGAAAGGGAGAGGGAGTAGGAAAGGCAAGGGGGGCGCTGCCCCCTTCCCCTAGTCCAATTTCTACTCCATGGGGAGGGGGCGCCTCCTCCTTTGGCCTACCTCCTCTTCTCCCTTATGGCCCAATAAGGCCCAATTACTTCCCCGGGGTTCCAGTAACCCCTCGGTACTCCGGTAAAATACCCGAATAACTCGGAACCTATTCCCATGTCCGAATACAACCTTCCAATATATGAATCTTTACCTCTCGGCCATTCCTAGACTCCTCGTCATGTCCGTGATCTCATCCGGGACTCCGAACATACTTCGGTCACCAAACCACATAACTCATAATATAAATCGTCATTGAACGTTAAGCGTGCGGACCCTACGGGTTCGATAACTATGTAGATATGACAGAGACACATCTCTGGTCAATAACCAATAGCGGAATCTGGATGCTCATATTGGCTCCCACATATTCTATGAATATCTTTATCGGTCAAACCGCATAACAACATATGTTATTCCCTTTGTCATCGGTATGTTACTTGCCCGAGATTCGATCATCGGTATCATCATACCTAGTTCAATCTCGTTACTGGCAAGTCTCTTTACTCGTTCTGTAATGAATCATCATGCAACTAACTCATTGGTCACATTGCTTGCAAGGCTTATAGTGATGTGCATTACCAAGAGGGCCTAGAGATACCTCTCCGATACTCGGAGTGACAAGTCCTAATCCTGATTTATGCCAACCCAACAAACACCTTCAGACACACCTGTAGAGCATATTTATAATCACCCAGTTACGTTGTGACGTTTGATAGCACCCAAGGTGTTCCTCGGTATTCGGGAGTTGCATAATCTCATAGTCAGAGGAATATGTATAAGTCATGAAGAAAGCAATAGCAATAAAACTTAACAATCATTATGCTAAGCTAGTGGATGGGTCTTGTCCATCACATCATTCTCCTAATGATGTGACCCCGTTAACACATCTCTATGGTCAGGAAACTTAACCATCTTTGATTAACGAGCTAGTCAAGTAGAGGCATACTAGGGACATTCTGTTTTGTCTATGTATTCACACATGTACTAAGTTTCCGGTTAATAGAATTCTAGCATGAATAATAAACATTTATCATGATATAAGGAAACATAAATAACAACTTTATTATTGCCTCTAGGGCATATTTCCTTCAAGAAGACCATGATGACAGGCTCGCTGGGATGGAGGTCATCACCGAGCCCACTGGTGCATCATGACAGGAGGCTTTTGCAGGCGAAGACTACTTTTGTCAAGTTAGACTGCACCCCTATCCCCCTTCAAACTGGCCGTTGTGGCAACCCTTCCCGCCAAGTGTTTTCAGGGGAAGAGGACCGAGGCCAATATAAGTAAGGGCAGGGTGCCACCGTAGTGAGGGGATCCCCCTTGTAGACTCATGTTCATCCTCCCTCGCGAGGCAATCCAACCACAAAGCAGGAGTAGGGTTTTACACCGCAAGGTGGTCCGAACCTAGGTAATTGTCGTGTCTTTGTTCTTCTTCCCTAGCTCGAGCACGCCAGAGCATTGCGGTGAGGTAGAGCGTCGCGGATACAGCGAGGGCACCCCAGAGTTCGAACCTTGTTGGGTCCCCGGAGCCCCGATTCCGACAACCCCTTATAACCACTGCCGTGGATTTGCGGTAGTTGGCCTTAAGGCCTAATGCTTCTCCGTATGCTGTCAAGATTGCTCTAATTGTGGCCAAGTCTTGCAGTGAAGGCCTAACAAACATTGCCACGCCGTCGACGTGCATGGAAATGCTCTACATCACCGTGATCCTGGTGAAAGAGCTAAGGGCACCCATCTCGGGGGCCTTGTGAATCAATGCGGTAAGGGTCTCCATTGCTGTAACAAATAGCATCGGTGAAATAGAGCCCCCCTTCCTCAAGTCGTAGGCATGCATGATCTTTCTCCCGGGCACCCCGTTGACGACCACCTTTGTGCTAGCTAAGTGTAGGAGTGCTGCCATCCAATCCATCCACCGTTGCCCAAAACCCTTCGCTCTCAATACCTTAAAAAGGAATGGCCAGGGGAGGGAATCAAAAGATCTCGAGATGTCCAACTTTATGAAGACTCCCGGGGTTCTTCTCGCGTGTATTTTCCTCGCCACTTGACGAACCAACAGAAAGTTATCATGAAGATGTCTTCCTTTGATGAAGGCAGATTGGTTCATCGCCACAATCTCATGCATTTGTAACCTGAGGCGGTTGGTAAGTACTTTTGCAGAGATTCGGGATGCTGTGTATTAGGCTGATGGGCCTGTAGTCACCTATCTCTTCGGCATCGATTTTCTTGGGGATGAGAATGATGTTTGCTTTGTTAAGTTTGGCAAAGCCTCTAATGTCTCCCATGAACAACTTCATAGGACTGCCATGACATCCGATTTGATGATCTGCCAAGCTTTTTGATAGAAAGCTCCAATGTACCCATCCGGCCTTGGCGCCCGGTCTGGCGGCATCTTCTTAACCACCTGCCAAACTTCTTCCTCTGTGATCATCTCTTCTAAGCAATGCAAGTCCTTGGTCTCGATCCCTAGGTATAGCATGTTCAGAGTGTGCTCCCTAGCTTGCACCGTCCCCAGCAGCCTCTCATAAGCCTCAGTGAAGACCTCCACCTTCCTCTCTTGGTCAGTTATGATTGTGTCACCTAGCTTGATGTGCGCGATGAAACTTTTGGTCCTCCTCCCATTGGCCACTGCCTAAAAAACTTAGTGTTGGCATCTCCCTCATGGATCCATCTAAGTCTGGAACGTTGTCGGCCAATTGTCCTTTCTAAGGCTGCCATGCCCAAGAGCACCTTCTTAGGAGTACGAGAAGTCAGACTTCCTCCATAAGTAGTACCCTATTATCCTGCACGATGTCCAGTCTTTGAATGACCCACGTGGCCACCCTCATCATCAGTTTGACATTGTTGATTTTGCGTTGGCCCCATGCTTGCAGGGCCACAGCCGAGTTCCATAGCAATGCATCGAGCCTCTTGAACGAGTCCACGATCGCGGGGTCACACACACATAGGCCTTCCTCACAGCTTCCTCGAACCCCTCTAGTTTGGTCCAAAAAATCTCAAACCTAAAACGCTTTTGGGGGCAAAAGCCCGCACTCGTGGTAAGGTGTAAGGGTGCATGATCCGAGACTCTCTTGGATAGTGCTTGTAGTAGATAGTCAGCATTGTCCAGCTCCCAGTCCACAGTCATGAGGGCTCTGCCTATCTTGGTTAGCGTGGGCGATCCCCGCTCATTGGACCACGTGTACTATCTTCCATTGGTAGCCCTTTGCCGCTATCTTCCTGTCGTGCTACCTCTCCATTATGGGTCATGTGCTCATTGCACACACTGACTGGGTGCCTACCCTCCTTGTCGACAGGCGGCAGGGCCTCGAGGGCCAACACCTCGCTGCATGTGGCCATAGGTAGACGCATCCCCAACTGAGCAGCTGGCTCTTGGGCCCGCACCATCGACTCACCCGCCAGCTGCAGTTGGCTGGGCGGCGAATTCGAGGGCCCGTGCCCCACTGTCGTCGTATTCGGTGTGGCAATCTCCAAACGTGCAACTTCTGGCACCTCCCGTCTTGCGTCCCTCCCACTCGTCGAATTTTAAACTCCTCCTTCGTGTCCACTCGACGGTTCCGCGGGACCCGGTGCAATGGTCAGCCGGTCAAAAGCCGACATGCGTCGCATTATCATGTCCAATGCCGTCATGCGTGGAGCCCCCCTACTATCCTCGGCCGCCGCGCCCATTGGGGGGAGGCGCCAATCCGAAGCAGGGGATATGCACCAGCCAGCCGCGGTGTCATGAACGCAGCGGCCGCCGTCGCCGCCGGTGGCATTGCCGCACCCCCGCCTACCGTGGACCCCAAACTGCCAAGGAGTCCTCGCCTCTGAGTCCCCAAACCACCAATGTCTCCGTCTTGCTCTGGGATGCCACTCTACCCGCTTTCCGACGAACTGTCCAAGAACCACGGCTCGCCCGCGTCATGAAGATCCATCACTGCGTCCATGTGGATGAGCACCTTGTACTGGAGTAGCGTGGGTGACCGCTCCTCGCCGGGCTCCGGCATAGCGAGCCAGCGTAGGGTGGGAATGCACTGTGGATCGGCCGTCCAGGCTGTAGTCTTGAAGGAGGACAATTCGGCGCGGGAGGAGTTCTCCAGCGCAACCGCATCAAGCTTGCACGACGATCCCAGCAGATCTTCGACGACGGACCGATCCCAGGCGTGTGTGGGGGGAGGGGATCTGCAGCCACAGCTTGAACCCCAGCACCCCGAATGCATCGCCTGTGATTGTCTGCTCCATGGCCTGAGGATAAGTCGATCTCCTTGGTACTCTACTGACGGGCAGGCCGACACTCTGTTCCTGAGCTCTGACGGGCAGGAAGACATGCAGGGCGGCTCCAGCATGGGGTCGTGTAGGGGCGGCCGCCCCGGGTAAAATTTTGAAACCTAGGGTACCCCCCTACTCATTTTAGCCGGCGGCCACCATGGGAGGCGAGCATGTTCGCTGGAAGGTCTCAGGTCTGGTCGAGCATGACGAGGGAAGAGGAAATCGATTCGCCAGATGCCAGGTAAGATAATTGCTCGCTAGGAGATCTATTAACCTATAGATGGGCCAATCAAGTAAGCCCAATAAAAATTAGATGATCCCATTAGTACGCAGCCTGATTTTCTTGAGGGAAAGCAAAGCTTTATAACTTAACGGTGCTCAGGCAAATCACCCAAAACACAAAGCGCCACACGGGGCGGTACATCCGAGTCCCACATCATACACTCATTTGGTAGGAAATCTCGCCCGACCTGAGCAAGTTCATGCGCTATAGAGTTTGCTTCACGACGACACAGGAGCACCTGATGTCTAGAGAACCACATTTTAAGTTGGAATTTAGAGTCTTCGATCATAGCCACAAACGGAGAAGAATCCACCCTGCCAAGATCCAGTGCTTCTTATAGGAGCTTGGAGTCCATTTCAAACACCACCCGGAGAGCTCTAAGTTCAGTGGTCATGCTGATGGCTTGGGTGAAGGCAATCACTTCAGCACCAAAGGGGTCAACCACCTGCTTGGTTCTGCCTGCACGAGCAGAGATCACATCCCCAGACTCATCGCGAACCACCACTCCCCAGGTTGTCGAGTCCTCACCTGGTCTGAACCCACCTTCCAAGTTAACCTTGAGGGTGTCGGCACTTGGTGGAGTCCATCTCAGCTTCTCCTTTTTCCTCACTTTGTTACTGAAGATCTGTATATACTCCATGGTGTTGGACAATACACGTCGGGAAAGTTCCTCGCAGGCTATGGATGGTTCTCCTTCACGTACCCTGTTCCTGTTATTCCACCAGTGCCACCACACGGTGAGTATTTGCACCCGCTTATTTTCATTTAGCCCCCACAAGTAGTCAAGCATGACATGCACAAAAGTTATGGCTTCTAGGTCTTGTCTCTCCTTCTCCAATCCAATCGCTCGCCACACCGCTTTCGTTGACTTGCATTTGATAAAGAGATGCGCCCCATCCTCGTCAACGCCGCCGCAGAACACACAATTTGTGCTTTCTAGTTTCATTCCCCTCCTCACAAGATTTGTACGGAAGGCTAAATATTCATGTTTCAGCCGCCAAGTGAACATCTGGATCTTGCAAGGACATGGGAGCTTCCATACTCGCTTCCAAGACTGGTCCGCACACTCATTAAGATTGCCAGCTATAGAATTGCTGCTCCCGGCGTTTCCTGGGCTATCATTTCTGCCGAGATGAACCTGTAGCTTGTATGAGTTGCGTACAGAGTGTTGTCCCTTGTTGTCATAGTGCCAGGCAATAAAGTCACTTACTCCATCCTGAAGCAAGATTTGCAGGATATGACGAGCATCGTCCGGCCAAAAAGGGTCATTTACCAGCTACACCTCCCATGAACCCGTGACCGGACAGATGAGCTCACTAACATTAGTTAGGATATTCTATCCTCGTGGGGTGATAACTTTGCGCGACCATGCCCTAGGAATCCACGGGTCCGTCCAGATTTTCACTTGTGTGCCATCTCCGATGCGCCAAATATATCCTTGTTTGACTACCTCAAGTCCATGCAGGATACTCCTCCATGAGTAAGATATGTCATCTCGAGGTTCAGCTTCCAGCACGATACAGCGGAAAGTAGCGTGCTTTCAGAATGCGAGCACATAGACCGTCGGGATTTTGCACAAGCCGCCATCCCTGCCGGGAAAGCATTGCGACGTTGAAGTCATGCATGTTCCTAAAGCCCAGTCCGCCCAAAGCTTTCGGTTTACTAAGCGTTTCCCAACTGATCCAATGCATCGTCGCCTCCTTATCTTGCTGGCTCCACCAGAATTTGCTCAATAGCATGTCTAGCTCTTTACAGAAACTCTTAGTTAGTCAAAACAGGACATGGCAAAGGTGGGAATAGCCTGCCCGACCGCTTTAACCAACGTTTCCTTACTGGTTTTTGCCAACAGCCGCTCCTGCCATCCATGCATTCTCCCACATAAATTTTTCTTGATGTAGCCGAACACTTTGCGCCTTGATCTGCCCACATGCACAGGTAAACCTAGGTATCTATCATTCCTATTTTCACTGTTAATGCCTAGTTCTGCCTTCACCTCGTCCTTGGATTGCACTGGAGTGTTTTGGGAGAACATAAGCGCAGACTTTTCAAGATTAATGCACTGCCCCGAGCAGTTTTCATAAAGATCCAATGCCTCCCGTAGATCTCTTGCCTCTTCTTGGTTTGCTTTCAGTAAGATCATTGAGTCATCAGCAAAGAAAAGGTGTGACACAGCCGGTGCAGAATGGCATACACGGATCCCAGTGATTGTTCCTTCCCTTTCCACTTCATGCAGGAGTGCCAACAGTCCTTCCGCACAAATGACAAAGAGATATGGCAACAGCGGATCCCCTTGCCGCAATCCACGGGTTGGGCAGAACTGGTCAGTGAGTACCCCGTTCACTTTAATCTGATATCTTACTGTGCGTACACACTTCATGACAAGTTTTACCAATCTGGACCGAAAACCTAGCTTGCGCAGCATGGCTTCAAGGAAATTCCACTCGACCCTATCGTATGCTTTGCTCATGTACGCCTTGACTGCAGCCACCCCCTCTCTTCCGTTCCTCTTATTCCGAATGAAATGTTGAAAGTACAACTATCCCTAGGTGGTTTTGGTAATTCATAACAACATATAGCTCATTGAGCTAATGCTATTCCAAGATAATTATTTTAGGAAAGCTCAATGATTGGCATGGCATGGATGGTGAAAGTGGAACCCTCAAAATGCTAAGGACAAAGGATTGGCTCAAGCTCAAAAGCTCAAGACTCTTCATTTTACATTTTAGTGATCCAAGATCACATTGAGTCCATAGGAAAAGCCAATACTATCAAGGAGGGATGAGGTGTTGCTTAATGAGCCTTTTGCTCCGTGTGCTTGATGATATGCTCCAAAATCCTCAGCTACTTTCCCATATCCACAAATGACCTAAACTCCAAGCCAAACTCGGTCCTACCGATTCTTTCCATCCGGCGCCACCGAGTTTCACATGTCATAAGCCACTGCCAAACCCTAGCAATTCGGTTCTACCGATAGGGATCTCGGTCTCACCGAGATGGGATTGCAATCTCTCTGTTTCCTTTTCATAACTTTTCGGTCTCACCGAAAGAGCGGATCGGTCCCACCGAGATTGCAATGAAAACTCTCCGTTTCCCTTTGTAACTTTTCGGTCTCACCGAAAGAGCAAATCGGTCCCACCGAGTTTACCTGACCAACTCTCTGGTTAGATAATTACCAAATCGGTCTCACCGAGTTTGTGTAATCGGTCTCATCGAGTTTGTGTAATCGGTCTCACCGAGATTACGTTATGCCCTAACCCTAACCATATCGGTCCTACCGAGTTGCATGTCAGTCCCACCAAAAATCTCTAACGGTCACTAGGTTTACTATTTCGGTCCGACCGAGTTCGTTGATTCGGTCCCACCGAGATTGGTAAATTGTGTGTAACGGTTGGATTTTGTGTGGAGGCTATATATACCCCTCCACCTCCTCTTCATTCATGGAGAGAGCCATCAGAACACATCTACACTTCCAACTCATATGTTCCTGAGAGAGAACCACCTACCCTTGTGTTGAGGCCAAGATATTCCATTCCTACCATATGAATCTTGATCTCTAGCCTTCCCCAAGTTGCTTTCCACTCAAATCTTCTTTCCACCAAATCCAAATCCTATGAGAGAGAGTTGAGTGTTGGGGAGACTATCATTTTAAGCACAAGAGCAAGGAGTTCATCATCAACACACCATTTGTTACTTCTTGGAGAGTGGTGTCTCCTAGATTGGCTAGGTGTCACTTGGGAGCCTCCGACAAGATTGTGGAGTTGAACCAAGGAGTTTGTAAGGGCAAGGAGATCGCCTACTTCGTGAAGATCTACCGCTAGTGAGGCAAGTCCTTCGTGGGCGATGGCCATGGTGGGATAGACAAGGTTGCTTCTTCGTGGACCCTTCGTGGGTGGATCCCTCCGTGGACTCGCGCAACCTTTACCCTTCGTGGGTTGAAGTCTTCATCAACGTGGATGTAGGATAGCACCACCTATCCGAACCACGGGAAAAACATCCGTGTCTCCAATTGCATTTGAATTCTCCAAACCCTTCCCTTTACATTCTTGCAAGTTGCATGCTTTACTTTCCGCTACTATATACTCTTTGCATGCTTGCTTGAATTGTGTGATAATTACTTGACTTGTCCTAAAGTTGCTAAAATCTGCCAAGAACTAAAATTGGGAAAAGGCTAAGTTTTTATTTGGTCAAGTAGTCTAATCACCCCCCCCCCCTCTAGACATACTTCCGATCCTACAAATGTGAAATCTCATATGCTATTAACACGTTATC
The DNA here is from genome assembly GCA_032464435.1 of Aegilops umbellulata. Lineage (NCBI taxonomy): Eukaryota > Viridiplantae > Streptophyta > Magnoliopsida > Poales > Poaceae > Aegilops > Aegilops umbellulata. The sequence goes on from CP136060.1 coordinate 51,682,418, forward strand.
CATTATGAGTCGGCCCGGGACAAAGGCACTTTGGTTTTCAGATATGATATCCGGGAGCACTACTTTGAGCCGATTAGCAATGACTTTTGAAATGAGCTTGTACACCACGTTGCAAATTAAGGCTGATGGGCCTCAAATCTTTGATCCTGGTCGGATCTTTCACCTTGGGGATGAGAACCACGAGGGTATCATTCCACCCCTCTGGAATATCAACACCATTCAGTACTTTGAGCACCTCATCCACCACATAGTCACCCATGAAGTGCCAGTGACGCTTGAAGACGATAGATGGCATGCCATCCGGTCCTGGAGCTTTGAGATCACCGATATGGTCGAGGGCTGCCTTCACCTCTTCTCTCGTATAGCTCGCATCTAGAACCTCATGCATAGCATTGGTGACACGAGGGTTGACCTTATCAATGAGCTCGTTAACACGGTCACCCGTGGTGGAGGTAAATAGATCCTGAAAAAATGAACAGACATAATTGGTGAAATCTTCCTCTTCTACTACTGAACCATCCTCCCTCCTGAGCTCCTTGATCCTATTTGCCTTCTTCCTCCCCGACGCCACCAGATGGAAATAACGGGTATTTCGGTCCCCATCAACCAACCACCATACATGTGCCCGTTGTTTGCACATTGTATTTTTCTTCTCCTCAAGCTCCTCTACCAAGCACCTCAACCTTGCTTCCTCAATGACTTTTTCATGGGTTACCCGAGCTTGCATGCACCTCTCAAGTTCTTGTTTTGCTTTCTTTAATCTGCCTTCCAACTCGCCAACCACGTTCTTATCCCACTCCCTCATCGTCTCCGCCACCGACCTCAACGCCGCTGCCACACCCTCCGATCTGTTTGTCCAACTCCTCTCCCAAGCCTCCCTAATAATCTCCTCACATCCCTCCTCTTGCAGCCAACGGGCCTCAAACCGAAAGCCTCTGTCTCCTCCCATCCACTTCCTATCCTCCCCCTCTGTGTGGACGATGATGGGCCTGTGGTCTGAATGCCGAGGTATGCCATTAACCACCGTGTGATTTGGGAACTGTGACCTCCACTCCACATTCCCCACAGCCCTGTCCAGTCTCTCGCATATATATGTATTCAAATCTTTGCTATGATTCCTCCAAGTGAAAACATCCCCCTCGAACCCTAGGTCAGCCATCTCACACACCTCCAGCGCCTCCCTAAACCCGTTCATCATGTGTTGTGCCCTAGGGGCACCACCCACCTTCTCTACCTCCAACAAAATCTCGTTGAAATCACCAACACAGGGCCAGGGCCTCCCTTGTTGATGTTGTTGTTTGAGTATCTTCATAGTTCTCCAGGTTTCCTTCTTCCTCTCCGTAGCTGATTCTCCATACACGCCTGTGAGCCTCCATACAGGATTATCTCCATCCTTCACATCTATATCCAGGTGTCTCCTCCCATGAGATCTAAGTGTAACATCGCCCCCCCTTCGCCAAAACATCGCAATACCTTTGCTCCTCCCATCCGGGTTCCACACCGACAGATTCACTTGCCCCAGCTTCCACCTTAAGTGTTCCAGTTCCTTCTCATACAGCCTAGTTTCAGATAAAAACAGCACATCGGGATCCTCCACCCTCCCCAATTCAAGGAGGGAACGAACTGTCGGGCCGTTCCCGAGCCCCCGGTAGTTCCAGCTTATGATTTTCATTGGGCCCGGCGGGGCTGTTCTGACAGCCCGGCCGATGGAATATGTCGGTTTTCACTTCCTGACTCATCTACCTCATGTACTGTACCTCCACGTCCTCTTTTCCCTTTCTTTGCTTCCAATATAAGCCCATCCTCTCCCTCATTGTCTCTCTTTTGCCCCAGAATTGGTTTGTTGGTGTGACTCCCACAAAACTCGCCTCCCTTGCCTTCCCTGTGAATCCTCTTAAATTTCTTTGGCACATGGGTCTGTTCGTCCTTCTTTCCCCCCTCAACTTTACCTTCGTCACCCGTGTTCTCTGATGGAAGTGCATCCTTCTCTACTTTTACTTGGGCCACAAGTTGCTTGTTACCTACATCCCCATGCTCGTCGTCTCGTACCACCCCTTTCTCCATGTTGAGTTGCTTTGGATTACCCGTCCTCCTAGCATCATTTGCCATCTTCTGTGGGATGTTCACCTCCTCGCCTTTCTCTATCAATTCTTTCCTTCCCCCACTTCTACTACCATCCCCCTTACGCCACGACAGACTGTCACTCCCACTTCCCGACTTGTCTCCTGATCTGCTAAAGCCATAGTTCCGATGGTTGTCTCCCCTGCTCTTGCCCTTCCAGCCACCACTGTCCACAGTGCCCCCCTTCTTCCTCCCCATATCTGCCTTCAACCAACTCCCAAACTGAGCCTTCTCTCCTTTCGCCAGTTTAGTTGCACAGTCTTTTTCGCCATGGCCAATTATACCACATGTGTAGCAGAAGTCAGGCATGAATTCATATTCGAAACGGCACCACCTTCCGTCCTCCTCCTCCTCATCTTGCCCCGTGCTATCAATGCTCATCTTGTTTCTCTGCTGTTTCTGTTTTTGTTGGTCTTCATCCTCCTCTAGGGTAAAGCCCCTCATGATCGGCTTCTCAATATTCATCCTGACCTTCACCCTCATGAACTTGCCAATAGCTTTCCCATCCGCTCCTGCATCCACTTCCACAAAGCTGCCTATGATATTGCCGATCTCCTCCGTTGCCTCCTCATCCATCATGCCTAGGGGTAGGCTGTAGACTTGCACCCAAATGGGTATGTTGTTAAATTCATAATCCTCTAACCTTTTCCCGGATCAAAGTCTTCCACCACCACTAAATCCTTGTCAAACATCCACGGACCGTCCTCCATTGCTTTCCTCTTCCCCGACTCTTGCTTGAAGGTGAACAGGAACAGATTGTCGCCTACCTCCTTTTCTAATTTCTATCGATCGTGGAACTGGTCGTACCTAAACTCACGCCTAGCGATCACGCCCTGAAGACGCGGCGCCGCCTCCAGTGTGGCATGTAATAGAGTTCCAGAGTTCATTTTTTTTTGTCCCTGTTGTAAGTGAGCTTTTGTCCCTATAGCATCTGTTTCTACTGCCCATGTAATGATACACAGACCATGTGTTTCTACAACCTATGTAATGATACATAGACGCCTTTGTTTCTTTTCAGACGTAGATATGCAGGAGAGAGTTCTGCCTTAATCATGCAAGGGTGGAGTCTTTGCCTTCCAGTTTCCTTGACTCGCAAGAAGTATCCCTTCGTTATGCTTTTTGGCTGAGACGATGGTGTGGCTGTGTCTCTACCTTCTCGGGTTGGAAGGTGGTGTGCGGACCCATTTGTGTGGTCTGTTTTAAAGCGGGACAGGAAAGATGACATACAGGGTACGGTTTATCACAATCTGATTGGTGGGAAAATCTGACTGAAACCCAATTGAATTTCAGCCGGATGTGGATTAGACAGTCCCCTAAATTTATTGTGTTGATAGTCTTGCCTGCATGCATACTCTTGGCCAAGTATTTTTCTTGATTATATTGTGGCTTAGATTTTTCTTTCTTTAAAAGTCCGCTCCGGTAACTACAAATCCTGGATCCGCGTGGAGTTTAACAGAGTACAACATCGATCAGACAAGTCGGTGTCCACGTCGCTGCATGTTGTTTAAATCAACACCCCCCGTCGCTGTGCGTGACAGCACATCCGGCGTGTCTCGCCATCTCACATTAAACAATCCAGTTGAGATAACAATTAGGCGGGACATCCACATGCACGACCTCGTCATCGCACATCGGAACACCATATATAGTATAGTTACAGTAGATAAGTACAGCCACTCCTCCCTCTCCTCTCAAAGTTCAAAAGCCAAAAATATTATTGAAAATTTGAAACCATCAGATGCTTCACGACGCTAGCCAGCGCTGGCAGGGAAAAATAATAATACAATTGATTAAGATAAGCGGCTGGTAAGGAAATGGACTCCACGCACGCAGGCCGGCAGGCGCGCGGCGGATCACGATCACGCCGGGCCGGGCCGGACGCCCGCCCGCCTAGACGATGCGGCGGCAGATGGTGACGCCGTCGGCGATGGCGAGCTGGCAGACCTCGATGCGCGGGTCGGCGGCGAGCTTGGCGTTGAGGTCCCTGAGGGCGGCGGAGAAGCGGGTGTCGAGGTCGGACATGGGCGTGCCGGCCGGCAGGGCCACCGTGCCGCCCCAGAGCGTGTTGTCGTAGATGATGGTGCCGCCGACGCGGACCAGCTTCAGCAGCTGCTCGTGGTAGCGCACGTAGTTGGGCTTGTCCGCGTCCACGAACGCGAAGTCGTAGCTCGCCGCGCCCTCGTCCTCGACGAGGAGCTCGTCCAGGCGCGCCAGGCCGGTGCCCTCGCGGAAGTCCACCTTGTGCGCCATGCCGGCCTTCTCGATGAAGGGGCGGCCCACCTCGTAGCACTCGCGGTCGGTGTCGATGGCCACCACCTTGCCGTCCTCCGGGAGCGCCAGCGCGGTGGCCAGCAGCGAGTAGCCCGTGAACACGCCCACCTCGATCGTCTTCTTGGCGCCCGCCATCTTGATCAGCATCCCCAGCAGCTGCGCCTCGTCCGAGGACGACTGCATGTAGCCCCTGGATCCAAAGAATCAGAGCCAGATCGATCAGCAACCACAATTAACTAGTAGTAGTAGTAACAACGATCGATCGAGATGGATCGTGCATGCAGAGGAAGAGAAGAAGAAGCCGGACGTACCATGGGTGCTTGTCGGTGATGAGGCGCAGGTCGCGCATGCACTCGTGCTCGCGGGGGAACACGGTGGTGTCGAGGATGTAGGTGTAGAGGGCGTCGCTCTTGAGCAGCGTCTTGTTGGTGCTGTCGATGCCGCTGTGGACGTTGGCCACGGTGTTGTCTCCGTTGGGCGCCATGGCTCTGCTCGCTAGCTCTGCCTGTGGTAGTAGGAAGGAATGAGTTGGTTCGAATGAGTGTATGTCCACCCACAGCCTCGACGTGGCCGTATATATTCACTAGCCTCTGGCGGGGTTGGTGAGCCATGGATCCACCAACCAGGGTACGCCTTGTAAAAGAACCACCATCGATCACTGCTAGCTTTGTGGTAGGAGTGGTTTTTTCTCCTCCTTTAATTATTCTTTGTCTGGCGTGTCGACCCCGCCCCTCCAATCGTGCTAGCCCATGCGACATGCATACGACGATGATCGATCGCGATCAGATTCCTACCACCACCAACCTGCCTGCTCCGCTGTGTATCGATCGTGGATTCGTGGATTTGATTTTTAGTAGTAGAAAATTTGGCAGAGCGTCCCGGTTTTCTATTGCTCACGGTCGATCAACGACTTAGCACGAAGCTTCAGTCTCTAATCATGCTTTCCAGTTTTCCACCCACCCCACCCCCACCCCATGCTACCCCACCGCGGGTTGGCTGTCAGTTCGGTGATCGCCCCCCCCCCCCCCCTGGCTGGCGGTTGGTGGAAAATCTGCAATTTAACGAAGCGCTTTTGGCGTGAACGTGCTGCTTTTTCTGTTTCGATGAGGAGGAAGTTTAGCGTGCTGCTGGGGAGTGGGAGAGAATTGATTATTGGGCTGGTGCGTCACGAGGCACGCTAAAATGGATCAGGATTCAGGCGCCCCCTCTCCATCCACCGGAGCAGTAGTACTTTTTTTTTAGGGTAGGAGCAGTAGTACTTGTTTGTTGAGCTTGAGCGAAAAGCAAAGGTAGCAACCGATGAGAGCAAGTTGGCGCCAACGAACCATCGATGGGCGTCCCGCAAGCTGCAATGATGCGCCTCGGAACAGAACATGATCGCCCGTTTCTGCACGCAACGTTTCGTCGGCGAGGACGGTCCGTCACGTGCACAAGCAAGCAAGCGAGAGAGGACGGGAGGTTCCCATCTTCGGCTTTTTATACGGTTGCAACTGCGCTTTGACCAACTGCTATGGTGGGCTCTTGTTTTCTTTTAACGGCATTATGTTGGGCTCTTCATCAGTGCCTGTTTTCTTGAGAATAGTAGTTTGGCACTTGCAATACAAGGCGGTAAACTGTGACTCGAGGCCTCTGACGCCGATGCAGATGGTACTAGTAACTTTCATACTACTAATTTAAACCACCGTTACAGGGCCATCTTCCGGAAGGTGCCCGTCCTAGTAGTACAAATCTCTTGCTTTGTGTCAGTTTGTTTTTTCAGAGAGTCTACGGACGAGCAAATGTCCTCGTGCAGTCAAGCCTCTTGGAATTTATAGTAGGTAAATGGTCTACAGTTGGCGACAAAAGACATGCGGACAGTGACACAAACCAACTCCACTTGCACAAATGACACTCTGGATGGATATTCCAACCAGGCATGTTTTTTTTTCTTTCAGGGGTAGATATTCCAACCATCTGGCTCTGGTGGCCACCTCCTATTCAACAACCGGTGGGCCGCGCGAGCAGCCTCGGAATGGGATCCGGTTGCAAACCAATCTGGGCGGATGGTCAGGACATTGGTATCCTTGCGTCTCAGATTTGATATTGGTGTTCGCATTTTTCAGGATTTATTTCACACCTTTCGGTGATGTGCGTTCAGTGAAAAGATACGTTTTTGTCGACTATGAAAGGTCGTCAATCTCAAGATGATGTACCGGCTTAATCTCTCAAAGGTGCTCATGAGGATGGAATATGCATGTGTGCGTACGTTTATATAGGCGAGTGTATGCTCGTATATGTGAGCGACTTGGATTGCACTGTGTTCAGAAAACAAAAGAGTCAAGCTAAGCTAAAGTCGAACTTTAGAGAATTCGGTTACTAAACGTCTGTGAACGTGCTCGGGCGCTGTCGTGGGAGTAAGTCTGACAGTAAGAGTAGGGGGTACGTAGGAGGAGGCAATATCCTAACTACGGTGAGGTTGTGCACGCAAGGTTTACGAGTTCAGGCCATTCTCGGAGGAAGTAACAGCTCTATGTCTCGGTGCCCGGAGGCTTGGTCGACTGGATTATGCGTGAGAGTTACAGGGGGTGCGAACCTTTTTGCCAGAGGAGGGGGTGACTTATATAGAGTGCGTCAGGACCCCAGCCATCGCTCGTTACACATGGTTCAATGTACATTAAGACAGGGCGTTACTGATAACGCCATATATAAAGAGCTATAAATGATCTTAAAGACTGCATAGTGAACGCCTGACCGTTGCCATCCTGAGTGGCTTTAGGTCTTCCGCCTCCGAGTGATTCTTCATGTAGTCGAGTGACTCTTATCTTGGACGAATGGAATTGGGGTATCCGAGTGAGGTAGATGGTCGAGTAGATTGCACTCCAGGGTGAACTCAGTCGGTTTCTTCTGTTGTATTTTGAATGTCTTTGACTCTAGGGCAATGTCCTTGGGAAGGGCACCGAGGTCAGGCCTATTACCCTACCCCAAGTACATGTCATCGCCGTTAGCCCCCGAATGGATTGTGGTCCGAGTGAAGAAGCGTTGAAGTTGATTCCGACTCGATTCCTATGCTTCGGAGGCATTTTACCTGAGTCTGGGAATCACTCTGAAACTTCAACCTTATTTCAGTTGCCTTGATCGGTTCAGAAGTCGTCGAGTGAACTATACTGACAATCTTCAAGTGTTGATGTGGTACGAAATCTTCGGTGCGATTGGTTACTCTGCCGTTCCCGGATCTCACGGGATTCGAAATTTCAGGGAAGCGCGCGGGACGGAGCGTGCCGCAGTAATCGGAGTGGATAGACAGGGGTGCCTCGATCTTTGCGCTGCCTTTTTCTCCATGTATCGGGCTAGCGCCTACTGCGGGATATGATAAGATCGCTCGGGCCCACTAGTCAGCCACTCGGAAGTGGTCTCATAAATAGCGCTCGGGTCGATGCAACGCATACTACATCCCAATCGTCCTGTTCCTCCTCTGCTTCTCCACTGCGCTCTCCACCATCTTCGTCGTCTCCGCTCGCCCGTGTGTACTTCGCCGCCATGGGAAAGGACAAGACGGCGGCCCTGGAGCGCTCGAAGAAGGCGGCGACGGTGGCGAAGGGCAAGAAGACGAGTCGGGGGTCGTCATCGAGGTCTGGTTTGCTGCCTGTTTAGATCCAGGGGGACTGGATCCGATCCACGATCCAGAAAGAAGACTTGGAGGACCTGGCCAGTGGAGGCTTGATTGCTCACGGGTCTTGGAGGTTTCCGAGGAACGAGACCGAGCCTCGGCCGCAGGAGGGCGAGTGCGTCCTCCTCACAACCCATGTCGACCGCGGTTTCACTCTGCCTCCGCATCCTTTTTTTCGGGGTTTCTTGAAATTTTTTGCTGCCCAACTTCATCATTTCTCTCCCAACACAATCGCATATCTTGCTGCGTATGTCTCTCTGTGTGAAAACTTCTTGGGTTGTCGACCGCATTGGGGTCTATTCAAACACATCTTTACCTGTTGTTCTCAAATTGTGAAGAAGGCAAATCTGACTGACGAAAAGATGCACGTGATCCAAATGTGTGGGGGTTTAGGGATCCAGACGAGGGTAGGAGTACTTTTCCTTCTATGACTCTTCCCGAGTCGGTTAGGGGGTGGCAGTCGACCTGGTTCTATTGCCAAGATGTTCCGACTCCTGGTCAGTCTACTGGTCTTCCCCCCTTCACCATGGATCGAGTCTGCCAACCCTCTTGATTGACCGTGACTCCAGCAGAGAAAGGAGACGTGTCAACGCTAGTCGACCGGGTAGTCCAATTAGTCCGTGATGGCGTGACTGGCATGGATTTGTTGGAGGTGTTTCTCAGTCGACGCATCCAGCCTCTCCAAGCCCACGATCATCCGATGTGGATGTACTCGGGTGCTAACGACACCGCTCGGGTCCACCCAGAGGAGGTCACCGAGGATACGGTGGCACAGTGGCTGCGGAGCATCACTGGAAACAAAGACAACCCCATGGGGTCTAAAAGAGTTGCACCATTCGACCCCGACAATGAGCCAGACAAGGTCTGACCTTTGTTACCGAGTGCCTTTTTATTCTGATTTGCAACTGTCCTTGAATGTGATTGATGCTTGTTTAACTCCTTGCTTTGCAGATTTATACTGAGATGTACTCGATGCCAAACAGGGAGCAAGTCTAGGAGGGAACGGAGAGTACAGACGAGAGTGGCGAGTGGAAATCTCCCGATGACAATGAAGATGACAGTGACGACTCGGACGGCAGTGAGGAAGTCGACTCGCCACCTCACTCAGAACGTCGATCCATACTGTCTCAAGACCCTGCAGGCGGGCATGGCAAGGCAGCTCCACCAAGCACACAAGTGCAAAAACGCACTCGGACTTCGTCTCCGGAACCGTCTGAAAAGGCCGCCAAGCAGCCCAAGGTCGCCCCCTCAAAGCCTCGGAAGGCCTTTCCCAAGATCAAGGTGGATGTTCCTTTCACTTCTGTGTAAGTGTTTTGCTTTCTCTCTTTGCTTTTGCTTTGCCTGAGAACTCCTATGTTTGTTGTCGACTCATTCGCTTGTTTGACCGAGTGAATTCTGAAACTTTTAGTGTTGCTACTTCTGGGACCTCCATGGACATTTACAAGGATCAAGATGACGAGGAAACTAAAAACACGGCCACTTCCAAAGCGGGTACAACTCTACAATCTTGCCCTCACTTTGTCAATTGTACTGTCGGTCGACTGAACTCTTACGGTTGAGTCTTTTGCAGCACCACCAAATGTCATTGAACTTCCAGATGACGATGATCATGAAGATGTGCCTCAGAAGACCACGGGAAGAAAGGGCAGGACTTCAAGCAGGAGGGTGCCTGCCAACAAGGTACCTCGGTCGACACCAGCGCCAGAACCAGCAATCCATCAATCCGGAGATCCAATTCGGACTTCTGTTTCTTTTGCCGATCCTGTGTCGACTGATCGTCCTTCGGCGTCGACCGCCCAAGTCCTTGCTCGTCTGTGCAACTCCATGCCTCAGATCCCCTGGCTGCTTCGACCGTTCCACCAACTCTGCTCTTTGTTACCCATCATGTCCCAGAGGACCAAGTGAGCGCTGTTAAGGAAGCTACACATCAAGCAGGCCTTATGATGGAGCAAATGAAGGTGGTGCACGAAGCTAGCAAGGCTGCCTACGATGCCAGCTCTGCTCTTCAAACCAATGTCCATGTGAGTTGATTTCCGACTGATCTTTCAGCTTGATCTTTGCTCTATTAGGATATGGTACTTGAAAAACCGCTGCTTTATTATTCGTAAGATGTCCGTGGAACCTTTAATGTGCATCTATCATGAGTCTGTACCTTGCATCTGTTCACCCAGTGGGTGTTTTAACTTTTGTTGTATAGTTCTGTCACTTGAGTCGACTAGGTCACGTCGAATGTACTCCTTGACCAGTGGGGGCACGCAGAGTGCACCCACTGGGTGTAGTCCCCGAGACCGTCGTCGAATGTTTGATTCAGCGGGGGTCTTTGTAAAATGTTTGCTTGTAGTTCTTCCACTCGGTCTAGACAAGCCGTGCTGAGTGGGAGCCAAACCAGTGGTGGCATGCTAAGTGCACCCACTAGGTGTAGTCCCCAAGACCGCGGTCGACTGCGGGTAGTCGACGGTGGTCTGAGAACAAGTGTTGCCGTTTTTTTACTCCTTCCACTCGTACGGGCGGACCAGGTCGAGTGGGAAATCGAACCAGTGGGGGCACGCCAAGTGCACCCACTCGGTGTAGTCCCCGAGACTACTGTTGAATGTTTGATTCGGCAGCAGTCTTAGAACTCTCTTTTGCCATAATAACTTGCACTTGTATCTTATCGCTCGGAAGCAATCAATCTTTGTTTCTATCGACTGACGTGTCTTATTGGTTGACTGCAGAAATCTTGTGAGCTTGGGGACCAGTTCGCTGAATTGGAGAGGAAACAGATCCAACTCAATCTCGACCTGGAGTTGGCCAAGGAGAATTTGCAGAAGGCTAAGGATGAAGCAACTTCCATGGGAGGTAATAACTTATCGACTGTTCGCCATCTTTTCTTTTTCGTCTTTTGAACCGAGTGACTCCACTCGAACAGATGTGCGTAGTGAAAACAGACAACTCCAAGCTCGTCTGAAGAATGTTATTTCTCTAGACAAAATGAAGCAGGCTTTGGAGCAGAAGGACCTCGACCTTGTAGCAGCGCAGAAGACGGCGCGAGAGAAAACTGAACTTGCCGACAAGAAGCTGGCTTCAGTCGGCAAGTTGGAAGAGGAAAACGCCAAGCTGAAGACTGCCATTGATGAAGCCAACAAAGAAGTCGTGCAGCTGAAGAAGGGTGGCCCTGACTGACAAGGTCGGAGATCTCACTCGGAAGAGAGACGAACTGGAGGCTTATCTGGGAAACCTCGCCAAAAAGATGTTCCTTATGCTTGAAGGTACTTTCCCTTGTCCGACTGATTTGCAACTGCCGACTCATTGTACGACTGTCGACTCACCATTTTTCTGTGTGTGTGCAGAATTATGCCAAAATTTCGATGAAGAGACTGGGCGAATTGAGACGAATCTGGACCCCATTAACTCCCCCGTCAAGGACGAAGCTGCGATGAACGTGCTGCGACTGGAAGCTCGCCTCGCCAGCGTCATGGACTATCTTGCTAGACTGAAAGTGGCGGTATCGCGGATTGACACGGAGCTCTGGCCCGGTGTGACATTCCAGAATGGCCTCGAGTCTCTGATGACTCGACTCAATGAAATCCCTGGTCGAGTGCAGGCGTGGAAGAAGTCATCTGCTCGCTACGGTGCTGACGTGGCCCTGTCTCTGGTCCGTGTCCATTGCAAGGAAGTTAGAGAAGAGAAGTTGGCGGCTCTCAAGGTCGCCAATACTAAGAAGATTCAATTCCAGTCCTTCATGGAGACCTTCGTCAACGCTGCCACACGTATTGCTGATGGAATCGACCTGGACGAGTTCGTCGAGCCAGCTAGCCCTCCTCCCGCCGAGTGAACAAACTTAATGCATCACTTTTATTTGCCTCAAAGTGCCGAGTGATTTTGTAACCGTTAAACTCTTTCGGGCCTGACGCCCGAGTACTTTTGTTCGCGGTTCTGAGCATTGCTGGATTTATCCGAACTTGGTTTTTCTTTGAATATGGTTGCTTTGTCTTTACCATTTTCAGATCTCTTAACTCCGAGTGAAACTTGATTCTTCACTCGGAATAGACGTCGTACTTGTGGCGCAGCTCCGGCGAGAGGGCCGCGGACATGAGCACCAGGTGCCGCGCACGACCTGCACCTCGTCGTCCTTGCGGACCACGATAGAGCGGACGTTGTACTTGTGACGCAGCTCCGACAAGAGGGCCGCGGATATGAGCACTAAGTGTTGCACACGACCCGCACCTTGTCGTCCTTGCGGACCGGGATGGAGCGGACGTTGCACTTGTGATGCAACTCAGAGTATTTTTGTAACTTAGGCGAATCAGATTTGCGGCTAAGCCCCCCGAGTGGGAGGATTTCTCATCACTCTGAATATTTTGTAACTTAGGTGAGTACAGGATCGCAGCTAAGCCCCCGAGTGATAGGATTTCTCTCCACTCGGAGTATTATGTAACTTAGGGGAGTACGGGATCGCAGCTAAGCCCCCGAGTGGGAGGCTTGCTCTCCACTCGGAGCACTTTGTAACTCAGGCGAGTACGGGATCGCAGCTAAGCCCCCGAGTGGGAGGGTCGCTCTCCACTCGGAGTGTTTTTGAAACTTACACGAATCGGGTTTGCGGCTAAGCCCCCGAGTGAGAGGGTTGCTCTTCACTCGGAGTGTTTTTGAAACTTAGGTGAATCGGGTTCGCGGCTAAGCCTTTGAGTGGGAGGATTGCTCTCCACTCGAAGTATTTTTGAAACTTAGGCAAGTACGGGATCGCAGCTAAGCCCCCGAGTGAGAGGGTTGCTCTTCACTCGGAGTGTTTTTAAAACTTAGGCGAATCGGGTTTACGGCTAAGCCTCCGAGTGGGAGGATTGCTCTCCACTCGGAGTATTTTTTAAACTTCGGTGAATCGGGTTCGCGGCTAAGCACCAGAGTGAGAGGATTGCTCTCCACTCGGAGTATTTTTGAAACTTAGGTGAATTGGGTTCACGGCTAAGCCCCCGAGTGAGAGGATTGCTCTTCACTCGGAGTGTTTTTTAAACTTAGGCGAATCGGATTCGCAGCTAAGCCACCCACTAGGGGATTTGAACACGTATGTTTATGGGATAATAATCATTAAGATACCGCAAAAACCTTGTCTTTGATAAGCAAAATGAAGAATTCTTATTACAACTCGTCGATCCGAGTGTTTAGGTATAAAAACGGTGGAGCAGCTCCACATTCCATGAGTGTGGCTCGTCTTCCTTCTTGGCTACATTGTAGAGGTGATATGCCCCATTGTGGAGCACCTTGGTGATGATGAAGGGGCCTTCCGAGGCCGAAGCGAGTTTGTGAGGTTGTTTCTGATGCACTTGGAGCACAAGGTCTCCTTCTTGGAATGCTCGACCTCTGATATTATGGGCATGGAATTGATGCAGGTATTGTTGATAGATGGTCGACCGGATCAGAGCCATCTCTCATTCTTCTTCCAAGAGATCAGCCGCATCTTGGCGTGCATGTTCTGCTTCTGCTTCTGAGAAGAGTTCCACTCTGGGGGCGTTGTGCAGCAAGTTACTCGGCAGCACAGCTTCAGCACCATACACCATGAAGAAAGGAGTTCGATCAGTCGACCGGTTGGGAGTTGTTCTCAGTCCCCATAAGACAGACGACAATTCAGTCACCCAATCTCCAGCAGCATGCTTGAGATCGCGCATCTGTCGGGGTTTCAGCCCTTGAAGGATCAAGACATTTGCCCTTTCTGCTTGCCCATTTGACTGCGGGTGCGCAAGGGATGCGTAATCGACCCGAGTGCCTTGGGAAGCACAAAATGCTCTGAACTCATCAGAATCAAAGTTGGAGCCATTATTTGTGATAATGCTATGAGCGACTCCATATCTGAATATCAGCTCCCTGATGAAACTGATGGCAGTGCTTGAATCATGGTTTTTGATAGGCTTGGCTTTGATCCATTTGGTGAATTTGTCGACTGCTATGAGCAAATGAGTGAAACCACTTCTCCCGCTCTTGAAAGGTCCAACCATGTCCAATCCCGAAATTGCAAAAGGCCAGACGAGTGGAATAGTCTTCAAGGCAGATGCGGGTTTGTGAGATAGGTTTGAGTAAAACTGGCAGCCTTCACACTTGTCGACTATATACTTAGCCATATCATTTGCACGTGTCCAGTAGAACCCTGCTTTGTATGCTTTGGTAACGATGGTCCGAGAGGATGCATGGTGGCCACAGGTCCCCGAGTGGATCTCATTTAGAATCATTCGACCTTCTTTTGGAGAAATACAACGTTGAGCGACTCCGGTAACGCTTTCCCTGTAAAGCTGTCCGCTTATCACAGTGAATGCTTTGGATCGACGGATGATCTGGCGGGCCTCATCTTCATCCTCTGGGAGCTCTTGCCTGAGCAGGTATGCGATATATGGCGCCGTCCAGTTGGGGGTGATCACCAGAACCTCAATGATCAAGTCGACTACAGCTGGGACTTTGATTTCAGTCGGATTGGTTGAACTTATCGGTTGCGGAGGCTCCTCTATGAAGGGATCTTATTGAACTGATGGGGTGCGGAGATGCTCCAAAAACACATTACTGGGGATGTGTGACGCCCCGAGACCGATGCGCCAGATGTCTTCCAGGTATTCGCTGTTGTTGCTTTGTCATTCGCTTGCGTGTTGCATCTTGCCATGTCATCATCCGCATTGCATCATCATGTTTTCAAAACTTGCATCCGTCCCGGTCTCTTTGTTCTCTCCGTTGTCCGTTCTGAGCCCACACACACTTGCACGCGCCCGTGGCACGCCCGAAATATTATTTTAAAAGTGGCCGGAAAATGTTCTCGGAATGGGATGAAAGTTGGCGTGCGGTGTTGTTTTGTTGTCAGTAGACCGCCTGCCAAGTTTCATCGCATTCAGAGTCCATTTGTTGCCCCAACGGATAACTATAGCGGCAGTATAGCCGGTCTAACGTCGGACGTTTTTGGTCTCCGGAAACCATGCCGGGCTGCATCTCTCCCCTCTTCTCTCAGACCAACCCGCTCTTCACAATCCGCCAGGCCCAACCTAACCTCTCTCGTCAGCCCGCAGCCCTCCTCGCGCGCGTCCGAAAACTGTCCCGAACCCGACCCGGATAGTCGTCACCGTTGTGTCCAGATCATCCCCTAACGTCTACAAAACATCACCGTTTTCTTATTTGGACTCCCTAGCCTATTTTTTTCGTCCGCTCGATTTCGATCGGAGGGACAAAATACCCCTACCCAAAAATTCCACTTGCTATATAAACAGCCCAACCCTAATTTGTAGGGGATATGTCTCATCCTTCCGTGTCCGCCGCCGCCACTGTTCTCTCGGGATCCCTCCCGATCCACCTCGTCTTCAGTCACCCACCAACCAGAGCATCGCCCGATCCTCTTTGTCCCATCCATCTCAGATCCCCACTCCAACCGCAACCTCCACCTCTCCTGCAGCCCCGTACGCTCCTCTGCCCGTCCTCCGCGCCGCTAGCCGGTGAGCCACTGGCGAGCAACAGCCCAAGGCCGAGCAGCCCTGCGCCTATGGCCTCTCGCTCCTGCAACCGATGCCCGAGGCACCTGTTTTCCCCTGCACCACCTCATCCCTGGAGCCGCGCCTGCTGGATCCGCGTCCTCGCCATGCCTCGGGTCCGCCCGTCGTTCCTCACCCGCCAAAGGGCGCCGTCGTCCCCCGTTCCAGCGCGGCCGCTGCTGGCCTTGTCTCTCTGCGAGGGAGACGAGCCCCTCGCTCGTTGACCTCGGCCTCCTCAAGTCCACCGCCGCTGCCTCTGCTTCACGAACGACACCTTGCCGCCCTGGCAAGCATGGCGTCGCCTTCGCGCCTCCGACGACCGGCCTCGTCGTGGCCGGCAACCCGCAGGTCGCCGTGCCCTGCCATCTCCGTCTTCCTCTTCTTCCTCTCCCTGTTTTCCCCTCTGAATGTTCTGTCTTCTTCTTTTCGTCAGACAACAGCCCCGTCGCCGCCCCTCCCGCAAGTCTCGTTCGCGCCATGGTCCCTGCCTTGCCGGATCCGAGGTGGATCCATCCATCCCCGCCGATTCCCGCTACCCGGATCCGCCACCCCTCGCCGGAGTTCCTTGCCGGCTCGCGCGCCGACCTGCAAGACCCAGTGCCGCCGGCCTCTGCTCGTTCTGCATCGAGCGGAGGCTCGTCCCGCTCGCCCGCGCCGTTGACCCGTCACCCTGCTGCGTGGGCCAGCGCCTCCCCAAGGCCCAGCGTCCCGGCCTGCCTCCTCCTCTCCACGGTTCTGGGCTTGGCCCATGGTGAGAAACCCCCAAGCCGCACCCAGTACTCCTGTCGGGCCAGCCAATTCGGCCCGTGCATGTTTTTTTCCCTGCTGCGAATTTAACATTATCCAGTGATTTACCAGTTTTGCAGAAAAACCCTCTTACTTCATGCATTTAATAACTTCAGATCAGTGCATCGGATTAAAATGTTTTATATAAGAAAAGTGCTTAGAATTTCATCTAGTTTCAGAATATGCCACTTTCAACTATGTTTAAAATGTTTAATTTGATGTTTGCATTAATTTGTATAAATGCCATGTTAAAATGATTTAATTCATAACTAATTAACCGCAACTTGGTTTTAAATAAACTATATATGTAAATGGGGTGGAAAAATGCATAGATTAACATGGTAGCATTACCTTGCATGTTTAACAATTCTAAAATGTACTTTAGGTCAGAACAGTACCAAACCTAATATATGCATATGAGGAGTTTCCGGACTTGTTATTTTGTTGTTCCGGCCTCATTTAAACTTGCCTAAATAGTTAGTTTAATTATGCTTCACCTCTTGCCATGTTTAACAACATTTAATATTGTTGGGTACATAAACAAGAGAGAACTAAATAATTGATGTGGTGTTTCGTCAACATGCAACTCGTTGCATATTGAGCTCCACTTAATTTGTAGAATTGTCTGTTGCACTTTGCCATGCCATGAGTCTTTAAAACGGACATGCATCATTCTTGTTTGTGCATCATGCCATGTGAATGTGGTGGTTGTTTACTTTGTTGTTTGCTTCTTTCCGGTGTTGCTTCTTCGGGTTAGTTCCGATAACGTTGCGATTGTGAGGATCCATTCGTCTACGTCCGTTTGTCTTATTCATGGACTCATTCTTCTTCCTTGCGGGATCTCAGGCAAGATGACCATACCCTCGAAATCACTTCTATCTTTGCTTGCTAGTTGCTCGCTCTTTTGCTATGCCTATGCTGCGATACCTACCACTTGCTTATCATGCCTCCCATATTGACAAACCAAGCCTCTAACCCACCTTGTCCTAGCAAACCGTTGTTTGGCTATGTTATCGCTTTGCTCAGCCCCTTTTATAGCGTTGTTAGTTGCAGGTGAAGTTGAAGTTTGTTCCTTGTTGGAACATGGAGATGTTGTTCCTTGTTGGAACATGTTTACTTGTTGGGATATCACAATATCTCTTATTTAATTAATGCATCTACATACTTGGTAAAGGGTGGAAGGCTCGGCCTTATGCCTGGTGTTTTGTTCCACTCTTGCCGCCCTAGTTTCCGTCATATCGGTATTATGTTCCCGGATTTTGCGTCCCTAATGCGGTCGGGTGATTTATGGGACCCCCTTGACAGTTCGCTTTGAATAAGACTCTTCCAGCAAGGCCCAACCTTGGTTTTACCATTTGCCTCACCTAGCCCTTTTTTTCCCTTGGGAGTCGCGCTCTCGAGGGTCATCTTATTTTACCCCCCCCGGGCCAGTGCTCGTCGTGAGTGCTGGTCCAAACCGTCAGCCGCCGGTGGCCACCAGGGGCAACTCTGGGTTCGCCTACCGGAAGTTTGGACAATCCGGTGTGCCCTGAGACCGAGATATGTGCAGCTCCTATCAGGATTTGTCGGAACATCCGGGCGGCTTTGCTGGACTTGTTTTATTACTGTCGAAATGTCTTGTAGCCGGGATTCCGAGAGTGATCGGGTCTTCCCGGGGAGAAGGAATATCCTTCGTTGATCGCGAGAGCTTATCATGGGCTAAGTTGGGACACCCCTGCAGGGTTTGAACTTTCGAAAGCCGTGCCCGCGGTTATGTGGCAGATGGGAATTTGTTAATGTTCGGTTGTAGAAAACCTGAAGTTGACCTTAATTAAAATACATCAACCGCGTGTGTAACCGTGATGGTCTCTTCTCGGCGGGGTCTGGGAAGTGAACACGGTTGTTGGAGTTATGCTTGACGTAAGTAGTTTCAGGATCACTTCTTGATCATAGTTGGTCGACCGTGCTTTTGCCTTCTCTTCTCGCTCTCATTTGCGTATGTTAGCCACCATATATGCTAGTCGCTTGCTGCAGCTCCACCTCATACCTTTTACCCTACCTATAAGCTTAAATAGTCTTGATCTCGCGGGTGTGAGGTTGCTGAGTCCCCGTGACTCACAGATACTTCCAAAACCAGTTTGCAGGTGCTGATGAACCGTGCAGGTGACGTACCCGAGCTCAAGGAGGAGCTTGATGAAGATCCTGTTCATTGTGTTGTTTCGTTTCAGTTGATCAGTAGTGGAGCCCAGTCGGGACGATCGGGGATCTGTGTAGCATTTGGGGTAGTCTTCTTTTATTTTGGTCCCGTAGCCGGACCTTGATTGTATCTGGTTGATGTAATGCTTTATTCATGTATTGTGTGAAGTGGCGATTGTAAGTCAACTATGTATCTCTTTCCCTTATGTATTACATGGGTTGTGTGAAGATTACCTCACCTGCGACATTGCTTTCAATGCGGTTATGCCTCTAAGTCGTGCTTCGACACGTGGGAGATATAGCCGCATCGAGGGCGTTATAGGATGGGTTTCCGAGTGGAACCTATCTTCGCCAGGTCATCTACTGCTTGATTCTTGATTCGGGGTGTCGGTGTCAAAACCGGCGGATCTCGGGTAGGGGGTCCCGAACTGTGCGTCTAGGCGGATGGTAACAGGAGGCAGGGGACACGATGTTTTACCCAGGTTCGGGCCCTCTTGATGGAGGTAAAACCCTACGTCTTGCTTGGTTAATATTGATGATATGGGTAGTACAAGAGTAGATCTACCACGAGATCAAGGAGGCTAAACCCTAGAAGCTAGCCTATGGTATGATTTTTGTTCCGTCCTACAGACTAAAACCCTCAGGTTTATATAGACACCGGAGAGGGTTAGGGTTACACAGAGTCGGTTACAATGGTAGGAGATCTACATATTCGCATCGCCAAGCTTGCCTTCCACGCCAAGGAAAGTCCCTTCCGGACACGGGACGAAGTCTTCAATCTTGTATCTTCATAGTCCAGGAGTCCGGCTGA
Organism: Aegilops umbellulata; assembly: GCA_032464435.1. Taxonomy (NCBI): domain Eukaryota; kingdom Viridiplantae; phylum Streptophyta; class Magnoliopsida; order Poales; family Poaceae; genus Aegilops; species Aegilops umbellulata. The sequence continues at coordinate 51,701,700 of CP136060.1, forward strand.
AGGTATAGTCCGGCTATCCGGACACCCCCTAATCCAGGACTCCCTCGGTAGCCCCTGAACCAGGCTTCAATGACGACGAGTCCGGCGCGCAGATTGTCTTCGGCATTGCAAGGCGGGTTCCTCCTCCAAGTACTTCATAGAAGATTTTGAACACAAAGAATAGTGTCCGGCTCTGCAAAATAAGTTTCCACATATTGTCATAGAGAGAATAATATTTACACAAATCTAATCTGCTGACGTATTCCGTAGCGTGACATCACACTACGGCCAAGCCTTTATTCGAATCGTTTTTACCCCCCCCCCCCACCTCAGCGTGTTTCGCGAGGCGGTTTCCCTGGCACGTCTTGTCAAAGCAGATATCGTGTTCCCTTTATTTGTGGGATTCTCATCAATATGGACGTGGGTAACCCAACCGCGCCATTGATTACGGCGCTTGGGAGATAAGCGAGTTTTATCAGGCTGGTGGGGATGCATAGCCGCATCCACCCATATATGGGGATAAGGATCCACCTTTTTACCTACGCCTTATTCCTCCTTTGCCTATCCATCTTCCGCGCACTCGAGCTCTAGCGCCCAATCCCGCATTCCCCACCTCGACCTTCTCTAGTCATGTCCAGAGCGGGAGGCAAGTGGATGGTCTCCTCCGTCACGGAGGGACACATCAAAAAACTGAGGAAGGCTGGATACTTGTCTGACAACATCGCGCACCAGCTTCCCGAAGAGGGGCAGCTCCTCCCCACCCCAAGGCCCCATGAGAGGGTAGTGTTCCTTCCCCACTTTCTCCGCGGACTGGGCTTTCCTCTCCACCCATTCGTCCGGAACTCATGTTCTACTACGGCCTGGATTTCCACAATCTGGCCCCGAACTTCATCCTCAACATCTCGGCGTTTATCGTCGTGTGCGAGGCTTTCCTATGCATCCGCCCCCATTTCGGCCTATGGCTCAAGACTTTCAATGTCAAGCCGAAGGTGGTGCGCGGCAACCAGGCGGAGTGCGGAGGCGCCATGGCGGGCAAGATGCCCAATGTCCTATGGCTCGAGGGCTCCTTTGTGGAGACCCTGAAGGGGTGGCAATCGGGGTGGTTTTACATCACCGAGCCGCGCGACCCTGAGTGGGTCGCAGCCCCCGAGTTCCGGTCCGGACCCCCTACGCGGCTCACGTCCTGGAAAGAGACGGGCCTGTCATGGGGCAACAAAGGAGAGGTGACTGGACTGCAAAAATGCATGCAAACCCTGGTGAACAAGCAGCTCAAGCTTGTCAACGTAGTCCAGGTTATGCTCATCCGCCGGATCCTCCCGTGTCAACAACGGGCCTTCAATCTGTGGGAGTTCGACCCGGCGTAGCACCGAACTCTGAGCAGGCTCTTCGACACGACGTACGAAGATGCCTGGAAGGTGCTTTTCAAGGGCGTCGAGGCTCCCGCATCCGCTTCCGAGGACCGCGGATTCAGCACGCATCATCACGCTAGTGCGGTAAGCTATTTGTACCTTTTATAGGGTATTAGTTTTTCATAGTTTGACTCTATGCGGGATCTAAGCTCCCTTACCTTTGACAGGATTGACAGGCGAAGTCCGGACAGATCGACTGTCCGGCTCCTTTGCCCGAAGACCCAGCCGATGCTCGCTTGGTGAAGCTGCTGGTTCCGGCACCCTATGTGGTGCCGGAGAAGAAGGCCAAGAAGAAGGCCACAGGGACTCGAAAGAGTGCCCGACGCCTGGAGGTGTCGGATTCATCATCCGACGACTCCGAGACGCACTCCTCCCATGAAAACGAGGAGGAGGAAGAAGAAACCTCTCCCCCCCAGCGGAGGGAGGAAAGAAGAGGAAGGCCGCCCCGAGCGGGGAGGCCGAGGGGTCCAAGAAGGGGAAGACCCTTCCTTCGGACTACTCCACCGACGCCGACGACGGCGAAGAGGAGTGGCCGCACAGGGCCAAGCGCCCGGCGAGATCGTAAGTGTCCGGACACCAGAGTAACTCGTAGTGTTCCTTTATTGCACAGCTTTTCCTTATGTCGAATATATCTATGCAGTCCGCCCAAGGCCGGGCTCAACGAGTCGTCGAGCGGCTCCCTGGATTCGTCGGACGTGAATTCACTTCCGCCCGCTACCTCCCCCCGCCCTACGGACGATGCCGAGGTGGCGTCCCAACAGGTTCCAAGCCAGGAGAGGGTGGTCCTGGAGGAGCCGCAAGGCGAACTCCCGGACTCCAGGAGTAAAGGGGATAGATCCTCCCAGGGCTCCAAGTCCGGCCCTAGGCCGGACACCGCTCTGGAACCTTCAAAGGTTCCAGAGTCCGGCGGGCGACCTCCTTCCGAAAGGAGCAAGCCCACCGAGCCGGTGACCCCCGTCCAACCAAAGGCGCCGGACAATCTGTTGGAGGTGCTTAAAGGCGCCTCCATCAATGAGGAGCACCGCACCATTATGAGTGCGGTGGTCCAGAAGGTTCAGTCCGCCAAGAGCGGACTGGCTGAAGCTTGTGCCAGCCTCTTAACAGGCTTTGAGGTAAGTAAAGAATGTGTACAAATATTACCGCATAGACAGTAGCCCCTGATGCTCTGTTTGGCGTTCGGGAAGAAAAGCCGAATAGAGGATCAAATAAAATTCGCAGGAGTCTAGCAAAAAGGAGTCAACATGCGTATGCAGGCTTCTCTGCTGGCGTCCGCCGCACTGGCTGCGGAAGTGGAAGCAGAACCTCGAGCAGTCCGAGCAAGAGCTCGAGCTTGCCAAGAAGCAGCTCGAGGACAAGGAAGGTAAGAAATACCTTGTTTAAATATATAAAAAAGTGCAATTGCAAAAAATGATAGGATTATCGTGGCTATTGTAGGGGCCACGTCTGAGGTGGCGACCCTTAAACAAGCGTTGTCCGAGGCCGAGAAGAGGGCGGCCATGGAGCACACCGAGCGGGAGAAGTATGAGGCCCAGGTTGGCGTGGTGCGTCAAGAGCTCCAAGCTCTCATGAAAAAACATGAGAGTTTGGAGCTTGACTCAAAGACGCGAGCGTCCGAGCTCGCGGCGGCTATTGAAAATGCCAAGTCTACCAAGGCCGAATTCCAGAAGGCCCTCCAGGAGTTGGATGCAGTGAAAAATATAGCGGCGGGTAAGGCATTCTTTATGCAAAGCAAACATATAAAAGTGAGTTACTTGTTACTTACCCGAATCCGGAGCTCTCCAGGAGCATTCGCAGATTTACCTCGTAGCGTGTCCGATGCCGCCGCATTCTACCGAGCTGAGGAGGGCAGCTCGACCGAGAAGGTGTTCTGGTCTTAGTATGGTGAGGCCGGACACATTGTGCCCCTGAGAGACCAGCTGAAGCAACTGGTCGAGCTCCACAAGGTGGCTGAACAGGCCATGAAGGGCCTCATAGTTCGGTTGTGGCCTGGAGAGGCTCTGCGTGGGAGCTACTTCGGGATCGTGCGGCGGCTGGTGGAGGCCTGTCCAAGGCTCGAAGTCATCAAGCGCTCCGTCTGCATCGAAGGTGCCCGTAGGGCCCTTGCCCGCGCTAAGGTGCACTGGGGCAAGCTGGATGCTGAGAAGCTTGTGAAGGAAGGGCCACCGTCGGGGAAAGAGCATCGCAAGCCCAAGAATTATTATAAGGACGTTCTGAAGGGTGCCCGTCTTATGGCAGATGAATGTTCCAGGGATGTAACTTTTGAGTAAAACTCGCTCGTTTTGTCCTGTGCGCTGAAAACTTGTTCATATGCGCTAAGCAATGCTTTTGGAATTTAAAATATTACATTCTGTGCGGCCGTTTATCAATTTTGAGAGATGGCGAGTCGTCGGCTTCTGCCCCCGTGCCACTAGTGCTGGGGTGTTCGGGATAAACCTGAGTGCTCTTTTTCCCATGTTTGGGTCCTTCGAGGGAGGCGCTCAGCACAACGAACAAGGCAATCGGACTATAGTGCTTGAACACTCTCACTTAGCCATAGAATTCTATAATTTTAAATTTCGGCGAAGCCCCTGGTATTCAGAAGACCGAGTTCGGGGTGCTATCCACGCCTTGGCCGGACAGAGCCGACTCCTCGCTCTAAGCGGCATAAGTCTTTAGGGACTTGAAAAACCTCTGGAACAGCGACTAGCTCTCGCTTCATCATCACAGTCAGTTTTAGCTTTCTCTACTGAGGTGCTTAGCCCAGCTCAACTGGGGCACAATCGCAGTAGTTCTCCTAGTGCTACCTTAGCCGATATAGCGGAACGTAAGGCACCAAAACATAGGAGCCGGGCAAACCCAACTATTGACCCAAGACATGATTCGGAGCCGATGCATATAATGCTATAAGTTCGGGGTGCCGCACTTGTTAAAGTGTTCGGGCTTCTCACACCATATTGAGGGGTACTAAAGCCCCTAGCGTATTTGGCCGTACCAAAGTGTACGGGTGCAACATGTCGTTAATGAACATATATTTGTAGAAAAGAGTAATGCAAAAATAGACAAAAGCTAAGCATTGTTTATTAAAAAAGGCTGCGATCAAGGCAGAACGATACAAATAATGCGATAAGCAAAAGGTTGGACTATTTAACATGTCCGTTCCAGGGGCAGGCTGCGGAATGGTATGCGAAACAGGTATACTGCTCGTGATAGAGACCACCTGGGAGTTCCGTAATGCAGCGTGGCTTGTCTGCTTCCCTGGTTCTTGCATCGTTTGTGCGGCAATTGTACTGCCGGACAGGCCTTCCGAAGAATGGAGTCCTGAAAGTAAGAGAAAATTAAAAAATCGGCAGCCCCTAGTGCGTTTAAGCCGTGTTTCAGGCGTGCCGTGATGGTGCCCCTCCCCCTGTACCCATGGTATTTCTAGAGCGTAGTTATGTACGCGAAGCACTGGTGTCGCATTTTCGCGAGGGCTGGGGTTGGGGCCGCATTGCTATGCCTGCTCAGAACGTGTCAGGCGATCTTGTTGTAGGTTACTCCGGGCGCGCTTGACGGTGTCCGGACGTTTAATGGCCGGATTGGAGAACTGCCTGGAGAGGCTGCTTTGTACTTCCGCTGCAAGGGCCGCCGTGTGCTCCTCCATTCGGAGGGAGCGTTCGGTGTTTCCATTGACCGTAATTACTCCTCGAGGGCCTGGCATTTTGAGCTTAAGGTATGCGTAGTGCGGTACCGCATTGAACTTGGCGAATGCGGTTCGCCCGAGCAGTGTATAATAGCCATTGCGGAACAGGACTATGTCGAAGATTAACTCCTCGCTTCGGAAATTATCCGGAGATCCGAAGACCACTTCAAGTGTAACTGAGCCTGTACAGTTGGCCTGTACACCTGGTATGACGCCTTTAAAGGTCGTTTTGGTGGGCCTAATCCTCGAGGGATCTATGCCCATTTTCCGCACTGTATCCTGGTAAAGGAGGTTCAGGCTACTGCCGCCGTCCATAAGGACTCTAGTGAGGTGAAATCCGTCAATAATTGGGTCTAGAACCAATGCGGCGAATCCGCCATGACGGATGCTAGTGGGGTGGTCCCTTCGATCAAAGGTGATCGGGCAGGAGGACCATGGGTTGAACTTTGGGGCGACTGGCTCCATCGCGTATACGTCCCTTAACGCGCGCTTCCGCTCCCTCTTGGGGATGTGGGTTGCGTATATCATGTTCCCCGTCCGCACTTGTGGGGGAAAACCCTTCCGTCCACTGTTGTTCGGCGGCCGGGGCTCTTCATCGTCATCGCTATGCAGCCCCTTGTCTTTATTTTTGGCATTTAACTTGCCTGCCTGCTAGAACACCCAACAATCCCTGTTGGTGTGATTGGCTGGCTTTTCGGGGGTGCCATGTATCTGGCACAAGCGGTCGAGTATTCGGTCCAAACTGGACGGGCCCTGAGTATTTCTTTTGAATGGCTTTTTCCATTGACCGGATTTGTAGCCTCTGAATCCGGCAGTAACTGCCGTATCCTCAGCATTGTCACCGTTAATGCAGCGCTTTTGCTTGTTGCGACGCGGCCTACTACTACTGTCTCTGGTACCCGAATTACCAGGGTTTTTGGTCATATTGTTGCTACGAGCAAGCCAGCTGTCTTCTCCCGCGCAAAAGCGGGTCATGAGTGTCGTGAGCGCTGCCATAGATTTTGGCTTTTCCTGTCCAAGGTGTCGGGCAAGCCACTCGTCACGGATATTATGCTTGAAGGCTGCTAGGGCCTCTGCATCCGGACAGTCGACTATTTGATTTTTCTTTGTTAGGAACCGTGTCCAGAATTGCCTGGCCAATTCCTCTGGTTGCTGAATTATGTGGCTTAGGTCATCGACGTCTGGTGGTCGCACATAAGTGCCCTGGAAATTGTCGAGGAATGCGGCTTCCAGGTCCTCCCAACAACTAATTGATTCTGCTGGCAAGCTGTTAAGCCAATGCCGAGCTGGTCCTTTAAGCTTGAGTGGGAGGTATTTGATGGCGTGTAGATCATCGCCACGGGCCATGTGGATATGACGGAGATAATCCTCGATCCATACCGCAGGATCTGTTGTGCCATCATATGATTCGATGTTTACGGGTTTGAAACCCTCGGGGATTTGATGATCCGTTAGTTCATCTGTGAAGCATAGTGGGTGTGCGGCGCCTCTGTACTGGGCTATATCACGACGTAGCTCAAATGAGCTTTGTCTGCTATGTTCAGCCCTACCGGATTTGCTGTATCCGGCGTGACGGTTATTGTCTCGAGTCGTGGGGCGCCCACGCGATCCGTAGATTGATCTTGTTTGCCTTGCCTTGTCTTCCAACCTATCGCGCAGGTCTGGCGCATTTTCCCGTGCCTTGGTATGTTTTGAGCGGCGCCGCGGTGCGGCTTGAGTGGAGGGCCCAGAGGCCTCTCTGTCGCGGCCACGAGGTGGCCGGTCGGCCGTATCATGTGCTGGTGATGTAGGTTTAGGTGCTTCCTCCTCTAATCGGGGTAGCAACCTGCGCTTTGGGTAGCTCTTGGAGGGGCGTTCGAGTTCATACTCTTCAGCCGCAAGGACTTCAGTCCATCTATCGGCTAGCAAATCTTGATTAGCTCTAAGCTATTGCTGTTTTTTCTTGAGGCTGCTTGCCGTGGCCATAAGCCTGCGTTGAAAACGCTCTTGCTCGACGAGATCCTCTGGCACGACGAATTCATCGTCGTCGAGGCTTGCCTCGTCTTCGGAGGGAGGCATATAATTATCGTCCTCGACCTCTCTATCTGCCGCTCTTTCATGAGGGCTGGCTTCTCCATCCTCCTGTGCTGAATCTTGCTGGAGGGGGTTTTCTTCGGCACTCTCCGGAGTATTATTATCTCCCGTGCCAGAATCAACGTTTTTGCTTTGGCGGGATTTTGAGCGGCGCCGCTGACGCCGGCGCTTAGGCTGTTTCTTAGAGGGGTCATCCTCCGCTGTTCCATCGCCATCTCCTTCTTTTGGGGTGTCCACCATGTATATGTCATATGACGAGGTGGCTTTCCAGTGCCCTATAGGCATTGGTTCTTGATCGTCTCCTGCATCGGTGTCCATACCGTCGATGTCTTCGGAGTCGAAGTCGAGCATGTCGGTTAAATCGTCGACAGTGGCTACAAAGTGGGTGGTGGGTGGGCTTTGAATTTCTTCATCGTCCATATCCCAACCTTGCTGACCGTAGTCCGGCCAGGGCTCTCCTGATAAAGAGAGAGACTTTAGTGTCTTCAGAATATCGCCGAAAGGCGAGTGCTGAAAGATGTCCGCGGCGGTAAACTCCATGATCGGCGCCCAATCAGATTCGATCGGCAGGGGCGCGGAGGGTGTCGGTGTTCTGGGAACGGGGGTCCCCAGACTTGCCTGCCTGCGGCCTGTGGCGTGGCTCAAAAGGGGGGCCTAGCACGGCCCACCTTCGTCAACACGAGACCCAAGACCCTCGCGAGGGGCCAAGCCTCGCGGGGCGGACGACACGGCGCTTCCTCAGGCGCGGCCTCGTCGGGCTGGCTGGCGAGGAGGCAGAGAAATCAAGGCGGGGTACCTCGCGAGGTGCCCATGACTCAAGCCATGATGACCAAGGATGCCAGGCGGGTGCCAGCCCGCGCAGTGTCTCCCTTTCCTCTTTGGTGCAAAGGGGGCAATCGCAGGCGAGGGGATCAAGCAAAGGCATCCATTTCGGTGCAACGAGACCAAGACCGGTCCAACAGTGGGAAGGAGGTCATCGTGGAGCCCAGAACGGCGTCACCACAGGGCCTTTGGCAGGCGAGGACCAACTTTAGTCAGGATAAGTGTACTGGATGTTCCCCTTCGAATTGGCCAATTGTTGGCGCCCTTCCCGCTCAATATTTGGGAAGAGGCCCAGGGCCTTTACCTATAAATAGGACTAGCCACCCCCAGGGTAGAGGGGAAGATCGATAAGTGGGTACCTAGAATCTGAGCAAGCAGAGGGCAAGTGAGAGAGAGAGAGAGAAGGGCGGCTGAACTCCTCCTAGCGGTTCATCCCCCTAGCCAAGAACAGACCCTCGCGAGGCTGTTCTTCCTTCTATTGTTCATCATCATCAGCCCAAGAGGCAATCCACCCACCACAAACTAGAGTAGGGTATTACACCACAATGGTGGTCCGAACTAGTATAAACCCTGTGTCTCTTGTGTTGTTCTTTCAGTAGTTAGATCTTTGTGAGACGGAGAGGTAGAGGTCATAATCTCCACGCGCACCCCAGAGTTCGAACCTCAAGGGTCTGCCGGAACCCGAAATCCGACATTTGGCGCGCCAGGTAGGGGTGCGCCGGAATTTGTCTTCCGCCGCTTCATTCTCCTCCGACTGTCGCGTCAATGTCCGACGCTCGTCGAGCCCGCGTCGCCCAGGCGGCCCCCGTCGGCGGGCGTTCTCGTCGTTCCCCGTCGCCCGCCATCAACGCGGCCACCAGCCCGGCGGGGAACGAGCAGCAAGCGCCATCCCAGCATCTGCCTGTGCGACAAAGTGACCGCACCGCTACATCAACACCTCCGGTCGTCGCGGCCCTCCTGGGCGGCTCGCAGGCGCCGCCCACAAGTCGCCCCGTCAAGTCGTTTGTCCGCCAGGTCAGCGCCGTTTCCGCACGGCAGGGGGCTCCCTCGGACCAGGTGGCGCGCGAGGTCGGTCTGACCTTCAGCTCGGAGGACCACCCCGCCATCTTGGCCAGCTCAGGCGCGCTGCCCATGTTGTGCACCCCCACCATCTGCCAGGTGGCCGTCACCAGAACCCTCGTCGACGGCGGCGCGGGCCTCAGTGTGCTTTTGGTTGAGACCTTCAATCTCCTCTGCATACCCCTGGAGCGGCTGTAACCCAGTTGGTCTTTCTTGGGCTTTGGGGGCGGGTCATCCAGCTCCTTGGGACAGATTCGGCTCCCAGTAACCTTCGGCACCTACGACAACTTCCGCACGGAGATGGTCGACTTTGACATCGCCCCCATCGGCCTTCCTTACAACGCCATCCTCGGTTACCCAGCGCTGGCCCAGTTCATGGCCGCCACGCACCCGGCATATAACCTCATGAAGATGCCCGGGAGCAGCGGTGTCCTCACCGTGCACGGGGACACCGGGGACGCCCTGCGGGTACTCAAGCTCGCCTTCAAGACGGCGGCATCGGCACAGCCCGCCGACGCAGGGACCCCCGAGCCCAAGGGGGCTGCGCCGGCCAAGAAGAAGCAGTTGTTCACTCAGGACAAGGCAGAAACCAAGCAGATACCTGTCGACGAGGACGGGTCCTCAGGTGCCACTTTCACCATAGGCGCCCACCTCGAGCCTGAGCAGGAGGAGGCCCTGATCAAGTTCCTGCGCGCAGATAAGAAGGTATTCGCTTGGGAGCCTGATCAGTTGGCAGGGATCCCCCGGAGCGTCATCGAGCATCACCTCAACGTGTGCCCAAACATGCGCCCCGTGAAGCAGAATGCTAGGCGGCAGTCCGCAGAGAAGCAGGCCTTCATCATCCAAGAAACCCGCAAGTTAGAGGCCGCTGGGGTCATTCGCGAGGTCCGATACCCGGATTGGTTGGCCAACCCTGTCGTTGGGCCAAAGAAGGGGGGAAAGGAATGCATGTGTGTCGAGTTCACCAACCTCAACAAGGCATGCCCGCAAGATCCGTTCCCGCTCCCCCGCATCGACCAAATCGTCGATTCCACCGCGGAGTGCGACCTGCTCTGCTTCCTGGATGCCTTCTCTGGGTATCACCAGATCAAGATGGCGGTAGAAGACGTCGAGAAGACCGCCTTCTTAACCCCATGCAGGGTGTACTGCTATACATGCATGCCATTTGGGCTGCGTAACACAGGGGCGACCTTTCAGCGGCTGATGCACATCGCCTTGGGCCCGCAACTCGGGAAGAATGTCGAAGCTTACGTTGATGACATTGTGGTGAAATCTCAGGAGGCCAAGACCCTGATACAAGACCTGGAGGAGACCTTTGCGAGCCTCAACGCAGTGAACCTACGGCTCAACCCAGAGAAGTGTGTGTTCGGGGTCCCCTCAGGCAAGCTCTTGGGCTTTCTCGTGTCCCATCGAGGCATCGAGGCTAACCCGGAGAAGGTCAAGGCGGTCGAGGACATGAGCCCGCCGAAAACCCTCAGAGAAATTCAGAAGCTCACCGGACGCGTGACCGCGCTAGGACGCTTCATCTCCAAACTGGGGGAGTGAGCACTGCCTTTCTTCCAGCTAATGAAGAAGAAGGGGCCTTTTGAATGGACTGAAGAGGCAGATAAGGCGTTTCAAGATCTCAAGAGGTACCTAACTAGTTCCCCAGTCATGGTGGCTTCGCGCCCCCGAGAGCCCCTGCTGCTCTACCTCGCCGCCACTCCCTACTCTGCTAGCACAGCCCTGGTGGCGGTTAGGGAGGAGCGCCAAATTAGAGCCACATCAGCAGGAACAAGGAAGGCCCACAGGGGACGTAACCGCGGCTGAGGAAGATCAGCCGCCGAAGAATGCACCGGAAGCAGGAGAGGCCACTCGCCTGGACGGTCGACCTCCCGAGGCCATGTCACCTCGTGAAGCGCCCTTGCCTCCGGAGGGCGCCGCGAACACTGATGCTCTCGGCCTTGTTGAGCACCCAGTCTATTTTGTCAGCACGGTGTTAGGGGACGCGAGGGCACGGTACCCCATGCCTCAGAAGCTCCTCCTCGCACTACTGGTGGCCTCGCGCAAACTGCGTCACTACTTCCAAGGTCATCCCATCAAGGTCGTCTCGTCATACCCCTTGGAGAGAGTGCTCAGGAGCCCTAACTCAGCCGGAAGGGTCGCCGAGTGGAACATAGAACTGCAGGCGTTCCAGCTCGAGGTCAGCACGACCAGGGTCATCAAAGGAGCAGCGCTAGCGGACTTCGTGGCAGAATGGACGGAGGCACCAGGCCTCAAGGACAACGAGGATCGTTCCCTCTCCCCAGGGAGTGAGGCGCCGGAAGGCTGGGTCATGTACTTCGATGGGGTGTTCTCCAGGCACGGCGCTGGGGCTGGTACGGTGCTGATATCGCCCACTCAGGACAAGCTCTACTACACCGTACAGCTCTGTTTCCAGCAAGGCGGAAAGGTCTCCAACAACATAGCGGAATATGAGGGTCTGATAGCGGGGTTGAAGGCCGGAGCAGCTCTGGGGGTGAAGCGCCTCACCGTCAAGGGCGATTCGCAGCTCCTTGTCAACTTCTCCAACAAGGTGTATGAGCCGAAGGATGAGCACATGGAGGCCTATCTAGCGGAGGTTCGCAGGATGGAAAAGCAGTTCTGGGGGTTGGAATTGAAGCATGTGCCCCGTGGCACCAATCAGGAAGCCGATGACATCGCCAGACGGGCGTCCAGGCGGTTACCCCAGGAGCCTGGCGTCTTTGAAGAGCGGCTTTTCAAGCCCTCGGCCCAGCCGTCATTATCAAACACTGCTCAGCCTTGGGAGGAACTCCCCCAGCCACCTGCCTCAGGAGCCCCGGCCTGCGGCCCTGCCTCAGGGGCACGCCTGCTCCTGACTATGGAACCTCAGGAGGAGTGCTGGATCACGGAACTCCGGAGTTATTTAACACAAGGGGCCCTGCCGGAGAAGGAGGAAGAAGCGGAGCGTGTGGCGCGGCAAGCTACGGCATACTGCATCAGGGATGGAGAGCTCTACCGGAAGCGGCCGAACGACGTATCCCTGCGCTGCATTTCCAGGGAGCAAGGAAAGGAACTGCTGGAGGACATACACGGCGGGGACTGTGGGCATCACTCGTCATCACGGACCCTCGTTGGCAAGGCATTCCGCAGTGGGCTCTATTGGCCCACCACACTCAACGACGCTGTCGAATTGGTGAAGGCTTGTGAAGCCTGCCAATTTCACGCCAAACAGATCCATCAGCCGGCGGGTGGCTTGCAGACTATACCCCTTTCGTGGCCATTCGCAGTCTGGGGGCTGGACATTCTGGGCCCGTTCCCTCGGGCGCCAGGGGGCTACCGCTACCTCTACGTCGCCATTGACAAATTCACCAAGTGGGCAGAAGTGGAGGCTGTCCGCACCATTCCCGCGGGTTCCGCAGTCAAGTTCATCAGTGGCATCGTGAGCCGGTTCGGGGAGCCGAACCGCATCATCACAGAAAACGGTTCGCAGTTCACCAGTAACCTCTTCAAAACATATTGTGCTAACCTTGGAACGCAGATATGCTATGCTTCAATGGCGCACCCGCGAAGCAACGACCAGGCCGAACGAGCCAACGCGGAGGTCCTGAGGGGCCTCAAGACCAGGACATTCAAGAAGAAGCTGGAGGCTTGCAGCAGAGGTTGGTACGATGAGCTCCAGTCCGTATTGTTGTCCATCCGCACAACCGCGACCAAGCCGACTGGTGAGACCCCGTTCTTCCTAGTCTACGGAGCCGAAGCAGTCCTCCCTCACGAGGTTAGACATCGCTCCGCGCGGGTCCTGGCGTTCGATGAGGCGCAGCAGGACGCCATGCGGGGGATGGACCTCGTGCTGGGGGAGGAACACCGCCGAGAAGCCGCGTTGCGAGCGGCGAGGTACCAAGAGGCGCTATGACGATATCACTGCCGCAACATCCGCCCCAGGACTCTTGAGGTAGGAGACCTCGTGCTCAGGCGGGTCCTCTCCAGGGAGGGGCTGCACAAGCTCTCTTACATGTGGGAGGGCCCGTTCAAGGTTGCTCATGTTTCCAGGCCAGGCTCCGTGCGGTTGGAGACTCAGGAGGGGGAGCCGATCCAGAACGCATGGAACATCCAGCACCTCCGGAGGTTCTACCCCTAAAAGGCCCAGAGCCTGTGAAGAAGGCGAACGCCTGTGAAGACCATCCCCTTTTGGAAAAGGCCTAGAGCCTGTGAAGAAGGCGAACGCCTGTGAAGACCATCCCTTTTTGCAAAAGGCCCAGAGCCTGTGAAGAAGGCGAACGCCTGTGAAGCTGTCGCGTTTCGGAAAAGGCCCGGAGCCTGTGAAGAGGGCAAGTGCCTGTGAAGCACATTTCTCCTAAGAAGAAAGGCCTGGAGCCTGTGAAGAAGGCCAACGCCTGTGAAGCTCGCCGCCCGTGACACTCTCACGTAATATTGAGTGGGGATGTACACGCCCCGGAGTCTCAGGAGCGCCGGCCTCAGGCCCTGGGGCTCCCTCCCACACCCAGTGGCAGCACTTAGCTCCGCGCTGGTGAGAAGACGTCGAAGACTATATTAGGTGCCGGACGCGGCTTTTTCATTTGCTTTCCGCAGTTGGCTCGCTTTGTTTGCAGTTGAAGTCTTATTGAAATTATTGCCGTCGTTGGTTTATATTTCGCCGATTTTCGCTCCCCCATTTTGATTCCTCTTGCAAAAGGCCTCGCGAGGGAGGGCAGCGAAACGCCCTCGTGAGGGTTCCTGTTCTAATCGTTCTAAGGTTTCACGAGCCGGGTCCATTGCGGGAGCACCCCTCCAGTCCGTGCCCCTCGGGCACCGCGACACACACACAGGGCCTGCGTCGGTCGCCCCCCACGGCTGGGGCCGGGAACTATTTACATGCAGACACACAGCTGAAAAGCGCGAAAGCTAAATCAAGGTAATTGTTAACAGCAGTAACCCCCAACACGCCCCCGCGGGGCTCCATACAGCTGTTCTCTTTTACGCAGGAAACAAAAGGAAAAGAAAGGACAAGCCCGACGCGGCTCGCCTTGCTCCGGCCAGCGGAGGCGACTCGGGACACCTCCGGGGCTCAGGCGGACTCCCTCTCGCGCTTCACCGGGGCGCGGCGACGGGCGGACGAGTCGCCGCCTCCCAAGCAAGCTCAACGGCATGGGGGCTGACCGCGGCCACCGCTGGAGGAGTCGCCTGAAGAAGAGTTGGTGAAGCTTGGGGAGCCTCGGGCACCGCCATCCGCGCGGGCGCTTTCTCCTCCATCGTCGTCGGGGTGGGGCCCCCGGCCGCGGTCGTCGTCCTCGGGGCCACACACCGTGCGGCGACCATCTTCCCCAAACACCCTCACATAGAGGGTGGCATCGCCGTCAAACCTGAAGTGCAGGGTGCAGCTATGCTCCAAGCCGCGAGCACGGGCGAACGCCTGCCAACCACGAGTCAAGGCCAAGCTCCCGGTGGCGGAGACCTCCAGCGCAGCCCACGAGGCCCGGTTGCAGCAGCCGTCCGCCTGAAGCCAGAGGCCGCCCGGGGCACCAGCAGGGAGCTCACCAAGGAGGAAGCGAGTGAGACGGAGCCGGGCGCTAGCTTGCTCCGCCGCCCAAACGACAAACTCCGGCAGCACCTGCACAGCGCGAAAGCGCGGCCTGGGGAAGCGCGTAACCCAGGCGCGTCCCCCGGACACAGCGGCTCGCCCGCCACCACGCTGGGAGCCATCTCCATGACCACTGAATGTTGCCGGGGCGGCCACGGGATGCTTCCGAGGGCGCCCTCGACCGCGCTTGGGCGGAGGAGAGGCAGGCTCAACCTGGTGGGCCTTCCCCTTTTCCGCAGCAGAGAGCCGCCTTGATGGAGCCCCCAAGGAGAAAGCAAGGAGAGATGGACTAGAAGGGCACGCGCGGTGCCGTACTTATAGCTGGCGGAGGCCAACCGTCGACCTCCACGATCCCAGGTAATGATGACACGATCTGCATGCAGGGACTTGTCCAATCCGCGCGGTCACCGAGGCGTCGTGGGGAAGCGGAGACGCCCACGTCCAATCAACCGCCACGCGGCGCCCAAGGCCGCAGGCTGTTAGGGCCCGCAGCACTTCGCCCTTGCCCTTTCGCCTCTCAGCACGGCCAAGTCCATGCACGCCTTGGGCCCTGGGGCTACTGTTGGCGTTCTAGGAATGGGGGTCCCTAGACTTTCCTGACTGCGGCCTGCGGCATGGCTCAAAAGGGGGGCCCAGCACGGCCCATCTTCGTCAACACGAGAACCAAGACCCTCACGAGGGGTCAAGCCTCGTGGGGCGGACGACACGGCGCTTCCTCAGGCGCGGCCTCGTCGGGCTGGCTCGCGAGGAGGCAGAGAAATCAAGGCGGGGTACCTCGCGAGGTGCCCATGACTCAAGCCATGATGACCAAGGATGCCAGGCGGGTGCCAGCCCGCGCAGTGTCTCCCTTTCCTCTTTTGTGCAAAGGGGGCAAGCGCAGGCGAGGGGATCAAGCAAAGGCATCCATTTCGGTGCAACGAGACCAAGACCGGTCCAACAGTGGGAAGGAGGTCATCGTGGAGCCCAGAACGGCGTCACCACAGGGCCTTTGGCAGGCGAGGACCAACTTTAGTCAGGATAAGTGTACTGGATGTTCCCCTTCGAATTGGCCAATTGTTGGCGCCCTTCCCGCTCAATATTTGGGAAGAGGCCCAGGGCCTTTGCCTATAAATAGGACTAGCCACCCCCAGGGTAGAGGGGAAGATTGATAAGTGGGTACCTAGAATCTGAGCAAGCAGAGGGCAAGTGAGAGAGAGAGAGAGAGAAGGGCGGCTGAACTCCTCCTAGCGGTTCATCCCCCTAGCCAAGAACAGACCCTCGCGAGGCTGTTCTTCCTTCTATTGTTCATCATCATCAGCCCAAGAGGCAATCCACCCACCACAAACTAGAGTAGGGTATTACACCACAATGGTGGCCCGAACTAGTATAAACCCTGTGTCTCTTGTGTTGTTCTTTCAGTAGTTAGATCTTTGTGAGACGGAGAGGTAGAGGGCATAATCTCCGTGCGCACCCCAGAGTTCGAACCTCAAGGGTCTGCTGGAACCCGAAATCCGACAGAGGGCTCGGAGTCCGGCTCCTTGGAGTCACGAGCCTCGCGGAGTGCGGGGCTGGCGTTCGGCTAGATCGCCGTTGGGATCGCAGCCCCCGAGGCGGTGTCCAACCACCCATCCTCGATCGACGCAGTTGGCTCCGAATTAATGGTCGAAGCCGATGCGGGTGCTGCCTCCAGGGCACTGTTCGGCGGCAGAGCTAGATCATGCCCGTCGTGATAGTGCGGCACGCTCGGCAGTGGCTCGAATCCGTCGAAGATCAAGTCCCCACGGATGTCAGCCGTGTAGTTTAAACTTCCAAATCTGACCTGATGGCCAGGGGCATAGCTTTCGATCTGCTCCAGATGGCCAAACGAATTGGCCCTTAGTGCAAAGCTGCCGAAGACGAACATATGTCCGGGGAGAAAGGTCTCACCCTGGACTGCGTCGCTATTGATGATCGGAGGAGCCATCGGGCCTAAAAGTGACGACACAGAGGAACTCTCAATGAAAGCACCAATGTCGGTGTCAAAACCGGCGGATCTCGGGTAGGGGGTCCCGAACTGTGCGTCTAGGCGGATGGTAACAGGAGGCAGGGGACACGATGTTTTACCCAGGTTCAGGCCCTCTAGATGGAGGTAAAACCCTACGTCCTGCTTGATTAATATTGATGATATGGGTAGTACAAGAGTAGATCTACCACGAGATCAAGGAGGCTAAACCCTAGAAGCTAGCCTATGGTATGATTGTTGTTCCGTCCTACGGACTAAAACCCTCCAGTTTATATAGACACCGGAGAGGGTTAGGGTTACACAGAGTTAGTTACAATGGTAGGAGATCTACATATTCGCATCGCCAAGCTTTCCTTCCACGCCAAGGAAAGTCCCTTCCGGACACGGGATGAAGTCTTCAATCTTGTATCTTCATAGTCCAGGAGTCCGGTTGAAGGTATAGTCCGGCTATCCAGACACCCCCTAATCCAGGACTCCCTCACGGGGTATGTGGTGGAGTTCTAACCCCTCAAACTTCTTCTCTAGCTTTCTTACTACATTGCAATAACCAGTCATTGCTAGACTCCTGATATCCCATTCCTCCATCGCTTGATAGACCACCAAGTCTGAATCACCGTAGACCATCAGGCGACGGACGCCGAGTGAGATGGCCATACGCAACCCATACAAAAGTGCCTCATACTCAGCTTCATTGTTTGAAGAATCGAAGTGAATTTTGAGGACGTAGCTGAGCTTATCACCTCTGGGGGATACCTGGACTACTCCAGCACTAGAGCCATTCAGCATCTTGGACCCATCAAAAAAGTTAGTTCAATCACTACTGCAGGATGCTGCTAACGTGACACTACGATCAGAGACCCTTCGACGAAACTGTGTGCGATGCCATAATCGCAAACAATGGTGTAAAAAACCATCAAAAAAGGTGCAAAACGTTTGCGATGACGGATGCATTAAACACGATTCAGATTTTAGTTGCATGTGCAAAGCAGGGCATATGGTCTATCAGACGAACTGTTTGCGATTAGACAGAACAACA
Source organism: Aegilops umbellulata (assembly GCA_032464435.1). Taxonomy (NCBI): domain Eukaryota; kingdom Viridiplantae; phylum Streptophyta; class Magnoliopsida; order Poales; family Poaceae; genus Aegilops; species Aegilops umbellulata. The sequence goes on from CP136060.1 coordinate 51,719,277, forward strand.
GAAACGGGCATCCATATCAATGCGTGTGCGATATATAGCATACGGTTCGCTCCGATGAACTGTTTGCTATTAGGGAAAGCAACAGAAACAGTCAGCCAGATCAAGTTATGTGTGATATAAGGCATACGGTTCAGTCGAATGAATTGTTGCGATTAGGGAAGAGAACATAAATGGTTCAACTTAACAAGATGTGTGTGATACGCGGCAAAAAGGCCCGGAGGTTAATTCGAGAACAAGTACACAGAGGTTAATTTGACATACACGGCTTATAAGTTTCATAGAAATCATATCACTTTTATTGGAAAACATTTAATTGTGTTGAATGTATATAACGCTCCGTCCTAGTAGTTGAATTAATGTCGAGGTCCATGTTTTGGAAACATGTCGTAAAGTAACGGGATAAACCTTCATTCAAGCCAATCAACATGTGTTCAATAAACAAAAATTATCAAAAAGTAACAGGATAGACCTTCCTCAAGCCAATCAACATGTGTACAAAAAACAAAAAATGTAAAAAATTACAAAACAAGGACTATCGGTGTCAAAACCGGCAGATCTCGGGTAGGGGGTCCCGAACTGTGCGTCTAAGGATCGAAGGTAACAGGAGGTAGGGAACACAATGTTTACCCAGGTTCGGGCCCTCTCGACGGAGTTAATACCCTACTTCCTGCTTGATTGACTTTGATGAGTATAGGGGTTACAAGAGTTGATCTACCTCGAGATCGTACTGGCTAAACCCTAGATGTCTAGCCTGTATGACTACGATTGCCTCTACGGACTAAACCCTCCGGTTTATATAGACACCGGAGGGTGCTAGGGTTGTACAGAGTCAGTTTACAGAGAAAGGAATCTTCATATCCGCACGCCAAGCTTGCCTTCCATGCCAAGGAGAGTCCTATCCGGACACGGGAGATAGCCTTCTATCTTGCATCTTCATGGCCCATGAGTCCGACCCATGTCGCACAACCCGGACGCCCGAGGACCCTGTAATCCAGGACTCCCTCAGTAGCCCCTGAACCTGGCTTCAATGACGATGTATCCGACGCGCAGATTGTCTTCGGCATTGCAAGGTAGGTTCCTCCTCCGAACACTTCAAAGCAGCTCTCTGAACAAGATATCTATATCCGGCTCTGTACAATAGGTTAATCTTCCAACCATAAAAGCATAACACTTAGAATATGTCCATCAATGGCCCTTTCCGGCGGAATGCCGCGTTTGGCACTGTTATCATCTCGAACCGTTTATTGGGCCTCCCGCCTTGTGTTTCAATATGCAACTTCCACTGACACGTCTTGTCAAGGCAGAGATCGTGTCCCCTCATTGCGGGATTCTCATTAATACAGATTTGGGTAATCCAACTGTGCCATCCGCACGACCCCTTGGGAATAGGCGAGTTTTAATGCTCGTGGGGCGGACGCTCTATATTCACTGTCTTTATAAGGGGATTAGAATCCACCTCTTCACCCCACGCCTTCTTCCTCCTCAGCCCATCCGCCCTCGGGCTCCAGCGCCCAAGCTTCAATCTTTTTCCGTCCCCAAAAAACACTCTAGACATGTCCGGATCCAGAGCGCAGGGCAAGTGGATGGTGTCGGTGTCAAAACCGGCGGATCTCAGGTAGGGGGTCCCGAACTGTGCGTCTAGGCGGATGGTAACATGAGACAAGGGACACGAAGTTTTACCCAGGTTCGGGCCCTCACGATGGAGGTAAAACCCTACGTCCTGCTTGATTAATATTGATGATATGGGTAGTACAAGAGTAGATCTACCATGAGATCAAGGAGGCTAAACCCTAGAAGCTAGCCTATGGTATGATTGTTGTCTGTTGTATATCTTCTATCGACCAGCCTGGCCTCGGTTTATATAATGCACCAGAGGCCTAGGTTAACAAGAGTCCTGGCCTAATACGGCGGTGGGGAGGAGTCCTTGTCTTGATCGCCAAGTCTTGTGGAATCTTCCTTGTATGCGGCAGCTATCCGAACTGGACCATGAGTATACGGCCATGGGGGTCCTCGGCCCAATCTAACAGATCGGGAGATGACATGGTGAGTACCCCCTAGTCTAGGACACCGTCAGTAGCCCCCTGAACCGGTCTTCAAGTTAGGGACGCTCCTCGATTCTTCTGAACCGTTCTTCATCTTCGGTCGTCGGTCTTCGAAACTGGTTCAACAAATCTTCTTTATCTTCGATCTTGAGGATCGCCGAAATGCATTCGACGGGTTTACACATCGGGTATCCGAGGAGCCCCTTTAAGTTTCCGGCCTTTATCAATGCCTTGTTTATTTTTATGCCACACCTCGGGTTTGAAGTTGTTCCCGGGAGGCAGTGTCCTCTTGCGTCCGAGCTCCAACGCCGGACTGCATTCAAGGTATGTTTTGCAGCCGAGCACCAACGTTGGACCGCTTCCCAGCTCTAATGCCGGAATGTATCCGAGCTCCAACGCCGGACTATGTATCTGAGCTCCAACGCCGGACCGTATTCGAGCTCCAACGCCGGACTGTATCCGAGGTGTCGTAAATCACCTTGGTTCAAAGAAGTCTGAAGGAGTTTAGTCGAGCTTAATGCCGGAAATGCCCTCTATGGAGCCAGCCACTAGCGCCCGAGCTTTATGCCGGACTGCTTCCGAGGTGGTGCACCACCCCGAAAGTGGGCCGATTTTTGTCAATATTTTTGATTGGTGCAATTTATTCTCTGCCGAGATATATAGCCAGTAGCCTTCAAGGTGGGTATCGGTCTATAACCCGAGATGCACATGAAGGATGACATAAGACCGCTGATCCCAGTAGCCGCTGAGACTCAGGTCGATTTGCAAAAATCGGCCTGAGGATCAAGTCCTAGCTCGGCAGAATACTTCGGGACACTAAAAGCGGCATGCTCAGTCCTCGAGACTCAGGTTTGGTGCGGCCGACCAACCTGAGGATCAAAATCTCCTCGGAAACTATATTGCACATAAAATTTTCTGCATTGGACAAGCAATGCAGTAGCCCTCGAGACACTAGTTGGGTGGCAACACCAGATCAGGGGATCGATGTGCCCCTTTAATATGTTTAAATAATAAGCCCGAAGCCCAGTAGCCCCCGAGCCTTAATGCGGGCACGGGTGGCCGAATTAAGGATCGATATCCATAGTAAAATCACAAATTGTGTGTAATGACTATGTATCCAAGTACTTTACGTCATTTAATGCTCGGATCCGCATTGTACAAAACTTTGAGAGATATGTTATATTACTGTTTAACAGAAGAAATATCTTCCAAAGAAAATAGTCCCGCTATCGGTTCCTTTCTTTGGGTTGTCATGCTAAGCATGATCATAAAACCTCATCTCTAATGTAAGAGTAAAATATCGAGGATTTAGTTTGGGAGGCTAGTTAATAGCCCCCGGTAGTGTTCGGCGACAGTCGAGGTCAAGCCGTAAACACTTCAGCCAATGTTATGAATGGCCTGTTATTTAACATAGTCATCGGATCGCTGACCAGTTTACGCTTATTGTGACAGTCAGTTTTCGGCTTTCTCCACTGAGGTGCTTAACCATGTGAGCTGGAAGCACAATCGCAGTGGTTCTCCCTTTGCACGCCTAGCCGAACAAAACGGAACGTAGGAAGCAAGTGCAGGAGCCGGGCAACCCAACTATTGACCGAAGACACAATTTGAAACCGATGCATATATAGCAATATCTGAGAATGTTTTTGCCGAATCCCTAAAAGGTGTCCGACGTTTCACTGCGAGACTAATGCTGGAAAAGCACAAATAGTTAAAAAGTGCCAAAAAGCTTGGAAAACCAAGAAACGTCAGTAAAAACATGACGTCCGAACAATATCAAGTGTTCGGTGCCAATCCGAAAATTGGTCTTAGAAAAAAGAAGTGCTTCTGTCGTGCTTTAACATGATACATCCTATCTCAAGACTCCGAGCGGGTCAGCCTACGGCTTCAACCTCCTATCCCGAGGGCGGAGTACTTCTCATCAGGCCAGTTTAGCAAACTAAACTCTAGCGGCTTTGAGAGAGAAATTAGGCTCCCCGGCTAGTGACCGCACACTCGTGTCGAAAAAAGGAGTGATAAATAATAATAAAAAACTTTGCAATGACTAAGAAGAAGAACACTTATTATAAAACGGCTCAAATAAACTTAAGAGCCCCCAAGTGACTTGGGTAGGAGACTGATTGCATGTACCGAAGTACTTATATCATATCTATGTTCAACCGAACTTTAAACGCGTCTTAACCGACCGTCGGCTTCTCCCTCTTCGGTCAAGGACCGAAAAGTGTTATGTACTCCATCGGTCGAGAATATCGATGGTGTTTCCAATAACCAGGCAATCAGGCCATAAGGCTGTAACAGACAAAGCGCGCTCAGGGAACTTATGCTATATTACTGCGAAGTGTAAGAAGCATCTTCGAAGAAAATAGTACCCCCACCGATACCTTTCTTCGGTGCTCATTGTTATTATGAGACTTGTGCAATAGATTTTTTGTACTCATGAGTTCCGTTGTGTGCCGACCATCATTGAAAACTATAAGAGCGCTAGCTTCCGGCTTCACCCAGTCTGAGGTCCGGCTCGGGCGACCCGATCGTGACAATCGCAGAGGTGCTCCCTTTACTCCCTTGCCGAACAATCGGGAACGTAGGGATAAACACAGGAGCGAGGCAACCCAGCTTGCAAATCGCTTAAGTCAATATGGTGCATATTGTGGCGTAATACACGAACAAGGAGCGAAGCCGTACAAGTATAATCATATGCAACAGGAAAAGCTTCATAAAGGAAGCCCCCAAGTAAACAGGGTATTTGAATTTATGCGTCACAACAAAGTTTGGGCAAGGAAAAAAAATTTACAAGCAACTTTTTTCCAAAAAAGTATAATGCTTGGTCGAACCAAACACAAGTTAGAAATTAAAGCTTTGAGCATGAAAGCGACTTAGCGGGTTAATGTGTTCGTAGTCCGAGCTTGATGCGGGACAAGGTTCTATCCCTCAAGCCGGTCCCGAGGTGGCGGAGCGGAGAGCTCGACACGCCGAGGTGGTGACATAGCACGGTCGATCCAGACCGGCAGAGTGACGCCGAAGTCTCTAGATCATTTTCCTGTGCACAAAAATAGTGCAAACGGGAGATAATAGTAATAATGATAATTAAAAAAAATCATTGCATAATGAATAATTTATGCAAAGTGAGTAATAAAAGAAATATGGCCTGGCGCCGAAGTCAATGTCGATGCAGGGCGTCGGCGTGATGCGGTAAAGGCGTGGCAAAGCCTGAATTCGCAGGTCGGTCCGAGCTCCGGATGCAGCGCTCGTCGGACTATGTACGGAAACTGACCGAACCACCATGTGACTGTCATGAATGCGGCCACCATTTGATAGACCTGTGTACATATGATGGACAAACCAGAGTAATAATTCTTTGGGAAAAATGAACCCAAACAAGCAAAAAATATTAGGGATTGATAGCACCTGGTTTATTTGTTGTAGCAATCCGAAGGAAGGTGATTCCTAAAATTGGGACTCGCTCCGCACACCCATTGCCTGATGGGCGATAAAACGACGACATGGCAATGCTGGTAAAGGTTGGCTCGCCGAGGCAAAGCCCTCGGCCCAGCTAATGTGACGGAGCTGGTCGGCTAGTGACGCCGAAGTGTCCGGAGTAGGTTGATGAAGAGATGGCGAAGCCCCCGGTCCAGCCGAGATGTCGAAGACCCGATGTCAGCTGATGAGTCGAAGTAGGTCGGCGTGATGGACACCAGCTTGAAGAAGCGATAGTGCGGCCCTGTCGATGCAGGTCGTGACGTGGTCGATGCCGGCTTGATGAAGCAACCGTGCGGCGATGCCGGTATGCCCGCTCCGTGTAATCCGTGGGGCGGCGATGTTGGTGATGATTTATCCTTCGCGATGCCAGACTCTTGTTCGGCTTGCCGAGATGATGATCCGAAGAAGTTGAGCTCGGCTCAACAAAGTGACGCCGTGTCTTAGCGCAGGTCGGCAGCCGTGGAGTAATATTGCCGAACTGGTTTGTCACCAGCATGATGTTGAAGATCATGTTCAAAAGATCTTAAAGCTAGTGGGATGTGTTCGGGAACAAAACACAATACCCCATACAAAACTTCCTTCAAAAGGGATGTCCGAAATCCCGTTCATAAAAAAGATGAACTCGGGTCGGATTCGTTTTCGCGCAGAAAACAGATCCGAAAAGTGATGCACTAATAGGAAGGTTCCCAGAGTTTGGACGGTCGGATCGAGCTGAAATTTTGAGAGGTGGTAGATACAAGAATTCCACAGCCGATCAACGGTTGGATCTTCCAAAGGACGTCCGAGCTAGAAGCTGGACACCACGCCCTAAACACATCCAAATTCCCGTCTAGATTTGACAGGGCTCCGGTATATCATGGATCGCCAGAGATTCCTCCATCGGAACTCGATGAAATTTTCCAGGGTTGTTGTAGACTCAATTCCGCACAATTCCACCAAAGCGATCGTCAAAGCAATACTCGAGGAGGTGGTGACAGGAGATACGAGTTCGCTGTCCAGAAAAACAACACGGTCGCTTGAGGGCAATGTTGACGTTGAGCCCCCGAGCTCCATGGATGATTCCTCCGTAATCTTGATAGAGATCGGAGTTGATGTTTGATGATGGCCCTCGTCCGAACATGGTGATCCGAACACAGGGCGCAATTCTTGGTTGAACCAAGGTGACCAGTCGAGCTGGTGGCGAAGATGCCGAAGTCGCAGTTGATCTCCAGGCGAGCCATCGATCCTTTTGTCGATCACACAGCGGAACTCTCAATGAAAGCACCAATGTCAGTGTCAAAACCGGCGGATTTCGGGTAGGGGGTCCCGAACTGTGCGTCTAGGCGGATGGTAACAGGAGACAAGGGACACGAAGTTTTACCCAGGTTCGGGCCCTCTCGATGGAGGTAAAACCCTACGTCCTGCTTGATTAATATTGATGATATGGGTAGTACAAGAGTAGATCTACCACGTGATCAAGGAGGCTAAACCCTAGAAGCTAGCCTATGGTATGATTGTTGTCTGTTGTATATCTTCTATCGACTAGCCTGGCCTCGGTTTATATAATACACCAGAGGCCTAGGATAACAATAGTCCTAGCCGAATACGCCGGTGGGGAGGAGTCCTTGTATTGATCGCCAAGTCTTGTGGAATCTTCCTTGTATGCGGCAGTTGTCCGAACTGGCCCATGAGTATACGGCCATGGGGGTCCTCGGCCCAATCTAACAGATCGGGAGATGACGTGGTGAGTACCCCCTAGTCCAGGACACCGTCAGATGGCTTCCTCCGTTACGGAGGAGAACATCAAGGAGCTGCGGGAAGCGGGGTATTTAGCCAAGGAAATTGCCCACCGACTTCCGGCCAAGAGGCAGATCGTCCCTACGCCGGAGCCCAACGAGAGGGTAGTGTTCATCCCTCATTTCCTCCGCGGACTAGGGTTTCCCCTACATCCTTTCATCCACGGCCTCATGTTTTACTACGGGCTAGATTTCCATGATCTAGCCCAGAATTCCTTCCTCAATATTTCGGCGTTCATCGTCTTATGCGAGGCAATCCACCACATCCCTCCCCACTTCAGCCTATAGCTCAAGGTCTTCAATGTGAAGCCAAAAGTGGTGGATGGGCAACATGCAGAGTGCGGCGGCGCCATGGTGAGCAAACTCCCCACCGTCACCTGGCCTAAAGGCACCTTCGTGGAGGCCGTCAAGGGATGGCAGCAGGAGTGGTTCTATGTCACGGAACCTCGTGACACCACATGGGCTGCCGCTCCCGAGTTCAAGTCCAGGCCTCCACTGTGGCTGACATCCTGGCTCAACAAGGGCCTGGACAGGGTGTCATCCGACGAGGTGACGACTCTACAGAATCGCATCAAGAGTATGGTAACCAAGAATACCAGTCTGGTCAGCGTGATCCAGGTAATGCTCTTTCGCCGGATTCTCCCGTGCCAAAGCCGGACTTAGTACATGTGGGAGTTCGACCCGGCCGGTCCGCGGACCTTGCAGCAGTTCTTTGGTACGAAGCACGAAGACATGTGGAAGCTGTTGTTCAAGGCCCAAAAGACGTGGCCGAAAACGACTGATGACCTCGACCTCGACCGGACTGACGCGGCGTCTCCTGTAAGTTTTTGTGATAACTTCATTACTTGCAAATTCAAGGGGTATGCTTAGGCTTTCCATTCTTCTTGCAGGGTTGGACGAAGAAGGCGGAGCGGATTCACTGTCCGGTTCCGCAACCCTAAGACCTAGCCATTCCTCTATTGATGAGGATGTTGGCTCTGGCACCATGTCAGGCGCCGGAAAAGAAGGCCAAGAAGAAGGGCAGGAAGGCTAAAAGCGGCCTCCGTCGTAGAGGAGCTTCGAACATAGTGTCCGAAGACACCAAGACTCACTCCTTCCCCGACGAAGACGAAAGGGAGGAGGAAGAGAACAACTCTTCCCTTAAAGGGGGAAAGAAGAAGAGGGGGGCTTCCGCGGATCTGGAGGCGGAGGCATCCAAGAAGGGGAGAATCTCCCTCACGGATGACCCCGAATCAGATGCTGATGAGTGGCGCCCCAGGCCGAAGCCCCTGGCCGGATCGGAAGTACCCCCAAAGGCACTTACACTTATATATCTATCCGGCCTTCTGCCTTGTGATTTTAATATACCGAATTTTCGTGTTGCAATCCGTCTCACATCCCCCCCAGCAATCCTCATCTTCGGGGAATTCGCTGGATCCAAACGGGATGGATAGCGGGTCGCCTCCGCCGGCCTCCTCCGCCAACGCTACAGACATTACCGATGCGGTGTCCCAAAAGGCCCTTCTGCGCCAGGGAGAGGTGCAGGGAGCCGTCAAGGTGACGTCGGAGGGCGATATCCCTGCTACCGATAACATGGGGGAATCGACCCCCATGGAAACTGATGATGGGGGCCATACCCACTTTGGCCCCCAACCGAATATTATTCCGGAGACCCACACGACTCCGAGATCAGGAGAGCAGACTCTTTCGAAAGAAGGGGGTGCGCAAATTCCACCGGCGGCTTCTATCAATCCAGAGGCGCCGCATACTCTGATGGAATCACTTTAGAGGGCCATCATTGTAGTAGAACATCGTACCCTTACGGGTTCGGTGGTTGAGAGGGTTCGGTCTGCCAAAAGTGGATTGAACGAGGACTACACTAGCCTTCTAAGAGGCTTTGAGGTATGTAGTATAATGCCTTTTAGCTATATAAGAAAAATATCTGAGTATAGATAGTAGCCCCTGAGACTCTGTTCGGTGTTCACAAAGAAAGGCCGAACAGAGGATCGAATGACTCATGCAGGGTATTAACATACTTATCTATTTGAACCGAACAGGCTGCGATGCAAGCATCGGCTACTTATGTCGCCGAAGCATCTAAGCTGAGGCAAAAGTTAGCAGAAAAGCAAGGTATGTGATACCGAAAATGCTTCCGAAAATAATATCAGCAATAATTTGCCAGCTTAATGAGTGTTATAACTTTGCTCACAGCTGTTACGCTTGAGGTTGAGACCCTCGAAAGCGCACTGGCCGAGGCCAAGAAAGAGGCAGAGGAGGAACGAACCGCCCGCCTAAAACATGAGTCATGGGTGTCCGAAGTTCAGCAAGAACTGAAGGATGCTATAAGCAAATGTGAGGCCTTAGAGCACCATGTCTCGGATTAAAAATCCGAACTTGCTAAGGCCCTCCAGAATGCTCAGGAGGCCCGGACGGAAGCCCAAAATGCCTGCCGGGAGATCCAGGAGGCGAAGAAAATTGCGGCTGGTAAGGCCTTTAATATGCAGAGCAGATTTGTGAGGGAGAAATACATCTTACTGACCCGGGTTTGGAGTTCTCCAGGAGCGTTTGTGGATCTACCCCGGAGTGTTGCTGATGCCACGGAGTTCTTTTGAGCCGAAGAGGGGAGATCAACGGAGAAACTGTTATGGTCACAGTACCTTGCGCCAGAGCATCCAGTGCCCCTCAGCGATTAGCTGAAATAGCTGATTGAGCTGCATAGGATGGCCGAGCTGGCTATGAAGGATTTTATAATCCGTCTATGGCCTGCCAAATCCATACCTAGCAGCTATTTTGGGCTCGTGAAGCGGCTGATCAAGGCCTGCCCATGACTTGACGCCGTGAAGCGATCGACCTGCATCGAAAGTGTGTGGATGGCCTTCGCCCGCGTCAAGGTGTAGTGGGCGAAGATGAACACCGTCAAGCTCGTGACTGAGGGACCACCTGCAGGCAAGGAGCATTGTATTGATGTGGGTGTAACAACGGTATACTGATTTATAGCAAATCTTTGGAAGAACATTTGGAACATTTACGTGTTGTTTTTATTGCTCTACGTGATGCATGTTTGTTTGGGGTAACAATGGCATTGATGTCCTCATCAGGAGCGGTATTTCGATGACGTCCTGGAAGGATCCCATATAGTAGAGGGCTAGTGCTCAAAGGACATCATATTTGAGTAGATGTATCTATGTTGTTCGATCCTGTATTATGAAACAAAGCTTATGTATTGTATATTGCCTGTTTTGCTTTGAGATATCTCCTCTTGTGTGGCCGTTTATGATATCTGAGAGTTGGCCAGTCGTCGGCTTCGGCCCCCACGTAGGTACTATGGGGGTGTTCGGGATAGCACTTAAACACACGTGACCCCAACAATTTGGTCCGTGAAGGAGGTGTTAGTGTGGTGAACCAGACAATCGAACTATGTGGCTTTATCGCTCTCGCTTTAGCCATAGGAGTTTTTATAATAGGCGTAGCCCCTAGTACTGTTCGATTATCCGAACGTGGGTGTTATGAGTGGCCGGCCGGTCTAAAGTCGGCTTATCGCATAATGCGGAAAAATCGCAAGAGATTTATATGTAGTAGCCGAATAGCTAACCAGCTCTCGCCACATCATGACAGTCAGTTTTTGGCTTTCTCTACTGAGGTGTTTTGTCTGGATGAACCAGAAACACAATCGCAGTAGTTCTCCCTTTACTACCTTAGCCGAACAAGCGGAACGTAAGGTAGTAACCACAGGAGCCTGGCAACCCAACTATTGACCAAAGACATGATTCGGAGCCAATGCATATAATGCTACATTCAGGACACCGAATTGTACTAGAAAAGTATTCGGACTTTTTTTAGTATTTGAGAAATGTGCGTGGCTCAATAGAGCCCCTGGCGATTTAAGTCATACCGAGGTGCACATGACAATCAGACAAAACAGGGAAATACAGGTGAAGAGGTAAGTTAGTACCACATAGGCTGGGCTAGAACTGTTTCCATTATAGTCTGATAGATACGTCAAAACGTATTGGTACAACTAGTTTAGTAAGCAACAAGGCTATTTTACATGCCGAGTAGAAGGGAAAGCTGTGTGCAGGTCCTGCAAACGGAGTAGGTGGTCTTTAAAGATCCTCTAGATACTCTGTCGTGCTTCTGCACTGCCTTTCTCCTTGGTGTATTGTCTTTCAAGAGGATCGGCGCTTAGTGTTGCCATGGTAGGCTTCAAAAAGAGGCCTGGGCACTGTTGAAAAGGTGATGTGGGTGGTAAGGGACCTGAAAAAGATAAAGAAAAAGAGAAAAAAGGAAAATATAAGTGTCCGGCCGAGGTTTGGCCGTATTGTGGACTTTGCCTTTGTGACGCCTCCATCTTTGCCCATGGTATCTTTAGTGCATAGTTATGTATGCATGGCACATGGTCCGCAATTTGGTTGGAGCTGAGATGGAGGCCGGATTGCTAATCAAGCTCTTGACGAGCCGAGGTGGCGCCCTGCGGTGTAGTCCGGACTTGTTTAATTATGTCTGAGGGCTTAGCCGCCGATGTAATGTTTGGCCTGACAAGGCCGCCCTACACTTCCGCTGCCAAGGTCGCTATGTGCTCCTCAGTACGGAGGGAGCGTTCCATGTTTCCATTGACTGTTATAACGCCGGGTGGTCCGGGTATCTTGAGTTTGAGATAAGCGTAGTGCAGGACCGCATTGAAGCAAGCAAACGCAGTTCGTCCGAGCAGTGCATGATAGCCACTGAGGAAGGGGACGATGTCAAAGATTAAGTCTTCACTTCGGAAGTTGCCGGCGAACCGAAGATGACTTCCAATGTGATTGCGCCCGTGCAGCGGGCCTCTACACCATGTATTACTCCTTTGAAGGTGGTTTTAGTGGGTTTGATCCTTCACGGATCAATACCCATCTTGCGGACCGTGTCCTGATAGAGCAGGTTAAGGCTGCTACCGCCGTCCATGAGGACTCGCGTAAGGTGGAATCCATCGATGATTGGGTCGAGGACTAATGCGGCCGAACCTCCATGACGAATACTGGTCAGATGGTCTCTACGATCAAAAGTGATCGGACAGGCTGACCATGGGTTGAATTTAGGGGCGACTGGCTTTATCGCGTAGACATCCCTTAGCGCGCGTTTATGCTCCCGCTTGGGGATATGGGTGACGTATATCATATTCATCGTGTTGACTTTGGGGGGAAATTTCTTCCGACCCCCTGTTTTCGGTGGACGAGGCTCCTCATCTTCGTCCTCGTTGGGCAACCCTTTCTCCTTATGTTCGGTACTTAACTTACCGGCCTGTTTGAAGACCAACAACTTCGGTTGGTGTGATTGGCCGGCTTGTCGGGGGTGCCGTGAATCTGGCAGGGTCGATCGAGTATTCGGTCTAGGCTGGATGAGCCCTCTCTGTTTCTTTTGAATGGCTTCTTCTGCTGACCGGACTTAGAGCCGCTGAATCCGGCGTTGACCGCCGTGTCTTCGGTATTGTCGTTATTGCTGCGACGCTTGTGTTTGTTGCGTCGGGGCCTACCGTTGCTATTCCTGGGTTCTGAAGTGCCAGGTTCGCTTGCACTGTTGCTATTCCTAGCTTCTGAAGTGCCAGGTTTGCTTGCACTGTTGCTACTACGGGCTAGCCAGCTGTCTTCACCCGCGCAAAAGCGGGTCATGAGTGTTGTAAGGGCTGCCATGGACTTCGGCTTCTCTTGGCTGAGGTGTCGGGCGAGCCATTCGTCGTTGATGCTATGTTTAAAGGCCGCTAGGGCTTCGACATACGGACAATCAACAATCTGGTTCTTTTTAATTAGGAACCTAGTCCAGAATTTCCTGGCCGACTCTCCGGGCTGCTGGACTATATGACTCAAGTCATCGGCATCCGGAGGTCAGACGTATGTACCTTGGAAGTTATCACGAAAGGCATCTTCCAAGTCCTCCCAGCTGCCAATGGAGTTTTCTGGCAGGCTATTTAGCTAGTGCCGAGATGGTCCCTTTAATTTTAGTGGGAGGTATTTGATGGCATGAAGATCGTCACCGCAGGCCATGTGAATATGGAGAAGGAAGTCCTCAATCCATACTGCGGGGTCTGTTGTTCCATTGTATGATTCAATATTCATAGGTTTAAACCCTTCCGGGAATTCATGCTCCATTACCTCATTGGTGAAGCATAGGGGGTGTGCGGCGCCTCTGTATCGGGCCATATCACGACGCAGTTCGGATGAAGTCCGTGTGCGGTTCTTGGTCCGGGCGTGGTTGTGCTTATCGCGCTAGGCTTGATAGCCGTCCTCACGCACCGGGGCATGCTCCCGCAATCCGTAGATTGATCTTGTCTGACCTGCTCTATTTTCCAGGTCCTGTCGTAGGTCATATGTGTATCCCCGAGCTGTTGTTTCTCTGCTTTTATGGCGAGGTGGTGTGGGCTAGTGTTCGGCTTGAGTTGCCATTCTGTCCTAGCCACGCGGTGGCTGGTCAGGTCCATCGGCCGCATTACATGCAGGTGGTATGGGCTCCAACGCCTCGTCGTCGAATTGGGGTAGCAGCTTACGCTTCGGGTAACTCTTTGTTGGGCGTTCCAGGACATATTCTTCGGCTGCCAAGACATTAGTCCATCTGTCGTTGAGCAGATCTTGGTCAGCTTGAAGCTGCTGCTGCTTCTTTTTTAGGCTTCTTGCTGTGGCTATAAGCTGGCGCTTAAAGCGCTCTTGTTCAAGTGGTTCCTCTGGCACGATAATATCTTCATTGCCGAGGCTCATGTCGTCCTCGGAGAGTGGTAGATAGTTACTATCCTCCGAGTCTTTGTTCCCTGCTTGTTCGTTAGGGCCAACTTGCCCGTCCTCCCGATCATCCTGTTCGGATGTTGGTTTGATGGGGTCTTCTTGGTCTTCTGCATTCTTCGGAGTATCAATGTCTCTGGTGCCGGTATTGCTGTCTTTTCCACGACGCGATTTAGAGCGACGCCGCTGACGTGGACACTTTGGTGGAATCTCAGGAGGTTCATCCTCGACTGGGTCCTGCTCATCATCGCCGTTTCCTTCTTTAGGTGTGCCCACCATGTATGCGTCGTATGAGGAGGTGGCCATCCAGCATCCGGTGAACGGTGGGTTTTGGGCCTGCTCCTCTTCAGCATCATCGTCCATACCGTCGATGTCTTCAAAGGCGTAGTCGAGCATGTCGGTTAGATCTTCGACAGTGGCTATAAAGTGGGTGGTGGGTGGTAAGTAAAGTTCCCTATTTCCAGCCCCTAGTCCGGGCTGGGCGCAATTCGGAAGCGGTTCCTCTGTGATGACGAGGGATTGCATTAAGTCTAGAGCCTCGTTCAAGTGCGGGGTTTGGACGGGGACCGAAGTTCCCTGGCCGAGCCCGCGTGAGGCGGGCTGCATGGGTCCAGGGTTAGTGTTCGGAAGAGAGTCCGGCATTATGATGAGTGTTGGTAACACGATTCCCTTCGGTTCTCCGGTATTGAGCTCTGCAGCCGCAGAGAGTCCGGCGGGCTCTAGCCTCCCATCTTCGGACCTGGTGCTGCACTCTGGATCCAAGGCCAGAGCGGTGGTTGGGGCCGCGAATCCTTGGAAGTTCAAGTCTCCTCGGATATCAGCGACATAGTTCAGATTTCAAAAACTGATTTGACGACTAGGGCGTAGCTGTCGATCCGCTCCAGACGGCCAGTGAGTTGGCCCGCAGTGCAAAGCCACCGAATACGAAGATCTGACCAGGGAGAAAAATCTCGTTCCCGGTAGCATTGTTGCAGACGATCGATGGAGCCATCGAGCCTTTCGACGACGACACAGTGGAACTCTCAATGAAAGCACCAATGTCGGTGTCAAAACCGGCAGATCTCGGATAGGGGGTCCCGAACTGTGCGTCTAAGGATCAAAGGTAACGGTAGGCAGGGGACACAATGTTTACCCAGGTTCGGGCCCTCTTGACGGAGGTAATACCCTACTTCCTTCTTGATTGACTTTGATGAGTATAGGGGTTACAAGAGTTGATCTACCTCGAAATCGTACTGGCTAAACCCTAGATGTCTAGCATGTATGACTATGATTGCCTCTACGGACTAAACCCTCCAGTTTATATAGACACGGGAGGGGGCTAGGGTTGTACAGAGTCGGTTTACAGAGAAAGGAATCTTCATATCCGCACGCCAAGCTTGCCTTCCACGCCAAGGAGAGTCCTAACCGAACACGGGAGAGAGCCTTCTATCTTGCATCTTCACGGCCCATGAGTCCGGCCCATGTCGCACTGCCCGGACGCCCGAGAACCCCGTAATCCAGGACTCCCGAGATATACCTTCTTCAAGCCAATCAACATGTGTACAAAAAACAAAAAATGTAAAAAATTACAAAATAAGGACCTCGAGGTTAATTCAACTAATATGATGGAGCTCTGTATACATTCAACGCAATTAAATGTTTATAGTGACCCATAACATCAGTTAATTTAACAATGAGGCCACTTCCCATCCGGTCACCCATTTGATGACTACTCCAGCCTCAACACACTTAACTTGTGAGTTATGTTAGATGAGCTATCGGTAGGGAAGCTGGTCCTTGTTGCTATAGGATCCCTCTTTGCATCCTTTATTGGGCATCCGAATGACTGACTATTGCCGCCGAATGGTCAATGCCACGTCCCCCGCATGGTAGTTTTTGCAGTGGGTAACTGCATCATCGTGCCGCGCCTGGCGCAACCGCATGCACACGAACGTGCGTGATCGTGCGCCGGCCCCAAACACTGGCAGCACAACTTATAAATTGATGGATGGATTACTAGTTACAGTGATGCATATAATTAAGCAAAGGGATCGCACATGTTTGTATTGACTAGAACGAGAATGCAGTAGCACATTAAGAATTAAGGCCACGATGATGCGATCGCAGTGGTGGTTACAGGAGGCAAGAAGAAAGATGCATCCATCAATGTACGACCTCCTCCTCCTAAACTCAGTGCATCAGGCCACCAACCGGTGGCTAAGGAGTGGCGGATTTTGTGGCGAGATCAAGGTGCTTCTCAGCAATGGCATCCAAGGCTTCCAGCCGGTTGAAGAAGGCCAACGTCGTAGCGTCCTCACTGGCCTTGTAGATACCTATGTACACGATTGGCTCGTACACATGGATGTGTAGGTCGACGGTTTCTTGCAGGGTGAGGCGCCTCGTGGCGAGCGCGACCTCCAGGTGGACATTCTTCGTGGTGTCGGCGGGCAGTCGCAGGGCCACCAGTGCTTGAAAGAGGTTCTGACCATGGAGGCCGATTAGGGTGGCACGCAATGAGGAGCCCAGGCGCGCGGGCTGGAGGAGTACGGCGATGTCGTCCACAAGCTTCTTGACGACGGTGAACCTATTGGTGGTGCGAACGATCATCTGGTCATACTGAGAGTCGTAGCTGGCGTCGACGGCGGCCATCCACTAACCGGTCGCCAACACTGTGTGGAGACGATCCACGGTGCCATGCCGCAGGCCGGTGTCGTGGACCATCTGGCACAGCTGCTGGCCGCTCGCGGCATCGCCACCATGGGTCTGGAGTGAGCACTTTTGCGCTTATTAGTGTAGGTGCTTAGGAAAATGCTTAGGTGTGTACGATGTGGTAGATGCATTGGAATGGAGGGGCGCCTTTATATGAGTGCAAACTGCGTTGCATTCACATCGTGCTGCCTCTTTTCCTGGTCCTCCTCCCATTACTTCCCTCATGCATTGACACAATGCTAATTGAAGGAGGATGCATCATTGGCCGTCCAACATTTCAGGAACTGCTACCCTCTCCCTTGTCTACAGTAAAGCCGTATCGGGAATTGTGCCGCCTGCTGTCAAACCGAATAGTACTGTGCCGCCCGCTGCACGCCCGGCTGAACACGCCTCCTCGCCTCCATCTATGCTTAATTACTGAATCTTAGTTGCAAAAATTAGATACTGCTAGTGATTTTTAGCTTCATATTTTGACAAATCAAAGTGTTACAAGGTTGGCAAATGGCAATGTTACTAGATCAACAAATGTCAATCTTTCTAGTTTTACAAATGGCAACATACCCAATATGGCAGATGCAAATCTTACCAAATTGTTTGTAAGTGGTTCACACGGGTCATCCAAAATATCCGTTTGTGTTCAAGAGATGCACAAATCCTGCTCTCACTTTGCATATGGGTGTTCTATCTAAAACATTTGCGATCAAGAGCCATTAAAACCTATAGCCATTAAAATCAAGACACGTGGCGTCACGTGAATAGTTAACATAACGGACATGGTTTGCCTTATACAAACATTTGAGACATTAAAGTGTCAGCTATTTTTTCAAAATGCCTTTGTTAGCTGTTGTTTGAGTGCGCCTTCTCTCAAAATGGACATAAAAAATACCACAGCATGTCGGGTGCCACTCCATGATAGCATGCCAAGTTTCATGAATTTCAAACGAGTTTTTGATTTACTAGAATTTAAAAACCATGTATCTCAATGTTTGCGGCCGAGTGACTGTGGCAGGGTGTTTGACATTCATTCCCATTTCTTGCATGGGACCTAAGCATGCACCCAAGGAAAAAGATTTGATTTTTCAACCAATTTATATGCACTAGAGCATGTGCATGTAGTTCAAATTTGAATTATGCACATAAATGCATTGAAAACTCACTTAATGCATAAAAATGTCCAAACGAACCACGAAAAATCACAAAAAATAACACAACACTCCTTTTGTTCTATGTTGACACGAGAAAAATTTGAAAGCAATAAGAGGCAATGGATATCGTTTCGTCCCCAAAGGTGGGACGTTCCCTATCGAAACCATCATGCTTGTTGTGAGAAGCTCTAGTTCATGAGAAGTTCATACCCAAACCAGCCCCAAATGGGACAAAACATTTACCAGGGCATGTTGATGCCGCTGCATGATACCATGCCAAGTTTCATGAATTTCAGACGAGTTTTGGATTACTAGAATTTAAATACCAGGTATCTCAACGTTTTGCCGGAAATCAACGGTGCCCTGGTGTTTGAAATTCATTCTGATTTCTTGCATGGGACCTAAGCATGCACCCAAGTACACAAATATGATTTTTCAACCAATTTATATGCACTAGAGCATGTGCATGTAGTTCAAATTTGAATTATGCACATAAATGCATTGAAAACTCACTTAATGCATAGAAATGTCCAAACGAACCCCGAAAAATCACAAAAATTGACACAACACTCCTGTTGTTCTATCCTGACACGCGAAAATATTTGAAAGCAATAAGAGGCAATGGATATCGTTTCGTCCCCAAAGGTGGGATATTCCCAGTCAAAACCATCATGCTTGTTGTGAGAAGCTTATACCGAAACATACCCCAAATGGGAAAAAATTTACCACGACATGTTGATGTCGCTCCATGATAGCATGCCAAGTTTCATGAATTTCAGATGAGTTTTGGATTTACTTGAATTTAAATATCAGGTATCTCAATGTTTGCGGCTGAGTGACGGTGGCAGGGTGTTTGACATTCATTCCCATTTCTTGCATGGGACCTAAGCATGCACCCAAGGACAAAGATTTGATTTTTCAACCAATTTATATGCACTGGAGCATGTGCATGTAGTTCAAATTTGAAGTATGCACATAAATGCATTGAAAACTCACTTAATGCATAAAAATGTCCAATCGAACCCCAAAAAATCACAAAAAATAACACAACACTCCTGTTGTTCTATGTTGACACGAGAAATTTTTTGAAAGCAATAAGAGACAATGGATATCGTTTCGTCCCTAAAGGTGGGCGTTCCCTACCGAAATCATCGTGCTTGTTGTGAGAAGCTCTGTTTTGTGAGAAGCATATACCCAAACCTGCCCCAAATGGGACAAAAAATTTGCCATGGCATGTTCATGCCGCTCCATGTTGGCATGCTAAGTTTCATGAATTTCAGACGAGTTTTGGATTTACTAGAATTTAAAAACCAGGTATCTCAATGTTTGCGGCCGAGTGACGGTGGCAGGGTGTTTGACATTCATTCCCATTTCTTGAATTGGACCTAAGCATGCACCCAAGGACAAAGAATTTGATTTTTCAACCAATTTATATGCACTAGAGCATGTGCATGTAGTTCAAATTTGAATTATGCACATAAATGCATTGAAAACTCACTTAATGCATAAAAATGTCCAATCGAACCCCAAAAAATCACAAAAAATAACACAACACTCCTGTTGTTCTATGTTGACACGAGAATTTTTTTGAAAGCAATAAGAGACAATGGATATCGTTTCGTCCCTAAAGGTGGGGCGTTCCCTACCGAAATCATCGTGCTTGTTGTGAGAAGCTCTGGTTTGTGAGAAGCATATACCCAAACCTGCCCCAAATGGGACAAAAAATTTGCCATGGCATGTTCATGCCGCTCCATGTTGGCATGCTAAGTTTCATGAATTTCAGACGAGTTTTGGATTTACTAGAATTTAAAAACCAGGTATCTCAATGTTTGCGGCCGAGTGACGGTGGCAGGGTGTTTGACATTCATTCCCATTTCTTGCATTGGACCTAAGCATGCACCCAAGGACAAAGAATTTGATTTTTCAACCAATTTATATGCACTAGAGCATGTGCATGTAGTTCAAATTTGAATTATGCACATAAATGCATTGAAAACTCACTTAATGCATAAAAATGTCCAAACGAACCCCAAAAAATCACAAAAACTAACACAACACTCCTGTTGTTCTATGTTGACACGAGAAATTTTTTGAAAGCAATAAGAGGCAATGGATATCGTTTCGTCCCCAAAGGTGGGGCGTTCTCTACCGAAACCATCATGCTTGTTGTGAGAAGCTCTGGTTTGTGAGAAGTATATACCCAAACCTGCCCCAAATGGGAAAAAAATTACCACGACCTATTGATGCCGCTCCATGATAGCATGCCAAGTTTCATGAATTTCAGACGAGTTTTGGATTTACTAGAATTCAAAAACCAGGTATCTCAATGTTTGCGGCCGAGTGACGGTGGCAAGGTGTTTGACATTCATTCCCATTTCTTGCATGGGACCTAAGCATGCACCCAAGGACAAAGATTTGATTTTTCAACCAATTTATATGCACTTGAGCATGTGTGTGTAGTTCAAATTTGAATTATGCACATAAATGCATTGAAAACTCACTTAATGCATAAAAATGTCTAAACGAACCCTGAATAATTCCAATTCTTTTATGACACACATATAGTTGCATGTTCACTACAAATAAAAGGTCTAGCAATTCAAACACCGTCCATGGCCGCTGTGACCCCATTATGTAATTCAAATCAAGACAAAAAATCAAGTAGATCCCACACAGTTTGTTATAACCAACAGTGTGATATGCAACACAAAATATCATGGAGCACAGATGTCTACTACTCAACCTTCTTCTTGTAGACGTTGTTGGGCCTCCAAGTGTAGAGGTTTGTAGGACAGTAGCAAGTTTCCCTCAAGTGGTTGACCTAAGGTTTATCAATCCGATGAGGCGTAGGATGAAGATGGTCTCTCTCAAGCAACCCTGCAACCAAATAGCAAAGAGTCTCTTGTGTCCCCAACACACCCAATACAATAGTAGATTGTATAGGTGCACTAGTTAGGTGAAGAGATGGTGATACAAGTGCAATATGGATGGTAGATATAGGTTTTTGTAAACTGAAAATATAAAAACAGCAAGGTAACAAGCAGTAAAAGTGAGCGTAAATGGTATTGCAATGATAGGAAACAAGGCCTAGGGTTCATACTTTCACTAGTGCAAGTTCTCTCAACAATAATAACATAATTGGATCACATAACTATCCCTCAACATGCAACAAAGAGTCACTCCAAAGTTACTAATAGCGGAGAACAAACGAAGAGATTATGGTAGGGTACGAAACCACCTCAAAGTTATTCTTTCCAATCAATCTGTTGGGCTATTCCTATAAGTGTCACAAACAACCCTAGAGTCCGTACTAGAATAACACCTTAAGACACAAATCAACCAAAACCCTAATGTCACCTAGATACTCCAATGTCACCTCAAGTATTCGTGGGTATCATTATACGATATGCATCACACAATCTCAGATTCATCTATTCAACCAACACATAGAACCTCAAAGAGTGACCCCAAAGTTTCTACCGGAGAATCACGACGAAAACGTGTGCCAACCCCTATGCATAGGTTCATGGGCGGAACCCGCAAGTTGATCACCAAAACATACATCAAGTGAATCACGTGATATCCCATTGTCACCACAGATACGCACAACAAGACATACATCAAGTGTTCTCAAATCTTTAAAGACTCAATCCGATAAGATAACTTCAAAGGGAAAACTCAATCCATTACAAGAGAGTAGAGGGGGAGAAGCAACATAAGATCCAACTATAATAGCAAAGCTCGCGATACATCAAGATCGTGCCAAATCAAGAACACGAGAGAGAGAGAGGGAGATCAAACACATAGCTACTGGTACATACCCTCAGCCCCGAGGGTGAACTACTCCCTCCTCGTCATGGAGAGCGTCGGGATGATGAAGATGGCCACCGGTGAGGGATCCCCCTCCGGCAGGGTGCCGGAACAAGGTCCCGATTGACTTTTGGTGGCTACAGAGGCTTGCGGCGGCGGAACTCCAGATCTATTCTCCGTTCTGGAAGTTTTAGGGTATGTGGGTATATATGGGTGAAATAAGTACGTCGGTGGACCGAAGGGGGGCCACGAGGCAGGGGGCACGCCCTAGGGGGGCGCTCCCCATCCTCGTGGGCACCTCCCTTCTTTCCTGACGTGCACTCCAAGTTTTTTGGTAGCTTTCCTTCCAAAAATAACTTCTCTAGTTGATTTCGTTCCGTTTTGACTCCATTTGATATTCCTTTTCTTCGAAACATTGAAATAGACAAAAAAACATCAATTCTGGGCTGGGCCTCCGGTTAATAGGTTAGTCCCAAAAATAATATAAAAGTGGATAATAAAGCCCAATATTTTCTAAAATAGTAGATAATATAGCATGGAGTAATAAAAAATTATAGATATGTTGGAGACGTATCAGGCATCCCCAAGCTTAATTCCTGCTCGTCCTCGAGTAGGTAAATGATAAAAAGAGAATTTTTTATGTGGAGTGCTACTTGGCATAATTTCAGTGTAATACTTCTTAATTGTGGTATGAATATTCAGATCCGAAAGATTCAAGACAAAACTTCATATTGACATAGAAATAATAATACTTCAAGCATACTAACAAAGCAATTATGTCTACTCAAAATAACATGGCCAAAGAAAGTTATCCCTACAAAATCATATAGTCTGGCTATGCTCTATCTTCACAACACAAAGTATTTAAATTATGCACAACCCCGATGACAAGCCAAGAAATTGTTTCATACTTTTGACATTCTCAAAACTTTTTCAATCTTAACGCAATACATGAGCGTGAGCCATGGATATAACACTATATGTGAAATAGAATGGTGGTTGTGGAGAAGACAAAAAGGAGAAGATAGTCTCACATCAACTAGGCGTATCAACGGGCTATGGAGATGCCCATCAATAGATATCAATGTGAGTGAGTAGGGATTGCCATGCAATGGATGCACTAGAGCTATAAGTGTATGAAAGCTCAACAAAAGAAACTAAATGGGTGTGCATCCAACTCGCTTGCTCACGAAGACCTAG
Source organism: Aegilops umbellulata (assembly GCA_032464435.1). Classification (NCBI taxonomy): domain Eukaryota; kingdom Viridiplantae; phylum Streptophyta; class Magnoliopsida; order Poales; family Poaceae; genus Aegilops; species Aegilops umbellulata. The sequence goes on from CP136060.1 coordinate 51,742,133, forward strand.
GGCATTTTGAGGAAGACCATCATTAGAATATACAAGCCAAGTTCTATAATGAAAAATTCCCACTAGTATATGAAAGTGACAAAATGAGAGACTCTCTATCATGAAGATCATCGTGCTACTTTGAAGCACAAGTGTGGTAAAAGGATAGTAACATTGTCCCTTCTCTCTTTTTCTCTCATTTTTTTATTTGGGCTTTTCTCTTTTTTATGGCCTCTTTTTTTCTTTCTTTTTTTTCGTCTGGAGTCTCATCCCGACTTGTGGGGGAATCATAGTCTCCATCATCCTTTCCTCACTTGGGACAATGCTCTAAAAATGATGATCATCACACTTTTATTTTTCTTACAACTCAATAATTACAACTCGATACTTAGAACAAAATATGACTCTATATGAATGCCTCCGGCGGTGTACCGGGATATGCAATGAATCAAGAGTGACATGTATGAAAGAATTATGAATGGTGGCTTTGCCACAAATACAATGTCAACTACATGATCATGCTAAGCAATATGACAATGATAAAGTGTGTCATAATAAACGGACAGTGGAAAGTTGCATGGCAATATATCTTGGAATGGCTATGGAAATGCCATAATAGGTAGGTATGGTGGCTGTTTTGAGGAAGGTATATGGTGGGTGTATGATACCGGCGAAAGGTGCGCGATATTAGAGAGGCTAGCAATGGTGGAAGGATGGGAAAAGTGCGTATAATCCATGGACTCAACATTAGTCATAAAGAACTCATATACTTATTGCAAAAATCTAGAAGTTGTCAAAGCAAAGTATTACGCGCATGCTCCTAGGGGGATAGATTGGTAGGAAAAGACCATCGCTCGTCCCCGACCGCCACTCATAAGGAAGACAATCAATAAATAAATCATGCTCCGACTTCATCACATAACAGTTCACCATACGTGCATGCTACGGGAATCACAAACTTTAACACAAGTATTTCTCAAATTCACAACTACTCAACTAGCATGACTCTAATATCACCATCTTCATATCTCAAAACAATAATCAAGCATCAAACTTTTCTTAGTATTCAACACACTCATAAGAAAGTTTTACAAATCTTGAATACCAAGCATATTAGGATTATTTAAGCAAATTACCATGCTATTTAATACTCTCAAAATAATCTAAGTGAAGCATGAGAGTTCATCCATTTCTTCAAAATAAAACTACCACCATGCTCTAAAAGATATAAGTGAAGTACTAGAGCAATAACAAAACTACTGCGAAAGATATAAGTGAAGATCAATGAGTAGTCGGATAATTATGCAACTATGTGAAGACTCTCCCATTTAATAATTTCAGATCTTGGTACTTTATTCAAACAACAAGAAAAGCTAAAGAAAATAAAATGACACTCCAAGCAAAACACATATCATGTGGTGAATAAAAATATAGCTCCAAGTAAAGTTATCGATGAATGAAGACGAAGGAGGGGATGCCTTCCGGGGCATCCCCAAGCTTAGGCTCTTGGTTATCTTTTAATATTACCTTGGGGTGCCTTGGGCATCCCCAATCTTAGGCTCTTTCCACTCCTTATTCCATAGTCCGTCAAATCTTTACCCAAAACTTGAAAACTTCACAACACAAAACATAACAGAAAATCTCGTGAGCTTCGTTAGCAAAAGAAAACAAAACACCACTTCAAGGTACTGTAATGAACTCATTATTTATTTATATTGGTGTTAAACCTAATTTATTCCAACTTCTCAATGGTTTTTAAACTATTTTACTAGCCATAGAGTCATCAAAACAAGCAAACAACACACGAAAAACAGAATCTGTCAAAAACAGAACAGTCTGTAGTAATCTGTAACTAACGCAAACTTCTGGAACTCCAAAAATTCTAAAATAAATTGTTGGACCTGAGGAATTTTTCTAGTAATCATATTCAAAAAGAATCAACTAAATAGCACTCTCCAGTAGAAAGTTGAAGCTAATTTTGTGAGCGCTAAAATTTCTGGTTTTTACAGCATGATCATAAAGACTTCACCCAAGTCTTCCCAAAGGTTCTACTTGGCACAAACACTAATTAAAAAACAAAACCACATCTAAACAGAAGCTATACGGACTATTTATTCCTAAACCGAACCAAAAAGCAAGAAACTAAAATAAAATTGGGTTGCCTCCCAACAAGCGCTATCGTTTAATGCCCCTAGCTAGGCATGATGATTTCAATGATGCTCACATAAAAGATAAGAATTGAAACATAAAAAGAGCATCATGAAGAATATTACTAGCAAATTTAAGTCTAACCCACTTCCTATGCATAGGGATTTTGTGAGCGAACAACTTATGGGAACAATAATCAACTAGCATAGGAAGGCAAAACAAGCATAACTTTAAAACTTTAAGCACATAGAGAGTAAACTTGATATTATTGCAATATGTAGAAGCATGTGATCCTCTCCCATAATAACTTTAAGTAGCATCATGAATGAATTCAACAATATAACCAGCACCTAAAGCATTCTTTTCATGATCTACAAGCATAGAAAATTTACTACTCTTCATATAAGCAAAATTCTTCTCATTTGGGATAGTGGGAGTATCATAAGAGACTTTAATACTATAAATTGTTTCCACATTAAAAGAGTAATGTTCAGAGAAAGGGTACTCATAATCATGACAAGTTTTACAAGTATAATCATCACTACTCTTTATAGCATAAGTTTCATCACAATAATCATCATAAGTAGCAATTTTGTTCTCATCATAATCAATTGAAACCTCTTCCGAAATAGTGGATACATCACTAAATAAAGTCATGACCTCTCCAAATCCACTTTCATAAATATTATAAGATTCAACATCCTCCAAAATAGTGGGATCATTTCTTCCTAAAGTTGACACTCTTCCAAACCCACTTTCATCAATATAATCATCATAAGTAGAAGGCATGCTATCATCATAACTACTTTGCATATCAAAACTTGAGAGGCTAAAAATATCATCATTATTAAACATAGCATCCCCAAGCTTGGGACAAACATTAATTGCAGCAAATATATTCTCAAATATGTCATCCTCATCAAACATAGCTTCCCCAAGCTTGGGCCTTTTCATAACATAAGCATAATCACTCTCATCATTAATAGTATGGATAACACCAATAGTATAGCAATTATCATATTCTTCCAAGCAAGTGCAAAAAATATTTTCAAGATCATAATAAGTATCATTATATTCCCAATCATAATCATCACAACAAGCAATAGGCATAACAAGATCATCATCAAGCGCATCATCTTCCACAATTATTTTTGATTCATTTTCATGAGGCACATCAATAATAGGAGCAACTTTATTTGGGAGAGATACCTTTTTACCTCTCTTCCTTTTTCTTTTCTTCTTCTTCACATCATGTGTGGGTTCAATCCTCTTTTTGGAGCTCCTTATTAATGAGATTGGTTGAATAGAAGGCTCCTCCTCGTTACCTGATTCATCATAGGAAATAATAGGAGGATATTGGGAAGTCTCTTCCCTTTCATTAGTATTTTCTTCATCCTCTATTTGTTTTCTTTTCTTTATGTAATTGGCAATATAAGGATTTTCAATGCAATTCACCGCACAATACATATAAATTTCTTCTAGATCAATATCGAGGAATTTCTTGAGGTTATATTCTGGAATATGCTTAGTTTGACGTTTCAATTTTTCATAACCCAAAAGCAAACTTAGTTCATTATAATGCGCAAGGCAAATCAGGTCATCACAACTTTTGGACACGATTCGATCATGAAACAATTTGCAATTGATATTTAAATGACCATGTTCATTGCAAAGTTCACAAGTACGGCTAAGATATCTTAAATTTTCAGCACTCGCATCTAGCCTTTCTTGCAACCATTTAGTTTCTAAATGCTTATGCCTCTTGCAATATCTATCTTCTCTATTTGGTGTGTACTTGCAAACCCAATGTACTCCACAAAAATTGACATGTTTATAGGACACATTTTCATCATAACTAGTGCAATCATCATTAGTACTATGGATATTCAAGGATTTCGTACTAACCACATTGCAACCATGCTCATCATTCAAAGATTTAGTGCCAAACATTTTAATGCATTCTTCTTCTAGCACTTTGGCACAATTTTCCTTTCCATCATACTCACGAAAGATATTAAAAAGATGAAGCGTATGAGACAAACTCAATTCCATTTTTTTGTAGTTTTCTTTTATAAACTAAACTAGTGCTAAAACAAGAAACAAAAAGATTCGATTGCAAGATCTAAATATATACCTTCAAGCACTCACCTCCCCAGCAACGACGCCAGAAAAGAGCTTGATGTCTACTACTCAACCTTCTTCTTGTAGACGTTGTTGGGCCTCCAAGTGCAGAGGTTTGTAGGATAGTAGCAAGTTTCCCTCAAGTGGGTGAACTAAGGTTTATCAATCCGTAGGAGGCGTAGGATGAAGATGGTCTCTCTCAAGCAACCCTGCAACCAAATAGCAAAGAGTCTCTTGTGTCCCCAACACACCCAATACAATAGTAGATTGTATAGGTGCACTAGTTCGGCGAAGAGATGGTGATACAAGTGCAATATGGATGGTAGATATAGGTTTTTGTAAACTGAAAATATAAAAACATCAAGGTAACAAGCGTTAAAGGTGAGCGTAAACGGTATTGCAATGATAGGAAACAAGGCCTAGGGTTCATACTTTCACTAGTGCAAGTTCTCTCAACAATAATAACATAATTGGATCACATCACTATCCCTCGACATGCAACAAAGAGTCACTCCAAAGTCACTAATAGCGGAGAACAAACGAACATATTATGGTAGGGTACGAAACCACCTCAAAGTTATTCTTTCCAATCAATCTGTTGGGCTATTCCTATAAGTGTCACAAACAGCCCTAGAGTCCGTACTAGAATAACACCTTAAGACACAAATCAACCAAAACCCTAATGTCACCTAGATACTCCAATGTCACCTCAAGTATCCGTGGGTATGATTATACGATATGCATCACACAATCTCAGATTCATCTATTCAACCAACACATAGAACCTCAAAGAGTGACCCCAAAGTTTCTACCGGAGAATCACGACGAAAACGTGTGCCAACCCCTATGCATAGGTTCATGGGCGTAACCCGCAAGTTGATCACCAAAACATACATCAAGTGAATCACGTGATATCCCATTGTCACCACAGATACGCACGACAAGACATACATCAAGTGTTCTCAAATCTTTAAAGACTCAATCCGATAAGATAACTTCAAAGGGAAAACTCAATCCATTACAAGAGAGTAGAGGGGGAGAAGCAACATAAGATCCAACTATAATAGCAAAGCTCACGATACATCAAGATCGTGCCAAATCAAGAACACGAGAGAGAGAAAGAGAGAGAGAGAGAGAGATCAAACACATAGCTACTGGTACATACCCTCAGCCCCGAGGGTGAACTACTCCCTCCTCGTCATGGAGAGCGCCGGGATGATGAAGATGGCCACCGGTGAGGGATCCCCCTCCTGCAGGGTGCCGGAACAAGGTCCCGATTGACTTTTGGTGGCTACAGAGGCTTGCGGCGGCGGAACTCCAGATCTATTCTCCGTTCTGGAAGTTTTAGGGTACGTAGGTATATATGGGTGAAATAAGTACGTCGGTGGACCGAAGGGGGGCCACGAGGCAGGGGGCGCGCCCTAGGGGGGGGCGCCCCCCATCCTCGTGGGCACCTCCCTTCTTTCCTGACGTGCACTCCAAGTTTTTTCGGTAGCTTTCCTTCCAAAAATAACTTCTCTAGTTGATTTCGTTCCGTTTTGACTCCATTTGATATTCCTTTTCTTCGAAACACTGAAATAGGCAAAAAAAACATCAATTCTGGGCTGGGCCTCCGGTTAATAGGTTAGTCCCAAAAATAATATTAAAGTGGATAATAAAGCCCAATATTTTCTAAAATAGTAGATAATATAGCATGGAGCAATAAAAAATTATAGATACGTTGGCGACGTATCAAGCACCGTTGGAGTATAGTACACATATGGCTTACGCGAGAAGGTGCGACGACTATAGTCCACAGCCCGCTCTGGATAAGGTACCATGTCTGATGACACTTTGCGCGCTAGTTTTTTCGCTGAAGCGATTCCAAATTTTCGGCTTCCGCGGAAATATCTACATCCCCGCCCCCTCCTTATTACCAAAAGCCACATTTCCCCTCTTTCCGCCTTCGTTTACAAGTTGAAACCTTCACTCCTTGCTTGCAGCGCCGCCTCCTCGTCGGCGACCCTCCTTCACGCTGCTCGGCCTCGCCTATCCAGGCAGGTAATCCACACCCGACCCCCATCCTCCTCCTCCGTCCACATCCCACATGCCCCGACCGCCGGCGCGAGTGCGACACCTTCCACCCAAATCACCTGCCCCTCCACCAAATAAGCACAGGCCTAAGCCATGGTGCACACAGTATAGCCAGGATCTCAAGGAGCATTTGGCAGTAGAGAAGCAAATCGCGGCCGCATGCGCGGATGTGGTCGCGATGGCTGCCATTCATGTTGACGCCCAGATCTTGGAGGAGCACCTCGCTGTCGAGGCCACCGTTGACGCCTCGTGCGCCGATGCCGCAATGCGGTTGGATGCTTTAAACGACAGTTCATGGCATTTTCTCGAGGCCACCGTCGGTGCCTTCGACGAAGAGTACGAGGTGTTTTCTCAGTGTGCACGTGCTTACCTCATCGCGGGAGACAGCAGGTTGGTGCCCGGAGCGGCTCATGCAACTCACCACTACAATGAGGGCACCCATGATGCGGAGGCCTCGCCCTCTTCCATGTCCAAGGAGCCAATCGCCATCGATATCTCCGACAATGAGGAGTAGCTTGTCTTATTAGCTCACTATAAGGACCCATGTTCAGCTTGCTAGCTACTGCCTTTCCTTAAGAAATTCTAGTGAATTGTGCTGTCTACTTTTACCATGCAATCTTCTGCTATAGTGTATATGTTATATATGTCGCGCAATGTGGTGTTCCGTTAACTGCTTGGTTCAATTCTGCAAATGTGATGTTCAATTCTTCAGGGTGCAATATTTCCAAGTTGTTAAGCATGCTTGGTTTGGTTAACTGTATGATCTTCTATTACGAGTATGTTATATTGTGCAATGTGGTGCTGAGTTAACGTTTGGTTCATTTGTTGTGGTGTTTAGTTAACTGCTTGGTTCAATTCTGCAATGCGATGTTCAATTGTTGTGGCTGCATTCTGTTATTGTATACCATGTGAGGAATAAATCAAATTTGGCTGCACTTAATACATGAGAAACATATACAAGTGCTATATTTCCTAGTTCTTAATCATGCTTGGTTTGGATAAATGGGTTTTCCATGTGGCTTGAATTAATCTGATGAATCTGCAATGTGCTTATTTATCAACAACATATTTTACTGATAGCATGCGAACACTTACTTAACCTGATGACTAACTACCTTATATGTGTTGCAGGGAAACAATGGGAAGCACTGAGGTTTACAAGATGGTACTAACTATTATACCTTGCCTTTTTTATAACTTTGCCCCATTTCCAATATAGAGAAGATATTTATGCACGTCCTTGTTTTTAGGGTTCACTGATGATCTCAAACCACCTCTGTGGTCAGGAGGCAAGGAAAGTTTTCATACAACACCCACGGTTCAATATTGAATTGTTCCTGAAGAGGTTGAAGGACGGACGGTCAGTCATCCACAGGCACTGGCCTAAAGTTGCAAAGACCTTCAACATGAATGAAGGCTCAATATTCGCCTTCCGCTTCAGTAGTTTTCCAGATGAGATGCATCTCTCTATGTACCGTCTATGATGCTAATTTCGAAAGGTTCTAGATGTTGCATGTGAAACTTGCTGCTGGTGCAGTCGTGTAATGGGGTAGCTGAGTGCTGAAGCTATATCATGTTGTACTCCAATGTATTTCAATTATGAAATCATGCTTTCTTAATATGGAAATGGAATATGTTATGTGCTTAATATGAATGTCAATTAGATTAGTAAATGGATTATTAATAATAGGGTAATTAGCCCGCTAATTGGCCAATTAGCTTGCTAATTGGGTTTTCCTATTGCAAACGGTTATTGAGAAACACTATGGGCGATGACCTCAGGCAATGCACACAGTTTCTAGGAATAAACCGTGTTGGATCAATGAACAATCACACACGACATTCTCTTGGAAACTGTTTTTGTTACGCCACCTTGTGCAAACATTTTCCTTGGAGTGACTGTGTGGGATGTATATATGAACGGAAACGTTTAGCGGTGATTGACTGTGTGGGGTGTACTTACGACTGGAAATTATTTCGCCTGTATAATTTTATTTTTTGAGCACTACTGTACGTATTTCCGTATTTGAGTGCTCGCCGGTCGCACGCGACCTCATTTTGCCGAGCGTGTGTGCCAGGAGGCATATCCCCGACGGTTTCTGGGTCATGTGGGAAGGATCCCCCTATCGCCCACACTCACTAGGTGACGGTTCCGAACACTGTCGCAGAAAGGGGTTAAAAACCGTTTGTATAGCACCGACGTGTACCACTGAATATTCTGAGTGAATCTGAGTCGGTTGCTGCTGTTCAATCCACTCGGCGAGAAAATCTACTATTGCTTGGGACTTGATTGCTTTCTTTGCCTCGAACTTTATATCCAACAGAAGGAGTTCAATCGCCCACTTTGCCACTCGACCAGTTACATCCCTATTGTTCAGAATTTCTGATAATGGAGGGTCGCTGACGACTGAAACCAGTGGTCTGAGAAGTAGTGTGCAACTTTCTTTGTGGTCAAGTAAATTCCATAAACGAGCTTCTGATAATGTGGATATCTCTGCTTGGATGGAGTCAAGACTTCAGAAATATAATACACTGGGCGTTGAACTTTGTAGGCTTTGCCTTCTTCTTCTCGCTCGACCGTGAGCACTGTGCTGACAACTTGTCCAGTGGCTGCATTGTACAGTAGTAGAGGCTCTTTGCCGATTGGGGAAGTAAGCACTGGCTGAGTGGAAAGCAGGGCTTTGAGCTCTACAAAAGTTGCTTCGGCTTCAGGAGTCCACTCGAATTTGTCAGACTTCTTCATTAGTCGGTAAAGAGGCAATGCCTTTTCACCGAGACGGGAGATGAATCGGCTCAATGCAGCAAACAACCAGTAAGCTTCTGAACGTCGTGCACATGCATGGGGCGTTTCATTCGGAGGATTGCTCCAACCTTTTCCGGGTTTGCGTCGATCCCTCGTTCGGAAATGAGGAAACCGAGTAACTTTCCACTTGGGACTCCAAATGTGCACTTCGACGAGTTGAGCTTGATATCATATCTTCTCAAGTTGGCAAAGGTTTCAGCGAGGTCAGTTAGTAGGTCGGAACCTTTACGTGACTTGACCATGATGCCATCCATGTATGCTTCCACATTTCGACTGATTTGAGTGAGCAGGCACTTCTGAATCATGCGCATGAATGCGGCGCCATCATTCTTGAGACCAAAAGGCATGGTAACATAGAAAAAACACCCGAATGGGGTGATGAAGACTGTTTTTATTTCGTCGGGCCCATACAGTCGGATCTGATGGTATCCGGAATATGCATCCAAAAAGGACAAACGCTCACATCGCGCAGTCAAGTCGACAATTTGGTCGATGTGGGGGAGAGGGAAATGATCTTTCGGCAGACCCGATTGATGTGTTTGAAATCGATACACATATGAAGTGAATCATCTTTCTTAGGGACCATGACAACATTGGCAAGCCACTCTGAGTGGTATATCTCGCGTATGAACTCAGCTGCCAGAAGCCGAGCCACCTCCTCGCCAATTGCCTTCCTCTTCTCCACGGCGGACCGACGGAGATGCTCTTTAACGGTTTTTGCTTTTGGATCGACTCTCAAATGGTGCTCAGCCAGTTCCCTAGGTACACCCGGCATGTCAGATGGTTTCCATGTGAAGATGTCCCAATTCTCACAGAGGAACAGGATGAGCGCTTCTTCCTATTTGCTGTCGAGTGTTGTTGAGATATGAGTCGGAGCAGCATTGGGATCGGTCGGGTGAATGTGATCTGGCTTTGTTTCACCAGACGACTGAAATGCGGACTCTGAAGTAGGCTTCTTAGCATGCAATAAATCACTCGGATCTACAATCTTCTGGTATGCTTGCATCTCTACTGCTACCATCTGTTCATCAGCAATCTTTGAGCCCTTGTGGAGGCACTCTTCTGCTCTTTGCTGATTTCCAGTGACTAAGAGCACACCTCTGTGTCCAGGCATCTTCAACTTGAGGTACACATAACATGGTCGATCCATGAAACGAGCATATGCAGGCCTGCCGAGAATAGCATGGTAGGCACTGTGAAAATCCACCACTTCAAACGTCAACTTTTCCTTGCGGTAATTCTTTGAATCACCGAAAACTACATCAAGAGTGATCTGACCGAGCTTCCCTGGGATGAATCCATGGAATCGCATGTTGCTTCGCTAAGCTTGGACATCGGAATGCCCATCCCTCGGAGGGTCTTAGCGTACAAAATGTTCAAACCACTGCCACCGTCCATCAAGACCTTGGTCAGTCGAGTGCCCCCAACGACTGGGTCGACCACTGATGACCCACAAGTATAGGGGATCTATCGTAGTCCTTTCGATAAGTAAGAGTGTCAAACCCAACGAGGAGCAGAAGGAAATGACAAGCGGTTTTCAGTAAGATATTCTCTGCAAGCACTGAAATTATCGATAACAGATAGTTTTGTGATAAGGTAATTTGCAACGGGTAACAAGGAACAAGAGTAAATAAAGTGCAGCAAGGTGTCCCAATCCTTTTTGTAGCAAAGGACAATCCTGAACAAATTCTTATATAAAGGAAAACGCTCCCGGGGACACATGGGAATTATCGTCAAGCTAGTTTCCATCACGCTCATATGATTCGCGTTCGTTACTTTGATAATTTGATATGTGGGTGGATCGGTGCTTGGGTGCTGCCATTCCTTGGACAAGCATCCCACTTATGATTAACCCCTATTGCAAGCCTCCGCAACTATAAAAGGAGTATTAAGGTAAACCTAACCACACCATGAAACAAATGGATCCAAATCAGCCCCTTACGAAGCAACGCATAAACTAGGGTTTAAGCTTCTGTCACTCTAGCAACCCATCATCTACTTATTACTTCCCAATGCCTTCCCCTAGGCCCAAATAATGGTGAAATGTCATGTAGTCGACGTTCACATAACACCACTAGAGGAAAGACAACATACATCTCATCAAAATATCGAGCGAATACCAAATTCACATGACTACTTATAGCAAGACTTCTCCCATGTCCTCAGGAACAAACGTAACCAATCAAATCATATTCATGTTCATAATTAGAGGGGTATTAATATGCATAAAGGACCTGAACATCTGATCTTCCACCGAATAAACAAACTAGCATCAACTACAAGGAGTATTCAACACTACTAGCAACCCACAGGTACCAATCTGAGGTTTTGAGACAAAGATTGGATACAAGAGATGAACTAGGGTTTGAGAGGATATGGTGCTGGTGAAGATGTTGATGGAGATTGACCCCCTCCCGATGAAAGGATTGATGGTGATGACGATGGTGACGATTTCCCCCTCCCGGAGGGATGTTTCCCCGGCAGAACAGCTCCACCGGAGCCCTAGATTGGTTTCGCTAGGTTCCGCCTCGAGACGGCGGCGCTTCGTGCCGAAAGCTTCCTCCTTATTTTTTTTCTAGGACGAAAGACTTCATATAGCAGAAGATGGGCACCAGAGGCCTACCCTCCAATTCCAGCTTCAAGATCTTGTCACATAAATCTCCTTTGCTTTTCTGCCGAAAACGAGAAGGAATGGATCAGTTGTTAGATAGTTTAGCCCTCTTAGGGAGACTAGATTTCTTGAACTTCACGTGCATATCCCCAGGTTGAGGTAGAGGGACATCCTCCTCCTCCGTACTTGAATCATTGATCCTCATCAAATGAGCATCCTCCTCATCATCCGTAGTTCGACCACAAGGAGATAGATCCCTATAGGGCTTTGGGTCAGCAATGAGATATGAGACATATCTCTCTCCGTCGGAATCTTGAGATGACACCTTGCTCCAAATTTGCTACAGAAACAACTCAAAACAAACACAGAGGATGTTTGCGTGCTACGGTGGTCAAAACCTTCGGGAGATTATATAATGAATTTTTACCGACCAAAAGAAGTATCGTGCAAGAAAACGGAGTCCGAAGAGCACACGAGGTGCCCATGAGGCAGGGGGCGCGCCCAGGGGGTAGGGCGCACCCTCCACCCTCGTGGACGCCTCGTGTCCTTCCGAAGAGCATGAGGTGCATTTGCGTTTGGTATTGGAGAAATTGAGGGAACATCAGTTGTATGCCAAGTTTAGCAAATGTGAGTTTTGGCTGGATGAGGTAGCATTCCTTGGACATGTTGTGTCAGGTAATGGAGTTGCAGTCGATCCATCTAAGGTTGCTGCAGTTACAGAGTGGGAGACACCCACGACAGTTGGAGAGATTCGCAGCTTTTCGGGCCTTGCAGGTTATTACAGGAGGTTTATTGAGAACTTTTCCAATATTGCAAAGCCTATGACTGAATTGTTGAAGGAGAAGAAGTTTGTTTGGACTGATGAATGTGAAGCCAGCTTTCAGGAATTGAAGCAGCGTTTGGTTACAGCACCAGTTTTAACTCTGCCAGATATACATAAGGACTTCCAGGTATATTGTGATGCTTCTCGTCAAGGACTTGGGAGTGTTTTGATGCAGGAAGGTAAAGTTGTTTCATATGCTTCACGTCAGCTTAAGAATCATGAGCATAATTATCCTACACATGATTTGGAGTTAGCCTCAGTTGTGCATGCATTGAAAACTTGGAGGCCATATCTTATTGGTAATCATTGTGATATATTTACTGATCATAAGAGCTTGACGTATATTTTTACCCAGAAGGATTTGAACCTCAGGCAGAGGAGATAGTTGGAGCTTATTAAGGATTATGATTTGAATGTACAGGATCATCCTGGTAAGGCTAATGTTGTTGCTGATGCATTGAGTCGTAGGAGCCATGCTAATGCAATTAATATTGATAATATGCCACCCGAGTTATGTGAACAGTTCAGGAATCTCAGGTTGGAGATGGTTCCTAAGGGATATTTAGCAACACTTGAGGTAAAGCCTACTTTGCTTGACAGGATCAGAGAAGCTCAAAAGAATGGTAAGGAGATTGCTGAGATAAAAGAGAATATGGCTAAAGGTAAGGCAGAAGGTTTCCATGAGGATGAACATGGAGCCATATGGTTTGAGAAGCATATTTTTGTACCTCAAGATGCAGATATCAGGAAGTTGATTCTTTAGGAGGCGCATGATTCACCTTATTCTATTCACCCAGGTAATACTAAGATGTATTTGGATTTGAGGGAAAGATTTTGGTGGCCTAGCCTGAAGAGGGAAATTGCTGGGTATATTGCAACATGTGATGTGTGCCAGAGAGTTAAAGCAGAACATCAGCGACCAGCAGGTTTGTTACAGCCATTGCCTATACCTGATTGGAAGTGGGATGAGATTGGTATGGATTTCATTACAGGTTTACCCAGGACTCGGTCAGGTTATGATTCTATTTGGGCAGTTGTTGATCGTTTGACTAAGGTTGCTCACTTCATCCCGGTAAAGACTACTTATACCAGTGCTCAGCTAGCAAAGATTTATATGTCTAAGATTGTTTGTCTGCATGGAGTTCCAAGGAAGGTAGTGTCTGATAGAGGTACTCAGTTCACATCTAAATTTTGGCGTCAGTTGCATGAATCCTTGGGCACCAGGTTGGAGTTTAGTACGGCTTTCCATCCACAGACAGATGGGCAGACAGAGAGGGTAAATCAGATTTTGGGGGATATGTTGAGAGCTTGTGCTTTGGACTATGGGTCCAGTTGGGATGATAATTTACCTTATGCAGAGTTCTCATATAATAATAGTTATCAGGCTAGTCTGAAGATGGCACCGTTTGAGGTATTGTATGGCAGAAAGTGCAGGACACCGTTGATGTGGGATGAGGTTGGAGAACGTCAGTTCTTTGGACCAGACTTGATCAGAGATGCTGAGGAGAAGGTCAAGTTGATTCGTGACAGGCTGAAGATAGCACAGTCCAGACAGAAGAGTTATGCAGATGCAAAACGTAAGGAGGTGACATATGAGGTAGGAGACCGTGCATATCTTCGAGTTTCACCACTTCGTGGAATTAAGAGGTTTGGAATCAAAGGTAAGTTAGCACCACGTTTTGTGGGGCCTTACAAGATCTTGGAGCATAGAGGAGAGGTAGCTTATCAGCTGGAGTTGCCAAAATCTTTGTAAGGAGTTCATGATGTGTTTCATGTATCTCAGTTGAAAAAGTGTCATGTAGAGATGTGGATGTTCCATTGAGGGGCACAGTGCCACTTGAGGCAATTCAGTTGGAGAGTGATTTGACATATGAGGAGAAGCCTGTTAAGATTCTGGAGACAGCAGAGAGAGTTACTCGCACCAAGACAATCAAGTTATGCAAGGTTCAGTGGGATCATCATACAGAAGAGGAAGCTACCTAGGAACGAGAGGAAGATCTCAGGCAGGATCACCCACACCTATTTGCTAGCCAGCCCGAATCTCGAGGGCGAGATTCATATTAAGGGGGGTAGGTTTGTAACATCCCAATTTTCCTAAATTAGGATGTTAATAGATCATTCATATGCATATCATATTGTTATTGCATTATTTGCTTTTCTGGAATATTCTCTTCATTATGCAACTAAAGGCAATTTATTTGGAGTGGAGATAACATGACTTCTCCCCTATTTTAAAAATGCTCATAATGTGCAGAATAATATTTCCAGTTCATCTGATATGTTCTGGTAATTTTTGCAATCTTCAAAATATTTTATTTGTTTGTTTTATTGCTGTTTGTGTGGCCTATTGCATAAAATGAATTTTCAAGAATTGCATTAGGTGAGGAACTAGTGTTCCTGTAGTTTATATTAGTAGTATATATTTTACTGCGTGTATACATATTTTTGTTTAGTTTTTATTATGTTTATTTTATTTTATTTATTTTTGTTTCTGATAGTTGTGTTTTAAGAAAAAGTAAAAGGAAAACGCAGCGCAGCGCCGCAGCGCACCGCACGGCCCAGCAGCCAGCCGCAGCGCGGCCCACCTAACCCCGCACTGCCCACGGCTCAGTCCCTCGCGCCTCCCCAGCCCCAGCAAAGCGGTACGCGCAGCCGCATCGCATCGCCCGACCCGCACCCGACCCGCTGCCCGCGTTCGGCCACTGACGATGGACCCCGCACCACCTTGTCCCACCCCGAGCTGGACGCCGCGCGCGCGCACGCCGAGGCCGAGCCCAGATCGATCTGCGCCCCTAGTCAACCCTGTGCAACCTAGGGACACCGCACGCGATCCCACGCCCACGACGCACCCCCCGCATCCCCTCCCCGATCTCTCTCGTTGCCGCACGCTCGAGCGAGGGCGAAAAGCATCTCGCCGCGAAGCTCCGCCGACCGCCGCCATTCGCCGGACGTTTGCGCCGCCGTAAGAGCATATCCAGCCATACCGCATGCTCCACTCGATTCCCCTCGCGAAGCCGTACTCGTTTGATGCTTTGGAGTAACCTGCAAAGCAACAGAACGACGCCGCCACCGACGATCGACTTTCGCCGGAGCACGGCTGCCGTTGACGTGGTCGCCGCCGCCTACAGAAGGAACCCCGCCGCCGTTGAACACCAGCACCACCTCCGCCACTCTACGCCCGACCCGTCCGTCCCTTCGTCTTCGCCGGAGAACCGCCGGAGAAGCGCCGTCGCCGAAGCCCGAGGCAGCCGCCTCCGTCCCCTGTTCTGATGAGCACACGCGCACACCACACGTGCCCAGCCAATCGGCAGCTGAAACGTGGCGCTCCGCTACAGTGCACGCGCAGGAGTTCTGCAGTACCAGGAGTTTTCTGTTTTTTCTTTTGTTTTATTTTGCAGATTCTTCCTCTAACTTCAACTAGCTATATCTTTTAACCTATATGACCAAATTAGGTAATTCTTTTTCCTATGACCTCACAAAAATCAGCTCTTTAGCACAGTGCCAACTTTGTACATGTTTGCACTGTTCAAATTTGAATTCGTTTGAATTTGAAATAAATCTTCCCGGGGCCATAACTCTCAAACCGTTTATCGGAATCGAGTGATTCTTTTTGCGTTGTGACCGTAGTGCAATTTAGGTGCTGTTAAGCTTCTGTTGTTGGGTTTTAAAAATTATTTTCTTGCTGTTGGTTTTGTTTTGGTTCTTTTCGTGTTCCGGTGATTGATTTGTTGAATTGTGTGAAACGTGTAGATTGTCCGGAGCGCGACGCGAGCTATTGTCAGGAGTGTGACTTTCTGAACCAGAACCAAGGCAAGTTACATGTTGATCATCCTTTACCTATTGTTTTCTATGCATGTAGTTATATCACACTATGAATATATGCATGTATAGGAGTACTATATTATTTTGCTATGCTATTGAGCTATCTTCCCGTTTTTGCAAATCGTGGTAGTTGTAGTTTGCTATGCTTTGTAGACGGGGGTGGTTCGTGTATTCATTGAGTTTATGTGAGGATTATATATTTTAACAAATTGAGTAGTAACTCAGGATTTAACTCACCTCTGGGCGGAAGTGGTATTGCTTGGTGTTGAGGGAAGGCATCATGGGGTCTTGCACCTTTTCTAGGGCCATGCGCTCATGAGAGTGCACCCTAAGTGGAATGCCGCCCAGGTTCAAAAAGATCAGATAGACTTAGTGACTAGTAGCTTCCATGTGCGGCCACTGGCTATATGGGCTCTGGCTTAGTTGATCAGTTGTTGGAACCCTTGCCCAGACTGTGTCGACAGATGTAGCATATGTAGGTGGGATGTGGCCGTCAGGTGGTTAAGGGAACCTCTTCTGAAAGACTTTGTCTCAATCTTCGGATTGGGTCCAGTGGGTAAAGCGTACAAAACTCTGCAGAGTATTAAAACTAATCATGATTAGCCGTGCCCCTGGTTATGGGTAACTTTGAGCCACTATGCCATTACAGTTGTTGGATGATCTTGACAGATGTGGCACTTAATAATATTTGTGGGCAACTTAATAATGGGTAGGTTGGAGTTGATTTTGCCAACTCAACCTTGTGTATTTAATTGTAGTAATAAAAGAACTAAATAAAAATTTGACTATTAGGTAGTTATGAGGACAAAATCAGCTTTCCGCAAAATAAACCATCAAGCCTTCCTTTTGTTATACTATGCATATACATGTAGGTCTGCTATATTATTACTCCTGTGTAACTTGCCAATACATTCAAAGTATTGACCTATATGGCTGCAACGTCTCATGTTGCAGGATATTCAGACGAAGAGTAAGGTACCGTTAGGGTCCCGAGTCTGCACTCAGCGTCGCCAGTGGGCTATGATGGGACTCATCGTTATTTTCTCCTACTTTCTGCTGTTTGATTGAATAAAGCTAGCCAAGTGCTATGCAGATTGTTTTATTTTATATACTCTGGATCATACGTTGTAATAAATGATGCACTTGCTATTCTGGTATTCATCTATACTGTGTGTGCTAGCGAGTTCGATCCAGGGACTAGCACGGTAAGCACAGAGACTCAAATCCTTCGAGGTTTGGTCGTTACAGATGGTATCAGAGCCAGGTTGACTGTAGGACGTGACCCTAGAAAATGGATTAGAAAAGCCATAGGAGTGAAAATTATTTGATAAACTAGCTATACTTCTTATTGTTTATTAGTAAATCCCTCAAGTATCTTGAACAGTTAAGTAGGAACTAGTGCTGAGACCACCATTCATGTTTGTTTTATATTGCAACGTTATCGTGTTAGCGTATCTGATTATGTCCACTTTTGTGGTATGAAGATACTAGATTGTTTGCTTGATTGATAGTTGTTTGTTAAATTGCTTAGTGTCGAAATTATTCGACTATATATATATATAATATTATCATATTGTTTGTTGTTTGTTGTTTGTTTGTTTGTTGGTGTTATTCGTTGTTGTGTTTTGTTGGCTTGACCATATTATGCATATGGGTAGAATATATTTATATATACATAGTTTTTGGCCCTATTATATCTATAACTCATCTATTCTTGCCAACCAAAACCCTTAGTGTGCCTATTAGAGCGAGTTCCCCAGAAGCTGAGATGATAGCAGGTGTTGGTTGTCATCAGTTGACTTTATCTATTGGGAAGCATGTGTTTCCTACGGATTTGATTATATTGAAGTCACAAGGTCTGGATATTATTTTGGGTATATGGATTGGTTACAGTTATATAAAGGTCGCATTGATTGTTCCAGTCAATCTATTACTCTCAGTGCACCAGGAGGGAAGAGGATCAAATATGTGTGTAAGTATAAGCGTAATCAGGTGCAGGTGAACTCTCTTAAGGGGGTAGCCTGGAAGAGGTGCCAGTTGTGAGAGATTATCCAGATGTGTTTCCAGAGGAGTTGCCAGGTATGCCACCAGATAGAGATATTGAGTTTGTTATTGATTTAATACCAGGCACTGGACCTATTGCAAAGAGACCGTATAGAATGCCCCCTGAAGAGTTGGAGGAATTGAAGAAGCAGATAAGAGAATTGCAAGCACAAGGATTTATTCGCCCAAGTTCATCACCTTGGGGAGCTCCAGTTTTGTTTGTGGAGAAGAAGGATGGGACCTTGAGGATGTGTGTTGATTATCGTTCTCTGAATGAGGTAACCTTTAAGAATAAGTATCCTTTGCCTATGATAAATGATCTGTTTGACCAGTTGGAGGGAGCTACTGTGTTTTCTAAGATCGATCTTCGTTCTGGTTATCATCAATTAAAGATTCGTGAGCAAGATATTCCAAAGACTGCTTTTAGTACAAGGTATGGGTTGTATGAATATACTGTTATGTCATTTGGATTGACTAACGCCCCTGCATACTTCATGAATATGATGAACAAGGTGTTTATGGAATTCTTGGATAAATTTGTGGTTGTTTTCGTTGATGATATATTGGTGTTCTCCAAGAATAAGCAAGAGCATGAGGTGCATTTGTGTTTGGTATTGGAGAAATTGAGGGAACATCAGTTGTATGCAAAGTTTAGCAAATGTGAGTTTTGGCTGGATGAGGTAGCATTCCTTGGACATGTTGTGTCAGGTAATGGAGTTGCAGTCGATCCATCTAAGGTTGCTGCAGTTACAGAGTGGGAGACACCCATGACAGTTGGAGAGATTCGCAGCTTTTTGGGCCTTGCAGGTTATTACAGGAGGTTTATTGAGAACTTTTCCAAAATTGCAAAGCCTATGACTGAATTGTTGAAGAAGGAGAAGAAGTTTGTTTGGACTGATGAATGTGAAGCCAGCTTTCAGGAATTGAAGCAGCGTTTGGTTACAGCACCAGTTTTAACTCTGCCAGATATACATAAGGACTTCCAGGTATATTGTGATGCTTCTCGTCAAGGACTTGGGAGTGTTTTGATGCAGGAAGGTAAAGTTGTTTCATATGCTTCACGTCAGCTTAAGAATCATGAGCATAATTATCCTACACATGATTTGGAGTTAGCCTCAGTTGTGCATGCATTGAAAACTTGGAGGCCATATCTTATTGGTAATCATTGTGATATATTTACTGATCATAAGAGCTTAAGTATATTTTTACCCAGAAGGATTTGAACCTTAGGCAAAGGAGATGGTTGGAGCTTATTAAGGATTATGATTTGAATGTGCAGCATCATCCTGGTAAGGCTAATGTTGTTGCTGATGCTTTGAGTCGTAGGAGCCATGCTAATGCAATTAATATTGATAATATGCCACCCGAGTTATGTGAACAGTTCAGGAATCTCAGGTTGGAGATGGTTCCTAAGGGATATTTAGCAACACTTGAGGTAAAGCCTACTTTGCTTGACAGGATCAGAGAAGCTCAAAAGAATGGTAAGGAGATTGCTGAGATAAAAGAGAATATGGCTAAAGGTAAGGCAGAAGGTTTCCATGAGGATGAACATGGAGCCATATGGTTTGAGAAGCGTATTTGTGTACCTCAAGATGCAGATATCAGGAAGTTGATTCTTTAGGAGGCGCATGATTCACCTTATTCTATTCACCCAGGTAATACTAAGATGTATTTGGATTTGAGGGAAAGATTTTGGTGGCCTAGCCTGAAGAGGGAAATTGTTGGGTATATTGCAACATGTGATGTGTGCCAGAGAGTTAAAGCAGAACATCAGCGACTAGCAGGTTTGTTACAGCCATTGCTTATACCGGATTGGAAGTGGGATGAGATTGGTATGGATTTCATTACAGGTTTACCCAGGACTCGGTCAGGTTATGATTCTATTTGGGTAGTTGTTGATCGTTTGACTAAGGTTGCTCACTTCATCCCGGTAAAGACTACTTATACCAGTGCTCAGCTAGCAAAGATTTATATGTCTAAGATTGTTTGTCTGCATGGAGTTCCAAGGAAGGTAGTGTCTGATAGAGGTACTCAGTTCACATCTAAATTTTGGCGTCAGTTGCATGAATCCTTGGGCACCAGGCTGGAGTTCAGTACAACTTTCCATCCACAGATAGATGGGCAGACAGAGAGGGTAAATCAGATTTTGGAGGATATGTTGAGAGCTTGTGCTTTGGACTATGGGTCCAGTTGGGATGATAATTTACCTTATGCAGAGTTCTCATATAATAATAGTTATCAGGCTAGTCTGAAGATGGCACCGTTTGAGGTATTGTATGGCAGAAAGTGCAGGACACCGTTGATGTGGGATGAGGTTGGAGAACGTCAGTTCTTTGGACCAGACTTGATTAGAGATGCTGAGGAGAAGGACAAGTTGATTCGTGACAGGCTGAAGATAGCACAGTCCAGACAAAAGAGTTATGCAGATGCAAAACATAAGGAGGTGACATATGAGGTAGGAGACCGTGCATATCTTCGAGTTTCACCACTTCGTGGAATTAAGAGGTTTGGAATCAAAGGTAAGTTAGCACCACGTTTTGTGGGGCCTTACAAGATCTTGGAGCGTATAGGAGAGGTAGCTTATCAGCTGGAGTTGCCAAAATCTTTGTCAGGAGTTCATGATGTGTTTCATGTATCTCAGTTGAAGAAGTGTCATGTAGAGATGATGGATGTTCCATTGAGGGACACAGTGCCACTTGAGGCAATTCAGTTGGAGAGTGATTTGACATATGAGGAGAAGCCTGTTAAGATTCTGGAGACAGCAGAGAGAGTTACTCGCACCAAGACAATCAAGTTATGCAAGGTTCAGTGGGATCATCATACAGAAGAGGAAGCTACCTGGAAACGAGAGGAAGATCTCAGGCAGGATCACCCACACCTATTTGCTAGCCAGCCCGAATCTCGAGGGCGAGATTCATCTTAAGGGGGGTAGGTTTGTAACATCCCAATTTTCCTAAATTAGGATGTTAATAGATCATTCATATGCATATCATATTGTTATTGCATTATTTGCTTTTCTGGAATATTCTCTTCATTATGCAACTAAAGGCAATTTATTTGGAGTGGAGATAACATGACTTCTCCCCTATTTTAAAAATGCTCATAATGTGAAGAATAATATATCCAGTTCATCTGATATGTTCTGGTAATTTTTGCAATCTTCAAAATATTTTATTTGTTTGTTTTATTGCTGTTTGTGTGGCCTATTGCATAAAATGAATTTTCAAGAATTGCATTAGGTGAGGAACTAGTGTTCCTGTAGTTTATATTAGTAGTATATATTTTACTGCGTGTATACGTATTTTTGTTTAGTTTTTATTATGTTGTTTTTATTTTATTTATTTTTGTTTCTGTAGTTGTGTTTTAAGAAAAAGTAAAAGGAAAACGCAGCGCAGTGCCGCAGCGCACCGCACGGCCCAGCAGCCAGCCGCAGCGCGGCCCACCTAACCCCGCACTGCCCGCGGCCCAGTCCCTCGCGCCTCCCCAGCCCCAGCGAAGCGGTACGCGCAGCCGCATCGCATCGCCCGACCCGCACCCGACCCGCTGCCCGCGTTCGGCCACTGACCGTGGACCCCGCGCCACCTTCTCCCACCCAGAGCCGGACACCGCGCGCGCGCACGCCGAGGCCGACCCGGATCGATCTGCGCCCCTGGTCAACCCCGTGCAACCTAGGGACACCGCACGCGAGCCCACGCCCACGACGCACCCCCGCATCCCCTCCCCGATCTCTCTCGTTGTCGCACGCTCGAGCGAGGGCGAAACGCATCTCGCCGCGAAGCTCCGCCGACCGCCGCCGTTCGCCGGACGTTTGTGCCGCCGTAAGAGCATCTCCAGCCACACCGCCTGCTCCACTTGATTCCCCTCGCGAAGCCGCACTCGTTTGATGCTTTGGAGTAACCTGCAAAGCAACAGAACGACGCCACCACCGACGACCGACTTTCGCCGGAGCATGGCTGCCGTTGGCGTGGTCGCCGCCGCCTACAGAAGGAACCCCGCCGCCGTTGAACACCAGCACCACCTCCGCCTCTCTACGCCCGACCCGTCCGTCCCTTCGTCTTCGCCGGAGAACCGCCGGAGAAGCACCGTCGCCGAAGCCCGAGGCAGCCGCCTCCGTCCCCTGTTCTAGTGAGCACACGCTTACACCACACGCGCCCAGCCAATCGGCAGCTGAAACGTGGCGCTCCGCTACAGTGCACACGCAGGAGTTCTGCAGTACCAGGAGTTTTCTGTTTTTTCTTTTGTTTTATTTTTCAGATTCTTCCTCTAACTTCAATTAGCTATATCTTTTAACCTATATGTCCAAATTAGGTAATTCTTTTTCCTATGATCTCACAAAAATCAGCTCTTTAGCACAGTACCAACTTTGTACATGTTTGCATTGTTCAAATTTGAATTCGTTTGAATTTGAAATAAATCTTTCGGAGGCCATAACTCTCAAACCGTTTATCAGAATCGAGTGATTCTTTTTGCGTTGTGACTGTAGTGCAATTTAGGTGCTGTTAAGCTTCTGTTGTTGGGTTTTAAAAATTATTTTCTTGCTGTTGGTTTTGTTTTGGTTCTTTTCGTGTTCCGGTGATTGATTTGTTGAATTGTGTGAAACATGTAGATTGTCCGGAGCGCGACGCGAGCTATTGTCAGGAGTGTGACCTTCTGAACCAGAACCAAGGCAAGTTACATGTTGATCATCCTTTACCTATTGTTTTCTATGCATATAGTTATATCACACTATGAATATATGCATGTATAGGAGTACTATATTATTTTGCTATGCTATTGAGCTATCTTCCCGTTTTTGCAAATCGTGGTAGTTGTAGTTTGCTATGCTTTGTAGACGGGGGTGGTTCGTGTATTCATTGAATTTATGTGAGGATTATATATTTTAACAAATTGAGTAGTAACTCAGGATTTAACTCACCTCTGGGCGGAAGTGGTATTGCTTGGTGTTGAGGGAAGGCATCATGGGGTCTTGCACCTTTTCTAAGGCCATGCGCTCATGAGAGTGCACCCTAAGTGGAATGCCGCCCAGGTTCAAAAAGATCAGACAGACTTAGTGACTAGTAGCTTCCATGTGCGGCCACTGGCTATATGGGCTCTGGCTTAGTTGATCAGTTGTTGGAACCCTTGCCCAGACTATGTCGACAAATGTAGCATATGTAGGTGGGATGTGGCCGTTAGGTGGTTAAGGGAACCTCTTCTGAAAGACTTTGTCTCAATCTTCGGATTGGGTCCAGTGGGTAAAGCGTACAAAACTCTGCAGAGTATTAAAACTAATCATGATTAGCCGTGCCCCCGGTTATGGGTAACTTTGAGCCACTATGCCATTACAGTTGTTGGATGATCTTGACAGATGTGGCACTTAATAATATTTGTGGGCAACTTAATAATGGGTAGGTTGGAGTTGATTTTGCCAACTCAACCTTGTGTATTTAATTGTAGTAATAAAAGAACTAAATAAAAATTTGACTATTAGGTAGTTATGAGGACAAAATCAGCTTTCCGCAAAATAAACCCTCAAGCCTTCCTTTTGTTATACTATGCATATACATGTAGGTTTGCTATATTACTACTCCTGTGTAACTTGCCAATACATTCAAAGTATTGACCTATATGGCTGCAACGTCTCATGTTGCAGGATATTCAGACGAAGAGTAAGGTACCGTTAGGGTCGCGAGTCTGCACTCAGCATCGCCAGTGGGCTATGATGGGACTCATCGTTATTTTCTGCTACTTTACGCTGTTTGATTGAATAAAGCTAGCCAAGTGATATGCAGATTGTTTTCTTTTATATACTCTGGATCATACGTTGTAATAAATGATGCACTTGCTATTCTGGTATTCATCTATACTGTGTGTGCTAGCGAGTTCGATCCAGGGACTAGCACGGTAAGCACAGAGACTCAAATCCTTCGAGGTTTGGTCGTTACATTGCATGACTATATTCGGAAAACGGAAGTGTTCTGGGTGATTTCAGAGAAAACCGGAGTGCCGGAGGGTTACCGGAACACCCCGAGAGAAGTAATGGGCCTTAGTGGAGAGAGAGAGGGCTGGTCTAGGGCATGCCGCATGCCCCTCCCCCTCTGGTCCGAATTGGACTAGGAGAGGGGGGGCAGCGCCCCCCTTTCCTTCTCCCTCTCCCCTTTCCTTTCCCCCTCCTAGTAGGAGTAGGAAAGAGGGGAGTCCTACTCCTACTAGGAGGAGGACTCCTCCTCCTGGCGCGCCCTGCAAGGGCCGGCCGGCCTCCCCCCTTGCTCCTTTATATACGAGGGCAGGGGCACCCTAGAGACACAACAATTGATCATTGATCTCTTAGCCGTGTGCGGTGCCCCCCTCCACCATAGTCCACCTCGATAATACCGTAGCGGTGCTTAGGCGAAGCCCTGCGTCGGTAGAACATCAACATTGTCACCACGCCGTTGTGCTGACGAAACTCTCCCTCAACACTCGGCTAGATCGGAGTTCGAGGGAAGTCATCGGGCTGAACGTGTGCTGAACTCAGAGGTGCCGTGCGTTTGGTACTTGATCGGTCGGATCGTGAAGACGTACGACTACATCAACCGCGTTGTGCTAACGCTTCCGCTTTCGGTCTATGAGGGTACATGGACAACACTCTCCCCTCTTGTTGCTATGCATCACCATGATCTTGCGTGTGCGTAGGAAAATTTTGAAATTACTACGTTCCCCAACATGCAATACCTTATGTGCAGCTCTATCTCTAGCGTGGTGTCCTCCATAAGCCTCGGAGTGACACTTGCGTAGGATTTGTTCATGTTCATGCTCAGGTACACAACGTCTAATAACACCAGCTACTCCTTCTTTGTAAAGGTGTGCGTCATCCCAGAAGTAATGTCTTAAATCATAGAAAAACTTTTTCTTTTGCTGGTACGTGAAACTAGGTGGTATAAATTTAGCAACAATGTAATTAGCATAATCATCATACCATGGAGCAGTACGCGAAGCATTTATGATAGCCAATTGTTCATCAGGAAAGCTATCATCAATAGGTAGTGGGTCATCAAGAACATTTTCTAACCTAGACAAGTTGTCTGCAATGGGTTTCTCAGCTCCCTTTCTATCAGTAATATGCAAATCAAATTCTTGTAGTAGGAGAACCCATCTAATAAGTCTAGGTTTGGCATCTTTATTTTCCATAAGATATTTCATAGCAGCATGATCAGCGTGAACAGATACTTTAGAATCAACAATATAAGGTCTGAACTTATCACAAGCAAATACAACTGTTAAAAATTCTTTTTCAGTAGTAGCATAATTTCTTTGGGCACTGGCTAGAGTTTTACTAGCATATTGAATAACATTTAATTTCTTATCAACTCTTTGTCCTAGAATAGCACCTACAGCATAATCACTAGCATCACACATAATTTCAAAGGGTAAATTCCAATCAGGTGGCTGAACAATAGGTGCAGAAATCAAGGCTTTCTTAAGTATTTCAAATGCTTCTACACAATCATCATCAAAGATAAACGGAACATCTTTTTGTAAGAGATTAGTTAGAGGCCTAGAGAACCTCCTATAAAAACCGACATGACCAAGGAAACTTCTTATACCTTTGATGTCCATAGGATACGACATCTTTTCAATAGCATCAACTTTAGCTTTATCAACTTCAATACCTCTTTCAGAAATTTTATGCCCCAAAACAATACCTTCATTAACCATAAAGTGGCACTTCTCCCAATTCAAGACAAGATTAATTTCTTCACATCTCTGCAAAACTCGATCAAGGTTGCTCAAGCAATCATCAAAAGAAGTTCCATATACAGAGAAATCATCCATGAAAACCTCAACAATCTTTTTACAAAAATAAGAGAATATAGCCATCATGCATCTTTGAAAGGTAGCAGGTGCATTTCATAAACCAAAAGGCATACGTCTATAAGCAAAGGTACCGAAAGGGCAAGTAAAAGTGGTCGTTTCTTGATCCTCTTTTGACACAGGTATTTGAGAGAAACCAGAATAACCATGTAGCAAGCAAAAATGTGTATGTTTGGATAATCTTTCTAGCATTTGATCAATAAAAGGTAAAGGGTAATGATCCTTTTTAGTAGCTTTATTTAACATGCGTAAATCAATTACCATTCTATAACCTATAACAATTCTTTGTGGGATCAATTCATCTTTATGATTGGGAACAACAATAATACCTCCCTTCTTAGGGACACAATGGACATGACTTACCCACTGACTATCAACAACGGGATAAATTATACCTACCTCCAGAAGCTTTAGTATTTCTTTTCTTACCACTTCTTTCATTTTGGTATTTAACCATCGTTGGTGATCAACAACCAGTTTAGCGTCTTTCTCCAATTTTATTTTGTGCTGGCATAGAGTGGGACTAATGCCCTTAAGATCATCAAGAGTATATCCAATAGCAGCACAATGCTTCTTCATAGTTTTCAATAATTTCTCTTCTTCCTGCTCTGAAAGGTTAGCACTAATAATAACAGAATATACCCTTTTCTCATCAAGATAAGCATATTTAAGAGTATCAGGTAATGGTTTAAGCTCAAACATAGGATCACCCTTGGGTGGAGGAGGATCCCCTAGAATTTCAACAAGCAAGTTGTGTTTCAAAATAGGTCCCTGTTTAAAGAATACGTCATCTATTTACCTTCTTTCATTCATAAACATATCATTTTCATGGTCTAGCAAATGTTGTTCTAAAGGATCATTAGGAGGCACGGCAATAGAAGCAAGACCAATAATTTCATCTTTACTAGGCAAATCTTTATCGTGGGGTTGTCTACGAAATTTAGCAAAATTAAATTCATGAGACATGTCCCCTAAACCAATAGTAACAACATCCTTTTTGCAATCTATCTTAGCATTAACAGTATTCAAGAAGGGTCTACCAAATATAATGGGACAAAAGTCATCTTGTGGGGAACCAAGAACAAGAAAATCAGTAGGATATTTAACTTCCCCACACAAGACTCCAACATCTCTAACAATCCCAACTGGTGAAATAGTGTCTCTATTGGGAAGCTTAATTGTAACATCAATTTCTTCTATCTCAGTAGGTGCAATATCATGCCTAATTTCTTTGTATAAGGAATGAGGTATTGCATTTGCACTAGCACCCATATCACACAAGCCATGATAACAATGATCTCCTATTTTAACAGAAACAACAGGCATGCCGACAACAGGTCTATGTTTATTTTTAGTATCAGGTCTAGCAATTCTAGCAGCTTCATCGCAGAAGTAAATAACATGCCCATCAATATTATCGTCCAAGAGATCTTTAACCATAGCAATACTAGGTTCAACTTTAATTTGCTCAGGGGGTGTAGGTGTTCTAGTATTACTCTTACAAACCATAGTTGAAGCTTTAGCATGATCCTTTATTCAAACAGGGAAAGGTGGTTTCTCAATATAAGCAGTAGGAACAATAGGATCAACATTATAAGTGATAGTATTTTCTTCAACTTTAATAGGTGCAACTACTTTTACTTCAATGGGGGGTTTATATTTAAACCACTTATTCTTAGGGAGATCAACATGAGTAGCAAAGGATTCACAGAAAGAAGCTACTATCTCAGAGTCAAGTCGTGCTAAATTCATGGAAAACATCGGTATCCATAAAAGATTAACACAATCAAACTTAGGTGTTATACCTGACTCCTTACCTTCGTCGAGATCCCAATATTCAGAGTTGCGTTTAATTCTTTCCAATAAATCCCATTTGAATTCAATAGTCTTCATCATAAAAGAACCAGTACAAGAAGTATCGAGCATGGAGCGATTATTGAGAGAAAGCCGAGCATAAATTTTTTGAATAATTATTTCTCTTGAGAGCTCATGATTGGGGCATGAATATAACATTGACTTAAGCCTCCCCCAAGCTTGAGCGATGTTTTCTCCTTCGTGAGGCCAAAAGTTATATATATAATTACGATCATGATGAACAAGATGCATAGGATAAAACTTCTGATGAAATTCCAAATTCAATCGGTTGTAGTTCCATGATCCCATATCATCACATAGCCTAAACCATGTCAATGCCTTTACCTTCAAAGATAAAGGGAAGACCTTCTTCTTGATAGCATCCTCGGGCATACCCGCAAGCTTAAATAATCCACAAACTTCATCTACATAGATTAGGTGCAAATCGGGATGTCATCACCTATAAAAGGATTAGCTAGCAGTTTCTCTATCATACCCGAAGGAATTTCAAAGTAAAAAATTTCAGTAGGTTCAGTAGGTTGAGGAGCAACTCTTTGCTCTATTGGTCAGGGTGAAGATACCCCGAACAAGCCCCTCAAAGGATTACTTTCCATAGTAACAAGTGACAGTAAATTTCAGCACACTATATAATTTTTTCCTTACCAAATTACACTTACCAAAGGCGCTTCACTCCCCGGCAACGGCGCCATAAAAGTGTCTTGATGACCCACAAGTATAGGGGATCTATCGTAGTCCTTTCGATAAGTAAGAGTGTCGAACCCAACGAGGAGCAGAAGGAAATGAAAAGCGGTTTTCAGTAAGGTATTCTCTGCAAGCACTGAAATTATCGATAACAGATAGTTTTGTGATAAGGTAATTTGCAACGGGTAACACGTAAAAAGAGTAAATAAATTGCAAAATGGTGGCCCAATCCTTTTTGTAGCTGTCGTGGATTTGTCACGGCAGATGTCCTTAGTGTCAGGACTTAGTCGCGAGGCCAACGCATCCATGTGGTAGCTTGAGAGGGGTTGAGTGGGACGAGAGACGCAGGGCGGATCAACACGCAAGACCAGGGTTTAGACAGCTTCGGGCCCCGGGAAACATCATCCGGTAAAAACCCTACATGCTGTTTGAGGCTAGGTCTCATTATCATCCCGAGGGAGACGCCGTAAACCGGCTCTTGTGTCTAGCCTTAGAGATTATTGATTGCTTGTAGCTTGTAGCTTCTAACTTGTCCCTCTTTGGGGAGCCCTGCCCCTCCTTATATATGTTGAAGGGGCGGTTTACATGTGGAGTCCTATTAGGATTAGGACTAGTCTATCTCTAATACAAACCGGATACAAGTCTTGGTCTTAACTCCTTGTAAGGTAAATATTCTTTTCCTCTTAAACCGACCCACCATAGTTGAACCGGCCTTCTGGGCCTTGGGCCTTGTCATCTGTCTAATCCGCCCGCCGGGTTACCAGTGAGTCATAACGACCAAGCGGGCTGCTTGTAAACCGCCAAGGTCAGGGCGGGTCTTCAGATAAACCGCCAAGTGCGGCCGGGTTAACTTCCGGCCGGTTTACGCCGCGGGGTATATCCCCGACATTAGCCCCCAAGTTTAACTTGGATTTATCCATGGTAAACTTATGCTGCAAATAAACACCAGAACAAATTTGACAGGTTGTGCTCCGGGTTAAGAATTTTTGTAAACCGGCACCTGGTCATCCTTAAGTCCTTGTCATTCCTCCTTCAAGAAAATCCGGGTCAATAACCAGCTTCATACTCCAATTGCTGACATTGGTTTCTCATAGAAAAATATTGTGAAGAATAATCCACTTGAGTCGGCTTCCAAAGCGCCGGTTTAAGAAATATTGATATTGATCTTGAAATACTCATCTGATATTCAGCCGGTTTGAAAATGTAGACTCGTCGGTTTATCATTGTCAAGATTGCCGGTTATAAGAACTGAATTCCAGGTCATGATTATTTCCAATGCTGGTTCATGATTGTTGTAGACACTGGGTCATAATGATTGGCTCAAAACAGAAAATTGGAAGATATTTCTCCCTTATATCCATATTACCTGTAGCCCCCAAGTGCCGGGTTGTCATGCTTGCAGCAACCTGGGACTTGTATTTGACTGATGCCCATAAAACTTCAACCAATGTAGCCCCCAAGGGCCGGCTCAGTAAGATAATATTGAGCTGGGACTTTGATATACACTTCAATGAAAATAACATCATATGATGTAACCCCCATCATGGGGCTTGAATCCACGTCCACAAGGTTAAGAGCCTTGTGCTTTACCAACTGAGCAGTGGACCCTTCAATATAATGGATAAAAAGCTTTGTACCTTAAATAGTTGACAGGAGCAATTGGTAGCCCCCAAGGGCCAGCTTATTACGATGTGATGAGTTGGGTCTTCAATAAAATGAGCAAAAATGACTTTGCATTAGCCCCCAAGTGTCATGTTGCATGCTTGCAGCGACATGAGACTTGCATATTTGACGTAATCTCAATTGTGAATAATGTAGCCCCCAAGTGCCGGGTTGTAAGCCTGCAGCGACTCGGGACTATTCCTTCAATTGTAGAAAATGATAACCATTGCGCTAAAGCGACTTTGAAAACCTTAATCATAATATTAATAACCATAATAAAAATCCAGCCATGTTGGCTATTCAAGCTAATATAATCTGGTATGAAAACCTTATTCATCCAATATCATAATGAAAATTCAGCCAAGTTTGGCTATTTGAATAATATAATCCAATAATTTATAAGCGCACGATTCCAATGGCGCAATCCAAATATATACTGGCGACTTATAGTCCAAAGCCAGACCGGTTTAATAAACACTGGATAATTTATCATCATACTGGCGACTTATCGTCTTAAAGCCAGGCTGGTTTAACAAACACCGGATAATTTATCATCATACTGGCGACTTATCGTCTTAAACCCAGGCCGGTTTAATAAACACCGGATAATTTATAATCATGCTTTATTCAACCTGTTTCTGCATACAACAAGTATAAAGTGTCCTGGCGGTTTACCGCCGGACGGGTCATAATGCCCAACATATAACCCAGGTTTATAACCAATGCCCATCATACCTGTGACATTGAATCACATCGTTGGTTTACCAACTTTTTGTAATAGGGGTAATAACCCAAAATTTGAGTACTGATAACTCCTTCCATATTGTGCCGGTTTATGATAAAACCGTACCGGGTTTGCGATAAACACCGGATTAACCATATATAATACTGGTGACTTGTAATCAAACCAGACCGGGCTGATAGTCTCCGGATTATAACTTGATCGTGTACTGACAACTTGTAGTTGAAAGCCGAGCCGGGTTGATAAACACCGATTTACTCCATAATAGGATGGTAATGGAAAATCAAACCGGGCAGATAGCCTCTGGATTAAGATTTGACCGTGTTCCATCAATTTGTAATTTGACAGTCGAACCGGTTTAAGAATTGTCGGTTTAAAATGCAACCAAGATAAAAAAAACAACTCCTCAAGAAAGGCAATTGAAACAAAAGCAATGGCAACAACTTTTTGCAAAAGAAGAGCTCTATTGAGCTTGGTCAGATGGAATTACCATGGTCAGACGCAACCAAGCCCCCCGAAGGTGTAGCGATGGTGCCAGTCAGCCAGGACCCCAAAATGACGCGTGGCATTACGCCGGCCAAGTGGCATTGCTATGGTTCGGGTTCGACCAAGCCCCCAAATGACTCTAAGGCCCATAGGCCGACCAAGAGGCGTGACCGGTTCAGACGTGACCGTGTCCCCAAATGATTCTGGTGGCTTTCGCCGGCCAAGAGGTATTGCATCGGTTCGGATACGACCGAGCCCCCAAATGACTCTAGTGGCTTTCGCCGGCCAAGAGGTGTTGCATCGGTTCAAACATGACCGAGCCCCCAAATGACTCTGGTGGCTTTCGCCGGCCAAGAGGTATTGCATCAGTTCAAACATGACCGAGCCCCCAAATGACCTCATAAGGATAGCTATGTTCTCTTTGGTTCGAATACGACCTATGTTTGAACAAGAAGCCTCAAGTGATCTTGTTAAGACTCGCAAGGGGTAAACCGGATGTTGCTTGAAAACAACTCCATGTAACCACACATGATATAAAAGGAAAAGAGACCCCGCTTTATGAAGCAGAAGCCCCCATGTGATCAATAATATGTCAGGCCAATAAGGCGGGATACCCATGTTTGAACCGTGCATCATGGCAGCAGGTCCTCTTTGGTAATTTTTAACTTTTTGCAAGAGATAAATTCTTCTTGAACCGGGATATTGAACCGGATATTGAGAGCTTCAAAGCTTTGTGGGAGACATCTTTCCCTTGAACCGGATTTTAAACCGGAATCTTCATTTGTAGCCGGAATTTTTCTGTCGGCCTTTAAACTCGAACTTGCGAGAAGTTAATTCCTTTTTGAACCGGACATTGTTAAACCGGATTTGAGCGCTTCATAGCTTTGTAGGAGAATAGATTTCCCTTGACCCGGACTGTAAACCGGATATTTGAGAGTTTCAGTCAGACTGACTTCCCTTCAGCCAGATGTCAAACCGAAATCCTTTCTGATGATCCGAAACTTCTTCATTGACCGGGATTTCGTAACTGTCATATACTTTCTAATCCAGAGATCTTCTGACAGCACACTGTTAATCCGGGATCGGGTTATCTCTCCCTCCAATGTATTGGGGTTCTTGACTTCACTGCAAACCGACAATGTTTGCTAAATCATATCATTATAGCCCCCAAGTCTCAAGGTGACTCGAGGAGTTGGCTTGAGATTCTCCATATTTGACCGTGATATAAAACCGGCATAACTTGTATATCATTGGTGTTGATAGCATGATGTGAATCCACAGAAGGTTGAGGTGACTGCGGCGGGTTGTAAATGATCCCGTATGAACCGGGTCAGCAACTCGGCCAATGGTTCCTTCCAACTGGTGACTTTGAAGTTAACCAAACTGTAGCGGCGGTGACTTGTGCGCCTGCCTATTGATCCATCCAGTACAGACGGCGGTTGATGATAATTTGCCTCCAATTGAAAGAAAAACCGGGCTACCGAAGCTGTGACTTGCTCATACCCAATAACCAGCTCATGCAGACAGGTGCGGCCCGGTATATTAATATAGACCAGGACGCGAGAGATGGACGACAAAGACGACCGCAGCACCAGAGGCAGCTCGGACAGATGAACCGGCCGCAGCATTGTAAGCCGATGCGGACGGGGAAAATCGGCACCGGTGTCGTAAACCGGCACGGACGGGCGAGCTAATCGCGGGTGCGGTCCCGACAAGCTGATGTAAACCGGGCCATAGGGACGGCGACTTGCTCACGTTCATTCACCGAGCTTGATGGCGTGGTCAGATGCTAGCGCATTATAATGATGGTGCGAGCTATACATCCATGACACAGCCATAGCTTTTGCAGTGACCAATTGTCCTGCATAAACAATACTGCAGACCAAGGCAAAAGGTAAACTGTTCTTTGACAAAAATAATATGTGCTAAAAATATATTTTTGATGGATATCACCTGATATGTTAGCCAAAAAATATCCACCGCAGAGTTGATGACCACCACAGTAAAACTGAAATCAATCACGGACGAGTCGTCCATGCGAGCAAACGGATGAATCGGGCGCGGCGTTGTAAGCCAGCGTGGATGGGCGAGGTAGTCGCAGGCGCAGTAAGCCGCACGGACGGGCGAGTTGATGTAGACCGGGCCACAGAGGCGGCGACTTGCGCACGTCCGTTCATCGAGTAGTGTGGCACGGACGATAATGTCGCTGCCAGTGCGTGCTTTATACCCGCAGTACAACGCCTCATTTGTAATGAACAATTAACCTGCGACACAATACCATAGACCGGAGTAATTGTTCTCAAATAATATGTGCTAATAAAATTCATGAAAAGGATAGCACCTGATTTGATTTTTTATGGGATATCAACCCAGCCGTCATGACGAGGCGTTATGAAGATGAATCCTCAGGCACAATTAACTCCCACTGATTATCCGTAGCAGTCATCCGTGCGGGTCAACACCTCCTCTTATCCAGCGAGGCGGGTTACTGCTGCCGCAGCGTCACTCGGTTGTGACGGCGATTGATTACAGCAATGGCGGCACACGGCTGATGAAGCACCGGCTCTTCCATTGCTGTCTTGGTGGCAACCAGTGGCTCAAGTTAGGGCCGCGACCCAAACGACAACGGCTATGACTCATGTCCCGGTCCTTTTGTAAATCGTGATCTTCAGACAAATCTTCGGCAGCAGCGAAGCCCGGCAGAAGTGGCAAGCAAGGCGACTTGAAGCAGCCGGGGGCCACGGCAGCGGAGACGGGTTGGAGTCCGCATCGAGGCAACTCGGCAGTGACTCGGTTAACGGAGGCAGCTGAGGCAGTTGTTGTGGCCAGCAGCGTGGTGCAAGGTGGCTTGCTTGTTTCCATGGCGATTTAACACGGAGATGGCCGGCTTCACGCGCAACGGAGCAGGCAGCAGAGCTGTAGCTAGGCGTGGCGCAGAGGCAGCGGCTCACCCTCGGCGGGTTACGGCAGCGGAGGCGGCTTGAGGTCGCGCCGAGGGGGCCATGGCGGAGGCGGAGGCGGAGCCATGGCCGTGAGGAATGGTAGCGCGCCGGTGAGCCCGCAGCGGCGGTTCGTCGCGTGGCGGCAGTTCGCAGCAGGCGAGACGGGTCATAGCAGGGCCCGAGCTGGGCGGCTCAGCAGAAGAGCACCGCAGGCGCGGCGGCGCGTCCACGAGGTCAGCCTGGTGGCAGAGGCACGCCGGCAGGTTGGAAAAGAACGACTCAACAGCGGGGCAAACCACAACGACCTGGAGGCGACTCCGATGCAGAGGCACGGCCAGGGCGATTTGAGGCGCTGGACCGCAACAGAAACGGCTCAGCAGGGGCCAGCTCAGAAGCAGGGCGAGGTGAGGCTCAGGAGACAGCCACGCCGTCGAGGCAAGGGCCACGGCGTGCCAACACCGGTCCGGTACAGCCGTGATAGTTTTCTTATTTTTCTTTTTTGCAGAAGCACGCGAGGGCAATCCGGAGTCCGTATCGTCCTTGGCCGTGGATAACCTTCCCCTTTTTTTTTCAACAATCGGTACGTGTTTGACTCGGATACGGGCATGACTTGATACGCCCGCTACAGTCGACGAAATCGATCTGTTATTCGTCTCGGCGGATTGCAAGTCGCCGCAGTTGACGTAAAACTCCATAGATTGTAAATCTAAACTGATGAACTTGAAGCTTAAAGCTGATGCTGGTCTTCCCAAGTCGGCTCTTCTTCATCCGGATAATTGTGAACTCTCCATCCCTAGGAGAGATCCCTCCAAGAACTCAACACCACCGTGCGCGGGCCCCACGGTGGGCGCCAACTGTCGTGGATTTGTCACGGCAGATGTCCTTAGTGTCAGGACTTAGTCGCGAGGCCAACGCATCCATGTGGTAGCTTGAGAGGGGTTGAGTGGGACGAGAGACGCAGGGCGGATCAACACGCAAGACCAGGGTTTAGATAGCTTCGGGCCCCGGGAAACATCATCCGTAAAAACCCTACATGCTGTTTGAGGCTAGGTCTCATTACCATCCCGAGGGAGACGCCGTAAACCGGCTCTTGTGTCTAGCCCTAGAGATTATTGATTGCTTGTAGCTTGTAGCTTCTAACTTGTCCCTCTTTGGGGAGCCCTGCCCCTCCTTATATATGTTGAAGGGGCGGTTTACATGTGGAGTCCTATTAGGATTAGGACTAGTCTATCTCTAATACAAACCGGATACAAGTCTTGGTCTTGACTCCTTGTAAGGTAAATATTCTTTTCCTCTTAAACCGACCCACCATAGTTGAACCGGCCTTCTG
The DNA here is from genome assembly GCA_032464435.1 of Aegilops umbellulata. Lineage (NCBI taxonomy): Eukaryota > Viridiplantae > Streptophyta > Magnoliopsida > Poales > Poaceae > Aegilops > Aegilops umbellulata. The sequence goes on from CP136060.1 coordinate 51,778,107, forward strand.
GGCCTTGGGCCTTGTCATCTGTCTAATCCGCCCGCCGGGTTACCAGTGAGTCATAACGACCAAGCGGGCTGCTTGTAAACCGCCAAGGTCAGGGCGGGTCTTCAGATAAACCGCCAAGTCCGGCCGGGTTAACTTCCGGCCGGTTTACGCCGCGGGGTATATCCCCGACAGTAGCAAAGGTCATGCCTGGACAAATTCTTATATAAAGGAAAACGCTCTCGAGGACACATGGGAATTATCGTCAAGCTAGTTTTCATCACACTCATATGATTCGCGTTCGTTACTTTGATAATTTGATATGTGGGTGGACCGATGCTTGGGTGCTGACCTTCCTTGGACAAGCATCCTACTTATGATTAACCCTTATTGCAAGCATCCGCAACTACAAAAGAAGTATTAAGGTAAACTTAACCATAGCATGAAACAAATGGATCCAAATCAGCCCCTTATGAAGCAACGCATAAACTAGGGTTTAAGCTTCTGTCACTCTAGCAACCCATCATCTACTTATTACTTCCCAATGCCTTCCCCTAGGCCCAAATAATGGTGAAGTGTCATGTAGTCGACGTTCACATAACACCACTAGAGGAAAGACAACATACATCTCATCAAAATATCGAGCGAATACCAAATTCACATGACTACTTATAGCAAGACTTCTCCCATGTCCTCAGGAACAAATGTAACCAATCACAAATCATATTCATGTTCATAATTAGAGGGTTATTAATATGCATAAAGGATCTGAACATATGATCTTCCACCGAATAAACCAACTAGCATCAACTACAAGGAGTATTCAACACTACTAGCAACCCACAGGTACCAATCTGAGGTTTTGAGACAAAGATTGGATACAAGAGATGAACTAGGGTTTGAGAGGATATGGTGCTGGTGAAGATGTTGATGGAGATTGACCCCCTCCCAATGAGAGGATCGATGGTGATGACGATGGTGACGATTTCCCCATCCCGGAGGGATGTTTCCCCGGCAGAACAGCTCCGCCGGAGCCCTATATTGGTTTCGCCAGGTTCCGCCTCGAGACGGCGGCGCTTTGTCCCGAAAGCTTCCTCCTTATTTTTTCTAGGACGAAAGACTTCGTATAGAAGAAGATGGGCACCGGAGGGGTAGGGTGCGCCCCTACCCTCGTGGCTAGGGTGTGGGCCCCCTCTGGTTGATTCTTTCGCCAGTATTTTTTATTAATTCCAAAACATGTCTGCGTGAAGTTTCAGGACTTTTGGATTTGTGCAGAATAGATCTCTAATATTTGCTCCTTTTCCAGCCCAGAATTCCAGCTGCCAGCATTCTCCCTCTTCATGTAAGCCTTGTAAAATAAGAGAGAATATGCAAAAGTATTATAACATAATGTGTAATAACAGCCCATAATGCAATAAATATCGATATAAAAGCATGCTACAAAATGGACGTATCAACCACCAAAGCTTGCCGCCCGGGGTAGCAACGTGCGCTGGGTGATCGGACTGGTCAAATGCAATGGGAGTTTTCGACCACTTCAGATATGTCGGCGTTGCCGGAGCAACCATGGTTACTTCTTTGTTGATAACTTTCAGTCGACTTTTGCTCTCGGTGTCAGCAAAAATCACTAAAGTGGCGTTGACAATGGGGTAGCCATCATCCTCCTCCTTGTCCTCGTCCCTGTCGGGTTCCTTTTCCTTTTCACTGGGCTGACCCTCTCGGAAGCTCTGGATTAGGAGTCGACACTGTCGAGTGGTATGCTTGGGGTAAATCAGGTTTCCCTCTTCATCTTTCTTCGTGTGTATGTGACATGGCAAATCAAGCACATCATTTCCGGCTTGATCTTTCACTTTCTTGGGGATCCATGGCCCCTTAGGCTTTCCTTTGAATTTCCCTTGGTTCAAAACTGCGGCCTCGCTAGGACCTGCGGGTTCGGCTTTGTGCTTCTGCTTCCGACTGGAATTTCCTCCTCCCGTGTCCTGGGCGACTGGTTTGTTCTTGCCACTGCGGAGTCCGTCTTCTTCCTCCCCGTTAGCGTACCGAGTGGCTATTTCCATCATCCGAGCCAAGGACATGTCCCCTGTCCGACCGAATTTCAGGTTAAGCTCTCTATACCGAACGCCCTCCTTAAAGGCGCAAACTGCCTCATGCTCTGACACATTATCCACGGTATGATGAAGAGTGGTCCATCTCTAGATGCAATCTCTCAAAGTTTCATTCGGTTTCTAGAAACAATGTTGTAATTCAGTCAGCCCTGCAGGTCGTTTGCATGTGCCTTCAAATGTCCTGACAAACACTCGGGCCAATTCTTCCCAACTGAAGATACTTCCAGGAGCCAATTGATTCAACTAAGCTCTGGCCGAACCCTCCAGCATCAGGGGGAGGTGCTTCATGGCCACATCATCATTGCCGCCACCAATCTGCACAGCCACTCGATAATCCTCGAACCAAGTGTCTGGCTTCGATTCACCGGTGAACTTACTCACTCCCGTCACCAACCTGAAGTTGGGAGGGATCTCAACAGCTCTGATGGCTCTGCTAAAACATTCAGCCCCAGAAACATGCACTCTACTACCAATCGAACGATCTCTGTCTAGTCCTTCTCTGTGTGCCCGGCCTCTGTCAACAAGACCCTACACAAGAACTGATCTTGCATCAAAACCGGGCTCTCTTGGGTCGACTGGGGCCCTTCGCTCATCGCCATACGGGCGCCTGTCATCGTACTGCAGGGGCACATACGATCCGCCCCTCGGAGGGGGCGTAGGCACTCGACGGCGGTCATCACGGCCGAGTCAATGATCATATTGCTCGTGGTTCTGACCAAGGTACTGCTCTGGTGGTGCCCACGACCCTCACGCCGTGGAGGCGATCTTGGGCTGTGAGCCGACTGGACTGTGTCCGCCACCACAGACCTGCTGTGGATCCTGTTGCGCGACTGAGAAATGGCTGAGTTTTGTTCCCCCGCCGCCCAAAGCAACGCTCAAATTTGCATCAAACCTCTACCAGCCTTTGAACGGGATGGCTGAAATGACTCTGCTATACGGGTTGCGGCTGCAAGATTCTGGACTGGTGTGCGATATACCTGAGGTTCAGGTGGAAACAATTGTCGGTGCCGTCGACTGGATTCAGGGATCTACCAACAAGCGCGTTCGTCGAGTGAATGTTGGAGATTCTCCAGACGTGCACGCTCAACCAAGGTGGCCAGGCGCGCAGCCTCCAAGGCCCAAGCCTCAGAGGTTCCTCGATGATGGGGGTGTGGAAGGCCTCCATGTTGCGACGATGCAGCTCTTCCCTCTGCTCTGAAGAGAAGGCTTCGGGATGATACTCGTCATGACCGCGCAACGGACCGCCGCCACCATTGTTGCCGCCATTGCAATTGAAACCAGGTGGGTTGCGTGGCGTGTCGACCATCAGGACCTCCGCCGCCGGGTCGCTGCTCCCACACTCGGACAGAGTCTCAGCGGAACCAGTCGACAGGTTGAATAGTCCGTAGAGAGATTCTTCGGGCTCAATTGCCGCGACTTGTGGGGTGACCGACTGGCAGGCCACCACATGTTTCACCCAGCGCTGAAGCCGCGATTGACCAGATCTCTTGCAACGGCGTACAGCTACAAGGGTGGACGACTCGGGAGCCGACCGATACTGGGTCGACGGCTGCCGCAGGAGGACGCCGCAGACACTCGCGCAGAAGTGCGCCGCCCTGCGGACGAGAAGGGCCTCGACGTCAAGGGGGGCCTCTTGTAACTAGGCGGAATCGTCGGCGATGAAGAGAAGCGCGCCGAGTCAGATCTCGCAGCCCAAACCCAGACCACCACCAGAAACCATGTTGATGAAGATCGGAAAAACTGCAACCTCGCCGGAAGTCGCTAAGACACCTGCCCCACGGTGGGTGCCAACTGACGTGGGAGTAAGTCTGACAGTAAGAGTAGGGGGTACGTAGGAGGAGGCAATATCCTAGGTACGGTGAGGTTGTGCACGCAAGGTTTACGAGTTCAGGCCCTTCTCGGAGGAAGTAACAGCCCTAAGTCTCGGTGCCTGGAGGCTTAGTCGACTGGATTATGCGTGAGAGTTACAGGGGGTGCGAACCCTTGTGCCAGAGGAGGGTGGCTTATATAGAGTGCGCCAGGACCCCAGCCATCGCCCATTACACAGGGTTCAATGTACATTAAGACAAGGCGTTACTGATAACGCCAGCTATAAAGAGCTATAAATGATCTTAAAGACTGCAGAGTGAGCGCCTGACCGTTGCCATCCTGAGTGGCTTTAGGTCTTCCGCCTCCGAGTGATTCTTCATGTAGTCGAGTGACTCTTATCTTGGTCGAATGGAATTGGGGTATCCGAGTGAGGTAGATGGTCGAGTGGATTGCACTCCAGGGTGAACTTAGTCGGTTTCTTCTGTTGTATTTTGAATGTCTTTCACTCTAGGGCAATGTCCTTGGGAAGGGTGAGGGGTCCTGGATTAGGGGGTGTCCGGGTAGCCGGACTATGACCTTTGGCCGGACTCCTGGACTATGAAGATACAAGATTGAAGACTTCGTCCCGTGTCTGGATGGGACTTTCCTTGGCGTGGAGGGCAAGCTTGGTGATACGGATATGTAGATCTCCTTCCGTTGTAACCGACTCTGTGTAACCCTAACCCTCTCCGGTGTCTATATAAACCGGAGGGTTTTAGTCCGTAGGACGAACAACAATCATACCATAGGCTAGCTTCTAGGGTTTAGCCTCTCTGATCTCGTGGTAGATCTACTCTTGTACTACCCATATCATCAATATTAATCAAGCAGGAGTATGGTTTTACCTCCATCGAGAGGGCCCGAACCTGGGTAAAAACATCGTGTCCCTTGTCTCCTGTTACCATCCGCCTAGACGCACAGTTCGGGACCCCCTACCCGAGATCCGCCGGTTTTGACACCGACATTGGTGATTTCATTGAGAGTTCCTCTGTGCCGTCGCCATCAAGAAGGATGCCACATCCCATTTTTAAAAACGGCACTGTTGCTAAAGGAGCTTTGGCTATCGGCCAAACTCTCCGGCTGGGTGGTTTCCTTGTGACCGCCTGTTCGGCCGCCGCACCGACGATGACTTACCGGGTCATCGAAAGCAATCTTGACGTCAACTCGGAACTCGCCGAGGAGTTAGATCCGATGGATCTCTCTTCCCTAAACGAGCTCTTGGATCACATCGCCGCCCTGGGAGTCGCTACAGACTACGATCAGATTGGGCTTAAACCCGATCTAAGAGAGATTAACTCTCCCTAGGTCACCCATCACGTTGCAGTGGTGGAGGAACAATGCGGCGACCCTTCATCTATCTTAAGGACTAGTTATGTCCGGATTCCCGATCCCTCCAAGCCGGATACCCGCGGAGGGGTGGACGTCACTCAGGCCCTGAACCTAAAGTCAAGCAGCGGGCTAGATTCATTGGACAACATCCAAGAACCCAAGATTCCGAGTTCTAAAACTCCTTGGCCCCTGAGTCTCAGATTGGGTGAGGTTTCGGATTTAATTCCACCCACCCACCCAAACATAAGCGATCTATCCCAAATTCGGCAAGAGCCCGAAGAAACAGTACACCATTACTGGGCCAGATTCCTCCTGGTCATGAACAGTGTAAAGGACTGCCACGAGGAGGATGCAATTTCGTTCTTCTACAACAATTGCACGGACAAGGGAATCCTCAACGCCATAATTCGCCGTGAAATTACACGCTTCGCTGACTTGGCGTCCATAGTACGAAAGTACTGCGATGGAAAGCGCCTGGAAAACCAAAATAAAATTTTGGGACAATCCGGCCCTAAATACAAACTCAGTTCGAAATAAAAGGGTTCATTATCGCCAGACACCTGGGTTAAACACTAAAAAGCAAAAACCCTCTACAGGGCATGGAACCGTGCTGGAGGGGTGGCTCAATGGACCCTGTAAAATTCACAGTACAGAGGGCGCCACACCAACTCGTAGCCTTAGAGCATGTTGGATACTCCGGCAGGTGGCCAAAAGTGGCGAAGATCTTCTAATCCCAGAAGCCACAGAGCACCAGCCAAAAGATACCAGCACGGTATTAACAGTCTTCGAGACTTTTGCATCAAACAATATGCGAAAACGAACACTCCGTAGCCTTGCCGAAGTCCACCATGTGGCCACAATAAACCCATGGAGTGACACGGCTATTACTTTCAATGTCAGTGATGAACCTAAATTCCGAACAGCCCGAGCACCAGCCGCATTGGTCCTCAGTCCAATTGTGGACGGCTTTCGACTCACCAAGGTACTCATGGACGGCGGCAGCGGATTGAACCTCATTTATGAGGAAACCCTTCAAAAAATGGAAATAGACTGGAACCGCATTGAGCGAAGTAGCACAACCTTCAGAGGAATAATCCCCAGTCGGGAAGCGCGCTGTACAGGAAAAATCACACTGGATGTGGTGTTTGGCACGCCGGACAATTATAGGTCCGAAGAGGTCACATTCCAAGTGGCCCCGTTCAGCAGCGGGTACCACGCCCTATTAGGGCGGGAGGCGTTTACAATCTTCCAAGCCATACACCATTATGGGTACATGAAGCTCAAAATGCTCGGGCCCAACGGAATCATCACTCTCGCTAGTGATCCGGACACAGCACTCCACGCCGAAAATAAGATAGCCGCACAAGCCCTCGAGGCACTATCCGAAGCCCTAGCGGCTGAGGAACTGACTGCACTACGCTCCACAGTGAATAGGGACGACGTGATACTCAACAAAAGATCCAAGTCCACCTCCTTTAAACCAGCGGACGAAATAGTCAAATTCCAAGTCCATCCAACGGACCCTACAAAAACAGCTTCCATCTGGGCACAATTAAACCCTGATGTAGACGCCGCACTGCGGGAGTTCTTACGCGAGAACTGGGACATTTTTGCCTGGCACCCTTCAGACATGCCAGGAATCCCACGCAGGCTGGCCGAGCATTGCCTAAATATCCTAAAAGGATTCAAGCCAGTCAAGCAGGCTCTTCGGCGTTTCTCCGAACCCAAGAGACAAGCCATGGGAGAGGAACTAGCCAAGCTACTGGAGGCCGGATTCATCAGAGACATAAAACATCCGGACTGGCTAGCAAACCTGGTGATGGTACCAAAGAAGGATAAATCCTGGCGCTTGTGCGTCGATTTTAAGGACCTCAACAAGGCTTGCCCAAAGGATCCTTTCCCTCTCCCCCGCATCGATCAAATTATCGACGCTACCACAGGACACGATTCATTGTGTTTCCTCGACGCATATTCCGGCTACCATCAAACTAAAATGGCAGAGTCAGAACAAGCCGCAACGTCATTCATCACACCATATGGCCCATTCTGCTTCAACACAATGCCCTTCGGGCTCAAAAATGTCGGCGCAACATATCAGCGCATGATTCAGACATGTGTGGCAAACCAGATCGGTAAAACAGTGGAGGCATACGTAGATGGCATGGTCATCAAAACCAAGCATGTCGAATCTCTAGTAAACGACTTGAGGCTCACATTCGATAACCTCCAAACATACGACATCAAGCTCAACCCGGAAAAATGCGTTTTCGGCGTACCGGCCGGAAAGCTCTTGGGCTTCATTGTATCCGGTAGAGGAATTGAAGCAAATCCAGCCAAGATCCGAGCTCTGCCACAATTGGATATCCCAAAGGACCTCAAACAAATACAAAAATTGACTGGATGTGTGGCGGCTCTAAGCCACTTTATCTCCCGTTTAGGAGAAAAAGCATTACCCCTTTATCGCCTCCTCCGGCGCACCGAACACTTCGAGTGGACGGTTGCCGCCACGGCCGGACTTGAGGAAATAAAAGCCATATTGGCAACAAACCCGGTCCTGGCCGCGCCAAACATTGGCGAACCAATGCTATTGTACATTGCGGCAACTCACCAAGTTGTGAGCGCAGTACTCGTCGTTGAACGAGAAACGGACGGACACAAATTCCCCCTTCAAAAGCCGGTTTACTACGTGTCCACGGTCCTCACTCCATGCAAGTCACGGTACCCGCATTATCAAAAGATAGCGTACGCGGTATTCATGGCGTCCCGGAAGCTGCGACACTACTTTCAAGAGTGTTCGATAACAGTAGCCTCGGAAGTGCCACTTAACGATATTATAAACAACCGCGACGTGACGGGCCGGATTGCCAAATGGGCCATTGAGCTCCTCCCGTTCGACATAACATACAATCCACGGCGAGCTATTAAGTCACAAGTTTTGGCCGACTTCGTCGCCGAATGGACTGAAGCTGAACTCCCTAAAGAGTACGGCACGTATTCCAACTGGATCATGCACTTCGACGGCTCCAAAATGTTGGCTGGTCTGGGGGCTGGCGTTGTTCTGACGTCCCCAACAGGAGATACAGTTCAATACGTACTCTAGATAATGTATACGGACTCCAACAACACAGCCGAATATGAGGCCCTTTTACATGGTCTCCGGATGGCAGTATCCATGGGCATTCAACGCCTAGAGGTGCGCGGGGATTCGAACCTCGCGATATCCCAAATAAATGGAGACTTTGATGCCAAGGATCCGAAAATGGCAGCTTATCGCAACGCCATCCTAAAAATGTCAGCTCGGTTCAAGGGGCTCGAATTTCACCATATAGCCCGGGAAAACAACCAGGCAGCAGACGTCCTGGCATGCATTGGCGCAAAGCGCGATGCCGTCCCTCCCAACATCTTCTTGGAAAGGCTGTTCAAGCCATCCGTAGTGTGGGAAGGGGAACCCGGAAATAACAGCCCGGACCCAACCGCACTGCCCGACACCGAACACCCTGACACAATTGGAGGCTCTGCCAACGAAGTAACATCCTCAGCCCACGTACTAATGGCAGTCATTGCCCCGTGGACAGAACCATTCCTAGCCTACCTAACCAGGCAGGAACTTCCCGAGGACCAAAACGAGGCACGCTGCATAGTGCGGCGATCTAAAGCCTATAAAGTCCATGAGGGAGAGCTTTATAAGAAAAGCACCACCGGAGTCCTTCAAAGGTGTATCTCCGAAGAGGAAGGGCGGAATCTTCTGGCTGAAATTCATGCCGGACTCGGCGGGCACCACGCTGCAGCCCGGGCCCTTGTAAGCAAGGCCTTCCGTACAGGATTTTATTGGCCGACGGCCCGAGGAGATGCCCAGGACTTAGTCCAACGATGTGTTGGTTGCCAGCTCTTTGCTAACCAAAGCCATATGCCACCCACCGCCCTCCGAACTATACCCATCACCTGGCCCTTCGCGGTCTGGGGGCTTGACATGGTTGGACCCCTTAAAGGAGGAACCCACAAGCAAAAATACCTACTGGTCATGGTGGACAAGTTCACCAAATGGATAGAGGCCAAGCCTGTTAAAACAGCCGAATCCGGACCGGTAATAGACTTCATATCTGGGGTCGTACACTGTTACGGCGTCCCCCACAGCATCATCACTGATAATGGCACGAACTTCACGGACGACGAGGTCAAACTCTGATGCAAAAACATGGGCATCAAGCTCGACTATGCTTCAGTCTATCACCCACAAACTAACGGTCAAGTCGAACGAGCAAATGGTCTAATCATGAGCGGCATAAAACCCAGATTAGTGCGGTCCCTCAAGGAATCTAACACGCACTGGGTAGAGGAGCTCGACTCCGAACTCTGGGGGCTGCGGACCACGCCGAATCGCACCACCGGATACACACCATTCTTTATGGTATACCGCGTAGAGGCGGTTCTACCCTACGACATAATTCATGACTCACCTCGCGTGTGCATGTACGAAGAAAGAGAAGCCGAACTCGATCGGCAGGACAGTTTGGACGCCTTGGAGGAGGAGCGTGACGTGGCAAAAGGCCGTTCCGCATTCTATCAACAGCAGGCTCAAAGATACCAAAGAAGAGAAGTATGGGCCAAAACCTACAATGTTGGCGAGCTAGTTCTACGCCTACCGGACAAGAAAAAGGACAAGCTCAAGCCCAAATGGGAAGGTCCCTTTATTATTGACCAGGTCCTGACTGGTGGAGCGTACCATCTGCGAGACGCATCGGATAACTGACTCGAGCCGAACCCATGGAACGCATCCCGTCTTTGAAGGTTCTACGCCTAGCGGCGGACTCTGTGTTCGTCTCCTTCCTCTGTCCATTTTTTATACACTAGCTGTCTTATATTTCTCTCCTTCTCCCCTCTCTTTTTCTTATAGCCTTTAAGGGCTCGTTCGTGCCTTGTTCGCACACAATTGACGCGCTATCCGCGCTCATTATACCTGGGGGCTTGTTTAACAGAAGCTTATTTATACGGGCTTCATGCCCAACACATGTGTCACACTTCCGCATATACCTTTTATTCACCATTATATGCATCGATATGACTTAAGTTTTCGCCAAGCTGGGTTGCCTGGCTCCTGTGCTTACCCCTAGGTTCCCGATTGTTCGGCCAGGAGGTAAAGGGAGCACCTCTGTGATTGTTACTGCCGGGTCAGCCGGATGTGTACCTCAGACTGGGTGAAGCCAAAAGCTAGCGTTCTTAAGGGAATATTCGGTCGGTGAACTAAAAGACGATTTTCAACTTGTTTATTTATCTGCCCCCAGATGCTTTTCTGCTTTTTCGCAGTCCGGACATGCACTTTAGGGCATGCTTCCCAGGGAAAGGAACCCCTAACGGAACTATTCTCCCTGGAAGATGTTTCTTAATAACCATGTAATATAACATAACTAGTTGGGCACTTGTCTATTCAAGCACTAATGACCCCTACGCCTGGTCTCCGTGCATGCCCCGGTTCTTACATAACCGAGAGGGTATTCGGACACACTCCGGACTATCGGGTCCCGAGGTTGAAGCGAAAAGGTCCGCCATGACAAACGATCTACAATCCGGCTAGAAGGCATTTTACATGTCATCTTAAATTACATAGTCAATTTGACTGGGTAAATTCCTCTTCAATACCATCCAACAGGCTGTCTAGTTTACAGTCTTGTTGGGAAATTTGGCGGCCAACTCTACCTGGTCGTACACTAAGCTAACAGGGATCTCCTTCCCATCGGGCCCGACAGGTCCGACCTTGGCCATGTGGTTTGGTTCAATGTCGGTGTCAAAACCGGTGGATCTCGGGTAGGGGGTCCCGAACTGTGCGTCTAGGCGGATGGTAACAGGAGATAAGGGACACGAAGTTTTACCCAGGTTCGGGCCCTCTTGATGGAGGTAAAACCCTACGTCCTGCTTGATTAATATTGATGATATGGGTAGTACAAGAGTAGATCTACCATGAGATCAAGGAGGCTAAACCCTAGAAGCTAGCCTATGGTATGATTGTATGTTGTCCTACGGACTAAAGCCCTCCGATTTATATAGACACCGGATAGGGTTAGGGTTACACAAAGTCGGTTACAATGGTAGGAGATCTAAATATCCCATCGCCAAGCTTGCCTTCCACGCCAAGGAAAGTCCCTGCCGGACACGGGACGAAGTCTTCAATCTTGTATCTTCATAGTCCAGGAGTCCGGCTGAAGGTATAGTTCGGCCATCCGAACACCCCCTAATCCAGGACACCCTGAGTAGCCCCCGAACCAGGCTTCAATGACGACGAGTCCGGCGTGCAGATTGTCTTCGGCATTGCAAGGCGGGTTCTCCTCCAGATTCCGTGTACCTGTTGAATAATGTCCTGTTTCTTGTGAATGTAGCGCTCCTTGGCTTCTATGCCCAATAATGGCCACCTTCCACGTGTCAAACGAATACGAAAAGACTGGGTGTTTTTACATCCACACCCCTAGCCGCGTAAATGAGCCGCCTATTTAAAGGAATGGGGATTTAGATCCAAACCACACCTTCTCCCATCCGCGAGTAGTCATCAGAGCGCATCCAGCAAAGATCCATTCCACCATGGCCAGCCGTCGCAACTCCTCCTCTCGCCCTTCTAGTCCTAAGCCTGGAGACTGGGAGAGGTGCTCCATCCCGCATAGCAAGCTAGTATCGCTTCAGACCAAGGGATTCCTCCCTCCGGCCTACATGGTCCCGGTTCGAGCTGGACTCGCCACCTATAATGGCGGAGAGCAGGCGGAGAGCGCCCCCACTCCCTCCAAAGGAGAGCGGGTATGCCTTGTCCTTTATCTAATAAGGGGACTCGGATTTCCAATTCATCTGTTTCTTCGGGGGCTTCTGGAGTTCTACGGCCTCCAGCTGCACAACCTCACGCCTGCCTCTATCTTGCATATCGCGGGCTTCGTTGCCCTTTGCAAGCTGTTCTTGGGTGTTGAGGCTCACTTCGCGCTATGGAAGAGGCTATTCTGCCTGGTGCCCCGCTCTCAGAGGGGGTCAGTATATCAAGTGGGCGGAGCCGAAGTGTGGCGCATCACCGGGACCGGATATTTATTCGGAACCCCAAAGAAGGTGTCCGAGGACTGGACTTCGGAATGGTTTTATATAGAGGATGTCCCACTACCGGATCCTGTTCGGATCGGCCTCCCTGAGTTCAACAGTGCTCCCCTGAAGAAGCGCCTAAGCTGGCGTCCACGGAGCTCTCAGAAAGAAAGTGACAGGGACGTCCTTTACCTGATGGGCCGGATAAGACTGCTAGCTCATTCCGGACTAACCATGATCGGAGTCATGGCCGTATGCATCATGCGGGGGGTGCAACCGCTTCAGTATAGAGCCACCCCATGTGGGACTTTAACGGGGAGGATGACGCCACCCGTCACGGTCGCAAGGGGCCGGAATCGGCTGCCGCTCTAATAAAGATCTTGTCCGCTTTGTACAAGGGAGAAGAGGAGGAATTTCTCCGCATCAACCCTCAAGGTGGATTTACTATGTACAATCCTCCGAGTTGGGTAAATGGACAATTTTACTTGCCCATCCGTTTTATATTCCCATCATTAGTTATATAGTCTGATGATTTCAACGCAGGAACTGCGCTAGGAAGTAAGGGAAATAAACAGCCCTCCCCCGCAGCCCGAGGATCCAGAACGGTCCCTCGATCCGGCCTCCGAAGAGGATCTGGACCTGTCCGTGGAGCTGATTGACGAGGTGTTTTATCAGCTGAGCAGGGACAATGCCCTGGTGGCCATTACGGCTGATTACCCGGGGCTACTCCCGGCCTCCCAGGTAACTGAGACCAAAGTCCCAGCACCTCAAAAAGGAATCCGTCCTTGTGTGTTTTCAGTTTCCTGACAACAACCGTATTTTGCAGGGAAGATTCTCGAGGCGGGAGGCCGAGCCTGCGGCGACTAGCCAACAAGGGGCGGTAGGGCCCCGTGGGATGAAAAGAAGTGAAGTCCGGACTGAGGCGCCGGTCCAAAGGTATAGCGCGCCCTCTTATTCTCAGGTGTTATTCCTTCAAGGCATATTAACACTCGTGCTCTCTTCAGGGCAAAGAGACCTTGCCGGACTATATCCGGAGAGGTTGCCAATCGCGCCTCCACCAGCCAGGCTCTAAAGCCTGGACCGGAGGCGGAGGCGAACACGAGGCGCACACTGGACGCTCCTCCGACAGAGGACGCGGACAGGCTGTCTGCCACCCCTTCTGAGGTGGAAAGTGCCATGAACCACAGGCGTCGCCGGACAGTTCTTCGTGACGCCTGTTTCTCCCAAGAGGCGTTGGACGCCTTCAATTCGGGAGATGCATATCTCCGTGCCGCTTAGAATGGTCTAGCCAGAGCCACGGAGCAATATGTAAAAGACATACGGGTGAGAAAATTTTAATGGTTATATATACCAGTAGCCCCCGAGACTTGAAGCAGTGAGAATAACTGATTTAAGGATCATGTAATATGCAGATTCTTTTAGAGAAGAATACCCAATTTTCTCAGGAGTTAAAAGAGTGCCAAGCCCAACTTGAGGCCGCACTGACCGTGACAGGGGAGCCTAAGGAGACCCCCACTGGTAATATTTGCTTCAAAAGAGAAGTGTGAAATGCGGCATATGTGCAAATCTGACAAATGAAATTGCAGATAGCGCCGGACTAGATCCAGACAGGCAACAACTCCTACGCCGGCTAAAGGCTGGCGAGAGCGTGCTGACAAAGGTGAGGCGGGAGAAGAATGATCTTCAGGATGCCAACACCAAGCTGGGTGTTGAACGGGAAGATGTTCGTGCCCAGCTGTCGGTCTCCGTTAAGGAGAATCAGCGGTTTCGACGCGGCATATTTAGTAAGTGCTTGAATGAACTTTGAAAAAAGAGTTCGGCGAGGAAGTCCACTAACAGAGTGATGTCTGTAAGTATGCTAACAGGTCGTCCTGCAGAGGAGATGCCCGGTTCTACGGGTGACCTTCTTCCCGAGCTCTCGCAACTGCACGAGCGAGTTCGGCAGGCGATGCAAGGCGTTGCCCAAGCCCTATGGCCGTCCCTCTCCATGCCCGAGGGCCTTGGAGAGCTTGTAGAGAAGCTGAAGGGAGCGCGGCGGCGCTTCCGATTGTGGAAGATATCGGCCTGCCGTCAAGGCGCTAGGGAGGCATGGGCCATGGTGAAGACGCGGTACACAAAGGCTGACCCAAACCACATGGCCGAGGTCGGACCTGTGGGGCCCGATGGGAAGGAGATCCCTGTGAGCTTAGTATACGGCCAAGTAGAATTGGCCGCAAAGTATTCCCAGCAGGACTGTAAATTAGACAGCCTGTTAGATGGTATTGAAGAGGAATACAATCAGTCAAAGTGACTATGTAAATTAATTGACATTTATAATGCCTTCTAGCCGGATTGTAGATCGTTTGTCATGGCCGACCTTTTCGCTTCAACCTCGGGACCTGACGGTCCGGAGTGTGTCCGAATACCCTCGCGGTTATATAAGAACCGGGGTATGCATGGAGACCAGGCGTAGGGGTCATTAGTGCTTGAACAGACAAGTGCCCAACTAGTTATGTTATATTACATGGTTAGTAAGAAACATCTTCCAGGGAGAATAGTTCTGTTAGGGGTTCTTTTCCCTGGAAGGCATGCCCTAAAGTGCATGTCCATGCTGCGAAAAGGGTCGCAGAAAAAATCGTCTGGGGGTGCATAGATAATTAAGTGAAAAGATCATCTTTAGTTCACCGACCGAATATTCCCTTAAGAACGCTAGCTTTCGGCTTCACCCAGTCTGAGGTACACATCCGGCTGACCCGGCAGTAACAATCACAGACGTGCTCCCTTTACCACCTAGCCAAACAATCGGGAACGTAGGGGTAAGCATAGGAGCCAGGCAACCCAGCTTGGCCAAAACTTAAGTCATATCGATGCATATAATGGTGAATAAAGGTACATGCGGAAGTGTGACACATGTGTTGGGCATGGAGCCCATATGAATAAGCTTCTGTTGAAAGAAGCCTCCAGGTTTAATGAGCGCGGGTAGCGCGTCACTTATTGAGCCTTTAACGGCTATAATAGAAAGTAAGGGGAGAAGGAGAGAAATGTAAGACAGAAAGTATAAGAAATGGACAGAGGAAGGAGACGAACACAGAGTCCGACGCTAGGCATAGAATCTTCGGAGACGGGTTGCGTTCCATGGGTTCGGCTCGAGTCGGTTATCTGATGCGTCTCGCAGGCGGTACGCTCCACCAGTCAGGACTTGGTCGATGATGAAGGGACCTTCCCACTTGGGCTTGAGTTTGTCCTTTTTCTTGTCCGGTAGGCGTAGAACTAATTCACCAACGTTGTAATTTTTGGCCCGTACTTCTCTGCTTTGATATCTTCGAGCCTGCTGTTGATAGAATGCGGAACGGGCTTTGGCCACGTCGCGCTCCTCCTCCAAGGCGTCCAAACTATCCTGCCGATCGAGCTCGGCTTCTCTTTCTTTGTACATGCGCACTCGAGGCGAGTCATGAATTATGTCGCAGGTCAGAACTGCCTCTGCGTCGTACACCATGAAGAACGGTGTGTATTCGGTGGTGCGATTCGGCATGGTCCGCAGCCCCCAGAGTACGGAGTCGAGCTCCTCTACCCAGTGCGTGTTAGATTCCTTAAGGGACCGCACTAATCTGGGTTTCATGCCGCTCATGATAAGACCATTTGCACGTTCAACCTATCCGTTAGTTTGTGGGTGATAGACGGAAGCATAATCGAGCTTGATGAACATGTTTTTGCACCAGAGTTTTACCTCATCGGCCGTAAAGTTTGTGTCGTTATCAGTGATGATGCTATGGGGGACGCCATAACGGTGTACGACCCCAGATATGAAGTCTATCACCGGTCCGGATTCGGCCGTCTTAACAGGCTTGGCTTCTATCCATTTGGTGAACTTATCCACCATGACCAGTAAGTATTTTTTCTTGTGGGTTCCACCTTTAAGGGGTCCCACCATGTCAAGCCCCCAGACCGCAAAGGGCCAAGTTATGGGGATAGTTTGGAGGGCGATGGGTGGCATATGGCTTTGGTTTGCAAAAAGGTGGCAACCAACGCATCATTGGACTAGGTCCTGAGCGTCTGCCCGGGCCGTCGGCCAATAAAAGCCTGTACGGAAAACCTTGCTTACAAGGGACCGAGCCGCAGCGTGATGAGCACTGAGTCCGGCATGAATTTCGGCCAGCAAGTTCCGCCCTTCCTCTTCGGAGATGCACCTTTGAAGGACTCCGGTAGTGCTTTTCTTATAAAGCTATCCCTCATGGACTTTGTAGGCTTTAGATCGCCGCACTATGCAGCGTGCCTCGTTTTGGTCCTCTGGGAGTTCCTGCCTAGTAAGGTAGGCTAGGAATGGTTCTGTCCACGGGGCGATGACGGCCATTATTACGTGGGCTGAAGGTGTGATCTCATTGGCACAGCCTCCAATTGTGTTAGATTGTTTGGTATCGGGCAGTGCGGTTGAGTCCGGGCTGTTATAGCCGGATTCCCCTTCCCATACTACAGATGGCTTGAACAGCCTTTCCAAGAAGATGTTGGGGGGACTGCGTCGCACTTTGCGCCGATGCGTGCCAGGACATCTGTCGCCTGATTGTTCTCCCGGGCTATATGATGAAATTCGAGCCCTTCGAACCGAGCTGACATTTTTAGGACGGCGTTGCGATAGGCTGCCATTTTTGGATCCTTGGCATCAAAGTCTCCATTTATTTGGGATATTGCAAGGTTCGAATCCCCTCGCACCTCTAGGCGTTGAATACCCATGGATACTGCCATCCGAAGACCATGTAGAAGGGCCTCGTATTCGGCTGCATTGTTGGAGTCTGTGTACATAATCTGGAGTACATATTGAACTGCGTCTCCTGTGGGGGACGTCAAGACGATGCCAGCCCCCAGACCAGCCAACATTTTGGAGCCATCGAAATGCATGATCCAGTTTGAATATGTGCCGTACTCTTTAGAGAGTTCGGCCTCCGTCCATTCTGCGACGAAGTCGACCAAAACTTGCGATTTTATAGCTCGCCATGGCTTATAAGTTATGTCGAACGGGAGGAGCTCAATGGCCCATTTTGCAATCCGGCCCGTTGCATCGCGGTTGTTTATAATATCATTGAGTGGTACTTCCGAGGCTACTGTTATCGAACACTCTTGAAAGTAGTGTCGCAGCTTCCGGGATGCCATGAATACCGCGTATGCAATCTTTTGATAATGCGGGTACCGTGATTTGCATGGAGTGAGGACAGTGGACACATAGTAGACCGGCTTTTGAAGGGGGAATTTGTGTCCGTCCGTTTCTCGTTCGACAACGAGCACTGCGCTTATAACCTGATGGGTTTCTGCAATGTACAATAGCATTGGTTCGCCAATATTTGGCGCGGCCAGGACTGGGTTTGTTGTTAATATGGCCTATATTTCGTCGAGTCCGTCCGTGGCGGCATCCGTCCACTCGAAGTGTTCAGTGCGCCGAAGGAGGCGATAGAGGGGTAGTGCCTTTTCTCCCAAACGGGAGATGAAGCGGCTTAGAGCCGCCACGCATCCGGTTAATTTTTGTATCTGTTTGAGGTCTTTCGGGATATCCAATTGTGACAAAGCTCGGATCTTGGCGGGATTTGCTTCAATTCCTCTACCGGATACAATGAAGCCCAAGAGCTTTTCGGCTGGAACACCGAAAACGCATTTTTCGGGATTGAGCTTTATGTCGTATGTTCGGAGATTATCAAATGTAAGCCTCAAGTCGTCTACTAGAGATTCGACATGTCTTGTTTTTACAACCACATCATCCATGTATGCCTCCACTGTTTTGCCGATCTGGTTTGCCAGACATGTTTGAATCATGTGCTGATATGTTGCGCCGGCGTTTTTGAGCCCGAAGAGCATCGTGTTGAAGCAGAATGGGCCGTATGGTGTGATGAATGCCGTTGCGGCTTGGTCAAATTCTGCCATCTTGATTTGATGGTAGCCGGAATATGCGTTGAGGAAGCACAACAAATCGTGTCCTGCGGTAGCGTCGATAATTTGATCGATGCGGGGGAGGGGGAAGGGATCCTTTGGGAAAGCCTTGATAAGGTCTTTAAAATAAACGCACAGGCGCCAGGATTGGTCCTTCTTTGGTACCATCACCAAGTTTCCTAGCCAGTCCGGATGTTTTATATCTCTGATGAATCCGGCGTCCAATAGCTTGGCTAGCTCCTCTCCCATGGCATGTCTCTTAGGTTCAGAAAAACGCCGAAGAGCTTGTTTGACAGGTTTGAATCCTTTTAGGATATTTAAGCTATGTTCGGCTAGCCTGCGTGGGATTCCTGGCATGTCTGAAGGGTGCCAGGCGAAGATGTCCCAATTTTCATGTAGGAATTCTCGCAGTGCGGTGTCTACATCAGGGTTTAACTGCGCCCCGATGGAAGCTGTTTTATTGGGGTCCGTTGGATGGACCTGGAATTTGATTATTTCATCCGCTGGTTTAAAGGAGGTGGACTTGGATCTCTTGTCGAGTATCACATCGTCCCTGTTCACCGTGGAGCGCAGCGCGGTCAGCTCCTCGGCCGCTAGGGCTTCGGATAGTGCCTCAAGGGCCAGTGCGGCTGTCTTATTTTCGGCGCGGAGTGTTGTGTCCGGATCACTAGCGAGAGTGATGATTCCATTTGGCCCGGGCATCTTGAGCTTCATGTACCCGTAATGGGGTATTGCTTGGCAGATTGTAAATGCTTCCCGCCCGAGCAGAGTGTGGTATCCGCTACTGAACGGGGCCACATGGAACGTGACTTCTTCGGACCTGTAATTATCCGGCGTGCCGAACACCACATCTAGTGTGATTTTTCCTGTACAGCGTGCTTCCCGACTGGGGATTATACCTCTAAAGGTTGTGCTGCTTCGCTCAATGTGGTTCCAGTCTATTTCCATTTTTGAAGGGTTTCCTCGTAAATGAGGTTCAATCCGCTGCCTCCATCCATGAGTACCTTGGCGAGGCGAAAGCCGCCCACTATTGGACTGAGGACCAGTGCGGCTGGTGCTCGGGCTGTTCGGAATTTAGGTTCATCACTGGCATTAAAACTAATAGCCGTGTCAGTCCATGGGTTTATTGTTGCTACTTGGTAGACTTAGACGAGGCTGCGGAGTGTTCTTTTTCGCATATTATTTGATGCAAAAGTCTCGAAGACTGTTAAGACTGTACTGGTGACCCTGGGGTGGCTTTCTGCGGCCTCCGGGATTAGGAGATCTTCGCCAATTTTGGCCACCTGCCGGAGTATCCAACATGCTCTAAGGCTGTGGGTTGGTGTGGCGCCCTCTGTACTTTGAATTTTACAGGGTCCATTAAGCCATCCTTCCAGTACGGTTCCATGCCCTGCAGAGGGTTTTTGTTTTTTGGTGTTTAACCCGGGTGTCTGTCGATGATGCACCCTTTTGTTCCGGACGGGGTTTCTATTTAGGGCCGGATTATCCCAAAATTTTATTTCGGTTTTCCAGGCGCTTTCCATCGCACAGTACTTTTGTACTATGGACGCCAAGTCAGAAAGGCGTGTAATATCACGATGACTTATGGCGTTAAGGATTCCCTTTTCCGTGCAATTATTGCAAAAGATTGAGATTGCGTCTTCCTCGCGGCAGTCCTTTCTCCTGTTCATAACCAGGAGGAATCTGGCCCAGTAATGGTGTACTGTTTCTTCGGGCTTTTGCCTGATTTTGGATAGATCGCTTTTGTTCGGGTGGGTGGGTGGATTTAAATCCGAAACCTCACCCGATCTGAGACTCAGAGGCCAAGGAGTTTCCAAGCTCTGAAGTTTAGGTTCTTGGATGTTGTCCAATGACTCTAGCCCGTTGCCTGATTCTAAGTTCAGGTCTTGAGTTATATCCTCCCCTCCGCGGGTATCCGTCCCGGAGGGATCGGGAATCCGGACGTAATTAGTCCTTAAGATAGATGAAGGGTCGCCGCACTGCCCTTCTACCATGGCAACGTGATGGGTGACCTGGGGAGAGTTAATCTCTCTTAGATCAGGTTTAGGCCCAACCTTGTCGTAATCTGTAGCGACCCCCAAGGCGGCGATGCGATCCAAGAGCTCATTCATGGAAGAGAGCTCTATTGGATCTAACTGCTCGGCGAGTTTCGAACTGACATGGAGATTGCTTTTGATGACCCGAGAGGTCATTGTCGGTGCAGCAGCCGAACAGGCGGTCATAAGAAAACCACCCAGCCGGAGAGTTTGGCCGACAGCCAAAGCTCCCTTGGCAACGGTGTCGTCTTTAAACACGGGATGAGGCATCCTTCCTGATGACGACGGCACAGAGGAGCTCTCAATGGAAGCACCAATGTCGGTGTCAAAACCGGCGGATTTCAGGTAGGGGGTCCCGAATTGTGCGTCTAGGCGGATGGTAACAGGAGACAAGGGACACGAAGTTTTACCCAGGTTCGGGCCCTCTTGATGGAGGTAAAACCCTACGTCCTGCTTGATTAATATTGATGATATGGGTAGTACAAGAGTAGATCTACCACGAGATCAAGGAGGCTAAACCCTAGAAGCTAGCCTATGGTATGATTGTATGTTGTCCTACGGACTAAAGCCCTCCGGCTTATATAGACACCGAATAGGGTTAGGGTTACACAAAGTCGGTTACAATGGTAGGAGATCTAAATATCCGCATCGCCAAGCTTGCCTTCCACGCCAAGGAAAGTCCCTTCCGGACACGGGACAAAGTCTTCAATCTTGTATCTTCATAGTCCAGGAGTCCGGCTGAATAGTCTGGCCATCCGAACACCCCCTAATCCAGGACTCCCTTAGTCAGCCTTCGTGTACCGCGTCTTCACCATGGCCCAGGCCTCCCTGGCGCCTTGATGGCAGGCCGATATCTTCCATAATCGGAAGCGCCGCCGCGCTCCCTTCAGCTTCTCTGCAAGCTCTCCAAGGCCTTCGGGCATGGAGACGGAGGGCCACAAGGCCTGGGCGACGCCGTGCATCACCTGTCGAACTCTTTCGTGCAATTGCGAGAGCTCGGGAAGAAGATCACCTGTAGAACCGGGCATTTCCTCCGCAGGACGACCTGTTAGCATACCTACAGACATAACTCTGGTAGTCGACTTCCTCGCCGAACTATTTTTCAAAGTTCGTTCAAGCACTTACTAAATATGCTGCGTCGAAGCCGCCGATTCTCCTTAACAAAGTCCGATAGTTAGGCACGAACATCCTTTAGTTCCACGCCCAGCTGGGTGTTGGCATCTTGGAGATCATTCTTCGCCTGCCTCACCTTCGTAAGCACGCTCTCACCAGCCTTTAGCTGGCGTAGGAGTTGCTGCTTATCCGGATCTAATCCGGCGCCATCTGCAATTTTATTGTCAGACTTGTATACACGCCGCACTCTACATGATACTTATCAATTGAGGCATATAATACCAGAGGGGGTCTTCTTGGGCTCCCCGGCTGCGGCTAGTGCGGCCTGAAGTTGGGCCTTGCACTCTTCCAGCTCCTGGGACAGTAGGGTATAATTCTCTGTAAGAACCTGCATAACAAATGATCCTTAAATCGGTTATTCTAACCGTTTCAAGTCTCGGGGGCTACTTGTATATATATAATCACCAAAATTTTCTTACCCGTATGTCCTTTACATACTGCTCCACGGCTCTAGTTAGACCATCTTGAGCAGCACGGATATACGCGTCTCCCGAGTTAAAGGCCTCCAATGCCTCACGGGATAGACAAGCATCGCGAAGAACTGTTCGGCGACGCCTGTGGTTCATGGCACTCTCCACCTCGAAATTGGTGGCAGACAACCTGTCCGCATCCTTTGTCGGAGGAAATCTGATGCGCACCTCATGTTATCCTCTGCTTCTGGACCTGGCTTTGGAGCCTGGCTAGTGGAGGCGCGATTGGCAACCTCTCCGGACATAGTCCGGCGAGCCCTCTTTTTCCTAAAAAGAACACGAGTGTTAACATGCATTGTAAGGACAATACGTTGGTATAAAAACGGCGCGCCTTACTGCTGCGCCGGTGTCTCGATCCGGACTGCGGGTCTTTTCAGCCTGCCCGCCCTCATGGTCCCTTGTTGGCTAGTCGCCGCAGGCTCGGCATTCTGCCTTGGGATCCTCCCCTGCAAAACACCATTGGTATACGATGGTCAGAAATAAGCACGGATGGATCATGTTCGAGATATTGGGACTTCGGTCTCAATTACCTGTGAGGCGGGGATCAGTCCAGGATAATCGGCCGTAATGGCCACCAAGGCATTGTCGATGCTCAGTTGGTAAAATACCCCGTCAATCAGCTCCACAGATATGTCCGGATCCTCTTGGGAGGCCGGGTCGAGGTACCCTTCTGGATCCTCGGGTTGTGGAGGAGGGTTGTTTATCTCCTTTACGGCCTGGCGCAGTTCCTGTGTTGAAATCACAAAATGAGATACTTAACTATGGGAATATGGAAAGGATGGGCAAAAAGAAGTGTCCGCTTACCCAGTTTGGAGGATTGTACATGGAAAATCCGCCTTGTGGATTGACGCGGAGAAATTCCTCCTCTTCTCCCTTGTACAATGCGGACAGGATCTTCGTCAGAGCGACAGCCGATTCCGGCCCCTTACGGCCGCAGCGGGTGGCATCGTCATCCCGTTTGAAATCCCACATGGGGTGGCCCCTATACTGAAGCGACTGCACCCCCCGCATAATGCATGTGGCCATGACCTCGATCATGGTCAGTCCGGAATGAGCCAATAACCTTATCCGGCCCATCAGGTAAAGGACGTCCTTGTCATTCTCCTTCTGAGGGCTCAGTGGGCGCCAACTTAGGCGCTTCTTTAAGGGAGCATTATCGAACTCAGGGAGGCCGGTCCGAATAGGATCCGACAGGGGGACATCTTCTATATAAAACCATTCTGAAGGCCAGTCTTCGGACGCCTTCTTTGGGGTTCCGGATAGATATCCGGTCCCAGCGATGCGCCATGCTTTGGCTCCGCCCACTTGATATATCGACCCCTCCTGAGAATGGGGCACGGCAGAACAGCTTCTTCCACAAAGCGAAATGAGCTTCACAGCCCAAAAACAGCTCGCAAAGGGCTACGAAGCCCGCGATATGCTATATGGAGGCTGGCGTAAGGTTGTGCAGCTGCAGACCGTAGAACTCCAGCAGCCCCCGGAGAAACGGATGAATTGGAAATCCGAGCCCTCTTATCAAGTAAGAGACAAGGCATACCCGCTCTCCTTTGGAGGGATTGGGGATGCTCTCCGCTTGCTTTTTGCCATTATAGGTGGCAAGCCCGGCTCGAACCGGGACCATATAGGTTGGGGAAAGGAACCCTTTGGTTTGAAGTGTCACCAGCTCGCTGTGCGGGATGGAACATCTCTCCCAATCTCCAGGTTGAGGGCTGGGAAGGCGAGAGGAGGAGCTGCAACGACCAGCCATGATGGAATGGATCTCTGTCGAATACGCTTCGATGAATGCTCGCGGAGGGAAGATGGTGTGATTTGGATCTAAATCCTCGCCTCTTTAATAGGCGGCTCATTTATGCAGCTAGGGGGTAAATGTAAAAGCACCCTGGCTTTTCGCATTCATTTGACACGTGGAAGAAGGCCATTATTGGGCGTGGAAGCCAAGAAGCGCAATATTCACAAGAAGTCGAACACTATTCAACAAGTACACGGAATTTGGAGAAGAACCCGCCTTGCAATGCCGAAGACAACTTGCGCACCGGACTCGTCGTCATTGAAGCATGGTTCGGGGGCTACTGAGGGAGTCCTGGATTAGGGGGTGTCCGGGTAGCCGGACTATGACCTTTGGCCGGACTCCTAGACTATGAAGATACAAGATTGAAGACTTCGTCCAGTGTCCGGATGGGACTTTCCTTGGCGTGGAGGGCAAGCTTGGCGATACGGATATGTAGATCTCCTTCCGTTGTAACTGACTCTGTGTAACCCTAACCCTCTCCGGTGTCTATATAAACCGGAGGGTTTTAGTCCGTAGGACGAACAACAATCATACCATAGGCTACCTTCTAGGGTTTAGCCTCTCTGATCTCGTGGTAGATCTACTCTTGTACTACCCATATCATCAATATCAATCAACCAGGAGTAGGGTTTTACCTCCATCGAGAGGGCCCGAACTTGGGTAAAAACATCGTGTCCCTTGTCTCCTGTTACCATCCACCTAGACGCACAGTTCGGGACCCCCTACCCGAGATCCGCCGGTTTTGACACCGACAAAGGGCACCTAGGTTAGGCCTATTACCCTACCCTAGGTACATGTCATCGTCAGGTGCGTCCATGGATAGTGAATGATCAATTCTCAAATCACCTCTTTCACAAATGGATACATCACTATCAAATCATCAAATTCATACAATTATATGCAACGTAAATCTAGTCTAAATCTTCAACAACGGCGTTCGCCTCCAAGTCCATGTTCCTGTATGTGTCTGTGTCCATGTCCAGCCGTCATGAGACCTGCGAAGTGAAGGTCGCGTCGCCGGGGAGGTAGAGTAGGACATGGGATACAAGGCGTCACTGTCTCTCATGTCCTACTCTTCCCCGTCAAAGTCCATATCCTGGACGTCGCCGGTCGAGGTGCGGTCCATGATAGACCCCTCTTTGTCGGAGCCCAACACCTCAACGACTTGGTTGTTATGCCAGTGGTTGTCGGTCACCCGTACCGGCTCCGCAGCGGCATGGGACTTCGCCTTCGCGGCCTGGATCACTAGGGCTGTAGCGGCATCCTACGCCCTCTCACTAGCATGGCGCGCACAATGCGCCATATAGGGGGACCGACCGGGACAATGCATGTCGTAGTTTACCTCTGACTCAGAGCCCAACGACGCAGGAAAGATGCGCCACCGGAGGGGTCATGCCATCGCCCAGCATTGGGGCGACAGACGGACCGCACCATGTCCGACCAGGCAGCGGTGAAGCACCTCCCGCCGTATCCAAGCGTCATTCAGGCGGGCGAAATGGATTCCCGTCGGGTCGAGTCCGACCGCGATCAGACGGACTCCTCCCGAGAGAGATGGAGAGTTGTGCAGACGACCATCTCATTCTCGAGCCTGCATGGGATGAGGTCCCAGTCCGCTGATCAGTTGTGCCCCCATGCCCTTGTTTATCGTTGGTTTGGACCGAAATAACAGGCGGCGAACCCGGGCCGAACCCAGCCACCCGGGGGCCGCTTGGGGGCGCCGACCGAAGCAAAAAGGCACGTGGGTCCAATTTTTCGGCGACATACAGGCCTTTTCCCGCCGTTCCCCCACTTTTCCCTCCATTTTCTCATTGCTCCCCCCTTCTGCCCCTCTTCCCCCGCCATTCCCTTTCCGCTCCCCGCCATCCGGCCGCCATCCCTCCTGCCATGCCGCCACAGAAGTACTCGGCCCCTCGCGCCGCTGCCAACTCTAGCCAGCCGAAGCAGAGGAAGCCGAGGGCGCCGATGGCAAAAAATCGCCGGGCATGTCGAACGTCGAGTGGAGGGCGGAGAGGTTCAGCGCCGGGAGGCTGCCACCACCGACCGGCGGAACGGGCTCAACGCCAAGAAGACCCGGGACGCGGCGGTGGCCGCCGCGATGGTGGATGCAGAGGCGTCTCGCGCAGGGATGATGAATTCGCCCGGCGGCTACGGCCCGCAAGCTGCATGGAGCAAACAGAGCGTCACGTCGTCGGCCAACTTCTCGCCGCCGCCTTGGGGGTACGCACCCTTGCCTGGCTACGCCGATGGTGACATGAATGTTGGATTCAACCCCAACATCACCTTTCCACATGGCCAGCGCGCCTCACCCTCCGGTATGAACCCCGACCAACGCAATCCCGCACCCGCATTCACCGGCGTCCAGTACCCCCTATACAACTACTCGCCGCCGGCGTACACAGCCTCGTCGAGGCCGCCTCTACGCCATGGCGCTCTGCCCTTCTCGCAAGCCTCGACGCCACATTTCGGCAACCCCGATGCGATGGAAGCCGACATGGACGAGATCATCACGAGCGGCTCGGTCGCCGCTGCCTCCTCCCCCGGGTTCCACGCGCAAGACGACACAATGGACCCAACTGGCGACATGGACGACGAGCTCGATGATGCCAAGGAGGAGGAGGAGGAAGAGGAGGAGGAGGTGGAGCCGGTGTCGACGAGGAAAGGGAAGAAGAAGTGGGGCCAGGACCGGCGAGCCACGTGTCAAGTGGACGTCCAAAGAAGACGAGTGCCTCACCGAAGCATGGAAGACCGTCAGCATCGACCCAGTTGCCGGCGCGATCTAGAACGCCGACACGTACTGGACGCGCATCAAGTCGGCGTTTGATGAGCGCAAGCTTGTCGACCCCTACTTCGCCACCATCCACATGTAGCGCGGCTCAAAGGTCATGGCGAATCATTCGGCCATCATCCAAATGGCCTGCAACAAATGGCATGGGATCGTCGAGGAGATCGCGGCTCACCCGGAAAGCGGCGCCAACGTCGAGGGTCGGGTATGCACATCCGTCGGGTCTCACCTCTTTTCTCCGTGCACATCACCGACACTTGTTCTTCCGCCGTAGATGGTTTGGATGTTCACCATGTTCCGCCAGGATAGCAGCGACCAAGAGTTCAAGTACATCCACGTGTTCACCCAGATTAAGAAGTGCGAGAAGTGGATGGATGTCCGGTGCACCCTCGCCAAGGCCAAGGGAGACGTACAAGCCGGACGTGCCCGCGCCTAGGGCGGCGGATGGGCGGCCCGACGGCAACAAAAGGGCCAAGACAGCGAAGGACGCCACACCGGCTGCCGAGCGGCTGCAATAGTCGATCGAGCAGTGCATCGCCGACACCAAGAGGGAGGAGAAATCCGAGACGCGTTGGTTAGTGTTGATGACGAACCAGGACGTGAATCTCGACCTACTCCGGACCAACGTCGCCGCGAAGAAGAGGAACACCGACCTGGCGTTCTTGATGGGGGCGGACATGTCGACGAGGGGACGAGCAGGTCAAGGCATGGTACCTGGCGGAGCGCGGCCTCATCTTGAACCAGATGCCGTCGACGACCACGCCTACTCCCACGCCGACCCCAACGCCGCCACCCAGCCCGGGTGATGATGCTGCGACGACGCCCAGCGCAGAAGCCACGCCGACGCCGACCAGCCCGAGCATAGAAGCCATGCCGATGCCGACCAGCCCGAGCATAGAAGCCACGCCGATGCCGGCCACGCCTACGCCCGCCAGTCCGACGCCGGAGGAGCCCGCCGTCGTTTGATGCATTGCCTACGCGTCCTTCCTTTTGAACGCCGAACTCTCGAGTATGTTTGATCGCTGAACTGTGGCATGGTGATCGCCGAACTCTGTGGCAGCCTTTGATAGCTGAACTTGTGGCATTTTTTTGGTAGCGGGAATTGACAAGTTTGAATTTATGCGCGTCTTGGGGCCGAAACCTGGGAACGCGGCTGGGAACTGGATCGCCACAGGGCCTAAAAAGCGCCGGCATTTGGGCCGAACCGCAATCGCCGGATGCACTGGAGGCCAAACGAGTGGAGATACTCTAAGGGGTTGTTTGGATAAGGAGAATATACAAAACAAGATCTCTATAAACTAGGAAACGGCTCTAACAGAATAAAATCTTGTTTGGATAGTCTAACTGACCCGTGGATACAGAAAACTGGGTTCTTCGTAACCCAGGAGTTCGCGTTTGTGGAAAAACGACTATTAGTCGTTTTTGCAAGAACGCCATTAACATATACCTGCTCCTCGGTACCGTTGCCCTCAGGTTCTTCCTCCTATGGGTTGTTGCGACGGCGGGTCGACGAGACGTCAATGCCCGGCTAGCTCCTGACTCTGCAACTACAAGTGCTCAGAGATGTGGACGGTAGCAGATGCGCCTCATCGCCGTGCCCGCCGAAGACATGGAGGTTTCCGGCGAACCTACGGCCGTCGCACCAAACCAAACGCACCTGAATCGGCGCTGGGATCGAGCGGCATCGACAGGCTCGGCTACGGCAGCGTCGACGGGCTCGGCTACGGCGGTGTATCTCCATCTGCATGGTCCCCATCGTCCTCAATGCTGGAAGAAACATACTACGACAGAGCAACCCCTAGTCGTCCTTCTTGGCCTCGCCGTCGCGCCATTCCCGGCTTGGCCTCTACGAGTACATGGCTTGCCATGCCCGGCTTGCCCGGCCATGCATCCATCTCCACCATGCGCAACTATGCCATGCCCGTGCTCGAGCTCGACATCACCATGCCCAGTTTGCCAATTGCCACAGCCGGCACCGTGGCACATGCTCTCGTGCCACCGCAGTCGTGCTCCTTGCTGACATCGAAGGTATTGGTGTGCTCCAACAATGTCACGTTGTGCTGCTGTTCTATATGCATAGACAATCTCTTCTGATCAATCAACTATGGTAGTAGGCAAGTAAGCATGTGTGAATAGCATGCCAGCATGCAAAGGAGCGGGATGCCAGTGGCGCGCGAAGTATTCATTCCATGATCTTGAGGCCAAGGCGACGAGCGAGACAGAGCATCATGGTACCGTGGGAGGTGCACGAAGCAACTGCGTACGAGATGGCCAAACAAAGAATCACGTAACCGTGTTTTCCTATTTTTCCCATCCAAACAAGAAATTGTATAGACCCACCGTAACAGAAAAAGTAGCTAAAACTGATTTTCCTAAAAATCCTTTAAAAACTCGTTTTCCAAAAGCTTGTATCTAATCCTAGGTATCCAACACGGCATTACGCTTGGGCTCCTCATCAGTGCCTGTTTTCTTGAGAATAATAGTTTGGCACTTACAGTACAGGAGGGTGAACTGTGACTCGAGGCCTCGAGGCCGCTGCAGATAGTACTAGTAACTTTCATAATTTAAACCACCGTTCCAGGGCCATCTTCCGGAAGGTGCCCGTCCTAGTACAAATCTCTTGCTTTGTGTCAGTTCATTTTTTCAGAGAGTCTACGGAGGAGCAAATATCCTCGTGCGGTCAAGCCTGAATTTATAGTAGGCTAGTAGCAGCTGCTATGCTAGTAAATGTTCTACAATTGGCCGCACAAGACGTGCGGACAGCGACACAAACCAACCCCCACTTGCAAAAATGACCACTCTGGAAGTCTGGATGGATATTCCAACCAGGCATGTTTTTCTCTTTCAGGGGTAGATATTCCAACCAGCTGGTCGGCTACTATTCAACATCCGGCGGGCCGCGCACAACCCAATCATCTGTAGAGCAGCCTCAGAATGGGATCCAGTTGCAAACCAATCTGGGTTATTGGTGAGGACACTAGTATCCCGTACCCATCATAGTTTATGTCCCAAATTTGGTATTGGTGCTTTCATTTTTCGGGATTTATTTCAGACCTTTTGGCGATGTGTGTTTAGTAGGAGACGTTCTCATCGACTACGAAACGTCGTCTATCTCAAAATGATGTGTCGACTTAGTCTCTCGAAGGTGCTCATAGGGATACGGTGTGTATGTGTGTGTGCGTTCATAGGGGTGCGTGTATATGAGCGACTTTGATTGTACTATGTTCAAAAAACAAAGGGTCCAGCTAAGCTAAGAGTATCAACAGTCAGACTTTAAAGAATTCGCCCCCTTAAACATCATGTGAACGTGCTCGGGCACGTCCGCGGCTTAAATCTGCTCTTTCACAAACGGATACATCATTATCAAGTCATCAAATTCATACAATTATATCCAATGTAAACCTAGTCTTAATCTTTGATACCGCTTGTTCGCTTCCAAGTCCATGTTCCCGTATGTGTCTGTGTCCATGTCCAGCTAACGCGAGACCCGCGAAGTGAAGGTCCGGTCGCTGGAGAGGTAGAGTAGGACATGGGACACAAGGCGCTACTGTCTCTCATACCCTACTCTTTCTCGTCAAAGTCCATGGCCTCGGCGTCGCCGGTCGAGGTGAGGTCCACGATAGACCCTTCTTTGTCGAAGCCCGACACCTTGACGACTTGGTTGTTGCGCCAGCGGTTGCCGGCCACCCGTCCTGGCTCTGCGGCGACGTGGGACTTCGCCTCTGTGGCCTTGTCCACGAGGGCCGCAGTGGCATCCCGCACCCTCTCACTAGCATTGCGTGCACGCCGCCATTTAAAGGGGTGGAGCGGGACAATGCATGTCGTTGTTTAGCTTTGAGTCGGAACCCAACGACGCGGGAAAGATGCGCCACCGAAGGGGTCGTGCCATCGCCCAGCATTGGGGCGCCAGACGGACCGCACCACGCCCGGCCAGGCAGCGGTGAAGCGCCTCCCACCGTATCCAAGCATCATTCGGCGGGCGAAATGGATTCCCCTCGGGTCGAGTATGACTGCGGTCATGCGGACTCCTCCTGGGAGCGATGGAGAGTCGTGCAAACGACCATCTCATTCTCGGGCCCGCATGGGATGAGGTGTCGAATCCACTACACGTCATGTTCGATATCATCGGAAGGGAGCTTGGGGGCGGAGTGAAGTGGAGTGGCTAGCGTTTCGTCCGGGATGAGGATGAGGATGAATATATGAGGGATCGGGGTGGGCCAGATCCGACGGGGCGGGCGTGCCCGGGTATTGCCACATTTGAGATGGATATAAAGGGTGCCTGTCAACCCGGACGTATAGGACCGGTTTGGGCCCAACTCCTATTTAGCGCCCTCGGTGCCGGTTATAGTGTATTCCACAAACCGACAACACCCCCCCCCCCCCGATCCAGGGGCTCAACTATTTACTTTCTCTTTTCTTGTATTAACTCTCGACTATTTGGTTTAGTTCCAATCGATGTAACCAACAAGGAAAGCTCACTTGTTGTGCCTAGTCATTTTTTTCTTCTAGTTGTCCGTGCTTTATGTTTTTTTTCTTTTCACTAGAACAATGCCCCGTGCGTTGCAACATGATATAAATATTCTAGTACGTTATCTTGTGATTTACCTGCCAATAATAATATGATTGTGTAAATAAATGTTCATCAAATTCTTACTGTGAATTACCTTATATTTTGATTAGAAGTTTGGTAAATTAAAATGGAATTGGTTCAGAATATAAGTAAATTAAGGTGATTGATGATCATATGCATCGAAGGTGGGATGGAGGCATGGTGGGAAGAAAGGTGAAATGGGAACCTTACATTTTTTAAGTAGTAGAGATTTTGTTTGGCCGTTTTTCCTTTGGTTTATTTATTATTATTTTCTTCTTTTCTTTTTGTCTTTTCTTTCTTTTCCATTTACTTAAATTCGTGATTTTCTAAAATTGTGAACTTGTTTTTCAAATCCATGAATATTTTCTTTAATTTGTGAACTTTTTTCCAACACATGAGCTTTTTTAATCATTTTTTCAAACATATGAACGTTTTTCAATTTCACAAAAAAAACAAATTCATGATTTTTTTTCAAATTATTTTCAAATCAATGAATCTTTTTCAAATTCATGAATATTTTCAAAATCGTGTTTTTTTAAATCAATGACTTTTTTCCAAATTCATGTATTTTTTTAGAAAAACATGATTAATTCCAGTTTCAATAACTTTTTTAAAACTTGCAAATCATTTAATCCATGAATATGTTTTTGAATTTTCAAAACCAACAACTTGTTTTTACTTCACAAATCAGCAGAGAAGAGAAAAGCAAGAAAATACAGCGAGCAAATGAAAACAAACGTCGATGTACTTGCAACTTTTTTTTAACACAGTACAGACGCAAGCGCTCATATACACATGCATACACTCATCCCTATAAATGCACGCACGCACATCCTACCCCTATAAGCACCTTCGCAAGACTGAGCCGACATATCATCTTGGAATTTACGAAGTCACCATAGGCACCTCGTCGGTCGACGGGAACGTCTTCTCCCACTGAATGCGCATTGCTGGAAATCCTGAAATAAATTCAGAAATAAATGCGAGTACTGGACTTAAACCCTGGTGGGCTGAGGATACCACAGTCCCTATAACCATCCAACCACAGGTTGGTTCGCAAGTTACTTGCAGCCGACGACCATAAGCGGTTAACGTGAAGCAAAGGAGTGAGGTACTTGGGCTGCGGCCCACTAAGGCGGGCATGAGAGCCAACATTTCTTTCTGGCGCTTAAGGTGCACAAAGGACCCTTAAAAAAAGCCTAAAAAAAGGTGCACAAAGGAGCTAGCCGCCACCCTTGGATCTACAGAGAGAAGCTATAGAGGGTGACCTATCAACTCGCATCATGAGGCATTATATTTTAGAAATGCTAAAAATCTGATGGCGGGTTTTTGACATTTCTATAGACCAAAGGGGGTGCTGTTACTGAATTACAGAGACACAGCACGTGATTTCAGCAAATTGATCGCACAGTAACGGATCACAAATGGCTCTCTTCTTGCAGCTGACTCATATCCGAGGACTTGACCCGTTGTGAATTGTGATTGCGACAAGTGATGGAGCGATGAGTGGAAGATAAGTTCTTTGCTTTGTTTTGACCTGGACAGGAAGATAAGGCTTTTTGCTTTGTTTTGACCTGGACACGAAGATAAGTTTTTGCTTTGTTTGACCTGGACACGAAGATAAGTTTGATCTGTACAACCCAAGTGTATGCGTCTTTTTCTTTGAAATGTCTCGAGGAGCGGAACAGAATGCAACTGTGGATTGTGTGACGCAGCAGGACGGGAGAGGCAGAACAGAAGTCTCCTTTTCTCTTCCCGGGGTTTCAGAAGACTATTCCGAGTTTTGTTCAGAGAAGACAAGCGCATCTTTGAACAATCCTGTTGGGATAAGCATCAGCTCGGGCTAGTACTACGTCTCATCTGTGCAGAGAAGCATCTTCCAAGATGTCGCCGTTCAGTCGTTCAAAGTACAGGTTAGGGCGGCCGTGAGAATTGTGGTTGGATTGGACTGGTTATCTTCTGCTCTACTATTTCCGTGAGAAAGAATGTGAATGCGAGACGTTGCTGGCTGGCTGTTGTAGCATATACCGCTGCTGTTGTTGAGCGGCTGTGCTTTTGTTTTAACCGAAAACCGTAGAACAATAGTTGTACGGCAAATATATTAAATATTAAAACAAAATACAAAAAAGTTCAGGTAGCATACAACAGATTAACCAATACCAACTCTTGGGAAACCTATCATGATATATTAGTTAGTTGAGGTGCTCTTCAATCCAACTTGTCAACAAGTCTGAATATTTACTTTTGATCATGTGCTTGATTAGTAATAGATCAATCTTGAGCAAACTTTTCCAAGAATTGACTGATTGTGCCCGAGCTCGAAAAATCTTGGAGTTTCTTTGCATCCAAATTTGCCAACATCCCATGGTTGCAATCACCATGGCAATTGGGCCCGACGGAGCTTGAAGTAAGGAGTTGATCTCATCAACAGCAGAAATACCTCTGTTTTTGTGGGGAATGATAGAGTCCCAACAACTCATAGCAAAAGAGCAGTCCCAGAATAAGTGGAGTGCTGTTTCCTCAGCCCCATCATTACAGAGTTCACAATTATATGATTGAAGAAAGAAAGAAAGACTTTCTGTGCAAGAGGTTCCTAGTGTTACTTCTGTCATGCAGGAGTAGCTAGAAGAAGATTTTGTATCTGAGCATTGTTGAGTTCTTCCAAAGCTTTTCTCGAAACAGGCTTTCGCCAAGCAACACAACAAAGTACACGACTGAACGATACAATATGGTGGGGAGGCCCCCTTGCGAAACAGAACACAAGATATACCATCAACCTAGAATGAGCCTAACACCTCGCCACGGCCCGACCAAAGAATCCTGAGCTCCATAACAACACCCTAAGAGGGTGACGGCGTAAAGCGTCGCTGTTGCTGAGGCCAATCAGACAGAGGTTTTCACCTGGAACCTGGCACAAGGGCAAGCTCCACGGCTCCGTCTTCAGGAAGCAAGCGACACCCATGGGCGACCGTCACGGGTGCCAAAAACATGAGCTTTTGCTTGAACACTCGTCGCCACCACCAATAGAAGTCCCAGTCACCACCGCAACGAGGGCCGACCCATCCCCACCGGATCTGGGCAAAGCCAGCACCTCCAGCCACTACACCCCTTGCAGCCCACATGGCCAAGAAGTGGAGTCACCATCGCTACCACGAAGCCTGCTGGAAAGCCCACCTTGAAGCCCGCCATCCGAGGCCACCGCCCAGCGCCCCTGTCGCGAAACACCATACACGACCCACTTCTCAGCGCACCCAACCGCGGTAAGATGAGCAGAGACATCCTTCTACTCCTAGCTGGCATCAACCACCGAGTGTGGGTGAGTGCCTCCACCGTAAGAGGTACCAACACCTGAGTCCCTAGCCAATCCCGGTGTACTGGGGGGACCCTACTGTTAGAAATATGCCCTAGAGGCAATAATATTGTATTATTATATGTCCATGTTCATAATTAAGAGTATATTCTATGTTATAACTACTATGATCATGGAATATGCGATTCAGTGGAAAACTCATATACACGTATAGAACGATAAACGGTAAAATAAGATTCCTAGTCTCGTCTCTAAGACTAGCTCAAGTGTTGTTCGTGATCACGTTTTTTGGATCTGGAGATATCGTTAAGAGTAACGTTAGTCTCAAAACAACATTGAGAGTATGATGTTAGAAGAAAAATCATATTGAATCGACCAAAACTTGTTTGTTATACTTTGAGATTATATCGTCATAACTCATAAGTCAATTGCTATAGCACATAGTGTTAATGGGTGTTTAGTTCCTTAGACCATGACAGTATTGTAGTCACTTCTTACCGTACAATGAGCTTTATGGTTGCTCAAACGTCATCTGTAACACGGTGGTCATAAAGACAACTTATAGGTTCATCGAAAAGTTTTACAAGGGACACGATAGCTCGAGAGTGTAATTTTCTCCTCTGACGATGGAGAGATATTCTTAGGGCCCTCACGGTATGAAGGCATCCATCATCGTCTAGCCAGGCATAGGTGACTACGTCACGGGAATGCCGGAACATGTCAACGAGAAAGAAAAACAAAACTGGTAACGAGGAGACCGTTATAGTGAGCATGTGTATGACAATATATCTCACCTCGGGTTTCGTAAAGTACGTGAAGCAAAGGGAACGTCACATGATAACTAAAGGTTCACTCGAATTTCATTCCTGTAATCATAGGGGTCGATATGGACGTCCACGGTTCCACTACCGGCTATTGAACGAAGGAGTTTTGTTCATGTCTATGATTACCGAACCATGTGGTCACAAGCTTAAGGTAATAACGACTTATTGAGTGTTAGTAGCACAAGAGTATCGAGGATTTATTTTTGGAATTGTTTCATTAATATTAGAAATAGTTTCGAGAGGAACCAGAAGCGTTTCGGGGTCATCAGAAGGGTTTCGAAGATTATCGGGCAATACCGGGTATTCTCGATAAATAATGTATAGGTGGAAAATGTTTCTAGAGATGTTAAATTAATAGTAAAAGGCTATAGTAATTGTTAGAAGTCTTTTATATTTGATTTAATATCATCGGGCCTTAAAAGGCTAAGCGGTGGAAGGAGTATTGGCTACCATGGCCCATAAGGAAGTGGCTCCCCCCTTTTCCTATAGGGAGGCCGAGTTGGAGGTGGGGGAGACTCCTCCCCCTTGTCCGGCGCACCATGGAGGGGCTTTCCCTTCTTTGTGGCAGCCTCTCCCCCCCTCCCCTCAACCTATATATACCTGAGGTATTGGCCCTTTTGTGAACACACGTTTTGGAGCCTCATCTAGTTCATCTAGTTCACCAACGCGTGCCCGAGCTGCTGACCCAGCCACGCACCTCGCCACCGCAATGCCCCACGCCACCGTCGCGCCCCCGACAAACCGTGGCAGCCCGCGCTGATGGCCCCATGCGAGGAGGAGGAGGGGGCTCGCCGACGCCGCTCGGGCTTTGCCCGGAGGTGCCCTCCGGAGGCTACGAGGGAGAAGGAGACGAGGGAAAAGAGAGGGACCACTGGAGCTAGGGTTCTCCCGGCCGCCATCGGTGGGAGCGACGGGGAGGGGGGGAGGGTACAAATTGCAGTATCTTCTTCAAAGCTTTTTAAAGATTGGGCCACCATCTTCTCCTGTAGTATACCATTTGTAAAATTTCATGGAAGAAAACAAATTGCCCAAAGGTTGTGCTCACTGCTGGTACACGGTTGTGCTGCTTATTTTTTGTGTTAGGGAAAGCCTTCATGTTACGCTCCATGGATTGCAAAACACAGTAACATCGTCCATAAGATAAGGTAATAGAAATCTTTGTAGTTCATCGACCCAATTACAAGCAATGCAAGAATCATAACAAACATTAGCAATTCGGTCCTTCGTTTCGCAAAACAAAATAATACAAGAAACTGAATGCCCGCACGCGGTCGAGATTGAAAACTTCACTTTCATGAGGGAGCTGATAGAGATCATGGCTGGGTGCAAGGATACACTACTCCTATTTGACGCTTTCAGCACCCGTTATAGTGTTATTCGCAATTTGGCGCTCCCCACCTCCATCCTGGTCTCGGCTCATTTACAATTTTTTAAACCTTCAGAAAATAGGAGTGTGATATGGGAGATTTGAACTCTGGCCATCCAGGTTTAGTCCCCGATAACCATTGTGACAACACACTTTGTTGTGCCCACTTCTTTTTCTCTTCTTGTGACAAATCTAACATTAAAAAAAGCTATGTTTTTATTTTTCTATTTTTTGTTCTGTTCGACTATTTTTATATGATCTTCTCATTCTTGTGCTTTTTCCTTTCGTTTTTGTTTTGTTTTCTCTTAAGTCGCAAACTTCATTTAAAATCATGAACTTTTTCAACTTTTTGTGACCTTTTTTTGAAAATCCGTGAACTTTATTCAAAATTGATGATTTTTGAAAAATGCATGAGCTATTGTTTATCAAAATCGATGAACTTTTTTAAATCATTTTTTAAATCTAGTGAACTTTTTTCCATAAAATCGATGAACTTTTTCCAAATCTGTGAATTTTCTTTCAAAATCAGGTGAATTTTTTTACTTTGTGAACTATTTTCAAGTCCATGAACTTTTGTTTGAATCCCGCAAACTTTTTTTGAACCCGTTAACTTTTTCGAGCTCGTGAACTTCTTTAAACCCATGAACTTTTTAGAATCCCATGAACTTTTTTTGTACTCATGAATTTTTTTCATGTTCATGAACTTTCTTTGAAACCGTGATTTGTTTTGAAATTTATGAACATTTTTTCTCATGTGAACGAGCAAGAGAAAGAGAGACCCGTGAGCAAGCGAGAAAGCAACCGGGCAAGTAGCCAGCTCGCATTGTTGGGTCGGCCCATGCGAAAGCGTGTGACCGCTGGAGCACTAACCAGGCGCGGCGACTATTTCTCGCTTTCAGCGAGAGCTATTTTTAGTCTCATTGAGGCAAATGCCGCTATTGGACCGGCCTGTTTAAAAGAAAGAAAGAATAAAAATAGGAAGAATCAAGATTCGAACCTGGGTCTCCTGGATGTCTAGCCACTAAGATTACTTCAGCTTCGTGTACAGTACTAGGCCGGGTCCTAGTTCAGGTAAAATAGGCGGGTTTTTCTTCTGTTTTTCTTTTTTCTCCTAGATGTCTAGCCACTAACATTTCAAAAACCTGGTTTTCTCCTTTTTTTTTTTGGTTTTTTTGTTCTCCGGGTTTTTCCATTTGTTTCTTCAGTTTTTTTTCATTTTCCTTTTCCTTTGGTTTATTCTTTTTCTTTTTCAGTTTTCATTTTTTTGGTTTTTCTTCGTTTCTTTTTTTTCATACCAATTCTTATATACATGTTCAAAAATTTTCAAATACTTGTTCAATATTTTTTTAATAGTTGTTCAACATTTCTATATACATTATCAATATTTTTTTCAAATACTTGTTAAACATTTTTGTTATACATGATCAACATGTTTTTTCAAATGCTTAGTCAATATTTTTTTCAAATACTTGTTCAACATTTTTTAACTACTTGTTCATTATTTTTCAAATACTTGTTCAATATTTTTCAAATACATGATCAACATTTTTTCAAATAATTTTTCAACATTTTCAAATACTTGTTCAACAATTTTCAAATGTTTTTATAGAGTGCTTTTTAATCTATATATTTAGAATATTTAAAAGTATAAACCAAAGTACAAAACTAAAAGTAGAAAAGAAAACAGAAAAAGTAAAAAAAAATGTAACAAAAGAGGTTGGGGCCTCCCGCGCTCGTGGGCTAGCCCAGCTCGCTCACCAGCGAGTCCGAAGCCAGATTCGTTGAAGGCGAGATATAGGTGCGCCCCGGACCGGGAGCTGCTATTTGCCGCTAACAGCGGCAAAATGTCGAGGGAACGCACAGCGGGTCTCCCGACTGGGCTGGCCCGCTCTTCCGTTCCAGCTAGCGAAGAAACTAGAGCTGTCGCTCGCAAAAAAGAATGCGACAAGAAGGATTCAAACACAAGACCACGCGCTTCACAAGTCGTACTACTACCACTTGAGCTGGCGAGCAACGTGTTTAAAACGCGCAGCACAAATTCTTAAGAACCAAACCAACTACGGATACGACAGATTTTCAAATTTTGAACGTGCAATACTATTTTGGAGAAAAAATGAATTATGTATGAAACCGCAAACACTTTTCGAAATTGTGTATATTTCTAAAACTCAAACATTTCGAAAAACACAAACAATTTCTGGAAACGGAAACAATTTCAGAAAGCAAGAACACGTTTTGAATGGCAAAACAATTTTTGGATACACGAACATTTTTGAAAAATGGGAACTTTTTTGGGATCTCACGAACAAAATTTGAAAATACAAATATTTTTGAGACTCCAGAAAAAAATTCGAAGCCCAAACAATTTTTGAAAATTGTGAGCAAATTTTGAAAATTGTGAACAATTTTTAAAATCTCAGAACAAAAATTGAGAACATGTACATTGTTTAAAAAAATCACGAACATTTTTTAAACTCCCGAACAAAATTTGAAACACGAATATTATTATAAATTTGAGACAATTTTCGTAACACTGAACAAAATTGGAGAAGTTCTGAAAGTTTGAACAAAATTTGATTTTCTGATCAATTTTTGAAAGGTGCGAACATTTTTTGGAAAAGGGAACATTTTCTGGAAAGGGGAACATTTTTTGAATTTCTAAATAAAATTTGGAAATGGAAACATTTTTTAAAATTTTGAACAATTTATTATAAATCAAACATTTTGTAAAATTTAAGAACATTTTTCCAAAAACACAAAAAAGGAAAAGAGAAAGTAAGAAGAACACGAAAAAAGACAGAAAAGAATAAACAATCTGGAAAAAAGAAAGAAAAGAAAAACAGGTTCAGGAACCTACTAGAAGGTTCCCAAAACCGGGGAAAACCGGCTGGAACCTTCCAGCAGGTTCCCAAAACCGGGATCAGTGGAACGCTTTTAATAGACTGGCCCGACTCGTTCGATCGTAACAAAACAGTGTGCGATACCCGTCGTATAGGATTTTCCCCTAGACCAGGAGAAGTTTTTTTTAGGGGTCCAAGACCAGGAGAGCGCGTCGTACAGCTGCCAGCATCAGGCCGCGGCCCATTAAACATCGCTCCCTCCCAGAAAA
Organism: Aegilops umbellulata; assembly: GCA_032464435.1. Lineage (NCBI taxonomy): Eukaryota > Viridiplantae > Streptophyta > Magnoliopsida > Poales > Poaceae > Aegilops > Aegilops umbellulata. The sequence goes on from CP136060.1 coordinate 51,817,754, forward strand.
AAATCGTTCGCTCCCCTCAACAAAAAATAACCACCTAGCGTCGCTTGGATTTTTTTCTAGCCATGCTGCGCTGCTGGTTCAGGCAAAAGACATGCCTTCGGTTTTTGACAATTTTGAATATGTTGGTGAAATAATAAAAGTTCAAAGATTTATTAAAAATGTTCGTTGGTTAAAAGAGTGCACGAAATTGGAGGAAAAGTACATAAATAAAAAATCATGAGTTATGAAAAAATTTCTTTGGTTTTGGAAAAAATAAGCAATTTGGAAAAAAGTTCATCAGATTTGAAAAAGAATTCATCGATTTTGAAAAAGGTCTCATCGCTTTTGACAAGAATGTTCATCTATTTTTAAAAAAGTTCACAAATTTGAAAAAAATCATCGATTTTGCAATACAAATCACAAATCTAAAAAAGGTTCATAAATTTTGAAATAAGTTCATCGGATTTGAAAAAAAAACCGTTGAATTGAAAAAGTTCATCAGATTAATAAAATTGATCAGATTTTCATAAAAGTTCATCGATTTCAAAAAGTTCATCAAAATTTTAAAAAAAATCATTGGTTTTGGAAAAAAATCAAATTTAAAAAAGACCATTGAAATTGAAAAAGGTCATCAATCGTTTAAAAAATCAGTTTTTGAAAAACATTCACGAGTCTAAAAAGAGAGAAAAGAAACAAAAAAGAGAAAAAACATAAAAAACATAGAGGGTGCATTTCCTGTACATAGAAATGTAAAACAAGAAGCAAGTATTCACAAGTGTTGAGGTGGCGTAGTGGTTAGCTTAGTTCACACGGAACGACGGGATCACGGGGTTCTATCCCTGTTGATCGCACTCCGTCCGTCCCCTTTTTTTGAGTTTTAAACAGAAGAAAGAGTGTTGAATGGGCTGGCCCTGAATTAATGCTTAGTGTGCGCCGGTTTGCAGGTTGAACAACAACTAGGGCTGCAAGAAAAGTTCGAAGCTCGTGACCGACTCGTTTTTCGGCTTGACTCGAGATTGACTCGAAAAGGAATGTGCTGGGTATGAACACTTTCTGTGGCTCGGTCGAGAAACGAGTTGATGTTGAGTCAATACTGGCTCGCTCGATTTTAGCTTGATAGCTTGGCACAATATCGTTATGTTAAATGATCACCTCATATATTAAATGGAAATAGGACAATTTATTACCATATATGCTGCCTAGGATTTTTCTCCATTTTATTTACAAGCAAACGTGGAAGCTTAATTAATTTTAGAGAAAATTTAGGAGTTATTACGTTACGTGGTCAGCCATGCGTGAAATATTATGTTGTTTTTGTCATCTCTGGCCAGCACTATGCCGCAACTTTTTATGATTGTTGGCCAATATTTTATATTCCCAATTATATAGATGTCGTGAATCATTATCTTACGTCGATACTAAACTTTCAATTATGAGAGAATAAGTTAAACTAGTTCTATGAAATTTATATTATCATCGTTCTGATTGGAATAATATATTTTTAGTGTTTTTTATGTCGTGTTGTGCCTTATCTAGTGGGAATAATAGTCGTAGATTTTATAATTTTTATCGTCTCATTTAGCTCGAAACTGGCTCGAGATCGACTGATATCATTACATTCTGAGCATGAGTCATTTTTAGTCCAACTCACTCATACTCGACTCATCTGCAGTCCTAACTGCAACCGGCGCCTAAGCGCCAAATAGGGTTTGCCGACCAGGAGCTCCGCAAAGAGATCAATCAGGGCTGATAATCAGAACCCCAAATCTCGAGGATGGGTGGAGCCAAGGCATTACCCGGATTGGGAAGATAGAAAATGCTCTACTATGGTCTAGTGGCGCCCGCTTTTTTTAAAAGACAAAAACTATATTTAAAAGTTTCAAAATAATTAAAATTAATTCCATGGAAACTTGTATGTCTTCATTACGGAACCAAATTTTATTTTGAAAAAATGTATTTTGTAAGCTGTGAAAAAACAAAAGAGAGGCCCAACAACAAAAAAGAGAGGTCCATTGTAAATTAAATGTCTCTCTTTTTTACGCCAAGTGTGAGAGTAAAATGTCATGAAATTCCGCAGATACATAATATACATGTGTGTGCGTGTAAAAAAAATCAAATTTTTAAACGGGCACCTTGGGCACCCACCCGCAAACAAAAAAAAAAACCTTGGGCACCATTTCAATTTCCGCACGAGAGAGCTCGTAACTCCAGCTTTCCGCGGATGTAACCGCGGGGCGGGTCTAAACCTCGCTTGCTGCAAGACGTACGAGCCGATCGCTCGCGTGGGCCTTCTCACGACCTGTAAATACAGCGGACGTGACCTGGCTGGTCTGGTATAACAAGCGAGCGACTTTCTCTCTAAAAAGAAAAGCCAAGCAAAGCCGTGTTGTTGTACTTTCTTTTTGGGTTAAAAAGGTTTTATTCCATAGGTATAGAGTTACAGTCTAGAGGCAAAAGACTCATAATACATGGTGGTCCTTAGTGCAACCATACAATTGTGTTGCACTGAATTTGACTGTAATTTGCCAAACAATCAGCGACTCTATTTTGTTTCCGGCTAAGCTTTTGCGGAATAAACTCCCTGTCAATCATCACCGATCTGGTCTCGGCAACAAGATGTCCATAGGCCGAGCGAGCTAGACTATTATTCAATAGGATTTAGACAATGATAGGTAGGTTCGTGTGCTGGATTGCAAGGGCCATCCCCTGAATCTCCACTTGCAATGCATCATTGCAGTTAAATACGAACCGATAGGCAACAAAAATAACAGACCCATTCGATCTTCTGAGAATCATACCTGCCGCCGCCGCCCCGTCATGCATCGAAATTGAACCATCGACGGACAAAGCTGCATGGTCCATAGGTGGTGGCAGCCACGGTCAGGCTAACTTAGGTGCCTTCACCATCAGCGCGACCCCATCATCAAAGGCCGGCATCTTCCCCTTCATAATTTTCTCAGTACCGTACCTTCGAGAATGATCAAGCGATGACATGTAGCTGACCCGAAAAATTGACAGTGACATCAATTGGGGGGACCTCCTTATCATCGATCAGATTGTTTCGGAGTTACCATATACTACGCCAAATCAACATAATAACCCTGTCATGTACTATCCCCAAAAAAGAAAAACCCTGTCATGTACCACATCAGCACAGCCAAGCACAATATTCAACATGCATTCTTTTCCGCTATCAATCAGACATTCATCAGCCAGTAGATCTCACACATCAAGCATGTGTATCCAAATAGTCCTAGCGTGCCTGCATGTGATCATAGCATGGAAACTGTACTTTCTTCCTCCAATCCACACAAATGACATGTACCACTTGTGGACAGGTGACGGTGCTAGTGCACCCGAAGCAGCCTTCCAGGCAGTTATTTTCATTTTCTGAGGAACAGAAGATCTCCATATAAGGTTCCAAATCGAGCGAGCACCATCAGGTTGAGAACTTGAAGCTCCACCAGCAAAGGCCTCGTCATGAGACAGAGACGCTAGCCGGTAGGCGCTTTTAACAGAAAAACGACCACTCCTCTATTGATGGCAAGAAAAAAAATATCCTGTCGTTGTCTAGGTGATGTTCGTATCTTCACTATTTCATTGGCCGTGTTGTTGTACTTGCACAGTAGTTGTGCTAGCGTTTCCTTGGGAAAAAAAACTAGTTGTACCAAGCACATGTATGGTTTCTTCTCAACTGCGATTTATAGTGTTCCGTAACATTCAGCATCTCGAATATCCATTTATGAGCCCAAACTCATCTGCAACTGGTCAAAAAAATATTCATAAAAAATACAAAAAATCCAGTTTTTTTGCATGGTAGATAATTTAATGAGTGAAGTGCACTCCAATTTTCAGATCATTTGGACATATGAGTAGCCCTCATCAAAAAAGACAAATTAGGTGAGACCAGTACATAAATAATGACTTTTTTTACAGATCCCAAATTTGTCTTTTTGCCGAGAACTACTCAGATGTCGAAATGAGATGAAATTTGGAGCAGACCACATCCACATAATTATCTATCATGCAAAAAAACGGATTTTTTTGAATTTTTCTAGTATCTGTTTATTATTATTTTCTTGAGCGGGGGTAGCCTAGGCATCGAATCAGTACTCTCTCAACATCTTTCTTTTTTTAGGGGAGCATTCAGCATCTATCTGAAAAAATGTTTAGCGTATTTGAAAGTCGTTGATCGTCCCATTAAAAAATGGTCATTCTATGCTAAAATTCCATCGTGTAAAAATGTACATGGCATTTCTTAAATGTTTATGCAACATAAAGAAAATGTTCGCATAATTAAAAAAATTGTATCATACCATAAAACACATGTACATTACATTTAAAATGTCCACGCGTTTCAAAAAAGAACGTTCATGACATTTTCAAAAAATATTTATATGATATAAAAGAAATGTCTGTGTAGTTTAAAAAATTGTTTCAATGTGTACTTGAAAAAATATTTACCGTATTTTTGAAAAGAAATCAAAGCATGTGTTTGAAAAAAAATGTTAATCTCATTTTAGAAAAACGGTGAACGTGTATAAGAAAACATTTCAAGTGATTACGAAAAACTTGCAATGTGTGAAAAAAAGAGACATGAACACATCGGTTTTAAAAATGTTAAACATGTATTGAAAAAAGTTAAACATGTATAAAAAAGTTTCATAAGTATGAAAAAATTGTACAATATGTATGAAAAAGAGTATGACATCAAATCATATTTGAAAAATGTTAAACGTGTATAAAATAATGTTCCTTATGTATACGAAACATGTACAATGTGCATGAATAAGTATAGGCATCAAAACTTATTTAAGAAAAATGTTAATCATGTACTTGAACAAAACAAATGTCCTGTTGTTTAAAATAAAGTACAACGTGTATAGAATAAGTAGACATGATAGAAAATAAAAATATAAATATAAAATGGAAAAAATAATGAAACCCAAATAAACCACACACAAAAATAAAATAAAAAATAAGGAAAATAGGTACAATTTGTATGAAAAACTAGACATCAAAACATGTATTTTTTTTAATGTTAATCATGTATTAAAATTTGCTAAACGTGTATAAAAATGGTCTTGATGTATAAGCAAATTTTAGACATAAAAACATATATTTTTAAAAATAGTAATTATGTATTTTAAAAAAATTGGCACATATAAAAATAATTTTTCATATTTATATGAAAAATGTAGATGTGTGAATAAAAGTAGACATCAGAACATATTATAAAAATAGTGTAAAAAAAGAACATATTATAAAAAAACAAAGAAAACCATGGAACACAATGAAAAGCAAAGAAACCCAAGAAGGAAATAAGAAAAGAAGAAAAATAGAAAGATAAAAGAAAAGGGGGAAAGCGATAAAACCCGAGAAAGAAACAAATTGCTTGAAAAAACAAGTCGAGTCAATGTTTAGCTTGCATGAAGAGGGAGCTTATTATTCCTAAACAGACTCAATGTTTAACCAAGTCGGTTGTTCCACCGTGAAGGGGATAGATTGATGGCACCGAAGAATTCTCCTTGTTGCTTGTTCGTTAATCAAAAAGAAGGTAGGCCAAAATTTGAGGTAAGCATTGCTATCAATGGCATTTCGATATATCAAAGATTTTTAGAGGTAGATGGGACATGCAATATGGTCGATCTATTCATTTTCAATTATGTCAATACAACGAACACCAGAAATAATGAAAAATACATCCAAATTCATAGACCACCTAGCGACGACTACAATCACTGAAGCAAGCCGAAGGCGCACCGCCGTCATCGCCCCTCACCCGTCGGAGCCAAACAAAACTTGTTGTAGTAGACAGTCGGAAAGTCATCTAGCTAAGGTCCAATAGGAAAAACGCACCAGAACAGCAACCGCCGGCGATGAAAAGAAGCTTAGATCGAAAGGATCCAATCTGGAGACACATGAACAAAGACGAACAAAGATTGGATCCGAGCGGATCCATCAAAGACAACCACCTACCAAATCTTGCGAGATCCACCGGAGACACACCTCCACACGCCCTCCAATGATACTAGGCACACCATAGGGACAGGAGCTAGGCGGGGAGAACCTTATTCCATCTTCAAGAAGCCACCGTCATCTCGTTTTCTTGAGCAGGACACAAACCCTAACAAAACTTGAAGAAGCACCTGAAAACGGAGCCCTCCCGCTGGCAAGGATCGGGATCCACCGCTCACCCATGGCACTAAGACCACAGAAGACGTGGGGCATGCAATATGTTGCATGTATGAATTTTATAATATGTGGTTTTAACTTTTAATAACCGGATGCAAAATGTGTCTAATGTGCATACCTGAACCATCAATGGTGTGAACTTGATCATTCCCGTAATAATTTTCACAAATTTTAAGCTTTTGCAGATCACTGGTGATATGACTAGTAACCCCACGATCGGCGTACCAATTGGTATCTATGCCGTAGTTGGAGGTGTTGACGGGTTCGGTGGTCTTTTCTTATGAGAGGTAGTCCTCCGTGAAGTGGTACCAACAGTCCATGGTGATGTGTCCCATTTTCCCATACATCTGGCATTGGAGGCGAGAGTCATAGCTCTACCCCCGCCGCGCATAGATGGGACACCACCCCCACATTGGTATCCTCCACAACCAAGAGTTGCACTGTTGGCTGAGGACTTGAAGCTAACCCCGGATTTTTGTAGAAGGTCAACATGCTTGTCAAAGTTGGCCATCTAACCATAAAGAGCATCAAGATATACTGAATCAGATTTGAGCATTGAGTGCAGATACCAGGGGAATAGTCCATGTCCATGCTAGCAAGGACTTAGGAGATGAGCTTGTCCTCGGTGAGAGGTTTTCCAGCAGTAGCTAGCTTGTCGGCGAGACCTTTCATGCGAGAGAATTATGCCGACACGGTCTGGTTTCCTTCTGCGCTTTGGCGAGGGAGATGCAGAGGTTGTTTATGCGTGACCTGGAGTGCGACCTGACGGTGTTCCACATGGCTTCATAGGTCTCTAGGCGAGGAACATAGATGAGGACCTTCTTGGAGAGCGAGTTGAGAAGACATGGAAGGATCCATTGATCCATGCCCATCCGGGAAGTGTACAATGGATTGGGCCTCTGCACAGTCTTGCCATCTATGTGTGTGGACGAGATGATTTTCTCTGGTGCATGAAGGCTCCCATCAAGATAGTCATAAAGGCCAGGCACACGGATTTGAGGGAGGACAAGGGCCTTCCATGGGAGGAAATTACCGCTGGTAAGTTTCTTGGAAATTTGATTGGAGAAAAGGGAAGACGCCATTGTTGATATATTAGAAAGGCAGACGGGGTATGGAAGGTTGTTGCTGATTACCATGTGAAATTTGTGAAGTATTTCTACCTACCGTGGCAGGTCGCGTTGCGTGTTTATATAGATGAAACAACTCCATCGATGGCATGTAAAATATTGGGTTCGTTACAATGCCTGAGGATCAAGAAGCTACAGATAAATATATGATCGGTTAGGCTTTATCGCAACCTGAACCGAGATACACAAGTGATTCTAGAAGATTGTATCTAACATGTTGTACTTGGCCCTGAGATAATCCCCTACAAGTACAATCGTCGAACCACCAGACCTTAGTAGAACGTGAAGCACTACTTTAAGATAGATTTGTTGCCACCTCACTATAAACAAGTTATCATCATGTTTTAGAGCATCTCCAACATATCACCAATAATCCATTCCCCGTGTTAAAAGAAAAAAAATCTATTTCTAATTACAATTTTGAATTATCAGGGAGATGTTGCTGATCCCCAATACATTCACCCCCAGTATGTCCTTGACATACAGATCCGGCATGCATTGGGCCAACTTTTTGCCCTCTCCCCCCTTCTTTCACCTATCAGGCTTGGGCGGCATGTTGATGTAGCTTGAGAGGCGTGGCGGAGCATCGGGCTGAGTGGCGTAGAAGGTGGCTCGAGCAGCACAATGGAGCTTGAGGTTGTGCTTGAGCGAAGCAACTGAGCTCAAGCTCGAGTTGGGCGCCACGACGAGGTAGCTCGAGATCGGGTTGTGCGACGGGTTGATGCAGGGTAAGTGACGGAGCGGGATCGTCTGACGTACTGCCCCCTGATGCGTAGGACCAGGTCCACATGCCAGTGTGCCAATAGGGGAGCCGCATCTCTAAGTGACATGACGGAGGTGCGTGCGCGGCGACAAGACAAAGTGGGTGGGCCTGCCCGCAAGTGGGTAAACGGGGAGTCGGAGTGTCATGGCTGTGGCGAGGGCCTAGTGGTGGTGAGAGGCGGGAAAGGGGTTGCGGTGTTCTTTGGGAGAAAAAAAGTTGTTGGAGTGCGTATATTTTATCCAACTTCTTTATCGTATTTTCATTTTTATATATCCAACCTTTTTATTATTAGATAATTTATTTGAAAAAAGGAGCTGGTAGAGATGCTCACTAGAAGAAAATGTCGCGAATAAACATGCCAGTTTATTTTATTTCCGTCACACATAAGACGCGCGACCAGCTAGCTGCGCGCCGCCGGTCCTATAATCAAACGACGCGGCGGCAGAGCGTGATGCCATCGGCGATAGGGAGCTGCACGGGCTCGACGCGCGTGTCGGCGGCGATCATGGCGTTGAACCCCCTGATGTAATCCCGTTTCTTGCGGTCCTCCTCCGTGAGCGGCGTGTCGTCGGGCATGGCGACGGTGCCGCCCCAGAGCGTGTTGTCGTAGGCGAGCACACCGCCGACGCGCACCAGCCGCAGCAGCTGCTCGTGGTAGTTGCCGTAGTTGTACTTGTCGGCGTCCACGAAGGCGAAGTCGAAGCTCCCCTCCTCCTCGTCGGCGATGAGCCTGTCGAGGATGGGGCCGCCGGGGCCCTCGCGGAAGTCGACCTTGTGCGTGACGCCGGCCTTCTTGATGACGGGGAGGCCGAGGTCGAAGTACTCCCTGCTGACGTCGATGGCGACGATCCTGCCGTCGTCCGGGATGGCGAGCGCGGTGGCGAGGACGGAGCAGCCGGTGTAGACCCCCACCTCGATGGTCCTCTTGGCGCCCATCACCTTCAGCAGCAGCGACAGCAGCAGCCCCTCGTCCGGCGGCGACGACATGAACCCGCTACAACCAGAACAAATAAACATCCCCATTAACTCATCTGCAATCCTTCTAGAATACGTACATACCATGATCTGCAATCCTCGAGGGACAGGAGAAGGGAGCGGAATTGCGTACGTACAAGATGTGCTCGCTGGTGATCTGCCGGAGCTCGCGCATGAACTCGTTCTCCCGCGGGTACACGACCGTCTTCAGCATGTACTGCACAATTAGAAACAACACACGCTCAGTCAGCAGATAAAATTCAGGGAGGAGCGTGGAAAGACACAGGGAGAGACGGTTCGCGTACGTCGTAGAGGTCGTTGCTCTTGAGGAGGGTCTTGGTGGTCTCGCTGCTGTGGACGTCCCTGACCTCGCCGGCGCTCCCGTTGGAAGCCATGTCTATGAACGAGCGAAATGCGCGCGCGCACACACACGCACCGACTAAAAAAAGAAGAGGAATAAGGCCGGAGATGCTGCGGCGCTGCCGAGCACGGCCATTATTTATGCTTGGGTGACGACCGGGGTCAGTCAGTGAGCCGTGACGGTGCCGGGTGCGGGGCAGCTGGGGGTGACGCAGAGAATCTGGATCGGTTTAGCAACGCGACGCGACGCGACGCGATGCAGTGGCGTCACCGACTCGCTACGCAACCAACGCCAGCCGTGCTGGTGTGGTGCTCCATGCCAAGCGTGTGTGTGTGCGGACAATTGCATTGCAGTAATCCTTATCCAGGTGGGCACCATTGTTTTACTTGGGCCTGCAAACCGATGGATTGTCGCCTATCGGCGCCGGATGGGCCGCGTGTGATCTATAGCCCCACATGGCCGGGTTCCCTTTCTGGTGCTTGCTGTTCCTTTCTTGAGGTGGCAACTGCGGGAGGTGCTCTAATAATGGAGTTCGGACGCATACAAAAACAGAAGATATCTTCAAGATGGCTGTTGCTTGCTTGAACGGCTAACTTTGGGTTAGGAGGTTTACCAAAAGTAGCTGCTCGCATGTGGGCGGGGATCCAAATTCCAATCGGGCGCAACAACATTTCGCGGCTCAATGAAGCACATTCCCTTTCTAGGCAAGGTTCGGTGGCAATTGCTAGCAGCTCGAGGTTGCAAGTAAATAACAGTGTAAAACTGGGAGTTGAAAGGATATATCATTACTTTCCCGTCCTAAGATAAGTGTCGTGGAGTATATGGCTAAGAAACTCTGGTAGTACAAGTGTTTATTATACATAGGCTTTGTACAGTTCAAGTTTATGCAAGACCCCAAAGTCTAAGAGCATCTCCAGCCCTTGGCCCCCAGGGGGCGAGTAAAATCGCCGCCTGAGGGCGACCCGACGCTAAAATCGGCGTGGGGGCTTTCGGGTTCCCAGCCGCCGGCCCTAGGGTCGCCCCCAGAAGGTGGGTTTTTTAAAAAAAAAAGGAATTCGGCTAAAGTTCGGCAAATTGGACAAATATTCAGCTAAAGTTCGGCGAACATGACATTACATAACAATTTTTTTAAAAAAGGCCGAAACTACAACTACGGGTCGAAGAATGCGCTGAGCGCGGCGAACTCGCCGACGTCGCCGCCATCCTCGCCGTCGTCCTCGTCGGCCTTCTCCTCCTTGACGCGGCCGCCCCTGCTGGCTCCTTGCCCGGTGTCGCCCTGCGGACCGGTGGCGGCGGCGCATCATCGTCGAGGACGACGATGCCTCCCTCGTCACGGCCACAGCGCCGAGCGGTGAACTGCTCGTAGGCGCGGCACTGGCGCTCCAGCTCCGTCTTCGCCTAGTCTTCACGCGCCCACTTCAGGGCCGCCGCATCGTTGAGCTCCCCCTTGACGCCGCCAGCGAGCCCTGGCTCCGTCTTCACGACGGCGAGCCCCGGCTCCGTCTTCACGGCGGCGAGCCCCGGCTCCGTCTTCGGTTTGACGTAGCGGGGAGGAGCCGAGGAGGAGGCGTGCCCGCCGCCCTCGTTGATGGCGATGTCGGCGCTGCGGGTGCGCCGGACGAGCGGCGTCTCCGCTGCGGGCTCGGCCTTGACGTTGAATGATAACCCACAAGTATAGGGGATCGGAACAGTTTTCGAGGGTAGAGTATTCAGCCCAAATTTATAGATTCGACACAAGGGGAACCAAATAATATTTGAAGGTATTAGTAGCTGAGTTGTCAACTCAACCACACCTGGAGATTAATTATCTGCAGCAAAGTGATCAGTACCAAAGTAGTTTGATAGTTTCGATAATACTAACAGTAGCAACGGTGACGGTAACAGTGATAGCAGTAATTTTGTAGCAAGTGTAGCAGTGATGATAGTAGTAGTAACTTAGCAGAAACAATAAAAGATAAAATCGTAGGCATTAGATCGGTGACTTGTTGGATGATATTCATCATGAGATAGTTATAACCTAGGGCGATACGGCACTAGCTCCAGTTCGTCAATATAATGTAGGCATGTATTCCGTAAATAGTCATACGTGCTTATGGAAAGAACTTGCATGACATCTTTTGTCCTACCCTCCCATGGCAACGGGGTCCATATTGGAAACTAAGGGATATTAAGGCCTCCTTTCAATAGAGAACCGGAACAAAGCATTAACACATAGTGAATACATGAACTCCTCAAACTACGGTCATCACCGGAAGAAGTCCCGGTTTCTGTCACTCCGGGGTTACCGGATCATAACACGTAATAGGTGACTGTAACTTGCAAGATCGGATCTAAAACATGGATATAATTATGATAACATATACGGTTCAGATCTGAGTTCATGGCACCCGTGCCCAAAGTTACAAGCATTAAGCATTGCAAAGTCATAGCAATATTAATCTTAGAACATAGTGGATACTAGGGATCAAGCCCTAATAAAACTAACTCGATTACATGATGAATCTCATCCAACTCCTCACCGACCAGCAAGCCTACGAAGAATTACTCACTCCCTGTGGGGAGCATCATGAAATTGGCGATGGAGAAGGGTTGGTGATGACGAAGAACGAAGATCCCCCTCTCCGGAGCCCCAACCGGACTCCAGATCTGGCCTCCCGATGAAGAACAGGAGGTGGCGGTGGCTCCGTCTCGTGGATCACGATAATTCTTTCTCCCCGATTTTTCTGGAAAAATAAGATTTTATAGCATCGGTTTCAGGGTTTGCGGGGCCACCAGGTGGGGACAACCCACCTGGGCGTGCCAGGAGAGGGGGCCGCGCCCTGGTGGGTTGTGCCCACCCAGGGCCCCCTCTCCGGTAGGTCTTGGCTCTAGAAATTCTTATTTATTATATAAAAATCCTCGCAAAGTTTCGTTCCATTCCGAGAACTTTTATTTCTGCACAAAAACAACACCATGGTAGTTTTGCTAAAAACAACGTTAGTCTGGGGTTAGTTTCATTCAAATCATGCAAATTAGAGTCCAAAACAAGAGGAAAAGCGTTAGGAAAAGTAGATACGTTGGAGACGTATCAACTCCCCCAAGCTTATTCCTTTGCTTGTCCTCAAGCAATTCGGTTGATAAACTAAAAGTGAAAAAGAAAAACTTTTATGAACTCTTTTGCTCTTGTTTGCATAAATAAGCTTAAACAACACCTAGGTTTTTAGCCAAATTTATAACTAACCATGCCGACAATAACTCTTAAAGATTATATTAACTCATATCAATGACATAATCAGCTAGCGAGCAATAATAAGATATCTCAAACGGCAACACGATGTCAAAACAACCATGATATAATATGACAATAGTGGTATCTCGCTAGCCCTTTCTAAGACCGCAAAACGTAAATGCAGAGCACCTCCAAAGTTCAAGGAGCGACTAAACATTGTAATTCATGGTACAAAAGATCCAGTCATGATGCACCCAATATTAGCTACACACAATGCATAAGTCATGACAGCTGTGCTCTCAGGTTCTAGCGCTTGTTTTAGAAGGTGATGACACAACATAAAAGTAAATAGATAGTCCCTTCGCAGAGGGAAGCAGTGATTTGCAGAGGTGCCAGAGCTCAAGTTTTTAAAACAGAGATAAATGATATTTTGAGACATGCACCCTTCTCATTTACTTCACGACCATCAGTTATCAATATCTTCCATGATAAGCACGCTAGTGGCGGTTCCCAAGCGATAAAAGTAAAGGTTTTGACTCCATTGGGAGTTTTTGTTTGATTATTTAAGAGATTAACTCTTTTTCAGTTTGCTGTTTGGGACTGGGCATCCCTATTACCGCCTGTCGGTGTCAAAACCGGCGGATCTCGGGTAGGGTGTCCCGAACTGTGCGTCAAGGCCGGATGGTAACAGGAGACAAGGGACACGATGTTTTTACCCAGGTTCGGGCCCTCCCGATGGAGGTAATACCATACTCCTGCTTGATTAATATTGATGATATGGGTAGTACAAGAGTAGATCTACCACGAGATCAAGGAGGCTAAACCCTAGAAGCTAGCCTATGGTATGATTGTGTATGATGATGGTTCGTCCTACGGACTACAACCCTCCGGCTTATATAGACACCAGATAGGGTTATGGTTACACAGTCGGTTACAATGGTAGGAGATCTTGAGTATCCGCATTGCCTAGCTTGCCTTCCACGCCAAGGAAAGTCCCTTCCGAACACGGGACGAAGTCTTCAATCTTGTATCTTCATAGTCTAGGAGTCCGACTGAAGGTATAGTCCGGCTACCCGAACACCCCCTAATCCAGGACTCCCTCAGTAGCCCCTGAACCAGGCTTCAATGACGACGAGTCCGGCGCGCAGATTGTCTTCGGCATTGCAAGGCGGGTTCCTCCTCCAAGTCCTTCATAGAAGATTGTAGACACCGAGAATAGTGTCCAGCTCTGCAAAATAAGTTTCCGCATATTGCCATAGAGAGAATAATATTAACACAAATCAAATCTGCTGACGTATTCCGCAATGCGTCATCACACCACGACCAAGCTCTTTATACAAATTGTCTTCACTTTTCCACCTCAGCACGTTTAGCGAGGCGGTTTCCTTGGCACGTCTTGTCAAAGCAGAGATCGTGTGCCCCTTTTACGGGATTCTCATCAATACGGACATGGGTAACCCAACCGCGCCATTTACCACGATGCTTGGGAGGCAAGCGAGTTTTATTAGGTAGGTGGGGACGCATAACCGCATCCGCCCATATAAGGGGATAAGGATCCACCTTTTTACCTACGCCTTCTTCCTCCTTTGCCAATCCATCTCTTGCGCACTCAAGCTCCAGCACCCAAGCCCGCTCTTCCCACCTCAACCTTCTCCAACAATGTACGGAGCGGGAGGAAAGTGGATGGTCTCCTCCGTCACGGAGGTTCAAGTAAAAAAGCTAAGGAAGGCCGGATACCTGTCCAAGGACATCCCGCACCGGCTTCCCGAGAAGGGGCAGCTTCTCCCCACCCCAAGGCCCCATGAGAGGGTAGTTTTGCTTCCCCACTTCCTCCACGGACTGGGTTTTCCACTTCACCCATTCTTCCGGGGACTCATGTTCTACTACGGCCTAGATTTCCACGATCTGGCCCCGAACTTCATCCTCAACATCTCGGCGTTTATCGTCGTGTGTGAGGCCTTCCTACGCGTCCGCCCCCATTTCGGCCTTTGGCTCAAGACCTTCAACGTCAAGCCCAAGGTGGTACGCGGCAGCCAAGCGGAGTGCGGAGGCGCTATGGCTGGCAAGATAGCCAACGTCCTCTGGTTCGAGGGCTCCTTTGTGGAGACCCTAAAGGGGTGGCAAGCCGGGTGGTTTTACATCACCGAGCCACGCGATCCGGAATGGGTCGCAGCCCCCGAGTTCAGATCCGGACCCCCCACGCGGCTTATGTCCTGGAAAGAGACGGGCTTGTCGTGGGGCAACGAGGAAGAGGTGACCGGACTGAAGACCTGCATCCAGTCCCTGGTAAACAAGCCAATCCGGCTTGTCAATATAGTCCAGGTCATGCTCGTTCGTCTGATCCTCCCGTGCCAACAAAGGGATTTCAATTTGTGGGAGTTCGACCCGGCGCAGCACCGAACCCTCACCAGGCTCTTCAACACGTCGTATGAAGACGTCTGGAAGGTGCTAATCAAAGGCGCCGAGGCCCCCGCATCCGCTTCCGAGGACCGCAGATACAGCACGCAGCGTCACGCTAGCGAGGTAAGCTATCTATGCCTTTGACAGGATTATTAAGCTCTTTTTCATAGATTAACTCTATGCGGGATCTAAACTCCCTTACCTTTGACAGGCTTGGCAGGCGATATCCGGACCAATTAACTGTCCGGCTCCCCTGCCCGAAGACCCAGCCCCAGCTCTCCTAGTGAAGCTGCTGACTCCGGCACCTTATGTGGTGCCGGAGAGGAAGGTCAAGAAGAAGAAGACCACCGGGACTCGAAAGAGTGCCCGTAACTTGGTGGTGTCAGACTCGTCATCTGACGAGTTCGAGACGCCCTCCTCTCGTGAAAACGAGGAGGAGGAAGAAGAAAGCTCTCCCCCCCAGCGGAGGGAGAAGAGAAGAAGAAGGCCGCCCCATCAGGGGAGGCCGAGGGGTCTAGGAAAAGGAAGACCCCTCCGCCGGACTACTCCCATGACGCTTAAGAGAGCGGAAAGGAGTGGCCGAACAGGGCCAAGCGTCCGGCGAAATCGTAAGTTCGGACATTAGAGTAATTCATGATGTTCCTTTGTTGCGCAGCTTTCCTTAATGTCAAATGTGAATATGCAGCCCACCCCAGGCTGAATATAACGAATCATCGGGCGGCTCCCTGGACTCATCGGACGTGAACTCCGTTCCACCCGCTGTCTCCCACCGCACCACGGATGATGCCGAAGTGGCATCGCGACAAGCTCCAGGGCAGGAAGAGGTGGTCCTGGAGGAGCCGCAAGGCAACCTCCCGGACTCCAGGAGTGAAGGGGACAAGACCCCCCAGGGATCCAAGTCCGACTTTGTGCCGGACACCGCGCCGGAATCTTCAACAGTTTCGAGCCGCGGTAGGCGAACTCCTTCCAAAAGGAGCAAGCCTTCTAAGCCAGCGACCTCCGTCCAACCGGAGTGGCTGGACCATCTGCTGGAGGTGCTTGACGGTGCCTCCATCGACAAGGGGCACCGTACTATTATGAGTACGGTGATCCAAAAGGTTCAGTCTGCCAAGAGCGGACTGACTGAAGCTTGTGCTAGCTTTCTGACAGGCTTCGAGGTAAGTAAAAATATGTCAAAATATTACCTCATAGACAGTAGCCCCTGATGCTCTGTTTGGCGTTCGGAAAGAAAAGCCGAATAGAGGATCTATTAATTTTCGCAGGAGTCTAACAATAAAGAGTCAATATGCGTATGCAGGCTTCGCTGCTATCCACTGCCGCACTGACTGCACAGGTGGATTTCCTAAAAAATGATCTCGGGCGGACCGAGCAAGAGCTCGGCCTTGCCAAACGGCAGCTCGAGGAAAAATAAGGTAGGAAATACCCTACAGAAAAAGGTGCCTATAGAGAGGCGTGATTGCAAAGAATAACAGGATTGTACTGCTTATTGTAGGGGCCACAACTAAGGTGGCGACCCTCAAGCAGGCGCTATCTGAGGCCGAAAAGAAAACGATCGAGGAGCGCACCGAGCGAGAAAGACTTGGGGCTCAGGTTGGCGAGGTGCAGCAAGAGCTGCAGGCTCTCATGAAAAAACATGAGAGCTTGGAGCTTGAGTCAAAGGCGCAAGCATCCGAGCTCGCGTCGGCCCTTGAGACCGCCAAGGGTGCCAAGGCCGAATCCCAAAAGGCCCTCCAAGAGTTGGAGGAGATGAAAAAGATAGCAGCGGGTAAGGCATTCTTAATGCAAAGTAGAAATATAAAAGTAAACTACTTGTCACTTACCCGAATCCGGAGTTCTCCAGGGGCGTTCGCAGATTTTCCCCGCAGCGTATCCGACGCCGCCGCATTCTACCGAGCTGAAGAGGGCAGCTCGACGGAGAGTGTGTTCTGGTCTCAGTATTCTGAGGCCGGACACCCTGTGCCCTTGAGCGACCAGCTGAAACAGCTGGTCGAGCTCCACAAGGCGGCCGAACAAGCCATGAAGGGCTTCATAGTTCGGCTGTGGCCCGGAGAGGCCCTGCCTGGGAGCTACTTCGGGCTGGTGCGGCGGCTGGTGGAGGCCTATCTAAGGCTTGAGGTCATCAAGCGTTCCGTCTGCATCGAAGGTGCCCGGAGGGCCCTTGCTCGTGCAAAGGTGCACTGGGGTAAGCTTGACGGTGAGAAGTTGGTGAAGGACGGGCTGCCGCAGGTGAAGGAGCATCGCAAGCCTGAGAACTACTACAAGGATGTTCTTGCAGGTGCCCGCCTTATTGCGGATGAATGTACCAAAGATGTAATTTTTGAATGAACTCGCTCGTGTTTATCCTGTGCGCTGAAAACTTGTTCATATGCGCTAAGCAATGCTTATTGAATTTAAAATATTATTTTCTGTGCGGCCGTTTATCAAAAATTGAGAGATGGCTAGTCGTCGGCTTCTGCCCCCATGCCGCTAGTGCTGGGGTGTTCGGGATAAACCTGAGAGCTCTTTTCCCCATGGTTGGGTCCTTCGAGGGAGGCGCTCAGCACAACGAACCAGGCAATCGGACTATAATGCTTGAACACTCTCACTTAGCTATAGAACTTTATAATTTTAAATTTCGGCGAAGCCCCTAGTTCGGAAGACCGAATTCAGGGCGCTATCCACGCCTTTGGCCGGACAAAGCCGGCCCCTCGCTCGAAGCGGCATAAGTCTTTAGGGACTCGAAAAACCTCTCGAACAG
Source organism: Aegilops umbellulata (assembly GCA_032464435.1). Classification (NCBI taxonomy): domain Eukaryota; kingdom Viridiplantae; phylum Streptophyta; class Magnoliopsida; order Poales; family Poaceae; genus Aegilops; species Aegilops umbellulata. The sequence goes on from CP136060.1 coordinate 51,835,499, forward strand.
CGACCGGTCTCTCGCCTTATCATGACAGTCAGTTTTAGCTTTCTCCACTGAGGTGCTTAACCCAGCTGAACCGGGGCACAATCACAGTGGTTCTCCTAGTGCTACCTTAGCCGATATAGCGGAACGTAAGGCACCAAAACATAGGAGCCGGGAAAACCCAACTATTGACCCAAATCATGATTCGGAGCCGATGCATATAGTGCTATAAGTTCGGGGTGCCGCACTTGTGAAAGTGTACGGACTTCTCACACCAGATCGAAGGGTACTGAAGCCCCTGGCGTGTTTTCCGTACCATGGTGTACGGGTGCGATCATGTTATTTAATAAACATATATATTAAAAGAGGATAATGCAAAAAATAGACAAAAAACTATGCATTGTTTATAAAGAGGCTATTTATCAAAGCCGAATGATACAAGTAGTGCGATAAGCAAAAAGATATTAGATTATTTAACATGTCCTGACCAGGGGCAGGCCGCAGAATTGTATTCAAAACAGATATACCGCTCGTAATAGAGACCACCTGGGAGTTCCATAATGCGGCGTAGCTTTGTCTGCTTCCCTGGATCTTGCATCGTTTGTGTGGCAGTCGAATTGCCGAACAGGTCGTCCAAAGTGTGGAGTCCTAAAAGTAAAAAAAGAATCCGGCAGCCCCTAGTACGTTTTAAGCCATATTTCGGGCATGCCGTTACTGTGCCCCTTCCCCTGTGCCCATGGTATTTCAAGGGCGTAATTATGTACGCGAGGTACTAGCTTCGCTATGTCGCGATGGCTGGGGTTGGGGCCGCATTGCTACGCCTGCTTAGAACATGCCAGGCGGTCTTGTTGTAGGTTACTCCGGGCGCGCTTGGCAGTGTCTGGCTTTTTAACGGCCGGACTGGAGAGTTTCCTAAAAAGGCTGCTTTGTACTTCCGCTGTGAGAGCCGCCGTGTGCTCCTCCGTACGGAGGGAGCGTTCGGTGTTTCCGTTGACCGTGATTACTCCTTGAGGGCCTGGCATCTTGAGCTTGAGATATGCATAGTGCGGCACCGCATTGAACTTTGTGAATGCGGTTCGTCCGAGCGGGGCGTGATAGCCACTGCGAAACGGGACTATGTCGAAGATTAGCTCTTCGCTTTGGAAGTTATCCGGAGATCCGAAGACCACATCAATTGTTACGGAGCCTGTACAGTTGGCTTCTACACCTGGTATAACGCCTTTAAAGGTCGTTTTTGTGGGCTTAATCCTTGAGGGATCTATGCCCATTTTCCACACTGTATCCTGGTAAAGCAGGTTCAGGCTACTGCCGCCGTCCATGAGGACTCTTGTGAGGTGAAAGCCGTCGATGATTGGGTCGAGAACCAATGCGGCAAAGCCGCCATGACGGATGCTAGTGGGGTGGTCCCTTCGGTCAAAAGTGATCGGGCAGGAGGACCATGGGTTGAACTTTGGGGCGACTGGCTCCATCGCGTATACGTCCCGTAGCGCACGCTTCCGTTCCCTCTTGGGAATGTGGGTTGCGTATATCATGTTCACCGTCCGCACTTGTGGGGGAAACCCCTTCTGTCCATTATTGTTCGACGGCCTGGGCTCCTCCTCGTCGTCGCTATGTAGCCCCTTGTCTTTGTTTTCGACTCTTAACTTGCCTGCCTGCTTGAACACCCAACAATCCCTGTTGGTGTGATTGGCTGGCCTTTCGGGGGTGCCATGGATCTGGCACAAGCGGTCGAGTATTTGGTCCAAACTGGATGGGCCCAGAGTATTCTTTTTAAATGGCTTTTTCCGCTGACCGGATTTATAGCCTCTGAATCCTGCATTAACTGCCGTATCTTCATTGCTGTCGCTGCTGATGTGGCGCTTTTGCTTATGTCGACGTGTCCTGCCACTTTTGTCCTTAGTATCCGAATTACCAGGGTTCTTTGATAAGTTGTTGCTGCGAGCTAGCCAGCTATCTTCGCCCGCGCAAAAGTGGGTCATGAGTGTCGTGAGGGCTACCATAGATTTCGGCTTTTCCTGTCCCAGGTGCCGGGCAAGCCACTCGTCGCGGATGTTATGCTTGAAGGCTGCTAGGGCCTCTGCGTCCGGACAGTCAACTATCTGGTTTTTCTTTGTTAGGAACCATGTCCAGAATTGTCTGGCCGATTCTTCTGGCTGCTGAATTATGTGGCTTAGGTCGTCGGCGTCCGGTGGTCGCACATAAGTGCCCTGGAAGTTGTCGAGGAATGCGGCTTCTAGGTCCTCCCAAGAACCGATTGAGTCCGCTGGCAGGCTGTTAAGCCAATGCCGGGCCGGTCCTTTGAGTTTGAGCGGGAGGTATTTGATGGCGTGTAGATCATCGCCACGTGCCATGTGGATGTGAAGGAGATAATCCTCGATCCATACCGCCGGATCTGTTGTTCCATCCTATGATTCGATGTTTACGGGTTTGAAACCCTCTGGGATTTTATGATCCATTACTTCATCTATGAAGCATAGTGGGTGTGCGGCGCCCCTGTATTGGGCTATATCACGACGCAGCTCAGAAGAGCTATGTCTGTTGTGTTCGGCCCTGCCGGATTTGTTGTATCCGGAGTGAAGATCATCGTCACGTGTTGTAGGGCGCCTGCGCGATCCGTAGATCGATCTTGTTTGCCTTGCCTTATCCTCCAATACATCTCGCAGGTCTAGCGCGTTTTCCCGTGCCTTAGTTGAGCGGCGTCGGGGCATGGCTTGTGTGGAGGGCCGAGAGGCCTCTCTGTCGCGGCCGCGAGGTGGCCGGTCTGCCATGTCATGCGCTGGTGATGTAGGCGCTTCCTCCTCTGATCGGGGTAGCGGCCTGCGCTTTGGGTAGCTCTTGGAGGGGCGTTCGAGTTCATACTCTTCAGCCGCAAGGACTTCAGTCCATCTATCAGCTAGCAAATCTTGATCAGCTCTAAGCTGTTGCTGCTTTTTCTTGAGGCTGTTTGTCATGGCTAAAAGCCTGCGTTTGAAACGCTCTTGTTCGGCGGGGTCTGATGGTACGACGAATTCGTCGTCATCGAGGCTAGCCTCGTCTTCGAAGGGAGGCATATAGTTATCATCTTCAACCTCTCGGTCTGCCGCTCTCTCATGAGGGCTGGCTTCTCCATCTTCCTGCGCCGAATCTTGCTGGGGAGGGTGTTCTTCGGCTCTATCCGGGGTACTATTATCTCCGGTGCCGGAATCACCGTTTTTACTTTGGCGGGATTTAGAGCGGCGCCGCTGACGCCGGCGCTTTGGCTGTTTCTTGGAGGTGTCATCCCCGGCTGTTCCCTCGCCATCTCCATCTTTTGGAGTATCCACCATATATACGTCATATGACGAGGTGGCCGTCCAGCGCCCTACAGGTGCTGGTTCCTGTTCGTCTCCTACCTCGTCGTCCATACCGTTGAAGTCTTCGGAGCCGAAGTCAAGCATGTCGGTTAAATCGTCGACAGTGGCTACCAAGTGGGTGGTGGGTGGGCTTTGAATTTCTTCATCATCCGTATCCCATCCTCGCTGACCGTAGTCCGGCCAGGGCTCTCCTGATAAAGAGAGAGAGACTTGAGAGAATTCAGGATGTTGCCAAAAGGCGAGTGCTGAAAGATGTCCGCGGCGGTGAACTCCATTATCGGCGCCCAATCGGGTTCGACTTGCAGGGGCGCGGGGGGTTCGGAGTCCGGGGAGGAGTCCGTACCCTCGAGGTCACGGGTCACGCGGAGTGCGGGGCTGGCGTTCGGCTCGATCGCCTTTGAGATCGCAGCCCCCAAGGTGATGTCCAACCATCCATCCTCAGTTGGCGCAATAGGCTCCGAGTTAAGGGTCGGAACCGGTGCGTGTGCGGCCTCCAGGACACTGTTCGGAGGTAGAGCTAGATCATGCCCCTCGAGATAGTGCGGCGCGCTTGGCTGTGGCTCGAACCCATCAAAGATCAAGTCTCCACGGATATCGGCCGTGTAGTTTAAGCTTCCAAACCCGACTTGATGGCCAGGGGCGTAGCTTTCGATCTGCTCCAGATGACCAAGCGAATTGGCCCATAGAGCGAAGCCGCCGAAAACGAAGATCTGTCCGGGGAGAAAAGTCTCACCCTGGACCTCATCGTTGTTGATGATCAAAGGAGCCATCGGGCCTAAAGATGACGACACAGAGGAACTCTCAATGAAAGCACCAATGTCGGTGTCAAAACCGGCGGATCTTGGGTAGGGGGTCCCGAACTGTGCGTCAAGGCCGGATGGTAACAGGAGACAAGGGACACGATGTTTTTACCCAGGTTCGGGCCCTCTCGATGGAGGTAATACCCTACTCCTGCTTGATTAATATTGATGATATGGGTAGTACAAGAGTAGATCTACCACGAGATCAAGGAGGCTAAACCCTAGAAGCTAGCCTATGGTATGATTGTGTATGATGATGGTTTGTCCTACGGACTACAACCCTCCGGCTTATATAGACACCAGATAGGGTTAGGGTTACACAGAGTCGGTTACAATGGTAGGATATCTTGAGTATCCGCATCGCTTAGCTTGGCTTCCATGCCAAGGAAAGTCCCTTCCGGACACGGGACGAAGTCTTCAATCTTGTATCTTCATAGTCCAGGAGTCCGGCTGAAGGTATAGTCCGGCTACCCGAACACCCCCTAATCCAGGACTCCCTCACCACCCTTTTCTCGTGCGGTGGCGAGTGAATAAACACTCGACCCGAGAATAACCCGCTTAGCATGGAAGATACCGACCACCTCCTTTCGTTCCATGAACGATCCAGGCACACAAAAAAGGATATTTATTTAGAAGTTTTTAGAGGTGGCACACGCAAATTTACTTAGGACGGCAGGGTAATACCGCATATAGGCAGGTATGGTGGACTCATCTGGAATAACTTTGGGTTCAAGGTTTTTGATGTACAAGCAGAGTTCCCACTTAGTAGAGGCGAAGGCTAGCAATTAGATTGAGAAGCGGCCAGCTAGAGAGCAACAACGATCATAACCATGCATTATGCATAAGTAACATTGGACACTAGCATGAGTAGGATATGAACACCATGAATATAAATATCATAGAGGCTATGTTGGTTTGATTCAACTACATGCATAAACATGTGCCAAGTCAAGCCACTCGAACATTCAGAGAAGGATACCATATCATCATACTACATCACAATTATCTTAACGCAATGTTGATGTCCAAGATAAATCATTATCCACTCCTAGCTACTTATGCATGGCATGAGAAACTATAATCTCTAATTGTCATTGCAAACATGTTTAATCATAATGGACTGAATCATGGATACTAGGTTAAACATATTTACACAAACAGAACAAGTCGAGTTCATATCAGTTTCTCTCTGCCACGGCCAGTTCATCGAATATCGTCAGCATTGCCTTTCACTTGCACGACCAAACGATATGAAAATAATAATAGTGCAAGAATGCGTGGATTAAGCTGGAATCCGCAAACACTTTATTCAAAAGAAGGAGACAAGGTAAAATGTGCTCTTTATTAGTTCAACAATTATTCATATGAGAGCCACTCAACATTTTCATCGTGGTCTTCTCCTTGGTACAACTCAAATAAAAAGAAAATAAATTCAGAGAAACACACTGAAATATTTTTGGAGTTTTTGGTTTTCTTGAAAAAGCAAATAAAAGGTAAAAACAAAAACAAGAAAAACTATTTACACGGGAAAGCTCCCAACAAGCAAAAGAAGAACAAGGAAATCTTTTTGGGTTTTGTTTTTAATATTACTACTAAGCATGCATTGAAATTAAACTACTACAACTATTTTTTGTTTTTTCTAAAGTTTTTCAAACACAAGAAGAAAGCAAGTAAGTCTAAGCATGGATGATACAATGAAAAAGTGTGAACACCGACAAATGGAATGATATGCGTGAACATGAATATAATGTCGGTGAGAAACTCATACTCCCCCAAGCTTAGGCTTTTGGCCTAACTTGGTAATCAATCAGTAGCCTGGAGGGTAGTATGGGTGCTGAGGAGCGGGCATCCACTCATCCCACTGCTGAGGTTCCTGTGTTGCCTCCGCAACAGCCTGAGCGTTCCGGTAGGCGATGATGTCCGCAGGCATAATCCTATATCCGCCCCTGGCAACAGAATCAAACAAAGCAGGAGCAGGCAATGGAATAACATCACGAGTCCTCACACTAAAAACCAGGTTATATGGAATAAGGATGTCAGGAGATTCGACATCAGTAAAATGGTGGTGATCCATGGCGGCACGGTCTAGATAAACCTTGGTCAGAGGATAATCATGAGGGCGTATTCCAACATTAAAGTGGGCCGCCAAACGAGTGGCATAAATCCCACCATGTTTTTTGCCCTAAGATTTATTAAGATGGAGGCGACGAGCCACAATAGCTCCCAAGCTATAAGTGTTGTCGCCCTCTAATGCACGACGTAAAACAGCAAAATCTGGTGCACTGAGCGCACCCACTTTCTCTCTAGCAAGCAAACACTTAGCAACAAATAAAGCAAAATAATGTATGGCAGGAAAGTGTATGCTAGCGGCTGTGGTAGCTGACACCCCTCTCTCATCTCCCACTGTCAAAGTGCGATAAAAGGCCTCAAACCCAGTCGGCCTAGGCTCCGCTAAGCTCCCATCGGAGGGGATCATGCATATGTCACAAAATTCAGTAAGTGGTATATGATGGTTTTCAGCATATAAATCAAAGCTCACTTCAGGAGGATTATTCCTAGGCAGGAAAGTAAAACTTTGAACAAAAATGTTTGTGATGATTTGATGCTGGTCACACTCATCTGCAATGAACTCGGTGAGCCCGGCATTAGCAGCATACTGTGTGAACTCTTGAAGGATTCCAGCCTCTTCCAGGAACGGGGTGTGCGGCCATTCACACGGCCGTACTTTCGTCAACCTCCGAGGATGGAGATCAATATTAGATGACTCCCCAATAACACCCTTGGAGTTCTTCTTAGAGCCAAAATTCCTAAAGATATTCACGGTTTTCCTATGAACAAAATTCTGAAATTTATTAGCACACGAAATTTTCTCAACAAAACTTCACAAAAGTGATACCAACAACTCATGGGGATACATAGAGGCCATAGAAACCATTCAAACTACTTAGAAATCTAAGAATTCAACATGCAAGCTCATCTACAACAGCACCAAGAGTAGCTCATTATTCAAAATATAAACTACTAAAACAAAAACTAATTGGACAAACGATGGAGTCACATACCAAGCAACAATCCCCCGAAACAGTTTCGGAAACGGAGCTTCGAGCAAAGAGATCGAAATCCGCAGGTTTGAGAGCAAGAACACGGGAGAGAGAGCAATGGAGATTTTTTCTGGAGGTAGGTGATGATGTGGGATGAAGAGGTAAGTGAGGGGGCCCACGTGGGGACCACAACCCACCAGGGCGTGCCTAGGGGTCCTAGCGTGCCCAGGTGGGTTGTGCCCACTTGGTGCACCACCATTTGATATTATTTGCACAAGAAATTCAGAAATATTCGGAAAAAAAATCGTATTGAATTTTCAGGGCATTCTGAGAACATTTATTTTTGGGTCATTTTTTATTGCACGGAAAATTCAGAAAACAGACAAACACATGGCATTTTATTTTATTTTACTAATAAAAACAAAGAATAAAAAGTAAGGACAAAAGGTAGTGCTTACTAAATTCGTCAACTTCATACCGCTCAAAAATGATTCATTAATAAGGTTGATTGAGGGAGTCCTGGATTAAGGGGTCCTCGGGCGTCTGGGCTATGTGACGTGGGCCGGATTAATGGGCCATGAAGATACAAGATAGAAGACTTCTTCCCGTGTCCGGATGGGACTCTCCTTTGCGTTGAAGGCAAGCTTAGTGTTCGGATATGAAGATTCCTTCCTCTGTAAACCGACTCTGGACAACCCTAGGTCCCTCTGATGTCTATATAAACCGGAGGGCTTAGTCTGTAGAGGCAATCACAATCATACAGGCTAGACATTTAGGGTTTAGTCATTACGATCTCGAGGTAGATCAACTCCTGTAACCCCATATACATCCAAGATAATCAAGCATGAAGTAGGGTATTACCTCCATCAAGAGGGCCCGAACCTGGGTAAACATCGTGTCCCTGTCTCCTGTTACCTTCGATCCTCAGACACATAGTTCGGGACCCCCTACCCGAGATCTGCCGGTTTTGACACCGACATTGGTGCTTTCATTGAGAGTTTCGTTGTGTCGTCGCCAGAAGGTTCGATGGCTCCATCAGTCATCTACAACAATGCTTCCTTGAGGGAGATCTTTCTCCCTGGCCAGATCTTTGTGTTTGGCGGCTTCGCACTGCATACCAACTCGCCTGGCCATCTAGAGCAGATCGATAGCTACGCCCCAGGTCACCAGATCAGTTTTGGAAACCTAGATTATCTCACTGATATCCGAGGAGAATTGATCTTCCAAGGGTTCGCGACCCCAACCTCCGCTCTGTCCTTGGAGCCGGAGCGCATCACCAGGTCCGAAGACGGGATTTCTAAGCCCGCCGGACTCTCTGCGGCTATTGAGCCTAGTACAGGAGAGCCGGAGGAAGTAGCGTCACCAGCAATCATCATGAAGCCAGACCCTTCTCTGAACACTCGCTCTGAACCCTCGGAGTCAGCATCGAGTGAGTTCAGCCAAAGAGTTCCCCTCCCGCCATACTCCACGGACTTTCTTCTCCCTGGCCAAACTTCCGAACTCACTCAAGGGCATTATCCGCAAGTTGGAGGACCTTTTACGCTCGATGTGCGACTATCCATCATCACCTCCATCTTCTTCACCAACAAAAGAGATCTAATCACATGGGTATGGGCACTCCCCTTGGCAACTACCAAGCTTGGGGGAGGTGCCCCGGTATCGTATCGCCATCAAACTCCTATCTTTACCCTTTTTCTTAGTTCGATCTTTTTAGTAATATCTTGATCTAGTAGAGTAAAGTTTTTTTAGTATGATCTAGTTTTGAGTTTTGCTTTATGATCCCTCTATGTAATCGAGTCCCTGAGCTATATATAATAAAGATTAGTGTTGAGTCAAGGGCTTGGTTATTTTGCCATGATCTTGAGGGAATAAAAGAAAAGAGAAAGAATAAAAAGAAATAAAAAGGGATCATATTGATCTTATGGAGAGTAACGACTTCACATAGAAAGAGTATGATGATTAAAAATTGTTGAGAGTTGACAAAGATAGCTTTGGTAATCGTTGCAATTAATAGGAAGTAATAAATAAAGAGAGGTTTCACATATAAATATACTATCTTGGACATCTTTTATGATTGTGAGCACTCATTAAAGTTTAACATGCTAAAGAGTTGATGTTGGACAAGGAAGACAATGTAATGGGTTATATTTTCTTATATCTGAGATAAAGTATATTGTCATGGATCATCCAACATGTTGAGTTTGCCTTTCCCCCTCATGCTAGCCAAATTCTTTGCAACAAGTAGAGATACTACTTGTGCTTCCAAATATCCTTAAACCCAGTTTTGCCATGCGAGTCCACCATATCTACCTATGGATTGAGTAAGATCCTTCAAGTAAGTTATCATCGATGCAAGCAATAAAAATTGCTCTCTAAATATGTATGATTGATTAGTGTGGAGGAAATAAGCTTTATACGATCTTGTGATGTGGAAGAAATAAAAGTGACGGACTGCATAATAAAGGTCCATATCACAAGTGGCAATATAAAGTGACGTTCTTTCGCATTAAGATTTTTGTGCATCCAACCCTGAAAGCGCATGGCAACCTATGCTTCCCTCTGCGAAGGGTCGATCTTTTATTTTTACCTCATGCAAGAGTCATGGTGATCTTCACCTTTCCTTTTTACATTTTATCCTTTGGCAAGCACAGTGTGTTGGAAAGATCCTGATATATATATATATATCTAATTGGATGTAAGTTAGCATGAGCTATTATTGTTGACATTACCCTTGAGGTAAAAGGTTGGGAGGCGAAACTATAAGCCCCTATCTTTCTCTGTGTCCGATTAAAACTCCGTAACCACAAGTATTGCGTGAGTGTTAGCAATTGTGAAAGACTAAATGATAATTGAGTATGTGGACTTGCTGAAAAGCTCTGACATAGACTCTTTCTGATGTTATGATAAATTGCAATTGCTTCAGTGACTGAGATTATAGTTTGTTAGTTCTCAATAAAGTTTCTGATTCATACTTGACATTGTGAATAGATTATTACTTGAGCATAAGAAATCATATGACAATGTCCATACATGTTGCTGTTTTAAGAATGATCATGATGCCCTCATGTCCGTATTTTATTTTATCGACACCTCTACCTCTAAACATGTGGACATATTTATCGTTATCGGCTTTCGCTTGAGGACAAGCGGGGTCTAAGCTTGGGGGAGTTGATACGTACATTTTGCATCATGCTTTTATATCAATATTTATTGCATTATGGGCTGTTATTACACATTATGTCACAATACTTATGCCTATTCTCTCTTATTTTACAAGGTTTACATAAGGAGGGAGAATGCCGGCAGCTGGAATTCTGGGCTGGAAAAGGAGCAAATATTAGAGACCTATTCTGCTGAGGGAGTCCTGGATTAGGGGGTATCCGGACTGCCGGACTATATCCTTTGGCCGGACTATTGGACTATGAAGATACAAGATTGAAGACTTCGTCTCGTCTCCGGATGGGACTCTCCTTGGCGAGGAAGGGAAGCTTGGCGATGCGGATATGTAGATCTCCTCCCTTGTAACCGACTCTGTGTAACCCTAGCCCCCTCCGGTGTCTATATAAACTGGAGGGTTTGGTCCGTAGGACAACAACAATCATACCATAGGCTAGCTTCTAGGGTTTAGCCTCTAAGATCTCGTGGTAGATCAACTCTTGTACTACTCATATCATCAAGATCAATCAAGCAGAAAGTAGGGTATTACCTCCATAGAGAGGGCCCGAACCTGGGTAAACATTGTGTCCCTTGCCTCCTGTTACCATCCGCCTTAGACGCACAGTTTGGGACCCCCTACCCGAGATCCGCCGGTTTTGACACCGACATTGGTGCTTTCATTGAGAGTTCCACTGTGCCGTCGCCGTACGGCTTGATAGCCCCTTCGATCATCGGTAATGATGCGGTCTAGGGTGAGGTCTTCCTCCCCGGACAAATCTTTGTATTCGACGGCTTCGCACTGCGGGGCAACTCGCTTGGCCATCTGGAGCAGATCGAGAGCTACGCCCCTGGCCACCAGGTCAGGTTCGGAAACTTGAGTTACACTGCCAATATCCATGGAGACTTGATCTTCGACGGATTCGGGCCCATACCAGGTGTGATGCATGATCACGACGAGCATGGTATAGCTCTGCCGTTGGACAGTGCTCGGGAGATCACACCAGTAACTACTCCGGCCTTCAATCCGGAGTAGATTGCGCCATCCGAGGACGGGTGGATCGACCCCGCCTCGGAGGCCGCACTCTCAGCGGCGATAGAGCCGAACACTGACCTTACCCTTCACGAGAGTCGTGATGCTGAACCACTGGTCTCGTCTCCGGCCACGGACTCCGAACCGCCTGCGCCCGTGCCTGTCGAATCTGATTGGGCGCCGATCATGGAGTTCACCTCCGCGGATATCTTTCAGCACTCGCCCTTCGGCGATGTGCTAAACTCGTTAAGGTCTCTCTCCCTGTCAGGAGAACCTTGGCCGAACTATGTCCGACTAGAATGGGATGCGGATGACAGAGAAATTCACATCCCACCCACCACCAACTTAGTAGCCACTGTCGATGATTTAACCGACATGCTCGACTTCGACTCCGAAGACATCGATGGTATGGACAATGATGAAGGAGACGAATAGGAACCACTGCCCACGGGGCACTGGACCGCCACCTCATCATATGATATATATATGGTGGATACACCCAAAGAAGGCAATGGCGACAAGACAACAGAGGATGACCCCTCCAAGAAGCAACCCAAGCGCCGACTTCAGCGGCGGCGCTCTAAGTCTCGCCACAGCAAAAGCGGTGATACCGGCACTGGAGATAACAGTACTCCGGACAGTGCCGAGGATGATGACAATCCCCTCCAGCACGATCTAGAGCCGGAGGGTGAACAAGCCAGCCCTCCTAAGGGAGCGGCAGAGGGAGAAGCGGAGGATGACAATTACATGCCTATGTCCGAAGACGAAGTGAGCCTTGACGACAAAGAATTTTTCGTGCCTAAGGATCCCGTTGAGCAGGAGCGCTTTAAGCGCCGGCTTATAGCCACATCAAATAGCCTGAAGAAAAAACAACAACAGCTTCGAGCTGATCAGGATTTGCTAGCAGACAGATGGACTGAAGTCCTTGCGGCCGAGGAATACGAACTTGAGCGCCCCTACAAGGGTCACCCAAAGCGCAGGTTGCTACCCCGACTTGAGGAGGAAGCATGGAAACCTACATCACCAGCGTATGACGTGGCTGATTGGCCACCTCGTGGCCGAGACAGAGAGGCATTTCAGCCAGAAGCTCCGCCCGCACCCCGCCGCCACTCAAACAAAAACACCAAGGCACCGGGAAACACGCGAGACCTGCAAGGCATATTGGAAGACAGGGCAAAACACGCAAGATCGATCTATAGATCACGAGGGCACGCCTCTACGCGGGACGGTGACCGCCACGCTGGATACAGTAAAAGCAAATCCGGTCGGGCCGAATACAGCAGGCAAGACTCATACGAGCTGCGTCGTGATATAGCCCAGCACAGAGGCGCGACACACCCCCTATGCTTCACTGACGAAGTAATGGAGCATGAATTCCCAGAGGGTTTTAAACCCGTAAATATCGAATCATACGATGCTACAACAGATCCCGCGGTATGGATCGAGGACTTCCTCCTCCACATCCACATGGCCCGCAGTGATGATCTGCATGCCATCAAGTACCTCCCGTTAAAACTTAAAGGACCAGCTCGGCATTGGCTGAATAGTTTGCCAGCAGACTCCGTTGGCTGTTGGGAGGATCTGGAAGACGCATTCCTTGACAACTTCCAGGGCACTTATGTGCGACCACCAAATGCCGATGACTTGAGCCACATAATTCAGCAGCCAGGGGAATCGGCCAGGCAATTCTGGACACGGTTCCTAACCAAGAAAAATCAAATTGTCGACTGTCTGGATGCAGAGGCCTTAGCGGCATTTAAGCACAACATCTATAACGAGTGGCTCGCCCGGCACCTCGGCCAGGAAAAGCCAAAGTCTATGGTAGCCCTCACGACACTCATAACCAGATTTTGCGCGGGAGAGGATAGCTGGGTGGCTCGCAACAACAACATATCAAGGAACCTTGGCACTTAGGATACCAAGGACAGTAACGGCAGGCCACGTCACAGCAAACACAAGCGCCACAACAACGGCGATAACGACGAGGATACGGCAGTCAATGCCGGATTCAGAGGTTCTAAACCCGGTCAGTGGAAAAAGCCATTCAAAAGAAGCACTCCAGGACCGTCCAGTTTGGACCGCATACTTGATCGCTCGTGTCAAATACACGGCACCCCCGATAAGCCAGCCAATCACACCAACAGAGAATGTTGGGTGTTGAAGCAGGCCGACAAGTTAAACGCCGAAAACAAGGATAAGGGGATGCACAGCGATGACGAGGAGGATCCACGGCCGCCGAACACGGGAGGACAGAAGAGGTTCCCCCCGCAAGTGAGGACGGTGAACATGATATACGCAACCCACATCCCCAAAAGGGAACAGAAGCGTGTACTAAGGGACGTATATGCGATGGAGCCCGTCGCCCCAAAGTTCAACCCATGGTCCTCTTGTCCGATCACCTTCGATCACAGGGACCATCCCACTAGTATACGTCATGGCGGATCTGCCGCATTGGTCTTAGACCCCATCATTGACGGATTTCACCTCACTCGAGTCCTTATGGACGGCGGCAGCAGCCTGAACCTGCTCTATCAGGATACAATGCGCAAAATGGGTATAGACCCCTCAAGGATCAAACCCACAAAAACGACCTTTAAAGGCGTCATCCCAGGTGTAGAGGCCCATTGTACGGGCTCAGTCACACCGGAAGTGGTCTTCGGATCTCCGGACAACTTCCGAAGCGAGGAGTTAATCTTCGATATCGTCCCGTTCCGCAGCGGCTATCACGCACTGCTCGGGAGAACCACATTTGCAAGATTCAATGCGGTACCGCATTATGCATACCTCAAGCTCAAGATGTCAGGACCTAGAGGGGTCATCACAGTCAATGGAAACACAGAGCGCTCGCTCCGTACGGAGGAGCACACTGCGGCCCTCGCAGCGGAGGCACAAAACAGCCTTTTAAGGCAATCCACCAGTTCGGCGATAAAGCCCCCGGACACCGTCAAGCGCGTCCGGAGTAACCTGCAACATGATCGCCTGGCACGTTCAGAGCTCGCCTAGCAATTCGGCCCCCGCCCTAGTCTCAGTCGAACGGTGAAATTCGTGCAGCGCGTACATAATTACGCATTGAAAATACCATAGGTGTAGGTGGGGGCACGATCATGGCAGGTCCCACAATGCGGCTCAACCACACTAGGGGCTTACTACCTTTATCATTCTCTCTCTTTCAGGACTTTACTATCTGGAAGCCCTATCCGGCAGTACGATTGCCGGACACATGATACAACATCCAAGGAGGCAGGAAGCTACGTCGTACAATGGAATCCCCAGGTGGTCTCTGATAACGAGTTAAATACCTGCTTTAAGATACCAGTCCGCAGCTTGCCCTTCGATGGGACATGTCAAATAGTCCTATTTTTTGCTTACCGCACTACTTGTATCAGTATGCTTCTACGCATTTCTCGAATAAACAATGCATAACACTAGTCTATTATCGCATTCTATATTATTTTTTATATATACGTTCATTTATGACAACCAGCACCCGTACACTCTGGTACGGCCAGTACGTCAGGGGCTTCCGTATACCCCATAATACGGCGTGAGAAGTCCGAACACTTTCTACAGTGCGGCACCCCGAACTTATAGCATTATATGCATCAGCTCCGAATCATGTCTTGGGTCAATAGTTGGGTTTGCCCGGCTCCCATGTTTTGGTACCTTACGTTCCGTTATATCGGCTAAGGTAGCACTAGGAGAACTACTGCGATTGTGCCCCGATTCTTCCGGACGAGCACCTCAGTAGAGAAAGCTAAAACTGACTGTCCTGATAAGGCGAGAGCTAGTCGTTGTTCGAGAGGTCTCAAGTCCCTAAAGACTTTTTCCGCTTTGGGCGAGGAGTCGGCCTTGTCCGACTTAGGCATGTATAGCGCCCCAAATTCGGCCTTCCGAATACTAGGGGCTTCGCCAAAATTTAAAATTGTAGACTTCTATGGCTAAGTGAGAGTGATAAAGCATTATAGTCCGATTGCCTGGTTTGTTGCGTTGAGCACCTCCCTCGAAGGACCCAAAAATGGGAAAAAGAGTGCTCAGGTTTATCCCGAACACCCCAGCACAAGTTGCATGGGGGCAGAAGCCGACGACTAGCCAACTCTCAGATTTATAAACGGCCTCACAGAAGGTAATATTTTAAATAAAAAAGCGTTGCATAGCGCACATGAACTAGTTTTCATCATACAGGATCACATGAGCAAGTTCATTCAAAAATTACATCTTTGGTACACTCGTCTGCCACGAGACGGGCACCCTTCAGGACACCCTCATAATACATTTCGGGGTGGCGATGCTCCTTGCCCTGCGGCGGCCCCTCCTTCACCAGCTTCTCGGCGTCCATCTTGGCCTAGTGCACCTTCGCACGGGCAAAGGCCCTGCACGCACCTTCAATGCAGACGGACCACTTTATGACTTCCAACCGTGGGCAGACATCCACAAGCCGCCTCACCAGGCTGAAGTAGCTGTTGGGAAGGGCATCGCCAGGCCACATCCGGACTATAAGGCCCTTCATGGCCTGTTCGGCCGCCTTGTGGAGCTCGACCAGTTGCTTCAGCTGGTCGCTCTTAGGCATCGGGTGTTCAGTCCTAGTATACTGAGACCAGAACACCTTCTCCATCGAGCTCCCCTCCTCGGCCTGGTAGAACTCCGCGGCGTCAGACACACTGCAGGGCAGATCTGCGAACACCCCTGGAGAGCTCTGAACTCGGGTAAGTAAATAGAAATTTTCTTTCACATGCTTGCTTTGCATAATGAATGCCTTACCCGCCGCTATCTTATTCACCGCCTCAATCTCCTGGAGGGCCTTTTGGGCCTCGGCCTAGGCATGTTTTGCGCTTTCGAGGGCCTTGGCAAGCTCGGACTCTCGCGTCTTCGAGTCAAGCTCCAATGACTCATGCTTCTTCACGAGCGTCTGGAGCTCTTGTTGCACCACGCCTACTCGGGCTTCTTGCCTTTCTCGCTCGAGGCGCTCCTTGGTCGCTTTGTTTTCGGCCTCGGACAGCGCCTGCTTCAGGGTCGCCACTTCGGTCGTGGTCCCTGGCACATTCATGATGATCCTATTATCTTACAACCAAAACTGGTTTTTATATAGACAAGGTATTGCTTACCTTTGTTCTCCTCGAGCTGCCTTTTGGAAACGCCGAGTCCTTCCTTGGACCACTTGAGGTCCTGCTTCAGGGCGACGACCTCCGCAGTATGTGCAGCAGCGGCCAGCAGTGAAGCCTGCATACGCATATAGACATATTTGGATTAGACTCCTGCATTTACTATTTGATCCTCCATTCGGCTTTTCTTCGCGAACACCGAACAAAACATCAGGGGCTACTGTCTATGCGGTAATATTTTCCTATATTTCAATTACTCGCCTGTTAGGAGGCTGGCACAGGCTTCAGTCAGTCCACTCTTGGTGGACTGAACCTTCTTGATCACTGCACTCATAATAATGCGGTGCTCTTCGTCGATGGAAGCACTGCGAAGCACTTCCAGCAAGTTGCCCGGCGCCTCTGGATGGACAGAGGTCACCGGCACAGGCGGCTTGCCCCTCTTAACAGGGGGCCGCCTGCCGGAGTCCGGGACCACTGGTGGTTCCGGTGCGGTGTTTGGCTAAGGGCCGAACTTGGAGCCCGTGGGAGCCTTGCTCCCTCTGCGCCCAGGGTCCGGAAGGTCGCCAGGCGCCTCCAGGACTACCTCCCCTCGGCTTGGTGCCCTTTGAGACAACACCTCGACGTTGTCCGTAGGGCGAGGGGAGGAGGCGGTCGGAAGTGAATCACTATTCATATTCGACGGGTCCAAAGAACCGTCGGACGAAGATACGTCGATACGGGCTCGGGACGGACTACATAATCATGTTCGACGCAAGGAGAAGCAGTGCGATAAAAGCATACCATAAATTACTCTGGTATCTGAATACTTACGACTTTGCCAGGGGCTTGTCCCTGGGCAACCACTCGTCTTCGCTATGAGCGGCGGTCATGGAACAGTCTGGAAGGAGAGTCCTTCCCTTCTTGGACCCTTCGGCCTCCCCGGTCGGGGCGGCCTTCCTTTTCCTTTCACCCCCGGCTGGAGGGGGAGAACCTTCATCTTCCTCCTCCTCGTTTTCATGAGAGGAGTGCGTCTCGGAGTTATCATACGATGAGTCCAATATCACCTGACGTCGGGAACTCTTTCGGGTCCCCATGGCCTTCTTCTTGGTCTTCTTCTCCGGCACCTCATAAGGTTCCGGAGTCAGCATCTCCGTCAGGAGAGCGTTGGCTGGATCTTCGGGCAGGGGGGGCGGGCAGTCGATCTGCTCCGTTGTCTCCACCCAGCCCTCTTAAAGGCATGGGAGCTCAGATCCCGCACATGATTAAACTGGGGAAGGTAAATACCCTACAAGGTGTAGAGAACTTACCGGATTCGCAGGGCGCTTCGCGCTAAGTCCGCGGTCCTCGGTAAGGGAAGGGGGGGACCTCGGCGCCCTTGAACATCACCCTCCAGATGTCCTTGTGCGTCATGTCGAAGAGCTCGTGCAGAGTCTGGTGCTGGGCCGGGTCGAACTCCCATAGATTAAACGCCCGTTCTTAACACGGGATGATCCGGCGGAAGAGCATGACCTGGACCACGTTGACAAGCTTGAGTTTCTTGCTTATCATGTTCCAGATACATTTCTGGAGTCTGGCCAGCTCCACTGATGAACCCCAGGACAAGCCCTTCTCTTTCCAGGAGGTAAGCCGCATGGGGATTCCGGATCAGAACTTGGGGGCCGCCACCCAGTCGCTGTTGCGCGGCTCGGTGATGTAGAACCACCCCGATTGCCACCCCTTTATGGTCTCCACGTAGGAGCCCTCGAGCCATGTGACATTGGGCATTTTGCCCACCATGGCGCCTCCGCATTCCGCTTGCTGGCCGCCCACAACCTTCGACTTGACATTGAAGGTCTTCAGCCACAGGCCGAAGTGGGGCTGGACGCGGAGGAAGGCCTCGCACACGACGATAAACACCGAGATGTTGAGGATAAAGTTCGGGGCTAGATCATGGAAGTCCATCCCGTAGTAGAACATGAGGCCGCGGACAAACGGGTGAAGGGGAAACCCCAGTCCGCGGATGAAGTGGGTGAGAAAAACTACCCTCTCATAAGGTTTCGGGGTAGGGATGATCTGCCCCTCGTCGGGCATCCGGTGCGCGATATCCACGGCCAAGTATCCGGCTCCCCGCAGCTTTTTCGTGTCCTCCTCCGTGACGGAGGATTTCATCCACTTGCCTCCCGCTCCGGACATGGTTGGAGCGGTGTGAGGAGAAATGTGCAAGCTTGGGTGTTGGAGCTCGAGTGCGCGAGAATGGATGAGCAAGGAGGAAGAAGGCGTGGGTGAAAAAAGGTGAACCCTTATGCCTTTATAAAGGCGGATGAAACTATACGCCCCCACTAGCCTGGTAAACTCGCTTATTCCCCAAGCGCCGTAATTGATGGCGCGGTTGGGTTACCCACGTCTGCATTGATGAGAATCCCGTAATAAGGGGACACGATCTCTGCTTCGACAAGACGTGCCAAGGAAACTGCCTCGCGATATGCGCCAAGGTGGTTGAGAATGACGGTTCGAATAAAGACCGGGCCGTGGTATGTTGTCATGATATCGAAGTGTGTCAGCAGATTAGATTTGTGGAAATATTATTCTCTCTACGGTGGTATGTGGAACTTGTTTTGTAGAGCCGGACACTATCCTTGTGTTCAAGATCTTCTATGGAGTATTCGGAGGAGGAACCCGCCTTGCAATGCCGAAGACAATTTGCGCGTCGGACTCATCGTCATTGAAGCCTGGTTCAGGGGCTACTAAGGGAGTCCTGGATTAGGGGGTATCCGGACTGCCGGAGTATATCCTTTGGCCGGACTGTTGGACTATGAAGATACAAGATTGAAGACTTCGTCTCGTATCCGGATGGGACTCTCCTTGGCGTGGAAGGCAAGCTTGGCAATACGGATATGTAGATCTCCTCCCTTGTAACCGACTCTGTGTAACCCTAGCCCCCTCTGTGTCTATATAAACCGGAGGGTTTGGTCCATAGGACAACAACAATCATACCATAGGCTAGCTTCTAGGGTTTAGCCTCTACGATCTCGTGGTAGATCAACTCTTGTACTACTCATATCATCAAGATCAATCAAGCAGGAAGTAGGGTATTACCTCCATAGAGAGGGCCCGAACCTGGGTAAACATCGTGTCCCCTGCCTCTTGTTACCATCTGCCTTAGACGTACAGTTCGGGACCCCCTACCCGAGATCTGCCGGTTTTGACACCGACATCTGCACAACTCCAAAAGTCCTGAAACTCCACGGAAGTTATTTTTGGAAATAATAAAAAATATTGAGCGAAGAAAATACCAGAGGGGACCCACACCCTGGGCACGAGGGTGGGGGCGCACCCCCTGCCTCGTGGGCCCCCTGGTGGCCCTCCGGTGCCCATCTTCTGCTATATGAAGTCTTTCGTCCGAAGAAAAAATCAGAAGCAAGCTTTCGGGACGAGACTCCGCCGCCACGAGGCGGAACCTTGGCGGAACCAATCTAGGGCTCTGGCGGAGCTGTTCTGCCGAGGACACTTCCCTCCAGGAGGGGGAAATCATCGCCATCGTCCTCACCAATGCTCCTCTCACCGGGAGAGGGCCAATCTCCATCAACATCTTCACCAGCACCATCTCATCTCAAACCCTAGTTCATCTCTTGTATCCAATTCTTGTCTCTAAGTCTGGGATTGGTACCTGTGGGTTGCTAGTAGTGTTGATTACTCCTTGTAGATGATGCTAGTTGGTTTATTTGGTGGAAGATCATATGCTCAGATCCTCTATGCATATTAATACCCCTCTGATTATGAATGTGAATAAGCTTTGTGAGTAGTTACGTTTGTTCCTGAGGACATGGGAGAAGTCTTGCTATTAGTAGTCATGTGGATTTGGTATTCGTTCGATATTTTGATGAGATGTATGTTGTCTCTCCTCTAGTGGTGTTATGTGAACGTCGACTACATGACACTTCACCATTATTTGGGCCTATAGGAAGGCATTGGGAAGTAATAAGTAGATGATGGGTTGCTAGAGTGACAGAAGCTTAAACCCTAGTTTATGTGTTGCTTCGTAAGGGGCTGATTTGGATCCATATGTTTCATGCTATGGTTAGGTTTACCTTAATACTTCTTTTGTAGTCTCATGCTTGCAATAGGAGTTAATCGTAAGTGGGATGCTTGTCCAAGTAAGGACAACACCCAAGCACCGGTCCACCCACATATCAAATTATCAAAGTACCGAACGCAAATCATATGAACGTGATGAAAACTAGCTTGACGATAATTCCCATGTGTCCTCGAGAGCGTTTTCCTTCATATTAGAAATTGTCCAGGCTTGTCCTTTGCTACAAAAAGGATTGGGCCATCTTTCTGCACTTTATTTACTTTTATTACTTGTTGCTCGTTACAAATTATCTTATCACAAAACTATTTGTTACCTATAATTTCAGTGCTTGCAGAGAATACCTTGCTGAAAACCGCTTATCATTTCCTTCTGATCCTCGTTGGGTTCGACACTCTTACTTATCGAAAGGACTACGATAGATCCCCTATACTTGTGGGTCATCAGGAGACAACGGTCTAGGATTACCCCTACGACCTACGGCAGGACCTGGACACTAGGGCATGCCTAGCCTGATCAATCTACAGATCAAGGGAATGTGCCCCAACACGAGACGACGGCCATCAGGACCGGCGTGACCAACACAACCTCACTCGGGGTGAACACCGCATAGGGACGTCTGCCGAACTCCGTCGCAACGTCGCCCGTTATAGAGGCGCCGCACACCCCCTATGCTTCACCGAGGAAGTAATGGAGCACCAATTCCCACAAGGGTTTAAACCTATGAATATCGAATCATATGATGGAACAACCGACCCCGCAGTATGGATTGAGGATTTTCTTCTCCATATCCACATGGCCCACGGCGATGATCTCCATGCCATCAAGTACCTTCCACTAAAATTAAAGGGACCAGCTCGGCACTAGCTAAACAGCCTCCTAGAGAACTCCATTGGCAACTAGGAAGACTTGGAAGACGCCTTTCACGACAACTTCCAAGGTACATATGTCCGGCCTACGCACGCCGATGACCTAAGTCACATCATCCTACAGTCCGGAGAGTCAGCCAGGAAACTCTGGACTAGGTTCCTAATAAAAAATAACCAAATTGTCGATTGTCCGGACGCCGAAGCCCTCGCGGCCTTTAAACATAGCGTCTAAGTGAGTGGCTTGCCCATCACCTTGGCCAAGAAAAACCTAAGTCCATGGCAGCTCTTACTGCATTGATGACCCGCTTTTGTGCGGGAGAAGATAGCTGGCTTGCTCGTAGAAGCAATCGCACTAGCGATCCTGGCACCTCCGAAACCACGGACGGCAATGGCAAGCCACGACGCAATGAAAACAAGCATCGAAACAATAATGCAGGATCCCAAGACACGGCGGTTGATGTCTACTACACAACCTTCTCCTTGTAGACGTTGTTGGGCCTCCAAGTGCAGAGGTTTGTAGGACAGTAGCAAATTTCCCTCAAGTGGATGACCTAAGGTTTATCAATCCGTGGGAGGCGTAGGATGAAGATGGTCTCTCTCAAGCAACCCTACAACCAAATAACAAAGAGTCTCTTGTGTCCCCAACACACCCAATGCAATGGTAAATTGTATAGGTGCACTAGTTCGGCGAAGAGATGGTGATACAAGTGCAATATGGATGGTAGATATACGTTTTTGTAATCTGAAAATATAAAAACAGCAAGGTAACAAGTGGTAAAAGTGAGCATAAACGGTATTGCAATGATAGGAAACAAGGCCTAGGGTTCATACTTTCACTAGTGCAAGTTCTCTCAACAATAATAACATAATTGGATCATATAACTATCCCTCAAAATGCAACAAAGAGTCACTCCAAAGACACTAATAGCGGAGAACAAATGAAGAGATTATGGTAGGGTATGAAACCACCTCAAAGTTATTCTTTCCAATCAATCCGTTGGGCTATTCCTATAAGTGTCACAAACAGCCCTAGTGTTTGTACTAGAATAACACCTTAAGACACAAATCAACCAAAACCCTAATGTCACCTAGATACTCCAATGTCACCTCAAGTATCCGTGGGTATGATTATACGATATGCATCACACAATCTCAGATTCATCTATTCAAACCAACACAAAGTACTTCAAAGAGTGCCCCAAAGTTTCTACTGGAGAATCAAGACGAAAACGTGTGCCAACCCCTATGCATAGGTTCATGGGCGGACCCCGCAAGTTGATCACCAAAACATACATCAAGTGAATCACGTGATATCCCATTGTCACCACAGATACGCACGGCAAGATATACATCAAGTGTTCTCAAGTCATTAAAGACTCAATCCGATAAGATTACTTCAAAGGGAAAACTCAATCCATTACAAGAGAGTAGAGGGGGAGAAGCAACATAAGATCCAACTATAATAGCAAAGCTCGCGATACATCAAGATCGTGCCAAATCAAGAACACGAGAGAGAGAGAGACAGATCAAACACATAGCTACTAGTACATACCCTCAGCCCCAAGGGTGAACTACTCCCTCCTCGTCATGGAGAGCGCCGGGATGATGAATATGGCCACCGGTGAGGGTTCCCCTCTCCGGCAGGGTGCCGGAACAGGGTCCCGATTGGTTTTTGGTGGCTACAGAGGCTTGCGGCGGCGAAACTCCCGATCTATTCTCTTCTCTAGAAGTTTTAGGGTATATGGAGTTATATAGGCGGAAGAAGTACGTCAGGGGAGCCACGAGGGGCCCACAAGGCAGGGGGCGCGCCCTAGGGGGGTGGGCGCGCCCCCACCCTCGTGGCTCCCTCGTTCCTTTCCTGACGTGCACTCCAAGCTTTTTCGGTAGCTTTCCTTCCAAAAATAACTTCTCTAGTTGATTTCATTCTGTTTTGACTCCGTTTGATATTCCTTTTCTTCAAAATACCGAAATAGGCAAAAAACATCAATTCTGGGCTGGGCCTCCGGTTAATAGGTTAGTCCCAAAAATAATATAAAAGTGGATAATAAAGCCCAGTATTGTCCAAAACAGTAGATAATATAGCATGGAGCAATAAAAAATTATAGATACGTTGGAGACGTATCGAGCATCCCCAAGCTTAATTCCTACTCGTCCTTGATTAGGTAAATGATAAAAAAGAATTTTTGATGCGAAGTGCTACTTAGCATAATTTCAATGTAATTCTTCTTAATTGTGGCTTGAATATTCAGATCTGAAAGATTCAAGACAAAAGTTTATATTGACATAAAAGTAATAATACTTCAAGCATACTAACAAAGCAATTGTGTCTTCTCAAAATAACATGGCCAAAGAAAGTTATCCCTACAAAATCATATAGTCTGGCTATGCTCTATCTTCACCACACAAAGTATTTAAATCATGCACAACCCCGATGACAAGCCAAGCAATTGTTTCATACTTTTGACATTCTCAAAACTTTTTCAATCTTCACGCAATACATGAGCGTGAGCCATGGATATAGCACTATAGGTGGAATAGAATGGTGGTTGTGGAGAAAAAAAAGGAGAAGATAGTCTCACATCAACTAGGCGTATCAACGGGCTATGGAGATGCCCATCAATAGATATCAATGTGAGTGAGTAGGGATTGCCATGCAACGAATGCACTAGAGCTATAAGTATATGAAAGCTCAACAAAAGAAACTAAGTGGGTGTGCATCCAACTCGCTTGCTCACGAAGACCTAGGGCATTTTGAGGAAGCCCATCATTGGAATATACAAACCAAGTTCTATAATGTAAAATTCCCACTAGTATATGAAAGTGACAACATAGGAGACTCTCTATCATGAAGATCATGGTGCTACTTTGAAGCACAAGTGTGGTAAAAGGATAGTAGCATTGCCCCTTCTCTCTTTTTCTCTCATTTTTTATATTTTTTTATTTGGGCCTTTTCTCTTTTTTATGGCCTCTTTTTTTCTCTTTTTTTATTTTTCGTTCGGAGTCTCATCTCGACTTGTGGGGGAATCATAGTCTCCATCATCCTATCCTCACTGGGACAATGCTCTAAAAATGATGATCATCACACTTTTATTTTCCTACAACTCAACAATTATAACTCGATACTTAGAACAAAATATGACTCTATGTGAATGCCTCCGGCGGTGTACCGGGATATGCAATGAATCAAGAGTGACATGTATGAAAGAATTATGAAAGGTGGCTTTGCCACAAATACTATGTCAACACATGATCATGCTAGCAATATGACAATGATGGAGCATGTCATAATAAACGGAACGGTGGAAATTTACATGGAAATATATCTCGGAATGGCTATGGAAATGCCATGATAGGTAGGTATGGTGGCTGTTTTGAGGAAGGTATATGGTGGGTGTATGATACCGGCAAGAAGTGCTCGGTATTAGAGAGGCTAGCAATGGTGGAAGGATGGGAAAAGTGCGTATAATCCATGGACTCAACATTAGTCATGAAGAACTCATATACTTATTGCAAAAATCTACAAGTTATCAAAGCAAAGTATTACACACATGCTCCTAGGGGGATAGATTGGTAGGAAAAGACCATCGCTCGTCCCCGACCGCCACTCATAAGGAAGACAATCTATAAATAAATCATGCTCCAACTTCATCACATAACGGTTCACCATACGTGCATGCTACGGGAATCACAAACTTTAACACAAGTATTTCTCAAATTCATAACTACTCAACTAGCATGACTCTAATATCACCATCTTCATATCTCAAAACAATTATCAAGCATCAAACTTTTCTTAGTATTCAACGCACTCAAAAGAAAGTTTTACAAATCTTGAATACGAAGCATATTAGGATTATTTAAGCAAATTACCATGCTATTTAAGACTCTCAAAATAATATAAGTGAAGCATGAGTGACCAATAGTTTCTATAAAACAAATCCACCACCATGCTCCAAAAGATGTAAGTGAAGCACTAGAGAAAACAACAAACTACTCCGAAAGATATAAGTGAAGATCAATGAGTAGTCGAATAATTATGCAACTATGTGAAGACTCTCCCATTTTAAGAATTTCAGATCTTGGTAATTTATTCAAACAGCAAGAAAAGCTAAAGAAAATGACATGACGCTCCAAGCAAAACACATATCATGTGGTGAAACAAAATATAGCTCCAAGTAAAATTACCGATGGAAGTAGACGAAAGAGGGGATGCCTTCCGGGGCATCCCCAAGCTTTGACCTTTTGGTGTCCTTGGATTATCTTGGGGGTGCCATGGGCATCCCCAATCTTTGGCTCTTTCCACTCCTTATTCCATAGTCCATCGAATCTTTACCCAAAACTTGAAAACTTCACAACACAAAACTTAACAGAAAACTCGTGAGCTCCGTTAGCGAAAGAAAACAAAACACCACTTCAAGGTACTGTAATGAACTCATTCTTTATTTATATTTGTGTTAAACGTACTGTATTCCAACTTCTCTATGGTTTATAAACTATTTTACTAGCCATAGAGTCATCAAAATGAGCAAACAACACACGAAAAACAGAATCTGTCAAAAACAGAACAGTCTGTAGTAATCTGTAACTAACGCAAACTTCTGGAACTCCAAAAATTCTAAAATAAATTGGTGGACCTGAGGAATTTGTCTAGTAATCATCTTAAAAAAGAATAAACTAAATAGCACTCTCCATTAAAAAGTTGAAGCTAATCTCGTGAGCGCTAAAGTTTCTGCTTTTTACAGCATGATCATAAAGACTTCACCTAAGTCTTCCCAAAGGTTCTACTTGGCACAAACACTAATTAGAACACAAAACCACATCTAAACAGAAGCTAGATGGATTATTTATTCCTAAACAGAACCAAAAAGCAAGAAACTAAAATAAAATTGGGTTGCCTCCCAACAAGCGCTAACGTTTAACGCCCCTAGCTAGGCATGATGATTTCAATGATGCTCACATAAACGATAAGAATTGAAACATAAAGAGAGCATCATGAAGAATATGACTAGCACATTAAATCTAACCCACTTCCTATGCATTGGGATTTTGTGATCAAACAACTTATGGGAACAAGAATCAACTAGCATAGGAAGGCAAAACAAGCATAACCTTAAAATTTTAAGCACATAGGGAGGAAACTTGATATTATTGCAATTCCTACAAGCATATATTCCTCCCTCATAATAATTTTAAGTAGCATCATGAATGAATTCAACAATATAACCAGCACCTAAAGCATTCTTTTCATGATCTACTTGCATAGAAATTTTATTACTCTCCACATAAGCAAATTTATTCTCATCAATAGTAGTGGGAGCAAACTCAACAAAATAACTATCATGTGATTGAAAATTAAGATCAAGATGACAAGTTTCATGGTTATCATTATTCTTTAAAGCATACATGTCATGACAATAATCATCATAGATAGGAGGCATGCTTTCATCATAGTAAATTTGCTCATCAAAGCTTGGGGAACAAAAAATATCATCTTCATCAAACATAGCTTCCCCAAGCTTGTGGCATTGCATATCATTAGCATCATGTATATTCAAGGAATTCATACTAACAACATTGCAATCATGCTCATCATTCACATATTTTATGCCAATCATTCTATGCAATTCTTCTCCTAGCACTTAAGCATAATTTTATTTTCCATCATACTCACGAAAGATATCAAAAAGATGAAGCGTATGAGGCAAACTCAATTCCATTTTTTTGTAGTTTTCTTTTATAAACTAAACTAGTGCTAAAACAAGAAACAAAAAGATTCGATTGCAAGATTTGAAGATATACCTTCAAGCACTCACCTCCCCGGCAACGGCACCAGAAACTGCTTAGTTGACGGGGTGTGAGTACCGCTTACCTAGCCTCCCCGGCAACGGCGCCAGAAAAGAGCTTGATATCTACTACGCAACCTTCTCCTTCTAGACATTATTGGGCCTCCAAGTGCAGAGGTTTGTAGGACAGTAGCAAATTTCCCTCAAGTGGATGACCTAAGGTTTATCAATCCGTGGGAGGCGTAGGATGAAGATGGTCTCTCTCAAGCAACCCTACAACCAAATAACAAAGAGTCTCTTGTGTCCCCAACACACCCAATGCAATGGTAAATTGTATAGGTGCACTAGTTCGGCGAAGAGATGGTGATACAAGTGCAATATGGATGGTAGATATACGTTTTTGTAATCTGAAAATATAAAAACAGCAAGGTAACAAGTGGTAAAAGTGAGCGTAAACGGTATTGCAATGATAGGAAACAAGGCCTAGGGTTCATACTTTCACTAGTGCAAGTTCTCTCAACAATAATAACATAATTGGATCATATAACTATCCCTCAACATGCAACATAGAGTCACTCCAAAGACACTAATAGCGGAGAACAAACGAAGAGATTATGGTAGGGTACGAAACCACCTCAAAGTTATTCTTTCCAATCAATCTGTTGGGCTATTCATATAAGTGTCACAAACAACCCTAGAGTTCGTACTAGAATAACACCTTAAGACACAAATCAACCAAAACCCTAATGTCACCTAGATACTCCAATGTCACCTCAAGTATCCGTGGGTATGATTATACGATATGTGTCACACAATCTCAGATTCATCTATTCAAACCAACACAAAGTACTTCAAAGAGTGCCCCAAAGTTTCTACCGGAGAATCAAGACGAAAACGTGTGCCAACCCCTATGCATAGGTTCATGGGCGGAACCCGCAAGTTGATCACCAAAACATACATCAAGTGAGTCACGTGATATCCCATTGTCACCACAGATACGCACGGCAAGACATACATCAAGTGTTCTCAAATCTTTAAAGACTCAATCCGATGAGGTTACTTCAAGGGGAAACTCAATCCATTACAAGAGATTAGAGGGGGAGAAGAAACAGAAGATCCAACTATAATAGCAAAGCTCGCGATACATCAAGATCGTGCCAAATCAAGAACACAATAGATCTAAAGATATACCGTCAAGCACTCACCTCCCCGGCAACGGCGCCAAAAATTGCTTGATGTCAACTACATAACCTTCTTCTTGTAGACGTTGTTGGGCCTCCAAGTGCAGAGGTTTGTAGGACAGTAGCAAATTTCCCTCAAGTGGATAACCTAAGGTTTATCAATCCGTGGGAGGCGTAGGATGAAGATGGTCTCTCTCAAGCAACCCTGCAACCAAATAACAAAGAGTCCCTTGTGTCCCCAACACACCCAATACAATGGTAAATTGTATAGGTGCACTAGTTCGGCGAAGAGATGGTGATACAAGTGCAATATGGATGGTAGATATGGGTTTTTGTAAACTGAAAATATAAAAACAGAAAGGTAACAAGTGGCAAAAGTGAGCATAAACAGTATTGCAATGATAGGAAACAAGGCCTAGGGTTCATACTTTCACTAGTGCAAGTTCTCTCGACAATAATAACATAATTGGATCATATAACTATCCCTCAACATGCAACAAAGAGTCACTCCAAAGACACTAATAGCGGAGAACAAATGAAGAGATTATGGTAGGGTACGAAACCACCTCAAAGTTATTCTTTCCAATCAATCTGTTGGGCTATTCATATAAGTGTCACAAACAACCCTAGAGTTCGTACTAGAATAACACCTTAAGACACAAATCAACCAAAACCCTAATGTCACCTAGATACTCCAATGTCACCTCAAGTATCCGTGGGTATGATTATACGATATGTGTCACACAATCTCAGATTCATCTATTCAAACCAACACAAAGTACTTCAAAGAGTGCCCCAAAGTTTCTACCGGAGAATCAAGACGAAAACGTGTGCCAACCCCTATGCATAGGTTCATGGGAGGAACCCACAAGTTGATCACCAAAACATACATCAAGTGAATCACGTGATATCCCATTGTCACCACAGATACGCATGGCAAGACATACATCAAGTGTTCTCAAGTCATTAAAGACTCAATCCGATAAGATTACTTCAAAGGGAAAACTCAATCCATTACAAGAGAGTAGAGGGGGAGAAGCAACATAAGATCCAACTATAATAGCAAAGCTCGCGATACATCAAGATCGTGCCAAATCAAGAACACGAGAGAGAGAGAGAGAGAGAGAGAGATCAAACACATAGCTACTAGTACATACCCTCAGCCCCGAGGGTGAACTACTCCCTCCTCGTCATGGAGAGCGCCAGGATGATGAAGATGGCCACCGATGAGGGTTCGCCCCTCCAGCAGGGTGCCAGAATAGGGTCCCGATTGGTTTTTGGTGGCTACAGAGGCTTGCTGCCGCAGAACTCTCGATCTATTCTCTTCTCTGGAAGTTTTAGGGTATATGGAGTTATATAGGTGGAAGAATTACGTCAGGGGAGCCACGAGGGGACCATGAGGCAGGGGGCGCGCCCTAGGGGGTGGGCGCGCCCCACACCCTCGTGGCTCCCTCGTTCCTTTCCTAACATGCACTCCAAGTTTTTCCGGTAGCTTTCCTTCCAAAAATAAATTCTCTAGTTGATTTCATTCTGTTTCGACTCCGTCTGATATTCATTTTCTTCAAAATACTGAAATAGGCAAAAAACAGCAATTCTGGGCTGGGCCTTCGGTTAATAGGTTAGTCCCAAAAATAATATAAAAGTGGATAATAAAGCCCTATATTGTCCAAAACAGTAGATAATATAGCATGGAGCAATAAAAAATTATAGATACGTTGGAGACGTATCAGCGGTCAATGCCAGATTTAGCGGCCCCAAATCCGGTCAATGGAAGAAGCCATTCAAGGCAAACAAAGATGGTCCATCCAGTTTAGACAAGATACTGGATCGACCCTGTCAGATTCATGGTTGCGCTGACAAACTCGCCAACCATACCAACAGAAGTTGTTGGGTTTTCAAACAAGTCGGCAAGCTCAATGCTGAACATAAAGGGAAGGGGCCGCCCAGTGACAACGAAGACGAAGAGAATCGCCAACCGAACACAGGGGGACAGAAGCAATTTCCCCCCGAAGTAAAAACAGTAAACATGATATATGTGACGCATATCCCTACAAGGTAGCGCAGTCGAGCACTGCGAGATGTCCATGTCATAAAGCCGGACGCCCCAAAATTTAACCCATGGGCGGCCTACTCGATCACTTTTGATTGCAAGGACCACCCAACCAGTATCTGTCACGGAGGTTCGGCAGCTCTGGTCCTCGACCCAAGTATGGGAGTCCTTATGGATGGCGACAGTGATCTTAATTTACTCTACCAAGACACTGTCGCAAGATGGGCATTGATCCTTCAAGGATCGAACCCACCACAACTACCTTCAAGGGAGTAATACCCGGCATCGACGCTCACTGCACGGGCTCTATCACATGGAAGTCGTCTTCGATTCGTCGGACAATTTTCGAAGTGAATACTTGATCTTCAATATTGTCTCGTTCCGCAGTGGCTACCATGCACTGCTGGGACGGACTGATGAAGCTATGTACCTAGGGTAGGGGCACGGACCTGTCCTAAGAGCCCTACCCAAGGACATCCTTAGAAGAAGTCACCTTTCAATCGACCTGAAGGTACCCACTCAACGGGTTCAAGACACTCGACCAAGAAGCTATCACTCGACTGCCAAGCCAACCACTCGACTGCCAGGAGATCTAAAGTCACTCCACAGGCAAACGGTCGGTCATTAAGTAGCCTTTATGGTCATCATAGCACTTTATTAGGGGCATTACCAGTAACGCCCAACCTTAATGTACCTTAAACCCTGCATTACTGAGGGCAGGAGAGGGCTGGCGAACTCTATATAAGCCACCCCCTCCTCAGTATCAAGGGTTCACACCCCTGTCATTCTCACACATATAATCCAGTCGACCGCCTCCGGGCACCGAGACGTAGGGCTTTTACTTCCTCTGAGAAGGGCCTGAACTCGTACATCTTTGTGTGCTTACAGCTTCTACATAGCTAAGATCTAGCCTCTCCATACTTACCCCCCTACATCACTGTCAGACTTAGAACCACGACCGTTGGCGCCCACCATGGGGCAGGAATCTTAGCGCTTGATTGTAGGAGTTGCGATTTTTCCGATCTCCTTGATCATGGTTTCGTGCAGAGTTTTGGTAGAGGGTCGCGAGATCCGTCTCGGCGCGCTCACGTTCATCGCCGACGACTCCGCTTGGCTTCAGGAGGCTCCACTCGACATCGACGCGCTCCCCGTCCGCGGGGCGACGCACTTCCGTGCATGTGTTCGTGGTGTCCTCCTGCGGCAGCCGTCGACCCAGTATCGGTTGGCTCCCGTTTCATCTCCCCACCTTGTATCTCGCCGACGCAAGCGCTCCGGTCGATCGAGACTTCAGAGGTGGGTGAGACATGCGGTGGCTCGCCAGTCGGCCATCCCTCAAGTCGCGGCAATCGAGCCCGACGAATCTCTCTACGGCCTGTTCGACTTGTCGACTAGCTCCGCAGAGACCGCATCCGAATGCGACACCAGTGACCCTGCGGCGGAGGTTCTGGCAATTGACGGGATGCGCAGCCCTCCCGGTTTTCCCCGTACCGACGGAGGCGCGGGCGGGGGCGACTCGGCGCATCCCCACGAAGAATATCTCCCCGAGCCTCTCACGTCGCTGCAGCGAGAGGAGCTTCGCCGCCGGAACATGGATGCACTCCACACTCCTATCGTTGGAGAAACCCCTGAGGCCCGGGCCTTGGAGGACGCGCGCTTGGCTAACTTGGACGAGCGCACTCGACTGGAGAATCTCCAGCGAGCACTTGACGAGAGAGCGCGTCAGTGGGCTCCCGAGTCCAGTCGACGTCAGCTCTTCCCGCCTACGCAGGTATATCGAACTCCCATTCAGAATTTGGCAGCCACGACCTGAATAGCAGAATCAATTCAGCCCTCCCAGTCAGAGGCTGGCAGGGGCTTGTTGCAGATCAGAGCGTTGCTCCGGGCAGCAGGAAACCAGAATTCCGCTGTTTCTCAGTCGCGGAATAGGATCCACAGTCGGTCTGTTGCAGCGGATACAGTGCAGTCGGCTCACAACCCAAGATCGCCCCCGGGGCGTGAGGGACGTGGAGACCGACACGATCAGTACAGAAGAAATGAGCAGTATGATCACCGACTCGATCGCGATGATCGGCGTCGAGTGCCAACCCCTCCCCCGAGGAGTGGGTCATATGCGCCTCGACGGCAGGATGACAGACGCCCTCACAGTGTTGGGCGGAGGATTCCAGTCGACCCCAGGGAACCAGGCTTTGATGCGAGATCCATCCTCGTTCAAAGTTTGGTCGACAGGAACAGGGCTCACCGAGAAGGCCATGACAGAGATGCGCCTACCAGCAGCAGAGTACATGTCTCAGGGCCGGAGTGTTTCAGTCGAGCCATCAGAGCCGCAGTGATTCCTCCCAACTTCAGGTTGGCGACTGGAGTCAGCAAGTTCACCGGCGAGTCTAAGCCTGACACTTGGCTCGAAGATTACCGAGTGGCTGTCCAGATTGGCGGCGGCAATGACAAGGTGGCTATGAAGCATTTGCCTCTCCTGTTAGAGGGCTCAGCCAGAGCGTGGCTGAATCAGTTAGCACCCAGCAGCATCTACACTTGGGAGGACCTCTCCCGAGTGTTTGTCACGAACTTTGAAGGAACATGCAAGCGACCGGCAGGCCTTACAGAATTGCGGTCTTGCGTGCAGAAACCGAGTGAAACTTTGAGGGATTACATCCAGAGGTGGATCACTTTGCATCACACAGTTGAGAATGTACCAGATCACCAAGCAGTTTGTGCCTTTAAAGAAGGCGTCAAGAACAGAGAGCTGAATCTGAAGTTCGGTCAGACCGGAGAAATGTCTCTGAATCGAATGATGGAACTTGCCACCAAATACGCTAATGGTGAAGATGAAGATCGACTCCGGAGTGGCAAGCAGAAAGCAGTCGCCCAGGAAACCGGAGGCAATTCTAGTCGAAAACAGAAGCGGAAGGCCGAGCCAGCCGCTCCTGGGGAGGCCCTGGCCGTAACCCAGGGAAAATTCAAGGGAAAACCCAAGGGGACTTGGAACCCCAAGAAAGTGAAAGATAAAGATGGAAATGATGTTTTGGATCTACCGTGTCACATTCACACCAAGAAAGATGAGGAGGGTAAACTCATTTACCCAAAGCATACCACTCGACAGTGTCGGCTCCTGATCCAGCAGTTTCAAGGCAAACAGTCCAAAGACAAGGAAAAAGAGTCGGACAAAGTTGAGGACAAGGAAGATAGTGACGATGGATACCCCCAAGTCAATTCCACCTTGATGATTTTTGCTGATGTTGAAAGCAAAAGTCGACTGAGAGTCATTAACCGTGAGGTAAACATGGTTGCCCCGGCAACACCCAGTTACCTAAAGTGGTCTCAGACTGCCATCACATTCGACCAGTCCGATCACCCCATGCACATTGCCACCCCTGGGAGGCAAGCTTTGGTGGTCGACCCAGTTGTCGAAGGCACTCGACTGACCAAAGTCCTGATGGATGGTGGCAGCGGCCTGAACATTCTGTATGCATAAACGTTGAAAGGGATGGGCATTCCGATGTCCAGGCTCAGTACCAGTAACAAGAGCTTCCATGGAGCCATTCCCGGGAAGAAAGCCGAGTCACTCGGCCAGATTGCTCTTGATGTGGTTTTCGGTGATTCGAAGAATTACCGCAAGGAAAAGTTGACATTCGAGGTTGTGGACTTCCAAAGTGCTTATCATGCTATTTTGGGTAGACCAGCTCATGCATGCTTCATGGCTCGACCGTGCTACGTGTATCTCAAATTGAAGATGCCTGGCCCTAGAGGTGTGATCACTGTTACGGGCAACCAGAAGAAAGCAGAAGAGTGTTTTCAGAAGGGTTCAAAGATTGCTGACACCCAGATGGCAGTGGTCTAGTTGCAGGAGTACCAGAAGACTGCAGATCCGAGTGAATTGCTACGAGCCAAGAAGCCTGCTTCAGAGTCAGCATTTCAGTCGTCCGGCGAGACGAAGCCAGTTCACATTCACCCGTCCGATCCCAGTGCAGCTCCGACTCACATCTCAACGACGCTCGACTCCAAATAGGAAGAAGCGCTCATCCAGTTCCTCTGTGAGAACTGGGACATCTTCGCATGGAAGCCTTCTGACATGCCTGGAGTTCCCAGGGGACTGGCTGAGCACCGTCTGCGAGTCGACCCGAAATTTAAGCCTGTGAAAGAACATCTTCGACGGTCTGCCGTCCAGAAGAGGAAAGCCATTGGCGAGGAGGTGGCTCGGCTACTAGCAGCGGAGTTCATCAGAGAGATTTACCACTCCGAGTGGCTCGCCAATGTTGTCATGGTCCCCAAGAAGGACAAGTCACTTCGCATGTGCATTGACTTCAAGCATATCAATCGGGCCTGCCCGAAAGATCATTTCCCTCTCCCCCGCATCGACCATATAGTCGACTCGACCGCGGGGTGTGAGCGTTTGTCTTTTCTAGACGCCTATTCAGGGTACCATCAGATCCGTCTGTATGGACCTGACGAGATCAAAACAGCTTTCATCACTCCATTCGGATGCTTCTGCTATGTCACCATGCCCTTCGGCCTCAAGAATGCTGGAGCCACGCTCATGAGGATGATTCAGAAGTGTTTACTCACTCAGATCAGTCAGAACGTGGAAGCATACATGGATGATATTGTGGTCAAGTCACGGAAAGGTTCCGACCTACTGACTGACCTTGCCGAAACCTTTGCCAACCTCAGGAGGTATGATATCAAGCTCAATCCATCAAAGTGCACATTTGGAGTCCCAGGTGGAAAGTTACTCGGTTTTCTCGTTTCCGAACGAGGAATCAACGCCAATCCCGAAAAAGTTGGCACCATACTCCGGATGAAGCGTCCCGTGCGTGTGCACGATGTCCAAAAGCTTACAGGTTGCTTGGCCGCTCTAAGTCGATTCATTTCCCGTCTCGGTGAAAAGGCGTTGCCTCTTTACCGACTGATGAAGAAGTCTGACAAGTTCGAGTGGACTCCAGAAGCTGATGCAGCGTTTGCATACCTCAAAGCTTTGCTCTCCACCCAGCCGGTGCTTGCTGCCCCAATCAGTAAAGAGCCTCTGCTGCTTTACATTGCAGCCACAGGACAAGTTGTCAGTACAGTACTTACGGTCAAGCGGGAAGAAGAAGGAAATACCTTCAGAGTTCAACGCCCAGTATATTATGTGTCTGAAGTTTTGACCCCTTCAAAGCAAAGATATCCTCATTACCAGAAGCTTGTGTATGGGATTTACATGACCACGAAGAAGGTTGCACACTACTTCTCTGATCATTCCATTACAGTCGTCAGCGATGCTCCACTGTCAGAGATTTTGCACAACAGAGATGCAACTGGTCGAGTGGCGAAGTGGGCGATTGAACTCCTTCCCTTAGATATCAAGTTCGAAGCAAAGAAGGCTATCAAGTCCCAAGCTATCGCAGATTTCGTCGCCGAGTGGATTGAACAGCAACTTCCGACTCAGGTTCACTCGGAGCACTGGACCATGTTCTTTGATGGATCTAAGATGCTGAATGGTTCTGGTGCTGGGGTAGTTTTGGTTTCCCCCGATTAGATAAGCTCAGATATGTTCTCCAGATTCACTTCGATTCCTCCAATAATGAAGCAGAATATGAAGCACTCTTGTATGGGTTGCGCATGGCCATTTCACTCGGCGTCCGTCGCCCCATGGTCTACGGCGACTCAGATTTGGTGGTTAATCAGGTGATGAAGGAGTGGGACGTCAGAAGCCCAGCTATGACTGGCTACTGCAACGCAGTACGAATGCTGGAAAAGAAATTCGAGGGGTTAGAGCTTCATCACATCCCCCGACTGAAAAATCAAGCAGCTGATGATTTGGCAAAGATAGGCTCCAAGAGAGAAGCCATTCCCAGTAATGTGTTTTTGGAGCACATCCACTCGACATCAGTCCAGGAGGATCCTTTTAAAGAGGAACCCCCACAGCCGAAAAGTGCCACAGATCCGACTGAAGTCGAAATTCCTGCTGTGGTCGACCTAATCATTGCGTATATCTTGAGGAAAGAACTCCCAGAAGACGAGGAAGAGGCTCGACAGATCATCCGTCGATCCAAAGCCTTCACAGTCATAAAGGGACAGTTGTACAAAGAAAGCGCAACTGGAATTGGTCAGAAGTGTATAACGCCAGAAGAGGGTCAGATAATCCTTGATGATATCCACTCAGGGACCTGTGGTCACCATGCGTCCTCTCGGACCATTGTGGCTAAAGCATACCGAGCGGGTTTTTACTGGCCCAAAGCAAATGAAATGGCGAAAGAGATAGTTGACAAGTGTGAAGGCTGCCAGTTCTACTCCAACATGTCGCACAAGCCAGCATCAGCCCTGAAGACCATTCCCCTCGTCTGGCCCTTCGCTGTTTGGGGACTGGACATGGTTGGACCACTGAGAACAGGCAGGAGCGGATTCACACATGTGCTTGTGGCATTCGACAAGTTTACCAAATGGATTGAAGCCAAACCTATCAAGAATCTTGATGCTAGCACTGCTATCAGTTTCATCAGGGAGTTAATATTCAGATATGGAGTCCCGCATAGCATCATCACTGACAATGGGTCAAACTTCGATTCAGACAAGTTCAGAGCTTTTTGCGCCTCTCAAGGCACTCGAGTCGACTACGCGTCGGTCGCACATCCCCAGTCGAATGGACAAGCTGAAAGGGCAAATGGTCTGATTCTCAAAGGACTAAAGCCTCGACTGATGCGTGATCTCAAGCACGCAGCAGGCGCTTGGGTCGATGAGCTTCCGTCAGTTCTGTGGGGATTGAGGACCACCCCGAACCGGTCGACTGGAAGAACTCCGTTCTTTCTGGTTTACGGAGCCGAAGCAGTCCTGCCGAGTGATCTACTTAACAATGCACCCCGAGCCGAGCTTTATACCGAGGATGAAGCAGAGCAATCCCGGCAGGACGCAGTCGACCTCCTAGAGGAGGAGAGAGAAATGGCTATGATTAGATCGACCATTTATCAGCAAGACTTGCGTCGATTCCATGCCAGAAATATGAAGAGTCGAGCCTTCCAAGAAGGAGATTTGGTCCTCCGAGTGGATCAACAGAAACCACACAAACTTGCTCCTACTTGGGAAGGTCCCTTCATCGTCACCAGAGTCCTCCAGAATGGAGCATATCACCTCTACAATGTTGATCACCGGATCGACGAGCCTCGAGCTTGGAATGCGGAACTACTCCACCCATTTTACACTTGAGTTCTCACTCGGATGAGATGTAATAAGAAAAACTTCTGTAGTTTATTTTTATCAAAGACAAGAGTGTCCCAGTTCTTCCTGTAATTTCTGTCACTTTTGTTTGTGTACAAAATCCCCCAGTGGGTGGCTTAGCTGCGAATCCGTTTCGCCTAAGTTTGCAAAAAAAATCCTACCGAGTGGTGAGCCAGACTCCCACTCGAGGGCTTAGCTGCAGCCCAGTGCTTGCCTACGTGTTTGAAAATCCTACCGAGTGGTGAGCCAGACTCCCACTCGGGGGCTTAGCTGCAGTCCAAGTACTCGCCTAAGTGTCTAAAAATCCTATCGAGTGGAAAGCCAGACTCCCACTCGGAGGCTTAGCTGCAGCCCAGTGCTCGCCTAAGTGTTTAAAAATCCTTCCGAGTGGTGAGCCAGACTCCCACTCGGGGGCTTAGCTGCAGTCCAAGTACTCGCCTAAGTATTTAAAAATCCTACCGAGTGGAGAGCCAGACTCCCACTCGGGGGCTTAGCTGCAGCCCAGTGCTCGCCTAAGTATTTAAAAATCCTACCGAGTGGAGAGCAAACCTCCCACTCGGAGGCTTAGCTGCAGCCCAGTGCTCGCCTAAGTGTTTAAAAATCCTACCAAGTGGAGAGCAAACCTCCCACTCGGAGGCTTAGCTGCAGCCCAGTGCTCGCCTAAGTGTTTAAAAATCCTACCGAGTGGAGAGCAAACCTCCCACTCGGAGGCTTAGCTGCAGCCCAGTGCTCGCCTAAGTGTTTAAAAATCCTACCGAGTGGAGAGCAAACCTCCCACTCGGAGGCTTAGCTGCAGCCCAGTGCTCGCCTAAGTGTGTAAAAACTCTACCAAGTGGAGAGCAAACCTCCCACTCGGGGACTTAGCCGCAGCCCAGTGCTCGCCTAAGTGACTGTTACCTTCTCCTTCGGAGCTGCACCACAAATACGAGGTTATTTAGAGTGAAGATCAAGTTCCACTCGACTGATAATTCATGAAGATATTCGACGATAAATCAAGTTCAGATAAGATCCAAAGGTCCCGGACCTCAGATCAAAGTACTCGAGCCCTCGGCTCGACGGAGTTTATCGATTACAAAATTTACTCGGCATTCCGAGGCAAATTCAAAGTGAAGCATTAAAGTTTTTTCATTCCTCAGGCGGAGGGCTGGAAGGGGCGACGAACTCGTCCAAATCAATCCCGTCCGGGATACGGGTGGAAGCAGCAATGAAAGTCTCCATGAAGTCTTGAATGCTGAGCTTCCTGGTATTGGCAACCTGAATGGCAGCCAGCTTCTCCTCTCGCACCTCTTTGAAGTGGACGCGAACTAGAGACAGAGCAACATCAGCACCACACCTTGCAGAGGACTTCTTCCATTCCATCACTCGACCAGGGACGTCATTCAGTTGAGTCATCAGGGACTCGAGATCATTCGAAAGCGTCGCCCTGGGCCAGAGAGACGTGTCAATCCGCGACACTACAACCTTCAGTCGGGCCAGGTAATCAACCACGCTGGCAATACGAGACTCCAGTCGGAGCATGTTCATAGCAGCCTCGTCCTTCACGAGAGAATTGGCGGGGTCCAAGCCTGGCTCCACTCGACTGGTCTCCTCTTCAAAGTTCTGGCAGAATTCTGCAAATACAATTCAGAAATAAGACGGTGGCTTTACACGAGTTTGGTTACTGCGAGCCAGTCAGATGAAGATTGTTACCTTGAAGCATGACGAACAACTTTTTGGCGAGTCCCCCGAGATAAACCTCAAGATCGTTCTTCTTCCCCACCAACTTGCTTGCCTTGTCATTCAGAGCAATCTTGTCGTTCTTCAGGCGGTTGACCTCCTGATTAGCTGCGTCAAGAGCAGCTTTCAGTCTGGAGTTCTCCTGTTCAAGAGTACCGACTGAAGCCAGCTTTTCTTCGGCAAGCTTTGTTTTGTTCAAGGCCTCCTTCTGCGCTTCAGCAAGATCTTGATCCTTCTTCTTCAGAGCTTCTTCCAGTTTATCTGCGGCATGTCGAGTAAGATCAACATCAGGAACGGACAAGAAAGAAAAGTCACTCGTCAAGAATGAAGGACCTCATCAGCCATACCTTTCGCTTCTTCTCGCGCCTTCTACAGGTTCTCTTGAGCAAGTTTCAAGTCAAGGTTGAGCTGGATCTATTGGTTCTCCAACTCAGTGAAGCGAGCCACAAGTTCACAAGATTTCTGCAAAGAACCAGTCGACAAACGTCAAAGATAGGTTACTTCCGAGTAACCAAGAGACAATGGTAGCGTTTCTAAGACTACAGCCAAATCAAAACATTCGACAGCAGTCTCGGGGACTATACCCAGTGGGTGCACTCAGCGTGCCCCCACTGGTTCGACCAAAAAAAAGCCGACTGCCCGCAGTCGACCGGATACAGTTCCATTCGACATGGCCTGACCAGACCGAGTGAAGAAGTACAAATACAGCAACGCAATATAAAGACTACAGTCGACTGCCAACAGTCCATCGTAATCTCGGGGACTACACCCAGTGGGTGCACTTAGCGTGCCCCCACTCGTCCAAAAGTTGACAGACACACCTAGTG
This sequence comes from Aegilops umbellulata, assembly GCA_032464435.1. Taxonomy (NCBI): domain Eukaryota; kingdom Viridiplantae; phylum Streptophyta; class Magnoliopsida; order Poales; family Poaceae; genus Aegilops; species Aegilops umbellulata. Next base: position 51,875,592 of record CP136060.1, read on the forward strand.
GGTGTACAGATATAAAGATCTTCGGAAAAGAGATTCTTCGAACAACATATTGCAACAGACCAAGTGTTGAGTCGACTGACCTGGACGTTGCTCTGAAGAGCCGAACTCGCGTCATACGCTGCTTGGCTGGCGTCCCGAACCACTTTCACTTGCTCCATCATGATTCCCGCCTGGCGTATAGCCTCTTTTACGGCGCCCACTTGGTCCTCTGGGACAGGATATGTAGCAAAAAGCGAAGGCGGATTTGCAGTCGACGCCCAAGGCCGCACGCTCGTCACAGGTTCAGCGAAAGTCACGGAAGTCCGAGTGGTATCACACTGTCCCGAGCTACAGCCTTAGACACCGGAGCAGATTGGGGGGTCTTGCCAGTCGATGCCCTCCGGTTCCTTCTTACTCTCAGCGGCTCGTCGTCTTCGTCATCCGGTAGGTTGATAACATGAGGGGGAGCTGCAAGAAAAGTCAATTGACCAGAGTTACAAGAAATATCCTGTCGACTCAAGGCAGAACATCAGTAATCGTACTAGGGTTGGAAGTAACAGCATCCTCCATCTCCTGATCATCGCCCTTGGCGGAGATCTCAGAAGTAGCAGCACTGCAAATTTCGAAAGTCAGTCAGTTAGCTCAATGAATCGACAAAGGATCCGTCTATGGCCGACAAAGGAAAACAAGTTCTATTATTACCCGGAAATGGTGGGGACAGTCATCTTCATCTTGGGAAGAGCCTTGGGCGGCTTGGACGGCGTCGGGCGTGGGTGCTTGGGAGCCTTTTCAGTCGGCGTAGGAGAAGAGGTCCGAGGGCGTTTCGACGACTGCCCAATAGGAGCAGTCGCCTTACCACGTTCCCGCGCTGGATCGTGTGTAAGCTTGGATCACCTCTCCGAGCGGGGGGTTCAACTTCCTCCTCCTCCTCTTTGCTGGAGTCGACGTTGTTGTCTCCCTCTCCTTCACCATCGGATTCCCACTCGCCGTGTTCGTCTCCGCTCTCACCTCCGCTCGCCTCCCCTTCCTCAGTCGGCTCCTGTGCCCCGTTGGGTGTCGAGTACATCTCAGTAGTTGCTTGGAAAACAACAGACAAAACAAAAGTCAATCGGCCAACTCAAAGAAGACCAACGAAGAAAGTAAGATCCCAATCAAGAACATAAGGGCAGACCTGGTCCACTTCGTATGTGTTGTCGAGTGGAGGAACCCTCCTGGCTCCTCGGGGGTTGTCTGTGTTTCCTGTGATGCTCGACAGCCACCCTTCCAACATCTCATCAGTGACCTCCTCTGGGTGGATCCGAGTGGTGTCTTCAAGACCCGAATACAGCCACATCGGGTGGTCACGAGACTGAAGCGGTTGGATGCGCCTCCGAAGGAAGACCTCCAGCAGGTCCATGCCGGTCACGCCCTCGCGGACAAGCTGAACCACTCGACCAACCAACACTTTGACTTGCGCCTTTTCTTCCAGTGCCACTTTCAAAGAAGCAGGTTTCTAAGCTCGGTCTAGAGAGAAAGGGGGAAGCCCAGTCGACTGTCCTGGGGTCGCCTGGTATTTATAGTAAAACCAGGTCGCCTGCCAACCACGGACCGACTCAGGGAAAGTGATAGATGGAAAATAACTTTTTCCCCTCGTCTGGATCGCCAGGCCTCCGCACAGCTAGATCACCTGCGTTCTTTCGTCACTCGACTTGGCCTTCTTGACCGATTGGGAACGGCAGGTGAAGATATGCTTAAAGAGTCCCCAATGGGGGCGGCAACCCAAGAAACCCTCACACAAGGAAATGAAAGCAGCAAGATACACGATAGAATTGGGAGTGAAGTGGTGGAGCTGCGCTCCGAAGAAGTTCAGAAAGCTTCGGAAAAAAGGATGAGACGGTAGATAAAACCCGCGATCGATATGGGTGGCGAGGAGGACACACTCACCATCAAGAGGTTGGGGCTCGACTTCCTTCCCCGGGAGACGCGCAGTTTCGTGAGGAATGACTCCTCCCTCAACCATATCATCAAGATCTTCCTGCCGAATCATCATCGGCATCCAGTCGCCCTGGATCCAGCCTCTGGGCAGAGCAGTCCTTGAGGAAGATCCGCCCTGACCGGACTTCTTCCCTTTCCTCTGGGCCACCGCCTTCTTCGCGCGCTCCAGAGCGGATGTCTTGTCCTTCACCATCGTCGCCGACAAATCTCGAACGGGCTTGCGGCGCTAGGGTGAGAGCGGAGGTGGCGGAGGACCTTGCGAAGGGAGAAAGAAAGGAGAGAGCACACTGTTTGGAAACCCCGAGCCGGCGGCTTATAAGAGGCCGCTTCCGAGTGGCTGACTGCTAGGCCCACGCTATCCCGTCAAATCCGCAGCAGACGCGCGCGCAGTACGTGGCGAAAAAGGTGGCGCGGAAATCGAGGAGCTTCCGCCTTATCACATCCGATTACTGCGGCCGCTCCCGTCCCGCGCGCTACCCGAAATTCAAATCCCGCGAAATCCGCGGGTTGCAGAACAATTCGTCAGGCAGAAGATCCCTTTCACACCATCATTCGGAACGTCACAAGCAAGGAAATTCACTCGACGAAAGGCCTGGAATGGATCAAGGCGACTGAAGAAGGTTGATGACGTCATCCGTGATGATTGATCCAAAACAAGGCACTCATGTAGCACAAAGAACCAGTCGGAAAGATCTCCAACCCTTTCCCCACTCTAACCTCGATCCATTCGGGGGCTAATGATGAAGCTATGTACCTACGGTAGGGGCACGGACCTGTCCTAAGAGCCCTACCCAAGGACATCCATAGAAGAAGTCACCTTTCAATCGACCTGAAGGTACCCACTCGATGGGTTCAAGACACTCGACCAAGAAGCTATCACTCGACTGCCAAGCCAACCACTTGACTGCCAGGAGATCTAAAGTCACTTCGCAGGCAAACGGTCGGTCATTAAGTAGCCTTTATGGTCATCATAGCACTTTATTAGGGGCGTTACCAGTAACGCCCAACCTTAATGTACCTTAAACCCTGCATTACTGAGGGCAGGAGAGGGCTGGCGAACTCTGTATAAGCCACCCCCTCCTTAGTATCAAGGGTTCACACCCCTGTCATTCTCACACATATAATCCAGTCGACCGCCTTCGGGCACCGAGACGTAGGGCTTTTACTTCCTCTAAGAAGGGCCTGAACTCGTACATCTTTGTGTGCTTACAGCTTCTACATAGCTAAGATCTAGCCTCTCCATACTTACCCCCCTACATCACTGTCAGACTTAGAACCACGACACGGACCGCTTTTGTTCATTTTAATGCGGTCCCACACTACACCTATCTAAAGCTTAAGATGCCCGGTCCACGCGGCGTTATCATGATTAATGGAAACATGGAACGCCCCCTCCATACCGTGGAACATACCGCGACCATCGTAGCCGAGATACAAAGCGGCCCCGTCAAGCTGCATATCCAGTCGGCTATTAAGCCGCCGGCCTCTATTACGTAGGACCGGCCAATCTTAGAGCTGGATTAGAAGTTCGCCTCCGTCGTTGGCCACATATACTCTCAAAGTTCGTATCACGCATGCATAATTATGCACTTAAAATAGCTTGGTCATCGGCGGAGGCACAATACGGACAGGCCCACAATACGGTTCACCCTCCGACAGCCTTCTTCTCTTTTTCTAACTATTTCTTATATTTTGCCACAGGTGATTCAAATCTGTTCATCCTACAGACCTACAAGGACTCTTTCGGAGCCCAGTTTCGTCCAAATAACCAAAGATTCCTACTTTTAAGGAATCCTTTTCGCTGAGGCAAAGGCAGCGCAGACGTGCGACAAGAGGTCCAAAAGATTTTTTGTAGACCAAACACTCTATTCAAAACCTGTATAGAGCCTTTTGTCTCAGCCTTCGACCCTTGGCATGTAAAATGGCCCGGGTAGTGGTTCTATATTCTGTAAGATTGCGTTCGACATATCAATCAGATTCCAATGAACATAATCCGTCTTCAGTACTTGCTATTCCTCATAGAACTTTATTTTGTTTCTTGAGGTGTTTCACGCACACACCTCGGCACTAAATTGCCAGGGGCTCGATACGACAACATATTGGTTGCCGAAAAGTCCAAACAATTCTACAACATACTTCGGCGTCATGAGTTTGGCATTATATGCATCAGCTTCGAATCATGTCCTTGGTCAATAGTTGGATTGCCCGGCTCCTATGCTTACTACCTTACGTTTCGTCTTAGCGGCTAGGGTATTAAAGGGAGAACTACTGCGATTGTGTTTCCGGTTCACCTGGTTAAACACCTTAGTAGATAAAGCCGAAAACTGACTATCATGATGCGGCGAGAGCTTGTCAACCACTCGGTGACTTATTAGAATCTTTCACGATTTCTTCCGTATAACACGAAGGATCGTTTCCGGTCACCTATGTAACACAATCGTATTCGGATAACCGCGTACATACCAAGGGCTACATCGTAGTCCCACCGTCAAACTCCTATGGCTAAGTGAAAGTGTTAAATCCCTATAGTCTGATTGCCTAGTTCGCCGCACGGACACCTCCTTTACAGACCAAGACGTTGGGTAAAGTGTGATCAGGTGCTATTCTGAACACCCCCATATTATATGCGAGGGGGCTGAAGCCGACGACTGGCAAACTTTCAGCTAATAAAAACGGCCGCACAGGAGGAAATAACTTTCAAACAAAGGTATAAATATTACACGGCCTTAATGTATCACAATATTGTTCTCGTAATTCTGGTACATTTATTCGAACATAATGTCCTTCGAGCACTGACCCTCTATCAAGTGGGCGCCCTCTAGGACGTCTTCTAAATAATGCTCTAGCCTGCGATGGTCCTTGCCTCCGGGCGGAACCTTAGAGCATCTCCAGCCGCGCCCCAAGAAGGCCCCCCAGGCGATTTTTTGGCCGCCAGCGCCAAAAACTCAGCCCAGTCGCGCCCCCAAGGGCCTAGTTTTCGCCGGCTCGGGCCGAAATTGGCGCCGGCGGACCCAACCCGAACCCGGCACGCTGGGGGTCGCTCGGGGGCGCCGGGTGAATCGTTTTTGGCGTGAAGAGCCGCGGGCCAGCCGCGTCAGTGACTCAACTCTCTTCTCGCCGCTTCGTCGTCCTCATCGCCTTGTTTCCCGCGGCGAATCAATGCCAAAGCTGGGCGCGCTGCCGCGCCGGTCAGCCTCCATTGATGCCTCACGAGCGACGCAGAAGGCCAAGCGACGCGCGTCCCCTCGCCTGCAACGCCACCACGCCACGCGTAACGCGCCGGCCAAGCCTACCACGCGGTGCCTCCGCCTATATAAGCCGACCACCAGCGCGCCGGAGACACGCACAGATACTCCACCGCCGACGCGCCCATTTATCCCCCTTCCTCCTCTCACCGTCTCCAGTTCAGAAGAATGGCCGAGCGCTTCCCTGGCGACGGCGCGGTGGCGAATGGCTTCGGGCGCCGCCATCTTCACGAGGACGAGGCTCGCCTCCTTTTCGAGGCCGAGTACCCGGTCCCGCCGGATATGCGGGTGCCCGGGGCTTAGAGGATCGGCGCCGGCGGCGTGCCGGTGCCACCACCACCCACCGGGGCGGCGTGGCTTGCGGAGATCGCACGTATCCGCGTGTCCCTGCCGCGGCGGCGAGGGAGGGGCCACGCTACGTCCCCGACAGCCCGCTCGGGGAGCCCTACTTCCGCCGCCGTCACCCCGAGCAGCTCGAGGCCACCAACGGCATCGTTCCCTCTGGCAGGCTCAACTCCGAGGGCCGGGGCCGATGGTGGGGCATGCCCGGCCGCACGTTGGAGGTTGTCCTCGAGTACATCGAGGGTGGCAACACGCCGCGCCTCGAGTACCCCGCTCCCCCGTCCTTCTCATGCCGCCGTGGGAGCTCCTGGACGCCGAGGCGCATGGAGCGGCCCGAAGCGTCCTCCTCCTCGTCCGACCGCTCGTCGGGCTCTCCCTGCCTCCACCCCGTCAAGCCGGAGCCCCAGGACATGCCTGTCAGCGCGCGCACCCGCAGCTCTGGCGTCCGCATCGGCGGCTCCACCCCCCTCCAGCCGCTTCGTCCTCGTCAAGCCAAAGACGGAGCCCGGCCTCCCTGCGGAGTACGAGGAGATAGCCCAGCGCGGCTTCTCCGATGAGGACGCCCTACAGTGGGCGCGGGATGACTACCTCCGCGACGAGATGGTCCGGCAGCGCCGGGCCCTGGAGGAGATCGCCGCCCGCAAGCGTGGGCGCGAGGACGAGCACGACATCGTGATCCTCGGCAGGGACGATGACAAGGACGCCCCCAGACCGTCCAACCCGCCGCGCCAGCCGGGGGAGGGATGCAGCAAGGACGGCGGCGGCGGAGGCGGGGACGCCGCTGCCGATGACGACGACGATGATGGCGGCGGCGACTACACGTGGTTCTACCGCCTCCTCGGCATGTAGAACTGCAAAGGCGGGCGGCGGGCGGCAGGGAGCGACGAGGTAGGCGGCGAGGAGCGGCGATGGAGACGGCGGGGGCAGCCCGTAGTAATTTTTTCTTTTTTTAAAATATGTTTAAATTTGAACGAACTCGCCGATGTTTGCGTTAAATTTGAGCCGTGTTTGCACCGTATTTAACTTTTTCAAAAAAACATGGGCGCCGCGACTGGGGGCATCACGCCCCCAGTGCTCGGTTTAGCGCCGGTGCACCCCCAGGGGGCGATTTTTAGCCCCTCCTGGGGGGCCAACGACTAGAGATGCTCTTAGGTGCAACATCGGTGGCCTTCATCTTCGCCCAGTACGTCTTGACGCAGGCGAAGGCCATCCGGGCACCTTCTATGCATGCCGACCACTTGACGGCGTCGATATGCAACACTGCATCGATAAGTCACTGCACCAAACCGAAATAACTTTTCGGAATGGGTTCAGCCGGCCATAGCCAGGCCATGACGTCCTTCATGGCAGCTCCGGACATCTTGTGGAGCTCGGCCCACTAGGCCATTTGTTCATTCAGCAACGCCGGACACCATGGCACGTTGAATTGTGACCAGAAAAGCTTCTCCGAAGCACATCCTTCCTGTGCTTGGAAGAACTACGTCGCGTCTGGAGAACTCCACAGTTGATTAAGCAGAGCATACTTCGGGTAGCCGAATTTAGTTTATGAAAGAAAGGGCTTACCAGCCGCTATCTTCCCAGCTTGCCGGATCTCCTCCCGAGCCGCTCTAGACTCAGACCGTGCTTCTCTCGCCTCTTGTAAGGCCTTGTTGAGTTCAGCTGTCTTGGCTTTGTTATCCTCCTCGAGTGAATTGCATTTGACAGTGGCAGCCTTTAGCTCTCGCTCCATGGAACATATTATCTCCTTGAACTGGCACCGAGTGGCCTGTTCGGCCTTTAAATCATCAGGCGCCTTCTTGGTAGCCGCATCGCTTACTCTGGCCTGCTCCTTGGCCCGGGCAAGCTCGGCCTGATATGTCCATTTTGGATCATGCTTTTATATCGATATTTATTGCATTATGGGTTGTTATTTCACGTTATGTCACAATACTTATGGCTATTCTCTCTTATTTTACAAGGTTTAGATGAAGAGGGAGAATGCAGGCAGCTGGAATTCTGGGCTGGAAAAGGAGCAAATATTAGAGACTTATTCTGCGCAACTCCAAAAGTCCTGAAACTCCATAGAATATCTTAAAATAAATAAAGAAAAATACTCGCCAAAGATGAAGTCCAGGGGGCCCACACCCTGCTCACGAGGGTGGGGGGCGTGCCCCCTACCTCGTGGGCCCCCTGGTGGGTCTCCAACGTCCATCTTCTGCTATATGAAGTCTTTCGATGAGAAAAAACCCAAGAAGAACCTTTCGGGACGAGACTCCGCCGCCACGAGGCGGAACCTTGGCGGAACCAATCTAGGGCTCGGCAGAGCTGTTCTGCCAGGGACACTTCCCTTCGGGAGGGGGAAATCATCGCCATAGTCATCACCAACGCTCCTCTCAGCGGGAGAGGGCAATCTCCATCAACATCTTGTTGGGGAACGTAGCAGAATTTTAAAATTTTCCTACGTGTCGCCAAGATCAATCTATGGAGTCTTCTAGCAACGAGAGGAAGAGGATTGCATCTACATACCCTTGTAGACCGCAAGCGGAAGCGTTCAAGAGAACAGGGTTGATGGAGTCGTACTCGTCGTGATCCAAATCACCGATGATCCTAGCGCCGAACGGACGGCACCTCCGCGTTCAACACATGTACGGAGCGAGGATGTCTCCCGCGCCTTGATCCAGTAAGGAGGAGGGAGAGGTTGAGAAAGAAAGCTCCAACAACAGCACGACGGCGTGGTGGTGGTGGAGCAGCAGTACTCCGGCAGGGCTTCGCCAAGCTCTTAACGGAGGAGGAGTGGTGTTGGGGAGGGGAGGGGTTGCGCCTTGGGAAGGGGTGCGGCTCCCATGTGCCTCCCCACTATATATAGGGGTGGAGGGGGCTGGTTTCTTGCCCTCCAAGTCCATTGGGGCGTTGGCAAAGGTGGGGGAAAGAAATCCCATCATTTCCTTTTCCCCACCGATTGTTATCCCCCTTTTTTTAGGGATCTTGATCTTATCCCTCTGGGTTATGATCTTATTCCTTCTAAGGGGGTATCTTGGTGCGCCTTGACCAGGGGTGTGGGGCCTTGCCCCCACTACCCACGTTCATGTGGGTCCCCACATGCAGGTGAGCCCCACTACGGAACCTTCTAGAATCTTCCCGGTACAATACCGAAAAATCCCGAACATTTTCCGGTGGCCAAAATAGGACTTCCCATATATAAATCTTTACCTCCAGACCATTCCGGAACTCCTCGTGATGTCTGGGATCTCATCCGGGACTCCGAACAACATTCAGTAATCACATACAAGTCCTCCTAATAACCCTAGCGTCATCGAACCTTAAGTGTGTAGACCCTACGGGTTCGGGAAACATGCAGACATGACCGAGACAACTCTCCGACCAATAACCAACAGCGGGATCTGGATACCCATGTTGGCTCCCACATGTTCCACGATGATATCATCGGATGGACCACGATGTCGAGGATTTAAGCAATCTCGTATACAATTCCCTTTGTCAATCGGTATGTTACTTGCCCGAGATTCGATCGTCGGTATCCCAATACCTCGTTCAATCTCGTTACCGGCAAGCCACTTTACTCGTACCGTAATGCATGATCCCATGATCAACCACTTGGTCACATTGAGCTCGTTATGATGATGCATTACCGAGTGGGCCCAGAGATACCTCTCCGTCATACGGAATGACAAATCCCAGTCTCGATTCATGCCAACCCAATAGACACTTTCGGAGATAACTGTAGTGCACCTTTGTAGCCACCCAGTTACGTTGTGACGTTTGGCACACCCAAAGCACTCCTACGGTATCCGGGAGTTGCACAATCTCATGGTATAAGGAAATGATACTTGACATTAGAAAAGCTCTAGCAGACGAACTACACGATCTTGTGCTATGCTTAGGATTGGGTCTTGTCCATCACATCATTCTCCTAATGATGTGATCCCATTATCAATGACATCCAATGTCAATAGTCAGGAAACCATGACCATCCGTTGATCAACGAGCTAGTCAACTAGAGGCTCACTAGGGACATGTTGTGGTCTATGTATTCACACATGTATTACGATTTCCAGATAACACAATTATAGCATGAATAATAGACAATTATCATGAACAAGGAAATCTAATAATAACCATTTTATTATTGCCTCTAGGGCATATTTCCAACAGTCTCCCACTTGCACTAGAGTCAATAATCTAGTTACATTGTGATGAAACAAACACCCATAGAGTTCTGGTTTTGATCATGTTTTGCTCGCGGGAGAGGTTTAGTCAACGGATCTGCGACATTCAGATCCGTACGCACTTTGCAAATATCTATGTCTCCATCTTGAACATTTTCATGAATGGAGTTGAAGCGACGCTTGATGTGCCTGGTCTTCTTGTGAAACCTGGGCTCCTTGGCAAGGGCAATAGCTCCAGTGTTGTCACAGAAGAGAGTGATTGCCCCGACGCATTGGGTATGACTCCTAGGTTGGTGATGAACTCCTTCATCCAGATTGCTTCATGCGCTGCCTCCGAGGCTGCCATGTACTCCGCTTCACATGTAGATCCCGCCACGACGCTTTGCTTGCGACTGCACCAACTTACTGCCCCACCATTCAAAATATACATGTATCCGGTTTGTGACTTAGAGTCATACAGATCTGTGTCGAAGCTAGCGTCGACGTAACCCTTTACGACGAGCTCTTCGTCACCTCCATAAACGAGAAACATATCCTTAGTCCTTTTCAGGTACTTCAGGATGTTCTTGACCGCTGTCCAGTGTTCCATGCCGGGATTACTTTGGTACCTTCCTACCAAACTTACGACAAGGTTTACATCAGGTCTGGTACACAGCATGGCATACATAATAGACCCTATGGCCGAGGCATAGGGGATGGCACTCATCTTTTCTCTATCTTCTGCCGTCGTCGGGCATTGAGTCGAGCTCAATTTCACACCTGCAACACAGGCAAGAACCCCTTCTTGGACTGATCCATATTGAACTTCTTCAATATCTTATCAAGGTATGTGCTTTGTGAAAGACCTATGAGGCGTCTCGATCTATCTCTATATATCTTGATGCCTAGTATGTAAGCAGCTTCTCCAAGGTCCTTCATTGAAAACACTTATTCAAATAGGCCTTAATGTTGTCCAAAAGTTCTATATCATTTCCCATCAAAAGTATGTCATCCACATATAATATGAGAAATGCTACAGAGCTCCCACTCACTTTCTTGTAAACTCGGGCTTCTCCATAAGTCTGCATAAACCCAAACGCTTTGATCATTTCATTAAAGCGAATGTTCCAACTCCGAGATGCTTGCACCAGCCCATAGATGGAGCGCTGGAGCTTGCATACCTTGTTAGCATTCTTAGGATCGACAAAACCTTCTGGCTGCATCATATGCAACTCTTCCTTAAGAAAGCCGTTAAGGAATGCCGTTTTGACGTCCATTTGCCATATCTCATAATCATAGTATGCGGCAATTGCTAACATGATTCGAACGGACTTCAGCTTTGCTACGGGTGAGAAGGTCTCATTGTAGTCAACCCCTTGAACTTATCGATAACCCTTAGCGACAAGTCGAGCCTTATAGATGGTAACATTACCATCCGCGTCCGTCTTCTTCTTAAGGATCCATTTATTCTCTATCGCCCGCCGATCATCGGGCAAGTCTGTCAAAGTCCATACTTTGTTTTCATACATGGATCCTATCTCGATTGCATGGCTTCAAGCCATTTGTTGGAATCTGGGCCCGCCATCGCTTCTTCATAGTTCGAAGGTTCACCGTTGTCTAACAACATGATTTCCAGGACAGGGTTGCCGTACCACTCTAGTGAGGAACGTGTCCTTGTGGACCTACGATGTTCAGTAGGAGCTTGAACCAAAGTACCTTGATCATCATCATTAACTTCCTCTCCAGTCGGTGCAGGCACCATAGGAACATCTTCCTGAGCTGCGCCACTTTCGGTTTCAAGAGGCAGTACTTCATCAAGCTCTACTTTCCTCCCACTTACTTCTTTCGAGAGAAACTCTTTCTCCAGAAAGGACCCGTTCTTGGCAACAAAGATCTTGCCTTCGGATCTGAGGTAGAAGGTATAGCCAATGGTTTCCTTAGGGTATCCTATGAAGACGCATTTTTCCGACTTGGGTTCGAGCTTTTCAGGTTGAAGTTTCTTGACATAAGCATCGCATCCCCAAACTTTTAGAAACGACAGCTTAGGTTTCTTCCCAAACCATAATTCATACGGTGTCGTCTCAACGGATTTAGACAGTGCCCTATTTAAAGTGAATGTAGCTGTCTCCGGAGCGTATCCCCAAAATGATAGCGGTAAATCAGTGAGTGACATCATAGATCGCACCATATCCAATAGAGTGCGATTACGACGTTCGGACACTCCGTTACGCTGAGGTGTTCCAGGCAGCGTGAGTTGTGAAACGATTCCACATTTCCTTAAGTGCGTACCAAATTCGTGACTTAAATATTCTCCCCCACGATCTGATCGTAAGAATTTGATTTTTCTGTCATGTTGATTCTCAACCTCACTCTGAAATTCCTTGAACTTTTCAAAGGTCTCAGACTTGTGTTTCATTAAGTAGACATACCCATATCTACTTAAGTCATCAGTGAGAGTGAGAACATAACGATAGCCACCGCGAGCCTCAACGCTCATTGGACCGCACACATCAGTATTTATAATTTCCAATAAGTTTGTTGCTCGCTCCATTGTTCCAGAGAATGGAGTCTTGGTCATTTACCCATGAGGCATGGTTCGCATGGGTCAAATGATTCGAAATCAAGAGACTCCAAAAGTCCATCTGTATGGAGCTTCTTCATGCATTTGACACCGATGTGACCAAGCCGGCAGTGCCACAGATATGTGGGACTATCATTATCAATCTTACATCTTTTGGTATTCACACTATGAATATGTGTAACATCACGTTCAAGATTCATTAAGAATAAACCATTGACCAGTGGGGCATGACCATAAAACATATCACTCATATAAATAGAACAACCATTATTCTCGGATTTAAATGAGTAGCCATCTTGCATCAAACGAGATCCAGATACAATGTTCATGCTCAAAGCTGGCACTAAATAACAATTATTGAGGTTTAAAACTAATCTCGTAGGTAAATGTAGAGGTAGTGTGCCGACGGCGATCACATCGACCTTGGAACCATTCCCGACACGCATCGTCACCTCGTCCTTCGCCAGTCTCCGCTTATTCCGCAGCTCCTGCTTTGAGTTACAAATATGAGCAACCGCACCGGTATCAAATACCCAGGAGCTACTACGAGTACTGGTAAGGTACACATCAATTACATGTCTATCACATATACCTTTAGTGTTGCCGGCCTTCTTTTCCGCTAAGTATTTGGGGCAGTTCCGCTTCCAGTGTCCCTTCCCCTTGCAATAAAAGCACTCAGTCTCAGGTTTGGGTCCATTCTTTGACTTCTTCCCGGCAACTGGTTTACCGGGCATGGCAACTCCCTTGCCGTCCTTCTTGAAGTTCTTCTTACCCTTGCCTTTCTTGAAACTAGTGGTTTTATTGACCATCAACACTTGATGTTCCTTTTTGATTTCCACCTCCGCTGATTTTAGCATTGAATATACCTCAGGAATGGTCTTTTCCATCCCCTGCATATTGTAGTTCATCACAAAGCTCTTGTAGCTAGGTGGGAGTGACTGAAGGATTCTGTCAATGACCGCCTCGTCCGGGAGGTTAATGTCCAGCTGGGACAAGCGGTTGTGCAACCCAGACATTTTGAGTATGTGCTCACTGACAGAACTATTTTCCTCCATCTTACAATTGTAGAACTTGTCGGAGACTTCATATCTCTCGACCCAGGCATGAGCTTGGAAAACCATTTTCAGCTCTTCGAACATCTCATATGCTTCGTGTTTCTCAAAACACTTTTGGAGCCCCGGTTCTAAGCTGTAAAGCATGCCGCACTGAACGAGGGAGTAATCATCAGCACGCTGCTGCCAAGCGTTCATAACGTCTTGGTTCTCTGGGATGGGTGCTTCACCTAGCGATGCTTCTAGGACATATTGTTTCCTGGCAGCTATGAGGATGATCCTCAGGTTCCAGACCCAGTCCGTATAGTTGCTGCCATCATCTTTCAGCTTGGTTTTCTCTAGGAACGCGTTGAAGTTGAGGTTGACATTAGCATGGGCCATTTGATCTACAAGACATATTGCAAAGTTTTAGACTATGTTCATGATAATTAAGTTCATCTAATCAAATTATTTAATGAACTCCCACTCAGATTAGACATCCCTCTAGTCATCTAAGTGATACATGATGCGAGTCAACTAGGCCGTGTCCGATCATCACGTGAGACGGACTAGTCATCATCGGTGAACATCTCCATGTTGATCGTATCTTCCATACGACTCATGTTCGACCTTTTGGTCTCTTGTGTTCCGAGGCCATGTTTGTACATGCTAGGCTCGTCAAGTCAACCTAAGTGTATTGCGTGTGTAAATCTGGCTTACATCCGTTGTATGCGAACGTTAGAACCTATCACACCCGATCATCACGTGGTGCTTCGGAACAACGAACCTTCGCAATGGTGCACAGTTAGGGGGAACACTTTATTGAAATTGTTATGAGGGATCATGTTATTTACTATCGCCGTTCTAAGAAAATAAGATGCAAAAACATGATAAACATCACATGCAATCAAATAGTGACATGATATGGCCAATATCATATTGCTCCTCTGATCTACATCTTCGGGGCGCCATGATCATCTTCGTCACCGGCATGACACCATGATCTCCATCATCGTGTCTTCATGAAGTTGTCACGTCAACTATTACTTCTACTACTATGGCTAACGATTTAGCAATAAAGTAAAGTACTTACATGACGTTTATGTTGACATGCAGGTCATAAATAAATTAAGACAACTCCTATGGCTCCTGCCGGTTGTCATACTCATCGACATGCAAGTCGTGATTCCTATTACAAGAACATGATCAATCTCATACATCACAAATATCATTCATCATTTATCACAACCTTCTTATGGCCATATCACACACAAGGCATATGCTGCAAAAACAAGTTAGACGTCCTCTAATTGTTGTTGCATGTTTTACGTGGCTGCAATAGGGTTCTAGCAAGAACGTTTCTTACCTACGTCAAAAACCACAACGTGATATGCCAATTTCTATTTACCCTTCATAAGGACCCTTTTCATCGAATCCGATCCGACTAAAGTGGGAGAGACAGACACTCGCTAGCCACCTTATGCAACTAGTGCATGTCAGTCGGTGGAACCTGTCTCACGTAAGCGTACGTGTAAGGTCGGTCCGGGCCGCTTCATCCCACGATGCCGCCGAATCAAGATAAAACTAGTAACAGCAAGCAAATTGACAAAAACGACGCCCACAACAACTTGTGTTCTACTCGTGCATAGAAACTACGCATAGACCTAGCTCTGATTCCACTGTTGGGGAACGTAGCAAAATTTTAAAATTTTCCTACGTGTCACCAAGATCAATCTATGGAGTCTTCTAGCAACGAGAGGGAGAGGAGTGCATCTACATACCCTTGTAGATCGCGAGCGGAAGCATTCAAGATAACATGGTTGATGGAGTCGTACTCGTCGTGATCCAAATCACCGATGATCCTAGCGCCAAACGGACGGCACCTCCGCATTCAACACACGTACGGAGCGAGGACGTCTCCCGCGCCTTGATCCAGCAAGGAGGAGGGAGAGGTTGAGGAACAAAGCTCCAACAGCAGCACGACGGCATGGTGGTGGTGGAGCAGCAGTACTCCGGCAGGGCTTCGCCAAGCTCTTAACGGAGGAGGAGTGGTGTTGGGGAGGGGAGGGGCTGCACCTTGGGAAGGGGTGTGGCTCCCATGTGCCTCCCCACTATATATAGGGGTGGAGGAGGCTGGTTTCTTGCCCTCCAAGTCCATTGGGGCGTTGGCAAAGGTGGGGGAAAGAAATCCCATCATTTCCTTTCCCCACCGATAGTTATCCCCCTTTTTTAGGGATCTTGATCTTATCCCTTTGGGATATGATCTTATTCCTTCTAAGGGGGATCTTGGTGCGCCTTGACCAGGGGTGTGGGGCCTTGCCCCCACTACCCACGTTCATGTGGGTCCCCACATGCAGGTGGGCCCCACTATGGAACCTTCTAGAATCTTCCCGGTACAATACCAAAAATGTCGAGCATTTTCCGGTGGCCAAAATAGGACTTCCCATATATAAATCTTTACCTGCGGACCATTCCGGAACTCCTCGTGACGTCTGGGATCTCATCCGGGACTCTGAACAACATTCGGTAATCACATACAAGTCTTCCTAATAACCCTAGCATCATCGAACCTTAAGTGTGTAGACCCTACGGGTTCGGTAAACATGCAGACATGACCGAGACAACTCTCCGGCCAATAACCAACAGCGGGATCTGGATACCCATGTTGGCTCCCACATGTTCCACGATGATCTCATCGGATGAACCACGATGTCGAGGATTCAAGCAATCCCGTATACAATTCCCTTTGTCAATTGGTATGTTACTTGCCCGAGATTCGATCGTCGGTATCCCAATACCTCGTTCAATATCGTTACCGGCAAGTCACTTTACTCGTACCGTAATGCATGATCCTGTGATCAACCACTTGGTCACATTGAGCTCATTATGATGACGCATTACTGAGTGGGCCCAGAGATACCTCTCCGTCATACGGAGTGACAAATCCCAGTCTCGATTCGTGCCAACCCAACAGACACTTTCGGAGATACCCGTAGTGCACCTTTATAGCCACCCAATTACGTTGTGACGTTTGGCACACCCAAAGCACTCCTACGGTATCCGGGAGTTGCACAATCTCATGGTCTAAGGAAATGATACTTGACATTAGAAAAGCTCTAGCAGACGAACTACCCGATCTTGTGCTATGCTTAGGATTGGGTCTTGTCCATCACATCATTCTCCTAATGATGTGATCCCGTTATCAATGACATCCAATGTCCATAGTCAGGAAACCATGACCATCTGTTGATCAACGAGCTAGTCAACTAGAGGCTCACTAGGGACATGTTGTGGTCTATGTATTCACACATGTATTACGATTTCCGGACAACACAATTATAGCATGAATGATAGACAATTATCATGAACAAGGAAATATAATAATGACCATTTTATTATTTCCTCTAGGGCATATTTCCAACACATCTTCACCAGCACCATATAATCTCCAAACCCTAGTTCATCTCTTGTATCCAATTCTTGTCTCCAAGTCCGAGATTGGTGCTAGTAGGTTGCTAGTAGTGTTGATTACTCCTTGTAGTTGATGCTAGTTGGTTTATTTGGTGGAAGATCATATGTTCAGATCCTATATGCATATTATTACCCCTCTGATTATGAACATGAATATGCTTTGTGAGTAGTTATGTTTGTTCCTGAGGACAAGGGAGAAGTCTTGCTATTAGTAGTCATGTGAATTTGGTATTCGTTCGATATTTTGATAAGATGTATGTTGTCTAGCCTCTAGTGGTGTTATGTGAACGTCGACTACATAACACTTCACCATTATTTGGGCCTGGAGGAAGGCATTGGGAAGTAATAAGTAGATGATGGGTTGCTAGAGTGACAGATTTTTCTAAAAGATTTGTGAGGTTTTCATGGACGATTTTTCCGTCTATGGTTCCTCTTTTGACGATTGCTTGAGCAATCTTGATCGAGTTTTGCAGAGATGTGAAGAAACTAATCTTGTGTTGAATTGGGAAAAGTGCCACTCTATGGTTAATGAAGGTATTGTCTTGGGGCATAAAGTTTCTGAAAGAGGTATTGAAGTTGATAAAGCCAAGGTTGATGCTATTGAAAAGATGCCATGTCCCAAGGACATCAAAGGTATAAGAAGTTTCCTTGGTCACGCCGGATTTTATAGGAGGTTCATTAAGGACTTCTCAAAAATTTCTCGGCCACTGACTAATTTATTGCAAAAAGATGCCCCATTTGTCTTTGATGATGATTGTGTAGAAGCATTTGAAATACTAAGAAAGCATTAGTCTCTGCACCTGTTGTTCAGCCACCTGATTGGAATTTACCCTTTGAAATTATGTGTGATGCTAGTGATTATGTTGTAGGTGTTGTTCTAGGACAAAGAGTTGATAAAAAATTAAATGTTATCTATTATGCTAGTAAGACTCTAGACAATGCTCAAAGAAATTATGCTACTACTGAAAAAGAACTTTTAGCAGTTGTATTTGCTTGTGATAAGTTCAGACAGTATATTGTTGATTCTAAAGTAACTATTCACACTGATCATGCTGCTATTAAGTATCTTATGGAAAAGAAAGATGCTAAACCTAGACTTATTAGATAGGTTCTCTTGCTACAAGAATTTAATTTGCATATTGTTGATAGAAAAGGAGCTGAGAACCCCGTTGTAGACAACTTATCTAGGTTAGAGAATGTTCTTGATGACCCACTACCTATTAATGATAGCTTTCCAGATGAACAATTAAATGTTATAAGTACTTCTCGTAGTACTCCGTGGTATGCTGATTATGCTAATTACATAGTTGCTAAATTCATACCACCTAGCTTCACATACCAACAAAAGAAAAAATTCTTCAATGATTTGAGACATTACTTTTGGGATGACCCACATCTTTATAAAGAAGGAGTAGATGGTGTTATTAGACGTTGTGTACCTGAGCATGAACAGGAACCGATCCTACGCAAGTGCCACTCCGAAGCTTATGGAGGACACCATGCTGGAGATAGAACTGCACAATAGGTATTGCAATCCGGTTTTTATTGGCCTACTCTCTTCAAGGGTGCCCATAAGTTTGTTTTGTCTTGTGATGAATGTCAAAGAATTGGTAATATTAGTAGACGTCAAGAAATGCCTATGAATTATTCACTTGTTATTGAACCATTTGATGTTTGGGGCTTTGATTATATGGGACCTTTTCCTGCCTCTAATGGATACACACATATTTTAGTTGTTGTTGATTACGTTACTCAGTGGGTAGAAGCTATTCCAACTAGTAGTGCTGATCATAACACCTCTATTAAAATGCTTAAGGAAGTTATTTTTCCGGGGTTTGGAGTCCCTAGTTATTTAATGAATGATGGTGGTTCACACTTTATTCATGGTGCTTTCCGTAAAAATGCTTGCTAAATATGACGTTAATCATAGAATTGCATCTCCTTATCACCCACAGTCTAGTGGTCAAGTAGAATTGAGTAACAGAGAGCTCAAACTATTTTTGCAAAAGACTGTTAATAGGTCTAGAAAGAATTGGTCCAAGAAACTTGATGATGCATTATGGGCATATAGAACTGCATATAAAAATCCTATGGGTATGTCTCCGTATAAAATGGTTTATGGGAAAGCATGTCACTTACCTCTCGAACTAGAACATAAGGCATATTGGGCTATTAAAGAGCTCAACTATGAGTTCAAACTTGCCTGTGAGAAGAGGTTATTTGATATTAGCTCACTTGATGAATGGAGAACCCAAGCTTATGAAAATGCCAAGCTCTTTAAAGAAAAAGTTAAAATATGGCATGACAAAAGGATACAAAAGCGTGAGTTTAATGTGGGTGATTATGTATTGCTATACAAATCTCGTTTAAGATTTTTTGCAGGAAAACTTCTCTCTAAATGGGAAGGCCCCTACGTTATTGAGGAGGTCTATCGCTCTGGTGCCATAAAAATCAACAACTTCGAAGGCACAAATCCGAAGGTGGTAACGGTCAAAGAATCAAACATTATATCTCAGGTAATCCCATAAATGTTGAAACTAATATTATTGAAACCGTAACCTCGGAGGAATACATAAGGGACACTTTCCAGAACGTTTCAGACTCCGAAAAGGAATAGGTATGTGGTACGGTAAGTAAACCGACTCCAAAACAATTTCTAAGGCAATATTTCTCCGTTTTGGAATATTTAGAAAAACAGAAAAATAAGTAGCAGTCCGGGAAGGACACAAGGGCCCCACGAGGGTGGTGGGCGTGCCCTACCCCTCTGGGCGCGCCCCCCTACCTCGTGAGCACCTCGTGTGCCTTCCGGACCCCGTTTTCTTGCACGATACGTATTTTGGTTGGTAAACATTCACTATATATACTCCCTAAGGTTTTGAATCCCGTATCACGCAAATATCCTCTGTTCTTGTTTCGAGCTGTTTTTTGTCAGGGTTGTTAAGGCCAGGCATCATGTCGTCTTCCTCCTCCAACAATGGTGACAAAGATGCTTGGCTAATGAAGATAGAGCTGAAGAGGGAAGAGCCCATGGGGATCAACAAGGATGAAGGGATCAAGAAGGCCACGGAGAAGCAAGCTTCGGCAGCGGAAGACATCCTTCAACTCGACCACAATCTCCTTACCCCAACTGAGATCGAAGCTTTCAAGATGATTGAGTTAGCCCGTATACAGAATAAGTATCTCACCCGTGAAAATATTTTGTTGAAGGAGCATATTATCGCACTAAAGGACATTATCCGCAAGCTGGAGAACCTCTTACGCTCTATGTGCGATTATCCATCACCATCGCCTTCTCCACCAACAAAGAGGAGACATAATCGCATGGGTATGGGCACTCCCCTTGGCAACTGCCAAGCTTGGGGGAGGTGCCCCGGTATCGTATCACCATCAAAACTCCTATCTTTACCGTTTTTCTTAGTTCAATCCTATTAGTAGTATCTCGATCTAGTAGAATAAAGTTTATGGCATGATCTAGTTTTGAGTTTTGCTTTCTGATCTCTCTATGTAATCGAGTCCGTGAGCTATATAATAAAGATTAGTGTTGAGTCAAGGGCTTGATTATTTTGCCATGATCCTGAGTAAATAAAAGAAAAGAAGAAAAAGAATAAAAAGAAACAAAGCTTCATATTGATCTTATTTAAAGTAATGACTTCACATAGAAAGAGTATGATGATTAAAAGTTGTTGGAAGTTGGCAGACATAGCTTTGGTCATCGTTGCAATTAATAGGAAGTAATAAGGAAAGAGAGGTTTCACATATAGATATATTATCATTGACATCTTTTATGATTGGGAGCACTCATTAAAATATGACATGCTAAAGAGTTGATGTTGGACAAGGAAGACAACGTAATGAGTTGTGTTTTTCTTATATCTGAGATAAAGTATGTTATCATGGATCCTCTAACATGTTGAGCTTGCCTTTCCCCCTCATGCTAGCCAAATTCTTAGCACCAAGTAGAAATACTACTTGTGCTTCCAAATACCCTTAAACCAGTTCTGCCATGAGAGTCCACCATATCTACCTATGGATTGAGTAAGATCCTTCAAGTAAGTTGTCATCGGTGCAAAGCAATAAAAATTGCCCTAAATATGTATGATTGATTGGTGTGGGAGAAATAAGCTTTATACGATCTTGTGATGTGAAAGTAATAAAAGCGACGGACTGCATAATAAAGGTTCATATCACAAGGGGCAATATAAAGTGACGTTCTTTCGCATTGAGATTTTGTGCATCCAACCATAAAAGTGCATGGCAACCTCTGCTTCCCTCTGCGAAGGGCATATCTTTTATTATTATCCTCTACCTTATGGAAGAGTCATGGTGATCTTCACCTTTCCTTTTTCATTTTATCCTTTGGCAAGCCCGGCATGTTGGAAAGAACATGATATATATATATATATATATATATATATATATATATATATATATATATATATATATATATATATATAATTGGATGTGGGGGAGCATGAATTATTATTGTTGATATTACCCTTGAGGTAAACGGTTGTGGGGCAAAACTATAAGTCCCTATCTTTCTCTGTGTCCGATTAAAACTTCATAACCACAAGTATTGCGTGAGTGTTAGCAATTATGAAGGACTAAATGATAGTTGAGTATGTGGACTTGCTTTTCAGCTCTGACATAGACTCTTTCCAATGTTATGATAAATTGCAATTGCTTCAATGACTGAGGTTATAGTTTGTTGGTGCTCAATAAGGTTTCTAATTCATACTCTCGCATTGTGAATTGATCATCACTTGAACATAAGTAATCATATGACAAAATCTATATATGTTGCTGTTATGAGAACAATCATGATGCCTTCATGTCCGTATTTTATTTTTATCGACGCCTCTACCTATAAACATGAGGACATATTTATTGTTATCGGCTTTTCGCTTGAGGACAAGCGAGGTCTAAGCTTGGGGGAGTTGATATGTCCATTTTGCATCATGCTTTTATATCGATATTTATTGCATTATGGGCTGTTATTTCACGTTATGTCACAATACTTATGGCTATTCTCTCTTATTTTACAAGGTTTACATGAAGAGGGAGAATGCCGGCAGCTGGAATTCTGGGCTGGAAAAGGAGCAAATATTAGAGACCTATTCTGCGCAACTCCAAAAGTCCTGAAACTCCATGGAACATCTTAAAATAAATAAAGAAAAATCCTCGCCAAAGATGAAGTCCAGGGGGGCCCACACCCTGCTCACGAGGGTGGGGGGCGCCCCCCCCTCCTAGGGCGCGCCCCCTACCTCGTGGGCCCCCTGGTGGGTCTCCGACGTCCATCTTCTGCTATATGAAGTCTTTTGATGAGAAAAAAACCAAGAAGAACCTTTCAGGACGAGACTCCGCCGCCACGAGGCGGAACCTTGGCGGAACCAATCTAGGGCTCCGGCAGAGCTGTTCTGCCGGGGACACTTCCCTCCGGGAGGGGGAAATGATCGCCATTGTTAGCACCAACGCTCCTCTCAGCGCGAGAGGACAATCTCCATCAACATCTTCACCAGCACCATCTCATCTCCAAACCCTAGTTCATCTCTTGTATCCAATTCTTGTCTCCAAGTCCGGGATTGGTGCTAGTAGGTTGCTAGTAGTGTTGATTACTCCTTGTAGTTGATGCTAGTTGGTTTATTTGGTGGAAGATCATATGTTCAGATCCTATATGCATATTATTACCCCTATTATTATGAACATGAATATGCTCTGTGAGTAGTTATGTTTGTTCCTGAGGACAAGGGAGAAGTCTTGCTATTAGTAGTCATGTGAATTTGGTATTCGTTCGATATTTTGATAAGATGTATGTTGTCTAGCCTCTAGTGGTGTTATGTGAACGTCGACTACATAACACTTCACCATTATTTGGGCCTAGAGGAAGGCATTGGGAAGTAATAAGTAGATGATGGGTTGCTAGAGTGGCAGAAGCTTAAACCCTAGTTTATGTGTTGCTTCGTAAGGGGCTGATTTGGATCCACATGTTTCATGCTATGGTTAGGTTTACCTTAATACTTTTGTTGTAGTTGCGGATGCTTGCAATAGAGGTTAATCATAAGTGGGATGCTTGTTCAAGTAAGAACAGCACCCAAGCACCGGTCCACCCACATATCAAATTATCAAAGTACCAAATGCGAATCATATGAACGTGATGAAAACTAGCTTGACGATATTCCCATGTGTCCTCGGGAGCACTTTTCCTTATATAAGAGTTTGTTCCGGCTTTTCCTTTGCTACAAAAGTATTGGGCCACCTTGCTACACTTATTTTCTTTTGTTACTTGTTGCTCGTTACAATTTATCTCGTCACAAAACTATCTGTTACCACTTATTTCAGTACTTGCAGAGAATACCTTGTTGAAAACCGCTTATCATTTCCTTCTACTCGTCGTTGGGTTCGACACTCTTACTTATCGAAAGGACTACGATAGATCCCCTATACTTGTGGGTCATCACGGCCCGAAGGGTCTCAACCGCGGTAGCACCGTCTACAAGTTTTGCATGTTACAACGTATAATTTTCAGCTCCGCGCTTATACTGTTATACATGCGTAAGCGGGCTATCCCATAAACATACCTTGTGCCTCGTCGAGTCGCCTGTTAATTAGAGTAATGTCCTCATCGGCTAACTCAAGTTTCTGCTTTAAATCTGCAATTTCCACAGCTTGGGCAGTCGCCATTGACATAACAACCTGCTTTCAAGTTAATTATTTTAGTTCCTGAGAATATCTTTTTGATCCTCTGATCACCTCCCTGTGGATATCGACCAAAGTCTCAGAGGCCACTGTCTATACACAGGCACATTCTGGCATGTAAAGAGTGGTTAAAGATATTACATTGCATACCTCGAAGCCTCTCAGCAGGCCCGTAAAGGCTTCATTCAATCCGCTTCTTGCGGACAGAATCCTCTCAACTACCGTACCCATTAAGGTACGATGTTCATATGAGATGGATGCACTTTGCAATGTGTCCATCAGTGTATCCCGCACCTCCGGATTTCTAGAGGCTGCTGCGGGAGTACGGACTCCCTTCGAAGGGGTGATGACCCACAAGTATAGGGGATCTATCGTAGTCCTTTCGATAAGTAAGAGTGTCGAACCCAACGAGGAGCAGAAGGAAATGATAAGCGGTTTTCAGCAAGGTATTCTCTGCAAGTACTGAAATAAGTGGTAACAGATAGTTTTGTGATAAGATAAATTGTAACGAGCAACAAGTAACAAAAGTAAATAAAGTGCAGCAAGGTGGCCCAATCCTTTTTGTAGCAAAGGACAAGCCTGGACAAACTCTTATATAGAGAAAAGCGCTCCCGGGGACACATGGGAATATCATCAAGCTAGTTTTCATCACGTTCATATGATTCGCGTTCGGTACTTTGATAATTTGATATGAGGGTGGACTGGTGCTTGGGTGCTGTTATTACTTGAACAAGCATCCCAATTATGATTAACCTCTATTGCAAGCATCCGCAACTACAACAAAAGTATTAAGGTAAACCTAACTGTCGATGTCAAAACCGGCGGATCTCGGGTAGGGGGTCCCGAACTATGCGTCTAGGTGGATGGTAACAGGAGACGGGGGACACGATGTTTTTACCCAGGTTCGGCCCCTCTCGATGGAGGTAAAACCCTACTCCTGCTTGATTGATCTTGATGATATGAGTATTACAAGAGTTGATCTACCACGAGATCAAAGAGGCGAAACCCTAGAAGCTAGCCTATGGTATGATTGTTGTTCTTGGTCCTACGGACTAAACTCTCCGGTTTATATAGACACCGGAGGGGGCTAGGGTTACACAGAGTCGGTTACAAGGAAGGAGATCTACATATCCGTATTGCCAAGCTTGCCTTCCACGCCAAGGAGAGTCCCATCCGGACACGGGACGAAGTCTTCAATCTTGTATCTTCATAGTCCAACAGTCTGGCCCAAGGATATAGTCCGGCTATCCGGATACCCCCTAATCCAGGACTCCCTCACTAACCATAGCATGAAACATATGGATCCAAACCAGCGCCCAAGTCCGCATCCTTCTCCTCAGACCTCTCCAAACATGTCCGGAGCGGGAGGCAAGTGGATGGTCTCCTCCGTCACGGAGGGAGACGTTAAAAAGCTGAGGGGAGCCGGATACCTGTCCGAGGATGTCGCACACCGGCTCCCTGATGAGGGGCAGATCATACCTACCCCCAGGCCCCATGAGCGGGTAGTATTCCTTACCCACTTCCCCCGCGGACTGGGATTTCCCCTCCACCCATTCGTTCGCGGGCTCATGTTCTACTACGGCCTGGATTTTCACGATCTGGCCCCGAACTTCATCCTCAACATCTTGGCGTTTATCATCGTGTGTGAGGCCTTCCTCCGCATCAAGCCCCACTTCGGCCTATGGCTGGAAACCTTCAACGTCAAACCGAAGGTGGTGGGCGGCCAGCAGGCGGAGTGCGGAGGCGCCATAGTGGGCAAAATGCCCAACGTCACATGGCTCGAGGGCTCCTATGTGGAGACCATAAAGGGGTGGCAATCGGGGTGGTTCTACATCACCGAGCCGCGCGACACCAAATGGGCGGCGGCCCCCGAATTCCGATCCGGAATCCCCACGCGGCTCACTTCCTGGAAAGAGAAGGGACTGCCCTGGGGTAATCGGGTAGAGCTGACCGGACTCCAGACCTGCATCAAAAATATGATAAACAGGAAGCTCAAGCTTGTCAACATAGTTCAGGTCATGCTCATCCGCCGGATCCTCCCGTGTCAACAACGGGCGTTCAATTTGTGGGAGTTCGACCCGGCCCAGCACCAGACTTTGAGCAAGCTCTTCGACATGACGCACAAGGACGTCTGGAAGGTGTTGTTTAAGAGTGCCGAGGTTCCCTCTCCCCTTCCGAGGATCGCAGACTCAGCGCGCAGCGCCAAGCCGGCGCGGTAAGCTCTTTTATTAATTATAGGGTATTCATTTTCCCCAGTATAATCATATGGGGGGTGTAAGCTCCCATACCTTTGACAAGAATGGCTAAAGACGGCCGAACAGATCAACCGCCCAGCCCCTCTGCCCGAAGATCCAGCAGACGCTCGCTTAGCGGAGATGCTGGTTCCGGCACCTTACGTGGTGCCGGAGAAGAAGGCCAAGAAGAAGGACACGGGGACCAGGAAGGGTCTCCGACGCCGGGTTATATCGGACTCGTCGTCCGAACACTCTGAAGCGCACTCCTCCCATGAAGACGAGGAGGAGGAATAAGAAATTTCTCCCCCTCCAGTCGGGGGAGAAAAGAAAAGGAAGGCCGCCCCAACCGGGGGGGGGCGAAGGGTCCAAGAAGGGAAGGACTCTCCTTCCGGACTGTTCCACCACCGCCGCCGACAGTGAAGACGAGTGGTTACCCAGGGCCAAGCCCCTGGCGAAGTCATAAGTATTCGGATACCAGAGTAACTCATAGCATACTTTTGTCGCACTGCTTCTCCTAACGCCGAATATGATTATGCAGTCTGTCTCGAGCCCATATCGATGTATCCTCGTCGGGCGGTTCTTTGGATTCGTCGGATATGAATAGCAATTCACTTCTGACCGCCTCCTCTCCTCGCCCCACGGACAATGCCGATGTATTGTCTCAAGGGGAACCGAGCCGAGGGGAGGTAGTCCTGGAGGCGCCTCAAGGCGACCTTCCGGACTTCAGGCGCAAAGGGAGTAAGATTCCCAAGGGCTCCACGTCCGGCCCGCAGCCGAACACCGCTCCGGAACCTCCAGTGGTTCCGGACTCCGGCAGGCGGCCCCCTGTCAAGAGGGGCAACCCGCTCGTGCCGGTGACCTCTGTCTATCCAGAGGCACCGGACAACCTAGAGCGCTTCGCGGCTCTTCCATCGACGAAGAGCACCGCACTATTATGAGTGCGGTGATCAAGAAGGTTCAGTCCGCTAAGAGCGGACTGACTGAAGCCTGTGCCAGCCTTCTAACAGGCTTTGAGGTAAGTATTTAAAATACAGGAAAATATTACCGCATAGACAGTAGCCCCTGATGCTCTGTTTGGTGTTCACAAAGAAAATCCGAATAGAGGATCAAATAATATCTGCAGGAGTCTAATACAAGTATGTCTATATGCGTATGCAGGCTTCGCTGCTGGCCTCTGCCGCACTGACTGCGGAGGTCGCCGCACTGAAGCAGAACTTCGAGCGGTCCAAGAAAGAGCTCGGCCTTGCCAAGAGGCAGCTTGAGGAGAACAAAGGTAAGTAATACCTTGTCTATATATATATATATAAAAGAGATGTGGTTACAAAATGATAGGATCATCATGGATGTGCCAGGGGCCACGACCGAAGTGGCGACCCTGAAGCAAGCGTTGTCCGAGGCCGAAAACAAAGCGGCCAAGGAGCGCACCGAGCGGGAGAAACAAGAGGCACGGGTGGGCAAGGTGCATCAAGAGCTCCAAGCTCTCGTGAAGAAGCACGAGACATTTGAGCTTGACTCGAAGACGCGAGAGTCCGAGCTTGCCACGGCCCTCGAGAACACAAATCATGCCAAGGCTGAAGCCCAAAAGGCCCTCCAGGAAATTTAGGCGATGGGGAAGATAGCGGCGGGTAAGGCATTCATTATGCAAAGCAAGCATGTGAAAGTAAATTACTTGTTACTTACCCGAGTCCGGAGCTCTCTAGGAGCATTCGCAGATTTGCCCTGCAGCGTGTCGGATGCCGCAAAGTACTACCAGGCTGAGGAGGGAAGCTCGACGGAGAAGTTGTTCTGGTCTCAGTATACTGGGACCGAACACCCGATGCATGTGAGCGACCAGCTGAAGCAACTGGTCGAGCTGCACAAGGCGGCTGAACAGGCCATGAGGGGCCTTATAGTTCGGAGGTGGCCTGGCGACTCCCTTCCCAATAGCTACTTCGGCCTGGTGAGGCGGCTTGTGGATGCCTGCCCACGGCTGGAAGTCATAAAGCAGTCCATCTGCATCGAAGGTGCACGTCGGGCTTTTGCCCGTGCGAAGGTGCACTGGGCCAAGATGGACGCCGAGAAGCTGGTGAAGGAGGGGCCGCCGCAGGGCAAGGAGCATCACCACCCTGAAATGTATTATGAGGGTGTCCTGAAGGGTGCCCATCTTGTGGCGGACGAGTGTGCGAAGGATGTAATTTTTGAATGAACTTGCTCGTGTGATCCTGTATTATGAAAACTTGTTCATGTGCGCTATGCAACGCTTGTTTGAATTTAAAATATTACCTTCTGTGCGGCTGTTTATCAAATCTGAGAGGTGGCCAATCGTCGGCTTCTGCCCCCATGCCACGAGTGCTGGGGTGTTCAGGATAAATCTGAGCACTCTTTTTCCCATTGTTGGGTCCTTCGAGGGAGGTGCTCAGCGCAACGAACAAGGCAATCAGACTATAATGCTTTATTACTCTCACTTAGCCATAGTAGTCTACAATTTTAAATTTTGGCGAAGCCCCTAGTGTTCAAAAGGCTGAATTCGGGGCGCTATACACGCCTAAGTCGGACAAAGCCGACTCCTCGCCCTAAGCGACATAAGTCTTTAGGGACTCGAGACCTCTCGAACAGCGACCAGCTCTCGCCTTATCATGACAGTCAGTTTTAGCTTTCTCTACTGAGGTGCTTGCCCAGATGAACCGGGGCACAATCGCAGTAGTTCTCCCAGTGCTACATTAGCCGATATAGCGGAACGTAAGGTACCAAACATGGGAGCCGGGCAAACCCAACTATTGACCCAAGACATGATTCGGAGCTGATGCATATAATGCTATAAGTTCGGGGTGCCGCACTGTCAAAAGTGTTTGGACTTCTCACGCCGTATTATGGGGTACGCTTAAGCCCCTGGCGTTTTGGCCGTACCAGAGTGTACGGGTGCTGAATGTCATGAATGAACATATATATATATATAAAAGAATAGAGAATGTGATAATAGACTAGTGATATGCATTATTTATTCAAAAAGGTGTGTCGAAGCATAATGATACAAGTAGTGCGATAAGCAAAAAGTAGGACTATTTGACATGTCCCCTCCAAGGGCAAGCTGCGGAATGGTATTTAAAGCATGTATTTCACTCGTTATCAGAAACCACCTGGGAGTTCCATGGTGCGACATAGCTTCTGCCTCCTTGGTTGTTGTATCATGTGTCCGGCAATCGTACTGCCGGACGGGGTTTCCAGAGAGTAGAGTCCTGAAAGAGAGAAAAAATAACAAAGAGGGAAGCCCCTAGTGCGGTTGAGCCGCATTTTGGGGCGTGCCGTAGTCGTGCCCCCCACCTATGCCCATGGTATTTTCAATGCGTCATTATGTACGCGTGGCACGGATTTCGCCGTTTGGCTAGGACTGGGGTGGGGGCCGCATTGCTATGCGACCTCGGAACATGCCAGGAGGTCTTTTTGCAGATTACTCCGGGCGCGCTTGACGGTGTCCGGATGTTTAATCGCCGAACTGGTGGATTGCCTTAAGAGGCTGCTTTGTGCTTCTGCTGCGAGGGCTGCAGTGTGATCCTCCGTGCGGAGAGAGCGCTCTGTGTTTCCATTGACTGTGATAACCCCCCGAGGTCCTGGCATCTTGAGCTTGAGGTATGCATAATGCGGTACCGCATTGAATCTGGCAAATGCAGTTAGCCCGAGCAGTGCGTGATAGCCACTGTGGAACGGGTCTATATCGAAGATTAAATCCTCGCTTTGGAAGTTATCCGGGGATCCGAAGACCACTTCCAGTGTGATTGAGCCTGTGCAATGGGCCTCTACACCTGGTATGACGCCTTTGAAGGTCGTTTTTGTGGGTTTGATCCTTGAGGGGTCTATACCCATTTTGCACACTGTGTCCTGATAAAGCTGGTTCAGGCTGCTGCCGCCGTCCATAAGGACTCGAGTGAGGTGAAATTGAACGTGCGTTATATCGACTAGAGGGGGGTGAATAGGCGATTTTTATGAAATTCTTCACTGAGGAATTTGCTAGTGAGGAAATTCCTTAGCGAAGAACTACTAGCAGCGGAATAAGTACTCAGATGAAAACAAAGCAGAACACAAGCATGGTCATCATGATGAAATGAAGACTAGCACAGAGTACAAAAAGCATAAACACAGGATAACACAAGATGAAGACAAACAAACTGAAGAAATTGAACTGGGGAAATTGAGAAAGTCTTCAAACACAGATATGATAAACAAGCAGCACCATACTGAGGAAATGAAAGAGTTGAGGAAATGGAACCAGTGTGCTTGGTGAAGACAATGATTTGGTAGACCAGTTCCAACTGTTGTCTCAGTTGTACATCTGGTTGGAGCGGCTGAGTATTTAAACTCGAGGACACACAGTCCCGAACACCAGTCCTGAGTACGCAGCTCGGGACACCCAGTCCTCACCGTATTCTCCTTGAACTAAGGACACACAGTCCTCATCCAATCACTCATGGTAAGTCTTCAGGTGACTTCCGAACCTTGACAAACTCGGTCACTCGGCGATCCACAATTCCTCTTGGATGCTCTAGACCATGATGCCTAACCATCTGGAAGAAGCACAGTCTTCAAAGATAACAAGTGTCGGATCCACGCAGGATCAATCTCTTCAGTGATGCTCAATCACTTTGGGTTTGTAGGTGTTTGGGTTTGGATTTTCCTCACTTGATGATTTTCGCTCAAAGTCCTCGGAGGATGGGTTGCTCTCAAATGACAAGTGTCAGTTTCTCTCGGAGCAGCCAACCAGCTAGTGGTTGTAGGGGGGCGGCTATTTATAGCCTAGGGAGCAGCCCGACATGATAAGACATAAATGCCCTTCAATGATATGACCGTTGGATGGATAAGATATTTTGGGACAGCTGGCGCGTAGCACAGCAACGGTCGGAAATTTGAGGTACAAATTCATCAGGGCTATCATGTTCCTCACAGTGTAGGCAATCCGCACTGGTGAATTCCTAACTCCTCAGTCAGAACAAAGTCCTCAGTGACCAGAAGAACTGCGTCTCTGTCACTGAAGAAATTGACTGAACTGTATGAGATTTCCAATGGCTTCACTCGAAGGGATTGGTAGGTGTAGGATTTGAGTTGAGCATCAAACGGAAATTTTTCCCTAGTATTTCCTCGACCCCCTTTAACAGTACGGTGTTTCCTATGACTTGAGAAAGAGAAAATGAAACTAAGAAAACAAAAGTCTTCACGCTTCATGTTCCTCGAATGAATACAAAGTCTTCAAGGTCACACCAATTTCTTAACTTTCAAAGTCTTCAGAAAGTCTTCGGTATATCAAAGTCTTCAGTCGAAGAACTTCATTTTTAGGGGTCGACTTTCTTTGTAAGTATCAGACTCCTCATAGACTTATAGACCTGTGTACACTCATAAACACATTAGATCCTTAACCTATAAGTCTTCAATACACCAAAATCACTAAGGGGCACTAGATGCACTTACAATCTCCCCCTTTTTGGTGATTGATGACAATATAGGTTAAGTTTTCAACGGGGATAAACATATGAAGTGTAAGTGTTGATACTGAGGAATTTGATTGCAAGATATAGAAGAACTCCCCCTGAAGTTGTGCATAGTGAGGAATTTTCTTTTGAAGCAATGCACACTTGAAGAGATGAATCATGGAGATCTCCCCCTATATCTTGTAATTCATACACGCATTTGACATATAATATGAAGAATTTGAAATGCATGATGAAATATGGTGACTGATGTAATTCAGCATGCGTGCAATAACATTAACGGGGAATATGCATGCAGAATAACGTAGCAGAAGTATCAGACCACCATCGGGTTTAAGTTTACAACTCGATCCAATAAAAGTTTCGGAAGAACGAGAGTTGTAACTTAGCAAAAAATGCCCTTTATAATAGACCCACTTGAAGACTAACTCAGATTTCTCCCCCTTTGTCATCAAATGACCAAAAGGATCGAAACTGAGGACTAACGCCCCTGAAGATAATCAAGTTGATGAAGGAGCGCCAGCTTTGTCGGGGTCGGTTGTTGAAGTAGGGCCTGCCGCTGTGTCGTCCAAATCTTCATTTTCATCTATGTCGCGCATTGAGGAGTAGGAGCTAGCCACCAAAGAAGAAATTTGACCTTCTTGAATTTCTTCGGAGGAGGTGCAGACCAGTCAAACTCTTCTTTGAGACCCATTTTCTTTAGATCTTCAGCACTGTAGACTTGAGATAGAACAACCCAGGTGCGGTTGAGGGTTTCATGGAGGTGGTAGTGGTTTTTCTTCACTGCATTATGTGTTGCAGTGATGTTGTGAAGAATTGAACCAAACTGACGCTTGACCCATTTGTGATTGCAATCAACCTTCTGATGAAGACTGAGGAGTAACTCGCGATCAGTCATCACCCTGGGTGCTGTAGCTTGAGGATTTTGCTTGGCGTTGTTGGCGGCAGAGTCATGTGTGGCAGAGTCATCATTGGTGGAATAGGATGCAGCCTTGCGAAATTGACCATCCAATGGACGAATGCCTTCATCTATCACAGCAGTAGCCTTGCCTTTGTCATCAGCTGAGGAAAATGTCCTTTTGAGGACTTCAATTGGAGGCAAGTAGCTGCAGTGGTTCAGAGTGTCAGCTTTGTAGTTGAGTGAAGACCTTGTCCTGATGAATCTCATAATCCATGGCACATAAGGCTTCAGCTCAAACGGTGACATGGCAATATTGGCCAGAGTCCTCATGAAGAAATCATGGAAGTTGACGGGAACACCATGACAGAGGTTGAACAACATATTCTTCATGATGCCAACGACTTCTTCATCAGATGAGTCATGGCCTTTGATAGGACTCATTGTCTTTGCCAGAATGCGATAGACAGTCCGAGGCACATATAACAATTCATTGACGAGGAAATTGGTTCGAGGGGCCTGCCATGGCTTCAAAGGCTTCATCAAAACTTGCATGTAGTGATTTGAAAGCTCAGGTTCACTATAGACACAACGTGCATCTTCAAGGGGAGGACTGAGTGATAGGGCACAAAGCAATTCAGATGTTGGTGCCTTGTAGTGAGTGTTCTCTGTCATCCAGTCCAGAACCCATGAATTAACATCTTCAGAATCGCCTGTGATGTGCAACGTTGCGTAGAACTGAAGAATTAGTTCTTCATTCCAATCACAGATGTCAGTGCAGAAATTCAGTAGCCCAGCATCGTGAAGAACACTGAGAACTGGCTCGAAGCACGGCAGAGACTCCATGTCTACATGAGGAATGTGCATATGATCGAAGACTTTGTCTTTGTTGAACAGCACTAAGGAATAGAAGTTGGCTTGACTAGCAGTCCAAAAACGCCTCTTCCTTATGCGAGCAGAGTCATATGGATTGTAATCTGTGAAGAATACATGCTCACCGAAGAAATCATCAGCCTTGAACTTTTGCTTCCTTGAGAATGGATCCTTTGGCTTTGGCAGAGGAGTGTCAGTGAGTTGCATCACGACCTCAGGAATCACGAGCTCAGGTTCTTCAGACTAAGGAATTTATGGTTCCTCCTTAGGTGCAGTCACAGTTTCAGCAGCAGCAGTTTCTTCAGCACTAGTGGCTGGAATTTCTTCATGCACAGATGCAGTGGGATGAGTTTCTTCAGAGCCCATCAGAACAGTTGGTGCGGAAGACTGAGGGATTTGCTGCAGTGGAGTGAAGAGTGGAGAGTTGGGATGCTGACTTTCCCAAAAATCATCATTCATCACTGGCGTTGTGCTGCCAATGTCCATGTCTTCATCTTCCAATTCTTCAACACCAGCCTCTTCAACAGTGAACTGAGGCATTGGTGATGAGACCACTAGGGTTGAAGGGATTCCATTCACTTCAATTTCTTCATCAATCTGCTCCGAGGAAGCAGCAGATTGAGTTTCTTCATCTGATCCGGTGGGGATCTCATAGTCTTCACCAAAAGGAACAAGGTCCTTTGATGGCATGGTGGAAATCGGAACAACATCGATAGGATTGTCATATGAGCTGGTCATAGGCTTCATCTTCTTTGGAGCTGAAGATTCTGAAGCACTTGATGCTTTCCTTTTCTTCACTGCAGCTCGCTCTGCAGCCTTGGCCTTCTTCACATCTGATGCAGATGGAAGGATAGGAGTAGGTGTAGGCGCAGGTGGAGCTGAGGAATCTGTTTGAATTTCGTCAGGCGCAACTGATGCAGTTGCCCTGACTTCTTCAGTTTCTTCAGGCGCACCACTAGTGGATGCTCTGGCAATTTCTTCAGCAGCTGGGATGGAGTCATCAGCCCTGGAACTAGCATTTTTGTCAGCATCCTGAAATTCATCAGCGGTGCTGGCGTGTTCTTCAGTGGGCTGTGCTAAAGGTTCAACTTGAGGAATTTCTTGTTGCGATGGGGCTGCAACATTTGTGAATTCCTCAGTCAGTGTCACAAACCTGACTTTTGCTCCTTTCTAGTCGGCATAGTATGCATCAAATTCATCGCTGAGGGTTTTGATGTCAGCCTGCATCTTGATGAGTTCTTCAGGTTTCATCGTGACAACATTTTTTCTTAGCAGTTTCTCTTTCCTGTACTGCGATTTCTTGATCTGCCTGGCCCTATCATACTTCCAGTTCTCTTCTTGAATGAAAGCAGTCAAGACGTGACTTTGACCAGGAGTGAGGTTCATCTCCGGCACAGGCGTATTGGGATCTTTGTGCCATAGATATGAAATCCAGGATCAACCTTGGATCAATAAGCATCGGCACATTGCTTCCTTTGGCACTAGCGGCCTTAGCTTGCCTATCTCTGATGATTTCGGCAAGTTCTTCTTCATCAGCTTCAATAGCTTCATCTTCTTCAGATGGTACATTGAAGAATACCTGCTTCTTCTTAGGACTTGGGCGAGTACCGCGTCCAGCAGTAGCCTTTTTCTTTAGCAGAGAGGGTCCAACTGAGGAACTTGGTGCAGCTGAGGAACTTGCTGAGACACCAGAGACAATAGAGATGCCTGCAGTCCTTTGACACGTGGCATGATGCACAGGTGATGAGGACTTTGTCGGAACATCTGAGGACTTTGGAGGAGGTGCTGAGGATTTCGGAGGAGCAGGGGCAGCTTGAGGAATTTGCCTTGAAGGTATTGAAGTGCCTGGCCGTGAGGGCGCAGCTGAGGAACTTGGCCGTGAGGGCACTGTTGGTGAAGCACTTGGCTTTCGAGCGGGCTTCTTTGCCATTGATTTCATCGGCTTGACAGAGGCCTCAGTGGCAGCAGCAGCAGCAGAATCTTCATTGAATTTCCTCACTACTTCTCTGGCTTGCTTGGCCAACTTGGCTTGGCGCTTTGCCCATTCCTCAAGAAAGTCCTCACCGCGTTTGACGCTAGTGGGATCAGCCACTTGGCCAGGTGCCAATGGGGCTCTTGGGCATGGAGGATTCAGTGCGAATTTCTTCATATACTTTGGGGTTACATATCTGTATTCCCTCCATTCGCGTGCCCATCTCCTTTCAATTTTCTGAATGCGCACCTTGCGCTGATTTTTATCTTCCTCAGGAGGTGTGCAGTACCCACCATAGATGTCCTCAGGGATTTCAAAAGCAGTCATGACCTCAGGCTTCATTCCTCCTTTCTGTGGCCTTTTACCGTCAGCCATTTTCTTCAGTTGAGGAATTTGAACAATCGAATTCTCTGAAGAAGTGTGCAACTTTTCTTCAAGGAACGCTGCAAATGAGTTAAGTTGATGAGAACCTAGTGATTCAGCAGCGGACATGTGTACCTGTGAACAGAGTATAGTTGCGAGGAATTTGGAGAGGTCATATGCGTTCTCAGCGGGTTTTTCAAAAAGAACAAGTTTGAGGAATTTGACCAGATGCGTCTTGAAGAATTTCACTATGTGCGCTTTATCTTAGGTTCCAGAGTTGTATAGATCTAAGATCCACACAACTGAGGAATCTTGAAGAAAATGATGCTTAGGGAAATGAATCAAGAACAGATGATATGTGAGGTGTTTAGTGTGTGAAGATTTGATGAATAGAACACCTTTGAAGATTTTGTAGAGAAACTTCGAATCAAAGAGGGCAGTAAAAGTAACTTTTAATTACCCTGAATGAAGAACACGACGAACAGATAGGTGAAACAGTGAAGTTCGTCAGTGTAGATCTTCCACGCCCTAACTTGGCGGAGGAAGACGTCTACGGCGGCGGCGGAGGTGAAGATTTCCGCGGTCGGCGCGAGTACGACGGCGACGAGGTCGAGGCAGTGAAGCTCTTC
This sequence comes from Aegilops umbellulata, assembly GCA_032464435.1. Taxonomy (NCBI): domain Eukaryota; kingdom Viridiplantae; phylum Streptophyta; class Magnoliopsida; order Poales; family Poaceae; genus Aegilops; species Aegilops umbellulata. The sequence continues at coordinate 51,911,481 of CP136060.1, forward strand.
CTCACCGGCGACGAGGTCGAGGCAATGAAGCTCTTCCTCACCGGCGATGATGGAGTAATGGCGGCGCTAGGGTTTGAGAAGCTCAAGTGCGAGAGAGAGAGATCGAGCGGAGTAAAAGAAGTGAGGAAGGGGTGAGAGGGTATATATAGTAGCAATGAAAAACTGTTCGCCCGAAGATTTGGGACGAACGTGCCCCTGACCCTTCTCCTTCGCACGACATGTGTCACCCACGTACAGTGTAGTGGAGATCGTGTAAGATCGTGGGTGAGTAGAATAATGCATCGTGGGATGCGGAACGGTTTGAGCGGCAAAACCGAAAAATTTGGATAAGATTAGTTTTATGGTTCCGTTCGCAATTTCTTCAGCTGACAAGGACACAGTGAAGATTTTGAACGAGGTTCAAATAGAACGCACATGAAGAATTTGTGAATAGATTGGATTGACTATAGCATAGAGGGGTAAGGGTCCGATCACATTCACTTAGCAGAAAAACACCAACTTGAAGAAATAGCCATAAGTGAATGTTGTAGAGGACATAAACTCATATATATATATATATGTGTGTGTGTGTGTGTGTGTATATATATAACCAATGAAGAAACATGACGGAAACAGTGAAGATTTTGAAAAGTTGAAGAATTTGAACAACTGAGGAATTTCAAAAGTTGAGGAAAAACTCAAATTGAAGATTTTCAACTTTTGTGGTGGCGTGACCCACCGTATAAGAATGCTGATTTCAGACACCGCGTACAATTGTCGTAGGGTTCTGAGAATCAAATTCTTCATTAGTTTCTTCACACTTAGAGTGTTATTCTACATTGATTGAAGAAAAACGTTTCTTCATGTGTTGCACATCTAAGTCATCAGTTTTGCATAAGTGTTAGGATGAGTGCCTTTTCAAAGTACATTCGAAGATTCTAAGATATTTAGCTCACACCGCAACTTGCTAAATCTCTTCTCATCCAAGGGCTTAGTGAAGATATCGGCTAGCTGTTCTTCAGTCTTCACATGCTCAATAGAAATGTCGCCCTTCAACACATGATCACGAAGAAAATGATGACGAATCTGAATGTGCTTTGTCTTCGAGTGGTGAACTAGGTTGTGAGCAATCTTGATGGCACTCTCATTGTCACAGAGGATAGGCACATTCTTCACATTGATGCCATAGTCCTTGAGTGTTTCCTTCATCCATAGCAGTTGAGCACAACAAGAACTAGCAACAATGTACTCAGCTTCAACAGTAGACAGTGATACACAGTTCTGTTTCTTCGAGGACCAACAGACCAAAGATCATCCGAGGAAATGACATGTACCAGATGTTGACTTGCGGTCCACACGATCACCAGCATAGTCAGAGTCAGAATATCCAATGAGATCAAAATCCGAGCCCTTAGGATACCATAATCCTAGTGTTGGTGTGTGAGCTAGATATCGAAGAATATGCTTCACAACCTTATGGTGTGATTCCTTCGGTGCAGCTTGAAATCGGGCACACATGCAAACACTAAGCATTATATCTGGCCTAGATTCACATAAGTACAATAAAGAACCAATCATGGAGCGGTATACCTTATGATCGAAGTCAATACCATTTTCATCAGTGCATAGTTCACCATTTGTGGGCATAGGAATTTTGATGCCTTTGCAATCTTGCATGCCGAATTTCTTCACGACATCCTTGAGGTATTTCTCCTGAGATATGAATATGCCATTTCGCTGTTGACGAATTTGAAGACCTAAGAAGAATTTCAACTCTCCCATCATAGACATTTGATATTCTTCACTCATCATATAGGCATATTCATCACTATAACGTTGGTCAGTACAGCCAAAGATAATATCATCAACATATATTTGGCACACAAACAGTTCACCATCATAAGACTTAGTAAAGAGAATAGGATCGAGTGAACCGGGTGTGAAGCCTTTCTTCATGAAGAATTCCTTCAAAGTATCATACCATGCCCGTGGGGCTTGCTTGAGGCCATAGAGGGCCTTATTGAGTTTGAAGACTTTGTCAGGATTCTTTGGATCTTCAAAACCTGGGGGTTGAGTAACATATACTTCTTCCTCAAGCTTACCATTGAGGAATGCACTTTTCACATCCATTTGATATAAGATGATATCATGATGGTTAGCATAAGCAAGTAATATGCGAATAGCCTCAAGTCTAGCAACAGGTGCAAAAGTTTCATCGAAATCAACTCCTTCAGCCTACGTGTAGCCTTGAGCTATTAAACGTGCCTTATTCCTCACCACAACACCATTTTCATCTTGCTTGTTGCGGTAGATCCACTTTGTGCCAATGATATTATGCTTGCGAGGATCTGGGCGATTGACCAGTTCCCAGACGTTGTTGAGCTTGAACTGATGTAATTCTTCTTGCATGGCCTGAATCCACTCAGACTCCAGAAATGCTTCATCTACCTTAGTGGGCTCTGTGATAGAGACAAAAGCAAAGTGCCCACAAAAGTTAGATAGATGTGAAGCTTTTGAGCGTGTGAGAGGACCTGGTGCTCTAATGTCATCGATGATCTTCTCCACTTGCACTTCTTTTGCAACGCGAGGATGAGCTGGTTGTCGTTGAGGAATTTGATCAGCATTTTCTTCAGCGTCAATTTCCTCAGCATTTTCTTCAGGTGCATCAGCTCGACGTTCTTCACATTCTGGAATGAATTCTTCAGCAGATTCTTCAGTAGAAATAACATCTTCAGTAGCCTTGTGCTTGATAGAATCCTCAGGTGCTGGTTCATCTAACATAGAAGGTAGGTGCTCTCTTTGCGAGCCATTAGTTTCATCGAACCGCACATCTACAGTTTCAACAATCTTGTGAAGAACGTTGTTGAAGACTCTGTAGGTGTGCGAGTCCTTTCCGTAACCAAGCATAAACCCTTCATGTGCTTTCAGAGCAAATTTAGAGTTGTGATGAGGATCTCTAATCCAGCATTTAGCACCGAAGACTTTGAAATAACTCACATTGGGTTTCTTGTCAGTGAGGAGTTCATAGGCAGTCTTCTTGAAGAATTTGTGAAGATATACTCTGTTGATGATGTGGCATGCAGTATCAATTTCATCAACCCAGAAACGACGAGAGGTTTCGTACTCATTGAGCATAGTGCGAGCCATCTCAGCAACAGTTCTGTTCTTGCGCTCCACGACGCCATTCTGTTGAGGAGTATAAGGAGCAGATAACTCATGAGTGATACCAAGTTCATCAAGATAGTCATCGAGACCCGAATTCTTGAACTCAGTGCCATTGTCACTTATGATGTGCTTGATCTTCACACCAAAGTTGGTTGAGGCCCTCGAGGAAAATCGTTTGAAGACTTCCTACACTTCATGTTTGTAAGAGAAAAGGTGTACCCATGTGTAACGAGAGTAATCATCAACAATAACAAAGCCATATTGAGATGCTTCATTTGACACAGAAGAATAATGATTAGGACCGAAGAGATCCATGTGAAGCAATTCAAATGGACGAGTGGTGGTCACGATAGTCTTCGCTGGATGCTTGGCCTTCGTCATCTTTCCAGCTTCACAGGCACCGCATAAGTGATCCTTGAGGAATCTGAGATTCTCAATGCCAATGACATGTTTCTTCTTCGCAAGTGTGTGCAAATTCCTCATGCCTGCATGACCAAGTCGTCGATGCCATAGCCATCCTTCTGAAGATTTTGCAAGTAGGCACACGGCTGGTTGTGAATCTGCAGAGAAATCAACAATATACAAGTCTCCTCTCCTAAAGCATTCGAAGACTTTGGAATTGTCAGCTTCCATAATCACAACACAACGATACTTGCCAAAGACAAGAACCATATCAAGATCACAAAGCATTGAGACAGACATAAGGTTGTATCCTAAGGACTCAAGAAGCATGACTTTGTCCATGTGTCGATCCTTTGTGATGGCAACCTTACCTAGACCCAATACATGACTTTTGCTTTTGTCAGCGAAGATGATATGCTTCAGATGTGATGATGATAAGGGAGCATCCACCAATAGGTTCTTGTCACCAGTCATGTGATTTGTACATCCACTATCGAGGACCCACTCAGTGGTTTTGGGTTGATCATCCTGCAGATGAATTAGTGCAACTTACGAACCTCATATACTTCAGCAGTGAAGAATATGATATCACAATTCATCAGATCAATCTCATCAAGTAATAAGACAAATAAATCAGTAGGAGGACATGTGAAATGAAAGTTCATTTCTTCATGATTAGCCTGCGTCCTTTCAGGCAGTTTGTCAGGTCCCCAGCAAATTCTTCAGACGTTATAGTACGTCTAGAGACCTGACCCTGCAGGAGAGATTAGTTCTTTTTATTGACCACCCACATCTGAAGGGGTGGCAAAGAGTTCATCATTCTGCGAGCTCCATATGAGAATGGTGGCATAGAGGCCAAACCATTTTGTTTCACATAAGAGTGGTTAGGGTAAGCATATGAATAAGCAGAGAGATTATTCGAGGACTTATGAACATAATAATTTGAAGAATAATGCTCATATTCATAGCCCTTGGCTCTTCCCTGCGAAATAGAGTTGTTAGCACGATGATGTTCATATGAGGACTTTGATCCATGTGAGGAATTTGGTCCATATGAAGAATTTGATGTGGGGTTCCTATTCTTCACAAATTGTGTCATGAGGACATTCACCTGAAGACTTTCAAGGCACCTTTTGGGAACCCAGATTTTCTTCATAGGGGGACCATTCCTGCAGTTAGTGCCAACATATCTAGCAAATACTTCACCATTCTGATTTTTGAGCAGTTTATAGTTGGAGTCAAATGACTCATCAGAAGAATGAGAAGATTCACATGTATAGCTAGATAAATTAGATGGATCAACTGGAGGTCCCTTTGCAGCAACCCATGAGGTTTTGGGGTACTGCTCAGGCTTCCAATATGTACCATCAGCATTGAGTTTCCTCTCAATGGCAATACCCTCCTTCCTAGGGTTCCTGTTAAGGATCTGCGTTTTAAGCACATCACAAAGAGTCTGATGCCCTTTGAGGCTTTTGTACATGCCTGTCATGTACAATTCCTTCAGCTCTGCATCGTCAGTGATACTAGCAATGTCCTCAGATGAGGAATTAGTGATAGCAGAGGCAGGTGAAGAATTTGTAACATTAGAAGCATTTGAACATTCAGGTGAGGAATTAGCATATTCTCGTTCAATGCATTTCAAACATGGAGGAATAAATTCTTCCTGAGCAGCGCTGATTTGTTGAGCAAGTAATGAATCGCGCTCCTTCTGAAGATCTTCATAACTCACTCTTAGCTTCTCAAGATCTTGCTTCTTTTGAAGATATTCATAAGAAAGCTTCTCATGATCAGATAAGAGAGTGTTATGATGACCTTGAAGGTTATCAAACCTGGTCTGGAGTCTCTGAAGATTTTCAGTTAAGGCTTTAGTGCGATCCATTTCTTCACCCAACATATCATCACTTTTTTCTAGCATGTTTTGAACCTTTTCAAAAGCCTTTTGTTGTTGCACAGCAGTCTTAGCAAGTTTAGAGTAGCTAGGCTTAAGATTTTCATCGATTCATCCTCACTAGATTCAGAGGAGGCATATTTGAGTACCTTGGCACATTTTGCCATGAAGCAATAGGTGGGAGCGTAGTCATCACTGCCTTCATCAACCTTGTTGGTGAGATCACTTTCTTTAGAGGTGAAGATAGACTTGCTGACGAATGTAGTAGCGAGGGCTAGGCTCGCCACACCAGACTCGGAATCATCAGATTCCTCTTCTTCTTCATTTTCTTCAGATTCAGCCTCAGAGTCCATTTCCTTGCCAATGAATGCTCGAGCCTTCTTGGAGCTGCTCTTCTTGTGAGACGAATACTTCGAGGATTTTGATGATGAAGATTTTGAGGATTTCTTCTTTTTCTTTGCATCATCAGAACTGTAATCCTTGTGTTTCTTCTTTGATTCCTTTTCCCACTGAGGACAATCTTGAATGTAGTATCCAGGCTTCTTGCACTTGTGACAAAGCCTTCTCTTGTAGTCATTGGATTAGGAATCATTGCTCTTTGAGGGTCTTCCAAAGCGACCTCGTCTTGAGAACTTTTGGAATTTCTTCACAAGCAGCGCTAGGTCATGACTAAGTTCTTCAGGGTTGCCAAGGCTGCTACCAGAGTCTTCATCTTCGGACTCAGATACTACCTTGGCCTTCAGTGCACGCGATCTGCCATAGCTCGAACCATAGAGATCTCTCTTTTCAGCAAGCTGGAACTCATGAGTATTTAGCCTCTCGAGGATATCAGCGGGGTCAAGTGACTTGTAATCAGCACTCTCTTGTATCATCAGTGCCAGAGTATCAAATGAGGAATCAAGCGATCTCAGCAATTTCTTCACCACCTCATGGTTGGTGATGTCAGTGGCACCAAGTGCTTGAAGCTCATTTGAGATGTCAGTGAGGCGATCGAAGGTTTGCTGAACATTTTCATTGTCGAGTCTTTTGAAGCGGTTGAAGAGATTGCGAAGAACATCAACTCGAGAGTCACGCTGGGTTGAAACTCCTTCATTGACTTTGGACAGCCTATCCGAGATAAGCTTGGCAGTCTCCAAAGCACTCACTCTTCCATACTGTCCTTTGCTCAGATGGCCACATATGATATTCTTCGCTTGAGAGTCGAGTTGCTTGAATCTCTTCACATCAGCAGCATTCAGAGAAGGTGTGACTGAGGGAACACCATTTTCCACAACATACCAGAGATCGTTATCAATTGCCTCAAGATGCATTCGCATCTTATTCTTCCAGTAGGGGTAGTCCGGCCCATCAAAGGTAGGACACCCGGCAGAGACCTTGATCATACCTGCGGTCGACATAACTAAAACTCCAGGCGGTTAAACCAAAATCACTGTATGAGATTTCCAATGGCTTCACTCGAAGGGATTGGTAGGTGTAGGATTTGAGTTGAGCATCAAATGGAAATTTTCCCCTAGTATTTCCTCGACCCCCTTTAACAGTACGGTGTTTCCTATGACTCAAGAAAGAGAAAATGAAACTACGAAAACAAAAGTCTTCACGCTTCATGTTCCTCGAATGAATACAAAGTCTTCAAGGTCACACTAATTTCTTCACTTTCAAAGTCTTCAGAAAGTCTTCGGTATATCAAAGTCTTCAGTCAAAGAACTTCATTTTTAGGGGTCGACTTTCTCTGTAAGTATCAGACTCCTCATAGACTTATAGACCTGTGTACACTCATAAAAACATTAGATCCTTAACATATAAGTCTTCAATACACCAAAATCACTAAGGGGCACTAGATGCACTTACAGAAATCCGTCGATGATTGGGTCTAGGACCAGTGCGGCGAATCCGCCATGATGGATACTAGTGGGGTGGTCCCTGTGATCGAAGGTGATCGGACAGGAGGACCATGGATTGAACTTTGGGGCGACTGGCTCCAACGCATATACGTCCCTTAGCACACGCTTCCGCTCCCTCTTGGGGATGTGGGTTGCGTATATCATGTTCACCGTCCGAACTTGTGGGGGGAACCTCTTCTGTCCTCCGGTGTTCGACGGCCGGGGCTCCTCCTCGTCATCGCTATGTAGCCCCTTATCCTTGTTTTCGGCATTTAACTTGCCGGCCTGCTTGAACACCCAACATTCCCTGTTGATGTGGTTGGCTGGCTTGTCGGGGTGCCATGTATTTGACACGAGCGATCGAGTATACGGTCCAAACTGGACGGGCCCGGAGTGCTTCTTTTGAATGGCTTTTTCCGCTGACCGGGTTTAGAGCCTCTGAATCCGGCATTGATTGTCGTATCCTCGGTATTATCGCTGTTGATGCGGCGCTTGTGTTTGTTGCGACGTGACCTGCCATTGCTATCCTTGGTATCCGAAGTACCAGGGTTCTTTGATATGCTATTGTTGCGAGCTAGCCAGCTGTCCTCTCCTGTGCAAAAGCGGGTCATGAGAGACGTGAGGGCTGCCATAGATTTCGGCTTTTCCTGACAAGGTGTCGGGCGAGCCACTCGTCGCGGATGTTGTGCTTAAAAGCTGCTAGGGCCTCTGCATCCGGACAGTCGACGATTTGATTTTTCTTTGTCAGGAACCGCGTCCAGAATTGCCTGGCCGATTCCTCTGGCTACTAAATTATGTGGCTCAAGTCATCGGCATCTGGTGGTCGCACATAAGTGCCCTGGAAATTGTCGAGGAATGCGGCTTCCAGATCTTCCCAACAGCTAATGGATTCTGCTGGCGGGCTGTTGAGCCAATGCCGAGCTGGTCCTTTGAGTTTGAGTGGAAGGTATTTGATGGCGTGTAGATCGTCACCGCGGGCCATGTGGATATGCAGGAGGAAGTCCTCGATCCATACCGCAGGATCTTTTGTACCATCGTATGATTCGATATTTACGGGTTTGAAACCCTCTGGGATTTGGTGATCCATTACTTCGTCTATGAAGCATAGGGGGTGTGCGGCGCCTCTGTACTGGGCTATATCGCGACGCAGCTCATATGAGTCATGTCCGCTGTGTTCGGCCCGGCCGGATTTACTTTTACTGTATCCGGCATGACGGTTAACGTCTCGAGTAGTGGCGCGCCCTCGTGATCCATAGATCGATCTTGCGTGTTTTTCTTTGTCCTCCAATACGTCTCGCAGGTCTAGCGTATTTCCCCGTGCCTTGACATTTTTATTTGAGTGGCGTCGGGGTGCGGGCTGAGCTTTAGGCTGAAATGCCGCTCTGTTGCGGCCACGAGGTGGCCGATCAGCCGCGTCATACGCTGGAGATGTAGGTTTCAATGCTTCCTCCTCCAGTCGGGGTAGCAACCTGCGCTTTGGGTAACTCTTGGAGGGGCGTTCAAGTTCATATTCCTCGGCCGCAAGGACTTCAGTCCATCTGTCAGCTAGCAAATCTTGATCAGGTCGAAGCTGTTGTTACTTTTTCTTAAGGCTATTTGCCGTGGCTATAAGCCGGTGCTTGAAGCGCTCTTGCTCGATGGGATCCTCAGGCACGACAAATTTTTCATCGTCGAGGCTTGCCTCGTCTTCGGAGGGAGGCATGTAATTATCATCCTTCGCCTCTCCATCTGCCGCACTCTCAGGAGGGTTGGCTTCTCCATCCTCCTGCTCTAAATCTTGCTGCAGGGGATTGTCGTCATCTTCGGCACTGTCCGGAGTGCTATTATCTCCTGTGCCGGTATCACCGCTTTTGCCTTGGCGAGACTTAGAGCGGCGCCACTGACGTCGGCGCTTGGGTTGCTTCTTGGAGGGGTCATCCTCCGATGTCCCGTCGCCATTGCCTTCTTTGGGTGTGTCCACCATATATATATATATATGTCATATGATGAGGTGGATGTCCAGTGCCTTGTGGGCAGTGGTTCATGTTCGTCTCCTGCATCGTCATCCATACCATCGATGTCTTCGGAATCGAAGTCGAGCATGTCGGTCAAATCATCGACGGTGGCTACTAAGTGGGTGGTGGGTGGGCGGCGAATTTCTTTGTCATCCGCATCCCAATCCTGCCGGACATAGTTCGGCCAGGACTCTCCTGACAAGGAGAGAGACCTTAATGAGTTCAGTATGTCGCCGAAGGGCGAGTGCTGAAAGATATCCGCGGAGGTGAACTCCATGATCGGCGCCCAGTCGGATTCGATAGGCACGGGCGCAGGCGGTTCGGAGTCCGTGGCCGGGGAAGAATCCGACAGTTTGGCGTCACGGGTCTCGTGAAGGGTAAGGTCGATACTCGGCTCGATCGCCGCTGAGAATGCGGCCTCCGTGGCACGGTCTATCCACCCGGCCATGGATGGCGCAATTGGCTCCGAATTGAGGGTCGGAGCGATTGCCGGTGCGGTCTCCTGAACACTGTCTGATGGTAGAGCTAAATCATGCTCATCGTGACCGTGCGGTGCACTCGGCAGGGGATCGAATCCATCGAAGATCAAGTCTCGGCGGATGTCGGCCGTATAGTTTAAGCTTCTAAACCTGACCTGGTGGCCAGGGGCGTAACTCTCGATCTGCTCCAGATGGCCAAGCGAGTTGGCCCGTAGTGCGAAGCCGCCGAATACAAAGATCTGTACGGGGATAAAAGTCTCACCCTGGACTGCATCGCTATTGATGATCGAAGGAGCCATCAAGCCTAACGACGAGACACAGAGGAACTCTCAATGAAAGCACTAATGTCGGTGTCAAAACCGGCGGATCTTGGGTAGGGGGTCCCGAACTATGCGTCTAGGCGGATGGTAACAGGAGACGGGGGACACGATGTTTTTACCCAGGTTCGGGCCCTCTCAATGGAGGTAAAACCCTACTCCTGCTTGATTGATCTTGATGATTTGAGTATTAGAAGAGTTGATCTACCACGAGATCGAAGAGGCTAAACCCTAGAAGCTAGCCTATGGTATGATTGTTGTTCTTGGTCCTACGGACTAAACTCTCCGGTTTATATTGACACCAGAGGGGGCTAGGGTTACACAGAGTCGATTACAAGGAAGGAGATCTACATATCCGTATTGCCAAGCTTGCCTTCCACGCCAAGGAGAGTCCCATCCGGACACGGGACGAAATCTTCAATCTTTATCTTCATAGTCCAACAGTCCGGCCCAAGGATATAGTCCGGCTATCCGGATACCCCCTAATTCAGGACTCCCTCACTAACCATAGCATGAAACATATGGATCCAAATCAGCCCCTTATGAAGCAACGCATAAACTAGGGTTTAAGCTTCTATCACTCTAGCAACCCATCATCTACTTATTACTTCCCAATGCATTCCTCTAGGCCCAAATAATGGTGAAGTGTTATGTAGTCGACGTTCACATAACACCACTAGAGGATAGACAACATACATCTCATCAAAATATCGAACGAATACCAAATTCACATGACTACTAATAGCAAGACTTCTCCCATGTCCTCAGGAACAAACGTAACTACTCACAAAGCATATTCATGTTCATAATCAGAGGGGTGTTAATATGCATAAAGGATGTGAACATATGATCTTCCACCAAATAAACCAACTAGCATCAACTACAAGGAGTAATCAACACTACTAGCAACCTACAGGTACCAATCCCAGACTTAGAGACAAGAATTGGATACAAGAGATGAACTAGGGTTTTGAGAGGAGATGGTGCTGGTGAACATGTTGATGGAGATTGCCCTCTCCCGATGAGAGGAGCGTTGGTGATGACGATGGCGATGATTTCCCCATCCCGAAGGGAAGTGTCCCCGGCAGAACAGCTCTGCCGGAGCCCTAGATTGGTTCCGCCAAGGTTCCGCCTCGTGGCGGCGGAGTCTCGTCTCGAAAGGTTGCTTATGATTTTCCTTTGGACGAAAGACTTCATATAGCAGAAGATTGCCACCGGAGAGCCAACAGGGGGCCCACGAGGCAGGGGCGCGCCCTGGGGAGTAGGGCGCGCCCCCCACCCTCGTGGGCAGGTGGTGGCCCCCCTGACGTATTTCTTCCGCTCAGTATTTTTTATATATTCTGGAAATAACTTCCGTGGAGTTCGAGGACTTTTGGAGTTGTGCAGAATAGGTCTCTAATATTTGCTCCTTTTCCAGCCCATAATTCCAGCTGCCGGCATTCTCCCTCCTTATGTAAACCTTGTAAAATAAGAGAGAATAGGCATAAGTATTGTGACATAATGTGTAATATCATCCCATAATGCAATAAATATCGAGATAAAAGCATGATGCAAAATGGACGTATCAACTCCCCCAAGCTTAGACCTCGCTTGTCCTCAAGCGGAAGCCGATAACAATAAATATGTCCACATGTTTAGACGTAGAGGTGTCGATAAAATAAATACAGACATGAGGGCATCATGATTAATCTTATAATAGAAACATATATGGATATTGTCATATGATTTCTTATGCTCAAATAATAATCTATTCACAATGCAGAGTATGAGTCAGAAACTTTATTGAGAACTAACAAACTATAATCTCAGTCATTGAAGCAATTGCAATTTATCATAACATCAGAAAGAGTCTATGTCAGAGCTCCTTAGCAAGTCCACATATTCAACTATCACTTAGTCTTTCATAATTGCTAACACTCACGCGATACTTGTGGTTACGGAGTTTTAATCGGACAGAGAGAAAGATAGGGGCTTATAGTTTCGCCTCCCAACCTTTTACCTCAAGGGTAATGTCAACAATAATAACTCATGCTCCCCTACATCCAATTAGATATATCTATCAGGATCTTTCCAACACGCTGTGCTTGCCAAAGGATAAAATGTAAAAAGGAAAGGTGAAGATCACCATGACTCTTGCATAAGGTAGAAGATAATAGTAACAAATAGGCCCTTCGCAGAGGGAAGCAGAGGTTGCCATGCGCTTTCGGGGTTGGATGCACAAAATCTTAATGCGAAAGAACGTCACTTTATATTGCCCCTTGTGATATGAACCTTTATTATGCAGTTCATCGCTTTTATTTCTTCCACATCACAAGATCGTATAAAATTTATTTCCTCCACACCAATCAATCATACATATTTAAATAGCATTTTTTATTGCTTGCACCAATGACAACTTACTTGAAGGATCTTACTCAATCCATAGGTAGATATGGTGGACTCTCATGGCGGAACTGGTTTAAGGGTATTTGGAAGCACAAGTAGTATTTCTACTTGGTGCTGAGAATTTGGCTAGCATGAGGGGGAAAGGCAAGCTCAACATGTTAGAGGATCCATGACAGCATACTTTATCTCAGATATAAGAAAAACACAACTCATTACGTTGTCTTCCTTGTCCAACATCAACTCTTTAGCATGTCATATTTTAATGAGTGCTCCCAATCATAAAAGATGTCCATGATAATATATTTATATGTGAAACCTCTCTTTATTTATTACTTCCTATTAATTGCAACGATGACCAAAGCTATGATTGTCAACTATCAACAACTTTTAATCATCGTACTCTTTCTATGTGAAGTCATTACTCTCAATAAGATCAATATGAACCCTTTTCTTTTTATCCTTTTCTTTTATTCACTCAAGATCATAGCAAAATAATCGAGCCCTTGACTCAACACTAATCTTTATTATATAGCTCACGGACTCGATTACATAGAGAGATCATAAAGCAAAACTCAAAACTAGATCATACCATAAACTTTATTCTACTAGATCAAGATACTACTAATAGGATCGAACTAAGAAAAACGGTAAGGATAGGAGTGTGATGATGATACGATACCGGGGAACCTCCCCCAAGCTTGGCAGTTGCCAAGGGGAGTGCCCATACCCATGTGATTATATCTCCTTCTTCGGAGGTGATGATGATGGAGTTGTTGATGATGATGCAAATTGTGCTTTCAGCTTCTTCATATTGTAATTGAGGTGAGCAATTTCCTCCTTTAAATCATCGACCTCCGACTCCAGCTTCAAGATCTTGTCACATAAATCTCCTTTGCTTTTCTGTCGAAAACGTGAAGGAATAGATTGGTTGTTAGATAGCTTAGCCCTCTTAGGGAGACTAGATTTCTTGAACTTCACGTGCATATCCCCAGGTTGAGGTAGAGGGATATCCTCCTCCTCCAAACTTGAATCATTGATCCTCATCAAATAAGCATCCTCCTCCTCATTCGTAGTTCGACCACAAGGAGATAGATCTCCATAGGTCTTTGGGTCAGCGATGAGGTATGAGACATAGCTCTCTCCGTTGGAATCCTGAGATGATATCTTGCTCCAAACCTGCTACAGAAACAGCTCGAAACAAAATAGAGGATATTTGCGTGATACAGGAGTCAAAACCTTCGGGAGAATATATAATGAATCTTTACCGACCAAAATACGTATCGCACAAGAAAACAGAGTCCGAAGAGCACACGAGGTAGGGGCGCACCCAGGGGGTAGGGCGCGCCCTCCACTCTCGTGGAGCCCTCGTGTCCTTCCCGGACTGCTTCTTATTTTTCTATTTTTCTAAATATTCCAAAACGGAGAAATATTTCCTTTAGAACTGTTTTGGAGTCGGTTTACTTACCGTACCACATACCTATTCCTTTTTGGAGTCTAAAACATTCTGGAAAGTGTCTCTTATGTATTCCTCCGGGGTTACGGTTTCAATAATATTGGTTTCAACATTCATAGGATTACGTGAGATATAATGTTTAATTCTTTGACCGTTCACCACCTTCGGATTTGTGCCTTCGAAGTTGTTGATTTTTATGGCACCGGAACGATAGACCTCCTCGATAACGTAAGGACCTTCCCATTTAGAGAGAAGTTTTCCTGCAAAAAATCTTAAATGAGAGTTGTATAGCAATACATAATCACCTACATTAAACTCACGCTTTTGTATCCTTTTGTCATGCCATTTTTTGACTTTTTCTTTAAATAACTTGGCATTTTCATAAGCTTGGGTTCTCCATTCATCAAGTGAGCTAATATCAAATAACCTCTTCTCACCGTCAAGTTTGAAATCATAATTGAGCTCTTTAATAGCCCAATAAGCCTTATGTTCTAGTTCGAGAGGTAAGTGACATGCTTTTCCATAAACCATTTTATACGGAGACATACCCATAGGATTCTTATATGAAGTTCTATAGGCCCATAATGCATCATCTAGTTTCTTGGACCAATTCTTTCTAGACCTATTGACAGTCTTTTGCAAAATTAATTTGAGCTCTCTATTACTCAACTATACTTGACCACTAGACTATGGGTGATAAGGAGATGTAATTCTATGATTAACATCATACTTAGCAAGCATTTTACGGAAAGCACCATGAATAAAATGTGAACCACCATCAATCATTAAATATCTGGGGACTCCAAACCTTGGAAAAATAACTTCTTTAAGCATCTTAATAGAAGTGTTATGATCAGCACTACTAGTTGGAATAGCTTCTACCCACTTAGTAACGTAATCAACAGCAACTAAAATATGTGTATATCCATTAGAGGTAGGAAAAGTTCCAATATAATCAAAGCCCCAAACATCAAATGGTTCAATAACAAGTGAATAGTTCATAGGTGTAACATCCCCAACATCACACTACAGTAATCATCCTCTGATCATGCTAAGTCATCACCTTATTCCATTTTTTATCATAGTGGATAAACACCTCCTATCAAAATCCTCTCTGAAATAAATTCAAACTCAAGTGATAAATAAAAGTTGTTCAAATTCTAGGAACTAAAATGTTCCTACTGTTGCAAATAATCCCAATGCAATTATAAAATTGGAACCAACCTCACCAAAATTCACAAAATGCCCCTGGTTTCTATTTTGGCGGTCCAGCAACATTTATCTTGCCTTATTTTAGTTTCTAAAAATACCTAGTCACTTCCAAATGCCTTGAAACAGTTTGTGGCAGTTTCATAATTCACAAAGTATTTATGTGGCCTAGTTCCACATTTATCAAAAGTGTTTTGGCAGCCCAAATTATTTTTAGACAACTTCTGTTAATAAATAAAAGAAAAACAGACAAACTGGAAAAGGGGAAAATGCTAAAGGTCTACTGTGCACTAAAGGCCTATTACTACAGTATTAGGCCCAGCCCACCACAAGCCTCCTTCAATCTCAATACAGAGAAGAAGGCAGGGGCTGTGCGTGGCACGCATCCGCGCCGCCATGGCCGCCGTGTCAACCATCTAGCGAGCCCTCGATGCGTATAAGGCCCTCCCCGATGCGTGAGACAACCATAGTCCCCAAATCCCCCTCTCCCTCGCTCATATTCGACGACCTGGAAGAGGCCGAGCTCGCGGTCGTCGTCATCATCGTCGATCCCGTGGCCACCGGCCTCCCTTCGTCGCGCCAAGACATCCAGGAGCTCCGCCATCGTCGTCTTCGTCACCATCGCCTATCGGTTGGAGCTCGGACGGCCTGCTGCCTCGCCATCGCGCGGTCTTCTCCTGTCGTCCGCCCCCACCATCGCCGTCGATCTCCACCACCGGCGCCTCCCGGCCTCGCCAAGCTCGTCCACGGCCTCCCCGGGGTGAGCCTCCGCTCGTTCCCCCTTGCTTCCCCTCTCCCCGACGCTGGTTGTCGTCGTCCCGCGCCGCCCAAGCTCGGGCCGTTGGCCGCGGTTCGTGTCCGTGCCTCACGCCAGGGCGCCCCGTCGGTCGTCCCCTAGCCGCACCCCGCCACTCCTGTCGTCATGCGTTGCACCCGCGGCCCCCTTGCCTGTGCGCGCCTGCAATGGCTGCTGCATGTGGCCGCTGCCTAGTGCTTTGCCGTTGCTGCCGCTGAAATTCTGCTGCTGTTGCCTGCTTCCTACTGTCTCCACTGCTTGCTGCTTGTACTGGTGCTGGCTGCCCCTTGTGCCGTTGCTGCTGCGTCGCTCGTGTTGCTGCCGCTACTGTCCGTCGGTGCCGTCGCTCGCTGTTGCCGCTGCTACGGCCGGCCATGGCCGAGCTGTGAGTGAGTGTGTGTGTGTGTGTGTGTGTTCTGCATGGTGTGTGCGCATGCAACTGGCCATGGCCGTGTGCGCCCATGTGTGCAGCGTAGTGTGTGTGTGCGCCGTGCGTGTGGCCGGCTGGACTATGCCCAGTAGTGGCTGGTCCTTGCTTAGATTAGTGCTACTAGGTATTAATTAGTGCTAAGTTAGTCTAGTAGTAGATGAATGTATGCCCTTTTAAATAAGTTAGATTTATTTATTTGTTTAGGTAAATAGTCAATGACATGTGGGTCCTGTTTGACCCTGTTGACTAGTCAACAATAGACTGGTCAACTGCTGACTGGACTAGTTGACTGGATCAACCTAGCCTTCTGGTCCCATCTGTAAGCCACTATGGCTAGCTGCAGCTGGGTGTAAAAAGTAATTTACTGTTTATTTTCGTAATATAAATAAATTTAGAAAAATGTTTAAAACTTTGAAAAATCATAATAAATAATCCGTAACTCGGATGAAAAAGTTTTCTACATGAAAGATGCTCAGAACGACGAGACAAATTCGGATACGCGGTCCGTTCGTCCTCTACACATCCCTAGCATAGAGAACCTGCAGCTTTCCCCCTCCGTTTCATCTGTCCGAAAAAATGCAAACATCGGGAAATCTTTCCCGGATGTTTCCCCCCTTCCACGGTACCGCGTAGCACCGCGTTAGAACACGTCTAGCTCTGCATGTTGTCCTGTTATGCACTTGCTTACTATGTATTTACTGTTTCTTCCCCCTCTTTTATTCGGTAGACCCCGAGACTGCCGCTGATGCCACTGTGATCGACTACGTCGACGACGACCCCTTCTTCTTGTCTGAGCAACCAGGCAAGCCCCCCCTTTTTTCATCCCGATATCGCCCATTTCATTCTCTCATGCTTGCATTAGATTTTGCTACTGTTATTGTTTGCTCCTATTCTGATGCATAGTCTGCTTTTGTATCTGTTGTTGTACCTTACCTGCTTGTCCTAAACTGCTTAGCATAGGGTGGTTAGTGATCCATCAGTGACCCCCACTTGTCCTTGTCGCTCCTGCTTCATCATCGACGACTCGATCTACGTGATCGAAGACCAGGCCCCGACACCGCACATCACTTCCCCTTAGTTGCTTGACACTACTGGGTTACTATCGAGTACCGAGGGTGAACCTCTTCAGCATTTCTGATGTTAACCCTGTAGAGTAGTCATTCGGTCGTGGTCATCGAGGGTGATTTCCTCCTTAACCACTTTCGATACGACTCTGTCGTGCAACCCCTCAAGTGTGAACCTCGGGGGTGATTCCTCTTACATTCACCTTGATGATTACACCTAGTGGAATTCATCGGGGGTGATTCCTCGGGTTTTCCCCTTGATGTTTGGACACACGGATACTTGGACTTTACCACTGTTACTTGGAAAGACGGGTCGACCCTGAGGGGTACCCGCGCGAGCTTAATTGCGAGTGATGTGGAGTCGGGCGGACCTGGAAGGTGCCCGCGAGATAATTACGAGGCGTGGATGGGCATTCCTAGCCCTTGCCGCAAGTCCTCGAGACGGGGCAACGGGGTCACTTCTTTCGTGAGTCTCTGCTTGTTACCGCACGTTCCTAATCCACTACGATTTGGATATTTGATCCGAGGGGCCTCTGGCCTGATAGCACTAACCATCACGTGGGCATAGTATGGGCGTTCTGCGTTGTATGCATCAGCCGAAGCTTAATAGACGTCAGCGACTGAGTGGCGCGCGCCGGGTTGGACTGGTAAGCTCCTGCCTTTTTAGGAAGGTAGCTAGGTCTGCTCACCGGCCGCGTACGCAACGTGCAGGAGTTCCCGGGGAGATGGCCCATGACCCCTGAGGGCATAGGTTTAGTCCGGCGTGTTGGACTCTCTATTAAGCCTAGGTCAGGTTGCGGCGTATTGTTTGGCCGAGGCCGGGCATGACCCAGGAAAGTGTGTCCAGCCGGATTTAATCGAGCGTGGTGGGTAAGTTGGTGCACCCCTGCAGGGATGAAAACATCTATCGATAGCCTGTCCTACGGTAACAGACACTTGGAGTTGTATCCCGATCGATACAACTAGAACTTGATACTTGTGATGATGGATGGTGATGAGAACTGGATTGTGATGATAACTGGATAGTATGGCTCTGGGACTTCTTTCTCGCGGGGAGTCGAGAAAGGATCTCTGGGCGAGGTTGATAACACGGCTACTACTTTACTTATGCTATTCTACTCCCTCCTGTTGCTGCAAGATGGTGGTTTCCAGAAGATGCTAGTCTTCGATAGGACTAGGCTTTCCCACTATTCTGGCATTTCTGCAGCCCAGTCCACATATACAACCTTCTTTTGATAATGTTGCATATGTAGTGTAGATCCTTGCTTGCGAGTACTTTGGATGAGTACTCATGGTTGCTTTGCTCCCCCTTTTCCCCCTTTCTTCTTTTCGGTTGATGCAACCAGATGTCGGAGCCCAGGAGTCAGATGCTACCGTCGATGCCTACTACTACGTGGAGACCGCTGACGATCAGGAGTAGTTAGGAGGCTCCCAGGCAGGAGGCCTTGCCTTTTTGATCGTTGTTGTTTCTGTGGTAGCCTTCTTAAGGCAACTTGTCTAACTCATGTCTGTACTCAGATATTGTTGCTTCCGCTGACTTTTGTGTTTTCGAGCTTATGTATTCGAGCCCTTGAGGCCCCTGGCTTGTAATATAAAGCTTGTATTATTTTAATTTGTGTCTAGAGTTGTGTTGTGATATCTTCCCGTGAGTCCTTGATCTTGATCGTACACATTTGCGTGTATGATTAGTGTATGATTGAATCGAGGGCGTCACAAGTTGTTATCAGAGCCGACTGCCTGTAGGTAGCCCCCTTTCCAACTCCTTGGCCGAAGTTAAGTCTAGTCGTCCAAAACTGTTTTACTAACTTGGGTGTGTGGCTTACGGGCCCACGTCGCCATTGGGTGGTATTAGGATCTTTTATTCCTTGTCCATACTCTGGGACTCTGATCTCTCGTCTATTCGGGTTAAACATTTTACTAACGCTGACACTTAGGTTCTTGGACCCACTTCCTCCCGGAGAGCCCCGACATTACCGGTGATCGCTTGATACACCAGAAGATTATGAAGATACTCTCCGATGTTTCCCGTAACCCTTGTGCCACAACCTTTGCAATTCGCTACCACCGATATATTCTTATGAATAACTTCATACACTTT
This sequence comes from Aegilops umbellulata, assembly GCA_032464435.1. Classification (NCBI taxonomy): domain Eukaryota; kingdom Viridiplantae; phylum Streptophyta; class Magnoliopsida; order Poales; family Poaceae; genus Aegilops; species Aegilops umbellulata. Next base: position 51,931,020 of record CP136060.1, read on the forward strand.
CCATTCGTTACTCTTGATGCCTTGAAATACTCTCCATTGTATCAAAAATCCTTTGAGTTCACTGCCTTGCAGTTCATACCACTTGAAATCCCTTACGGATAACTCCTCACACTTACCGTGAATTCGTTTATCCCCAGTTGTTCATGCATTTCACCAATGTCTTCGAAACGCTATTCAATCTTCCGGAAATCCTCAACAACCTATTGCTCTGGAAAGTTTACCTGCTTGCATTATGGTTAATTCCATATGTGTAGCAATATCCATTAAAAATCCTTTGTAGTTGTCATTCTGTTCCTATGGATTCAACGTGTGAGCGAATACTCGCAATCATCAATTAATCCTTGGAAATTTTCTTTCCGGCTTCGACATCGCTCCGGTTATGAGCTGGTTCTTTCCCAATCAAGACTTGATCGGGTGCACCTTTAAGTCTATTCAACTTACTCATCTTTTGATCAGAGCCTCTACTTGAGATCCTTCGACTTGAAATCATAACTCCTTTGTACTCAAGCATCGAATTATTCAGATGTTCCTATAATCAAATGCCTTTGCATTCCTTCCTTCTTCTGATTGAGTACTGATACTCACATCAGATCCATTAAGGACCATTGAATCCTTTGTTGGATTATTATCCGGCAGTTCCTTCATATTCAAATTTTGTGCGCTCTCCCCCTGATACATATTGCCTTTGGTAAATTGTATTCTCTGCTTTGTCAACCATGCTCTGCTTCTGAGCTTGAGTTAATTACCTCTGAAGTTTTGCAATTTTCCCTAAGATGCCCCGATGGGTTGGACCTATGCCTTCTGTAATCCGTGTGAACCCGAGAGTTTTCATGAATCATACTCTTCTCGTGTTTTGCCAGATAACATTTCAACACTACAACTTCATTGAACGCGAGAAGTGAATGAAAGGTTATGCATTGGAGAAGTGGGAGTCGACCTTGAACTCTGTGTTCATGCCCATGGACCTAATGTGGATCTTATCATGGAAGCTTCTTGTGATATAATAATCCCCTTATTATTAGTTCTTACGGTATCTACGTTTGGTCCTTTTCAACCGTGGTTCTGACAATTGTTGTTCCCCCTTTTAATTCCATTTCTCAAACAAGTTAAATCACTTGTCTTCTGCAGATCAATGCATCTCCGCAACCCCTATTTTGATCTTCCTTCGAGTATTACCCTCCGGTACCTCGAGAATATCAAAGAACTGTGTTGCTTCCTATGAGTCTTCATCTAGTATTGCTTCTCACCGATTTCAAATTTCCCCCGGGATCTGAGTTATTAATCACTCAAGGACACCGATAAGTGAACCGGTTGAATCGATTCCGCACTCCGATTCTATAACTCTAAGTAATTTTCATTACTTACGAGTTTAATAATCCTTCAAGTCATTACTAGCCTGATCGACTATATCATTATTGTGCTAAATTTTAACTGTGCTACCTGGTCCTTCTTTCCGAAGCACAATTTTCGACGATGAGCTAAGCCTACATCGATCTTCCTCATCTTACCATTTCGCCTTGAATAGAATGCTTGCTTTCGAGTTTGTGTCGTACTCGCGGTTCCAACAACCTTTTGCATCATCATTCCTTTGACTTGATGTAATCGCCGACCGATTACATCTTCATGAAATCTCTCAACAAAGGTGTCGTGATCATCATTGGCATTTTGAGCTCTTCCAGGATATCAATTGAGTTCATGATGAGAAATACCATCCTTTCCACCTCGATGAATTGCTGCTGAATCCTCGACCACATCCTCATCTTTCCCTTGCTGAAATTGTATGACTTAATTTATAAGTTGTTTCCGATGGATCCTTTGTGAATCCAAAGTCCGACCTTTACCGATGACCATGTCAATGCTATCTCGAAGCATGACTGTGGTAATCAAACATCAGCGAGAACATTGAAACATGATGCTAAATGTTTCTTGATCACTTATCCAAACACCGTTGTATGGTAAACCTCATAACTTACCCTGTCATGTATATCATGCTCTGTTTGTTCTCGGGAAGCATATACTCTAATACTTTTGTATAGGCACCTTTTCCTTTCCATTGGTCTGATTAAACTAATAACCATATTTTCCTTTCCATTGGTTTGTTTAACCTTCTTTTTATCTATATGATATATGCAGAAATAATTCCCTGCTTATAAAACACCCCGATGTACAACCTTGTCAGTGAGACCTTGTTACTATTGTTGATGACATTCCGGTAGCCACCGATGGATGAGAACTTTGCCTATTGGTCTGCCTCGTCTTACGAGCAGGAAAATGGTTCCCTTCGTCCCTCGCCCTTGGTACCAACGTTGTTGTCAACATAATTGCTAGCCTATCCTCTGATTTGCCTTGCTATCATGACCGTGCAAAATGATTAGTGCCTTCCTGCTATTAGCCCACATGGTGAGCCCATAACCCACAGTTCCACAGGATCGAAACCTGACTCTCCTGTACATCCCTGTCTTCCAAAATTGTTCCTCGCGCTTGGCTTCGTATGTAATTCACGAGCCACCTTCCTAGGGATCTATTCTGGTATCAGATGCTATACTTTTCCCATTGCTCTGAACCCCATTCACTCTCTATTTCAGGCAACGAATGATTGCCTACCCGGTTGACACTTCGTATTATACCTTCATACATTGCTCTCGATATTTTCTTAAGTTTCTATTCGAGAGTTACTTTCCGCCACCTTCCCTTATGGAATCTACCAGATGAGCAACCTTGTAGAGGTCCGTTCTTCCAAAGTTAGCCCTTGCCCTTCATAAGTATGGTGGAGATCCTAAAGGAAGAATGGCGATTTCATCATGATGCCCGGATGCATTGAATTGAATACTTCAACGCAATGGATCAACCTCTTCGAAAAGAGAAACCAAGACCGAGAAGTTTTGTTAGATTTTCGTAACCAGAACTTTCCTCTTACTCCACCTCTTAAAATTTCGGGACGAGATTTCTTGTAGTGGAGGAGATTTGTAACATCCCCAACATCACACTACAGTAATCATCCTCTGATCATGCTAAGTCATCACCTTATTCCATTTTTTATCACAGTGGATAAACACCTCCTATCAAAATCCTCTCTGAAATAAATTCAAACTCAAGTGATAAATAAAAGTTGTTCAAATTCTAGGAACTAAAATGTTCCTACTGTTGCAAATAATCCCAATGCAATTATAAAATTGGAACCAACCTCACCAAAATTCACAAAATGCCCCTGATTTCTATTTTGGCGGTCCAGCAACATTTATCTTGCCTTATTTTAGTTTCTAAAAATACCTAGTCACTTCCAAATGACTTGAAACAGTTTGTGGCAGTTTCATAATTCACAAAGTATTTATGTGGCCTAGTTCCACATTTATCAAAAGTGTTTTGGCAGCCCAAATTATTTTTAGACAACTTCTGTTAATAAATAAAAGAAAAACAGACAAACTGGAAAAGGGGAAAATGCTAAAGGTCTACTGTGCACTAAAGGCCTATTACTACAGTATTAGGCCCAGCCCACCACAAGCCTCCTTCAATCTCAATACAGAGAAGAAGGCAGGGGCTGTGCGTGGCACGCATCCGCGCCGCCATGGCCGCCATGTCAACCATCTAGCGAGCCCTCGATGCGTATAAGGCCCTGCCCGATGCGTGAGACAACCCTAGTCCCCAAATCCCCCTCTCCCTCGCTCATATTCGACGACCTGGAAGAGGCCGAGCTCGCGGTCGTCGTCATCATCGTCGATCCCGTGGCCACCGGCCTCCCTTCGTCGCGCCAAGACGTCCAGGAGCTCCGCCATCGTCGTCTTCGTCGCCATCGCCTATAGGTTGGAGCTCGGACGGCCTGCTGCCTCGCCATCGCGCGGTCTTCTCCTGTCGTCCGCCCCCACCATCACCGTCGATCTCCACCACCGGCGCTTCCCGGCCTCGCCAAGCTCGTCCACGGCCTCCCCGGGGTGAGCCTCCGCTCGTTCCCCCTTGCTTCCCCTCTCCCCGACGCTGGTTGTCGCCGTCCCGCGCCGCCCAAGCTCGGGCCGTTGGCCGCGGTTCGTGTCCGTGCCTCACGCCAGGGCGCCCCGTCGGTCGTCCCCTGGCCGCACCCCGCCACTCCCGTCGTCATGCGTTGCACCCGCGGCCCCCTTGCCTGTGCGCGCCTGCAATGGCTGCTGCATGTGGCCGCTGCCTAGTGCTTTGCCGTTGCTGCCGCTGAAATTCTGCTGCTGTTGCCTGCTTCCTACTGTCTCCACTGCTTGCTGCTTGTACTGGTGCTGGCTGCCCCTTGTGCCGTTGCTGCTGCGTCGCTCGTGTTGCTGCCGCTACTGTCCGTCGGTGCCGTCGCTCGCTGTTGCCGCTGCTACGGCCGGCCATGGCCGAGCTGTGAGTGTGTGTGTGTGTGTGTGTGTTTTCTGCATGGTGTGTGCGCATGCAACTGGCCATGGCCGTGTGCGCCCATGTGTGCAGTGTAGTGTGTGTGTGCGCCGTGCGTGTGGCCGGCTGGACTATGCCCAGTAGTGGCTGGTCCTTGCTTAGATTAGTGCTACTAGGTATTAATTAGTGCTAAGTTAGTCTAGTAGTAGATGAATGTATGCCCTTTTAAATAAGTTAGATTTATTTATTTGTTTAGGTAAATAGTCAATGACATGTGGGTCCTGTTTGACCCTGTTGACTAGTCAACAATTGACTGGTCAACTGCTGACTGGACTAGTTGACTGGATCAACCTAGCCTTCTGGTCCCATCTGTAAGCCACTATGGCTAGCTGCAGCTGGGTGTAAAAAGTAATTTACTGTTTATTTTCGTAATATAAATAAATTTAGAAAAATGTTTAAAACTTTGAAAAATCATAATAAATAATCCGTAACTCGGATGAAAAAGTTTTCTACATGAAAGATGCTCAGAACGACGAGACAAATCCGGATACGCGGTCCGTTCGTCCTCCACACATCCCTAGCATAGAGAACCTGCAGCTTTCCCCCTCCGTTTCATCTGTCCGAAAAAATGCAAACATCGGGAAATCTTTCCCGGATGTTTCCCCCCTTCCACGGTACCGCGTAGCACCGCGTTAGAACACGTCTAGCTCTGCATGTTGTCCTGTTATGCACTTGCTTACTATGTATTTACTGTTTCTTCCCCCTCTTTTATTCGGTAGACCCCGAGACTGCCGCTGATGCCACTGTGATCGACTACGTCGACGACGACCCCTTCTTCTTGTCTGAGCAACCAGGCAAGCCCCCCCTTTTTTCATCCCGATATCGCCCATTCCATTCTCTCATGCTTGCATTAGATTTTGCTACTGTTATTGTTTGCTCCTATTCTGATGCATAGTCTGCTTTTGTATCTGTTGTTGTACCTTACCTGCTTGTCCTAAACTGCTTAGCATAGGGTGGTTAGTGATCCATCAGTGACCCCCACTTGTCCTTGTCGCTCCTGCTTCATCATCGACGACTCGATCTACGTGATCGAAGACCAGGCCCCGACACCGCACATCACTTCCCCTTAGTTGCTTGACACTACTGGGTTACTATCGAGTACCGAGGGTGAACCTCTTCAGCATTTCTGATGTTAACCCTGTAGAGTAGTCATTCGGTCGTGGTCATCGAGGGTGATTTCCTCCTTAACCACTTTCGATACGACTCTGTCGTGCAACCCCTCAAGTGTGAACCTCGGGGGTGATTCCTCTTACATTCACCTTGATGATTACACCTAGTGGAATTCATCGGGGGTGATTCCTCGGGTTTTCCCCTTGATGTTTGGACACACGGATACTTGGACTTTACCACTGTTACTTGGAAAGACGGGTCGACCCTGAGGGGTACCCGCGCGAGCTTAATTGCGAGTGATGTGGAGTCGGGCGGACCTGGAAGGTGCCCGCGAGATAATTACGAGGCGTGGCTGGGCATTCCTAGCCCTTGCCGCAAGTCCTCGAGACGGGGCAACGGGGTCACATCTTCCGTGAGTCTCTGCTTGTTACCGCGCGTTCCTAATCCACTACGATTTGGATATTTGATCCGAGGGGCCTCTGGCCTGATAGCACTAACCATCACGTGGGCATAGTATGGGCGTTCTGCGTCGTATGCATCAGCCGAAGCTTAATAGACGTCAGCGACTGAGTGGCGCGCGCCATGGACTGGTAAGCTCCTGCCTTTTTAGGGAGGTAGCTAGGTCTGCTCACCGGCCGCGTACGCAACGTGCAGGAGTTCCCGGGGAGATGGCCCATGACCCCTGGGGGCATAGGTTTAGTCCGGCGTGCTGGCCTCTCTATTAAGCCTAGGTCGGGTTGCGGCGTATTGTTTGGCCGAGGCCGGGCATGACCCAGGAAAGTGTGTCCAGCCGGAGTTAATCGAGCGTGGTGGGTAAGTTGGTGCACCCCTGCAGGGATGAAAACATCTATCGATAGCCTGTCCTACGGTAACGGACACTTGGAGTTGTATCCCGATCGATACAACTAGAACTTGATACTTGTGATGATGGATGGTGATGAGAACTGGATTGTGATGATAACTGGATAGTATGGCTCTGGGACTTCTTTCTCGCAGGGAGTCGAGAAAGGATCTCTGGCCGAGGTTGATAACATGGCTACTACTTTACTTATGCTATTCTACTCCCTCATGTTGCTGCAAGATGGTGGTTTCCAGAAGATGCTAGTCTTTGATAGGACTAGGCTTTCCCACTATTATGGCATTTCTGCAGCCCAGTCCACATATACAACCTTCTTTTGATAATGTTGCATATGTAGTGTAGATCCTTGCTTGCGAGTACTTTGGATGAGTACTCACGGTTGCTTTGCTCCCCTTTTCCCCCTTTCTTCTTTCCGGTTGATGCAACCAGATGTCGGAGCCCAGGAGTCAGATGCTACCGTTGATGCCTACTACTACGTGGAGACCGCCGACGATCAGGAGTAGTTAGGAGGCTCCCAGGCAGGAGGCCTTGCCTTTTTGATCGTTGTTGTTTCTGTGGTAGCCTTCTTAAGGCAACTTGTCTAACTCATGTCTGTACTCAGATATTGTTGCTTTCGCTGACTTTTGTGTTTTCGAGCTTATGTATTCGAGCCCTCGAGGCCCCTGGCTTGTAATATAAAGCTTGTATTATTTTAATTTGTGTCTAGAGTTGTGTTGTGATATCTTCCCGTGAGTCCTTGATCTTGATCGTACACATTTGCGTGTATGATTAGTGTATGATTGAATCGAGGGCGTCACAATAGGCATTTCTTGATGTCTACTAATATTACCAATTCTTTGACATTCGTCGCAAGATAAGACAAACTTACGGGTATCCTTGAAGAGAGTAGGCCAATAAAAACCGGATTGCAATACCTTATGTGCAGCTCTATCTCCAGCATGGTGTCCTCCATAAGCTTCGGAGTGACACTTGCGTAGGATCTGTTCCTGTTCATGCTCAGGTACACAACGTCTAATAAAACCATCTACTCCTTCTTTATAAAGATGTTGGTCATCCCAAAATTAATGCCTCAAATCATAGAAAAACTTTTTCTTTTGCTGGTATGTGAAACTAGGTGGTATAAATTTAGCAACAATATAATTAGCATAATCAGCATACCATGGAGTTGAACGAGAAGCATTTATGACATTTAATTTCTCATCAGGAAAGCTATCATCAATAGGTATTGGGTCATCAAGAACATTTTCTAACCTAGACAAGTTATCTGCAACGGGGTTCTCAGCTCCCTTTCTATCAGCAATATGCAAATCAATTTCTTGTAGCAAGAGAACCCATCTAATAAGTCTAGGTTTAGCATCTTTCTTTTCCATAATATATTTAATAGCAGCATGATCAATGTGAATAGTTACTTTAGAATCAACAATGTAAGGTCTGAACTTATCACAAGCAAATACAACTTCTGAGAATTATTTTTCAGTAGTAGCATAATTTCTTTGAGCATTGTCTAGAGTTTTACTAGCATATTGAATAACGTTTAATTTCTTATCAACTCTTTGCCCTAGAACAACACCTACAACATAATCACTAGCATCACACATAATTTCAAAGGGTAAATTCCAATCAGGTGGCTGAACAATAGGTGCAGAGATCAATGCTTTCTTAAGTATTTCAAATGCTTCTACACAATCATCATCAAAGACAAATGGTATATCTTTTTTGTAATAAATTAGTCAGAGGCCGAGAAATTTTGGAGAAGTCCTTAATGAACCTCCTATAAAATCCGGCGTGACCAAGGAAACTTCTTATACCTTTGATGTCCTTGGGACATGGCATCTTTTCAATAGCATCAACCTTGGCTTTATCAACCTCAATACCTCTTTCAGAAACTTTATTCCCCAAGACAATACCTTCATTAACCATAAAGTGGCACTTCTCCCAATTCAAGACAAGGTTAGTTTCTTTACATCTCTGCAAAACTCGATCAAGGTTGCTCAAGCAATCATCAAAAGAGGATCCATAGACGGAGAAGTAGTCCATGAACACCTCACAAATCTTTTCACAAAAGTCAGAGAATATAGCCATCATGCATCTTTGAAAGGTAGAAGGTGCATTACATAAACAAAAAGGCATACGTCTATAAGCAAAAGTACCAAAAGGGCAAGTAAAAGTAGTCTTTGATTGATCATTGGCTGACACAAGTATTTGAGAGAAACCAGAATAACCATCTAGAAAGCAAAAATGTGTATGTTTAGATAATCTTTCTAGCGTTTGATTGATAAAAGGTAAGGGGTAATGATCCTTTTTAGTAGCTTTATTTAATTTGCAGAAATCAATTACCATCCTGTAACCTGTAATAATTCTTTGCGGAATCAATTCATCTTTATCATTAGGAACGACAGTAATACCTCCCTTCTTAGGGACACAATGGACAGGACTTACCCACTGACTATCAGCAACGGGATAAATTATACCTGCCTCAAGGATCTTTAGAATTTCCTTTCTTACCACTTCCTTCATTTTAGGATTCAGCCGTCGTTGGTGATCATGAAATGGTTTGGCACCTTCTTCCAAATTTATTTTATGTTGACATAGAGTGGGACTAATGCCCTTAAGATCATCAAGAGTATATCCAATGGCAGCACGGTGCTTCTTCAATGTTTTCAATAATCTCTCTTCTTCATGCTCTGAAGGTTAGCACTAATGATAATAGGATGTATCTTCTTTTCATCAAGATAAGCATATTTACGAGTATCAGGCAATGGTTTAAGCTCAAACAGGGGATCACCCTTGGGTGGAGGAGGATCCCCTAGGATTTCAACAGGCAAATTGTGTTTCAGAATGGGTTCCTGTTTAAAGAATACTTCATCTATTTCCCTTATTTCATTCATAAACATATCATTTTCATGGTCTAGCAAATATTGTTCTAAAGGATCACTAGGAGGCACGACAATAGAAGCAAGACCAACAATTTCATCCTTACTAGGTAATTCCTCTTCACGGTGTTGTCTACTAAATTTAGAGAAATTAAACTCATGGGACATATCACCCAAACCAATAGTAACAACATTCTTTTTGCTGTCTATCCTAGCATTAACAGTGTTCAAGAAGGGTCTACCAAATATAATGGGACAAAAGCTGTCTTGTGGGGAACCAAGAACAATAAAATCAGCATGATATTTGGTTTTCCCACACAAAACTTCAACATCTCTAACAATTCCCATTGCTAATATAGTATCTCTATTGGCAAGTTTAATTGTAACATCAATATCTTCTAACTCAGCAGGTGCAATCTCATGCTTAATTTCTTGGTATAAGTCATGAGGTATAACACTAGCACTAGCACCTATATCACATAAGCCATGATAACAATGATCTCCTATTTTAACAGAAATAACAGGCATGCATACCACAGGTCTATGTTTATCTTTAGCACAAGGTTTGGCAATTCTAGCAGTTTCACCGCAGAAATAAATAACATGCCCATCAATATTATCAGCCGATAGATCTTTAACAATTGCAATATTAGGTTCAACTTTAACTTGCTCAGAGGGTGTATAACTTCTAATATTGCTTTTACGAACCACAGTTGAAGCTTTGGCATGATCCTTTATTCTAACAGGGAAAGGTGGGTTCTCAACATAAGAAGTAGGAACAATAGGGTCATTATAAGTTGATCTTTTCTTCAACTTTAATAGGTGCAGCTACTTTTACTTCTATGGGAGGATGATATTTAAACCACTTCTCCTTGGGGACATCAACATAAGTAGCAAAAGATTCACAGAAAGAAGCTACTATCTCAGAGTCAAGTCCATATTTAGTGCTAAATTTACGGAAAACATCGGTATCCATAAAAGATTTAACACAATCAAACTTAGGTGTCATACCTGACTCCTTACCTTCGTCGAGATCCCAATCTTCAGAGTTGCGTTTAATTCTATCCAATAAATTCCATTTGAATTCAATAGTCTTCATCGTAAAAGAGCCAGCACAAGAAGTATCGAGCATGGTGCGATTGTTAATAGAAAGCCGAGCATAAAAACTTTGAAGAATTATTTCTCTTGAGAGCTCATGATTGGGGCATGAATATAACACTGATTTAAGCCTACCCCAAGCTTGAGCGATGCTTTCTCCTTTGTGAGGCCAAAAATTATATATATAATTGCGATCACAATGAACAAGATGCATAGGATAAAACTTCTGATGAAATTCCAATTTCAATCATTTGTAGTTCCATGACCCCGTATCATCACATAGCCTATACCATGTCAATGCATCTCCCTCCAAAGATAAAGGGAAGACCTTCTTTTTAACAACACCATCAGGTATACCTGCAAGCTTAAATAATCCACAAACTTCATCCACATAAATTAGGTGCTCATCAGGATGCTTTGTTCCATCTCCTGCAAAAGGATTAGCCAGCAGTTTTTCTAACATACCTGAAGGAACTTCAAAGGGTACATTTTCATTTTTAGTAGGTTCAGTAGGTTGAGGAGCAACTATTTGCTCTACTGGTTGGGGTGAAGGTACCCCGAACAAGCCCCTCAGAGGGTTACTTTCCATAGTAACAAGTGATAGTAAATTTCAGCACACTATATAAATTTTTCCTTACCAAATTCCACCTACCAAAGGCGCTTCGCTCCCCGGCAACGGCGCCAGAAAAGAGTCTTGATGACCCACAAGTATAGGGGATCTATCGTAGTCCTTTCAATAAGTAAGAGTGTCGAACCCAACGAGGAGCAGAAGGAAATGATAAGCAGTTTTCAGCAAGGTATTCTCTGCAAGTACTGAAATAAGTGGTAACCGATAGTTCTGTGATAAGATAAATTGTAAAGAGCAACAAGTAACAAAAGTAAATAAAGTGCAACAAGGTGGCCCAATCCTTTTGGTAGTAAAGTACAAGCCTGGATAAACTCTTATATAGCGAAAAGCGCTCCCGAGGACACATGGGAATATCGTCAAGCTAGTTTTCATCACGTTCATATGATTCGCGTTCGGTACTTTGATAATTTGATATGTGGGTGGACCGGTGCTTAGATGCTGTTCTTACTTGAACAAGCATCCCACTTATGATTAACCTCTATTGCAAGCATCCACAACTACAACAAAAGTATTAAGGTAAACCTAACCATAGCATGAAACATATGGATCCAAATCAGCCCCTTACGAAGCAACACATAAACTAGGGTTTAAGCTTCTGTCACTCTAGCAACCCATCATCTACTTATTACTTCCCAATGTGTTCCTCTAGGCCCAAATAACGGTGAAGTTTTATGTAGTCGACGTTCACATAACACCAGTAGAGGATAGACAACATACATCTCATCAAAATATCGAACGAATACCAAATTCACATGACTACTAATAGCAAGACTTCTCCCATGTCCTCAGGAACAAACGTAACTACTCACAAAGCATATTCATGTTCATAATCAAAGGGGTATTGATATGCATAAAGGATCTGAACATGTGATCTTCCACCAAATAAACCAACTAGCATCAACTACAAAGAGTAATCAACACTACTAGCAACCTACTAGTACCAATCCCGGACTTGGAGACAAGAATTGGATACAAGAGATGAACTAGGGTTTTGAGAGGAGATGGTGCTGGTGAAGATGTTGATGGAGATTGCCCTCTCCCGATGAGAGGAGCATTGGTGATGATGATGGCGATGATTTCCCCCTCCCGGAGGGAAGTCTCCCCGGCAGAACAGCTCTGCCGGAGCCCTAGATTGGTTCCGCCAAGGTTCCGCCTCATGGCGGCGGAGTCTCGTCCCGAAAGGTTGCTTATGATTTTTCTTTGGACGAAAGACTTCATATAGCAGAAGATTGCCACCGGAGAGCCAACAGGGGGCCCATGAGGCAGGGGGGCGCGCCCTGGGGGGTAGGGCGCGTCCCCCACCCTCGTGGGCAGGTGGTGGCCCCCCTGGCGTATTTCTTCCGCTCAGTATTTTTTATATAGTCTGAAAATAACTTCCCTGGAGTTTCAAGACTTTTGGAGTTGTGCATAATAGGTCTCTAATATTTGCTCCTTTTCCAGCCCAGAATTCCAGTTGCCGACATTCTCCCTCCTTATGTAAACCTTGTAAAATAAGAGAGAATAGGCATAAGTATTGTGACATAATGTGTAATATCAGCCCATAATGCAATAAATATCGAGATAAAAGCATGATGCAAAATGGACGTATCAAGGGGTACGCTTATTTGACCCTAGAATCGTCTTCGGCTGTAAACCGGATAGTTCGGGGCCCTCATTGTTGGTCCCCGTGGGGCTGCCTCCCAGGGACCCTTAACGGTCGAAGTGTTGCCTTCAAGCACTGTCTTCATTGTCCCTCCCGCCGCTGGATGGACAGGGAGATCCTCCAGGACGACACCTCGGAGTCGTCCGCCCTTAGAGGCAAGGGAGCTTGTGGAGGCGTCTCGCTTTCCATCATCTCTGGAGGCAAATCCCCCGGCGAGGAGGACTGTTGAGGTAGATAGCGGGCCGAGCTGCAAACATATAGTTTAAATGTTACCCTGGCGAACCAAGAAGAACGGGACATATCTAAGAGCATCCTTGTTCGCTTACTATTCGACAAAAGGCTTGTCCCTAGAGAAGAGCTCGGCATCAAACTCGGTTGTCGAACCTGAACCATGTAACAGGTATATCTTCCCTCTCTTGGGCGCCTCCACCTCCAAGTCATCGAAGGCAGTCCTTTTCTTCCCGTGAGGAGGAGGTATATCACCTTCTTTTTCCCCTTTGTCTTCATCTTCAGAAGAGGGATCTTCGGTCTCCCCGGACGTAGCGTCTAGTACGCCTTTAGAGCGGAGGCCACCTTCAACCCTTTTGTTCTTCCACTTGTCTTCCTTCGCCGGCATTTGATACGGCGCCGGGGCCAGCATCCTCATTAACACAGGATTAGCTGAGTCTTCGGGAAGTGGAGCCGAACACCTAATTCATTCGGCTTTCTTTATCCAGCCCTGGTCGAAGATAGGTTTTTTTAGTACATCGCAATGGGATATTCAACCGAGTTGCATTCAGAAGTTGGGTGCTTACCGGGGTATCTGGATGGTTGCAGTCGAGGCCAATGTCCTCAGATGTGTCCGGCCACTGCTTTCGAGTCTTGAAGAATAATTTTCACATCCCTTTGTGTGTTGTGCCAAAGAATTGCTGAAAAGTCTGCGGTCTTTATGGATTAAACTCCCACATACATAGAGGCCGTCACTGGCACGGGAGGATCCGGCGGACTAGCATTACCTGGATCACGTTAATGAGGTCGGTGTCCTTATTGAGGATGCTCTGGATACGACTTTGCAGCGTCTGCACTTTGTCATTTGATCCCCGGTCTAGCCCTTTATTGATCCATGATGCAAGCCGCAATGGAGGGCCAGATCGGAAGGCGGGTGTGGCTGCTGATGTCTACTACACAACCTTCTTCTTGTAGACGTTGTGGGGCCTCCAAATGCAGAGGTTTGTAGGACAGTAGCAAATTTCCCTCAAGTGGATGACCTAAGGTTTATCAATCAGTGGGAGGCGTAGGATGAAGATGGTCTCTCTCAAGCAACCCTGCAACCAAATAACAAAGAGTCTCTTGTGTCCCCAACACACCCAATACAATGGTAAATTGTATAGGTGCACTAGTTCGGCGAAGAGATGGTGATACAAGTACAATATGGATGTAGATATAGGTTTTTGTAATCTGAAAATATAAAAACAGCAAGGTAACTAATGATAAAAGTGAGCACAAACGGTATTGCAATGCTAGGAAACAAGGCCTAGGGTTCATACTTTCGCTAGTGCAAGTTTTCTCAACAATAACAACATAATTGGATCATATAAATATCCCTCAACATGCAACAAAGAGTCACTCCAAAGTCACTAATAGCGGAGAACAAACGAACAGATTATGGTAGGGTACGAAACCACCTCAAAGTTATTCTTTCTGATCGATCTATTCAAGAGTCCGTAGTAAAATAACACGAAGCTATTCCTTCCATTCGATCTATCATAGAGTTCGTACTAGAATAACACCTTAAGACACAAATCAACCAAAACCCTAATGTCACCTAGATACTCCAATGTCACCGCAAGTATCCATGGGCATGATTATACGATATGCATCACACAATCTCGGATTCATCTATTCAAACCAACACAAAGTACTTCAAAGAGTGCCCCAAAGTTTCTACCGGAGAGTCAAGACGAAAACGTGTGCCAACCCCTATGCATAGGTTCATGGGCGGAACACGCAAGTTGATCACCAAAACATACATCAAGTGAATCACGTGATATCCCATTGTCACCATAGATACGCACATGCAAGACATACATCAAGTGTTCTCAAATCCTTAAAGACTCAATCCGATAAGATAACTTCAAAGGGAAAACTCAATCCATTACAAGAGAGTAGAGAGGGAGAAACATCATAAGATCCAACTATAATAGCAAACCTCGCGATACATCAAGATCGTACCACCTCAAGAACACGAGAGAGAGAGAGAGAGAGAGAGAGAGAGAGAGAGATCAAACACATAGCTATTGGTACATACCCTCAGCCCCGAGGGTGAACTACTCCCTCCTCATCATGGAGAGCATTGGGATGATGAAGATGGCCACCGGTGATGGATCCCCCCTCCGGCAGGGTGCCGGAACAGGGTCCCGATTGGTTTTTGGTGGCTACAAAGGCTTACGGTGGCGGAACTCCCGATCTATTCTGTTCCCCGATGGTTTTAGGGTATATGGAGATATATAGGCAAAAGAAGTCAGTCAGGGGAGCCACGAGGGGCCCACAAGGGTGGAGGGCGCGCCCAGGGGGTGGGCGCGCCCCCTACCTCGTGCCTCCCTCGTTGCTTCCCTGACGTGCACTCCAAGTCCCCTGGATTGCTTTAGTTCCAAAAATAACTCTCCCGAAGGTTTCATTCCGTTTGGACTCCGTTTGATATTCCTTTTCTGCGAAACACTGAAACAAGGGGAAAAAATAGGAACTCGCACTGGGCTCTGGGTTAATAGGTTAGTCGCAAAAATAATATATAAGTGTTTAATAAAGGCCATAAACATCCAAAACAGATAATATAATAGCATGGAACAATCAAAAATTATAGTTACGTTGGAGATGTATCAGCATCCCCAAGCTTAATTCCTGCTCGTCCTTGAGTAGGTAAATGATAAAAATAGAACTTTTGAAGTGGAATGCTACCTAACATATTTATCAATGTAATCTTCTTTATTGTGGCAAGAATATTCAGATCCATAAGATTCAAGACAAAAGTTTAATATTGACATAAAAATAATAATACTTTAAGCATACTAACTAAGCAATCATGTCTTCTCAAAATAGCATGGCCAAAGAAAGTTCATCCCTACAAAATCATATAGTTTGGTCATGCTCCATTTTCGTCACACAAGAATGCTCTCATCATGCACAACGCCGATGACAAGCCAAGCAATTGTTTCATACTTTAGTAATCTCAAACTTTTTCAACCTTCACGCAATACATGAGCGTGAGCCATGGATATAGCACTATGGGTGGAATAGAATATGATAATGGGGGTTGTGTGGAGAAAAAAAAAAGGGAAAGTCTCACATTGACGCGGCTAATCAATAGGCTAGGGAGATGCCCATCAATTGATATCAATGCAAGGAGTAGGGATTGCCATGCAACGGATGCACTAGAGCTCTAAATGTATGAAAGCTCAACAAAAGAAACTAAGTGGGTGTGCATCCAACTTGCTTGCTCATGAAGACCTAGGGCATTTGAGGAAGCCCATCGTTGGAATATACAAGCCAAGTTCTATAATGAAAAATTCCCACTAGTATATGAAAGTGACAAAATAAGAGACTCTCTATCATGAAGATCATGGTGCTATTTTGAAGCACAAGTGTGGAAAAAGGATAGTAGCATTGTCCCCTTTTTTTGGCGGGCCTTCCCTTTTTTTCATTTGGCTTTTCTCCTTTTTTATTTTTTTTATTTGGCCTTTTCTTTTGGCCTTTCCCTCTTTTTTTTATTGGGACAATGCTCTATTAATGATGATGATCACACTTCCATTTATTTACAACTCAATGATTACCACTCGATACTAGAACAAAGTATGACTCTATATGAGTGCCTCCGGCGGTGTACCGGGATGGGCAATGAATCAAGAGTGACATGTATGAAAATTATGCATGGTGGCTTTGCCAGAAATACGATGTCAACTACATGATTATGCAAAGCAATATGACAATGATGAACGTGTCATAATAAACAGAACGGTGGAAAGTTGGATGGCAATATATCTCAGAATGGCTATGGAAATGCCATAATAGGTAGGAATGGTGGCTGTTTTGAGGAAGATATAAGGAGGTTTATGTGTGATAGAGCGTATCGTATCACGGGGTTTGGATGCACCGGCGAAGTTTGCACCAACTCTCAAGGTGAGAAAGGGCAATGCACGGTACCGAAGAGGCTAGCAATGGTGGAAGGTTGAGAGTGCGTATAATCCATGGACTCAACATTAGTCATAAAGAACTCACATACTTATTGCAAAAATCTACAAGTCATAAAAAACCAAGCACTATGCGCATGCTCCTAGGGGGACAGATTGGTAGGAAAAGACCATCGCTCGTCCCCGACCGCCACTCATAAGGATGACAATCAAAGAACACCTCATGTTTCAAATTTGTCACACAACGTTTACCATACGTGCATCCTACGGGACTTGCAAACTTCAACACAAGTATTTCTAAAATTCACGACTACTCAACTAGCACAACTTTAATATCACTATCTTCATATCTCAAAACAATTATCAAGCATCAAACTTCTCATAGTATTCAATGCACTTTATATGAAAGTTTTTATTATATCTCGCTTGGATGCCCATCATATTAGGACTAAATTCATAACCCAAGCAAATTACCATGATGTTCTAAAGACACTCAAAATAATATAAGTGAAGCATGATAGTTCAATAATTTCTACAAAATAAATCCACCACTGTGCTCTAAAAGATATAAGTGAAGCACTAGAGCAATAACAAACTACTCCGAAAGATATAAGTGAGGATCAATGAGTAGTCGAATAATTATGTAACTATGTGAAGACTCTCTAACATTTAAGAATTTCAGATCTTGGTATTTTATTCAAACAGAAAGCAAAAACAAAATAGAACGAAATGATGCTCCAATCAAAACACATATCATGTGGTGAATAAAAATATAGCTCCAAGTAAAGTTGCCAATGAACGAAGACGAAAGAGGGGATGCCATCCGGGGAATCCCCAAGATTAGGATCTTGGTTGTCCTTGAATATTACCTTGGGGTGCCTTGGGCACCCCCAAGCTTAGGCTCTTTCCACTCGTTATTCCATAGTCCATCGAATCTTTACCCAAAACCTGAAAACTTCACAACACAAAACTTAACAGAAAACTCGTAAGCTTAGTTAGTATAAGAAAATAAATAACCACTTAGGTACTGTTGCGAACTCATTCTAAATTCATATTGGTGTAATATCTACTGTATTCCAACTTCTCTATGGTTCATACCCTCCGATACTACTCATAGATTCATCAAAATAAGCAAACAACACATAGAAAACAGAATCTGTCAAAAACAGAACAGTCTGTAGTAATCTGTATCAAACGTATACTTATGTAACTCCAAAAATTCTAAAATAAATTGGTGGACCTGAGTAATTTTTCTAGTAATCATATGCAAAAATAATCAACTAAATATCACTCTCCGGTAAAAAGTTGAAGCTAATCTCGTGAGCGCTAAAGTTTCTATTGTTTACAGCAAGATCAAAAAGACTTCACCCAAGTCTTCCCAAAGGTTCTACTTGGCACAAACACTAATTAAAACACAAAACCACATCTAAACAGAAGCTAGATGGATTATTTATTCCTAAACAGAACCAAAAAGCAAGAAACTAAAATAAAATTGGGTTGCCTCCGAACAAACGCTAGCATTTAACGCCCCTAGCTGGGCATGATGATTTCAATGATGCTCGCATAAAAGATAAGAATTGAAACATAAAGAGAGCATCATGAAGAATATGACTAGCACATCTAATTCTAACCCACTTCCTATGCATAGGGATTTTGTGAGCAAACAACTTATGGGAACAATAATCAACTAGCATAGGAAGGCAAAACAAGCATAACTTTAAAACTTTAAGCATATAGAGAGGAAACTTGATATTATTGCAACTCCTACAAGCATATGTTCCTCCCTCATAATAATTTTCAGTAGCATCATGAATGAATTCAACAATATAACCAGCAACTAAAGCATTCTTTTCATGATCTACAAGCATAGAATTTTTATTACTCTCCACATAAGTAAATTTCTTCTCACGAATAGTAGTGGGAGCAAACTCAACAAAATAACTATCATATGATTGAAAATTAAGATCAAGATGTCAAGTTTCATGGTTATCATTATTCTTTAAAGCATGCGTGTCATCACAATAATCATCATAGATAGGTGGCATGCTTTCATCATAGTAAATTTTCTCATCAAAGCTTGGGGGACAAAAAATATCAACTTCATCAAACATAGCTTCCCCAAGCTTGTGGCTTTGCATATCATTAGCATCATGGATATTCAAGGAATTCATACTAAAAACATTGCAATCATGCTCATCATTCACATATTTTATGCCAAGCATTCTATGTAATTCTTCTTCTAGTACTTGAGCACAATTTTCCTTCCCATCATACTCACGGAAGATATTAAAAAGATGAAGCGTATGAGGTAAACTCAATTCCATTTTTTAGTTTTCTTTTATAAACTAAACTAATGCTAAAACAAGAAACAAAAATATTCGATTGCAAGATCTAAAGATATACCTTCAAGCACTCACCTCCCCGGCAACGGCGCCAGAAAAGAGCTTAGTTGACGGGGTGTGAGTGCCGCTTACCTAGCCTCCCCAGCAACGGCGCCAGAAAAGAGCTTGATGTCTACTACACAACCTTCTTCTTGTAGACGTTGTTGGGCCTTCAAGTGCAGAGGTTTGTAGGACAGTAGCAAATTTCTCTCAAGTGGATGACATAAGGTTTATCAATCCGTGGGAGGCTTAGGATGAAGATGGTCTCTCTCAAACAACCCTGCAACCAAATAACAAAGAGTCTCTTGTGTCCCCAACACACCCAATACAATGGTAAATTGTATAGGTGCACTAGTTCGGCGAAGAGATGGTGATACAAGTGCAATATGGATGGTAGATATTGGTTTTTGTAATCTGAAAATATAAAAACTGAAGGAAATATGCCCTAGAGGCAATAATAAAGTTATTATTTATTTCCTTATATCATGATAAATGTTTATTATTCATGCTAGAATTGTACTAACTGGAAACATAATACATGTGTGAATACATAGACAAACAGAGTGTCAATAGTATGCCTCTACTTGACTAGCTAGTTGATCAAAGATGGTTATGTTTCCTAACCATAGACATGAGTTGTAATTTGATTAACGGGATCACATCATTAGGAGAATGATGTGATTGACATGACCCATTCCGTTAGCTTAGCACTTGATCATTTAGTATGTTGCTATTGCTTTCTTCATGACTTATACATGTTCCTATGACTATTGGATTATGCAACTCCCATTTACCGGAGGAACACTTTGTGTGCTACCAAACGTCACCACGTAACTGGGTGATTATAAAGGTGCTCTACAGGTGTCTCCGAAGGTACTTGTTGGGTTGGCGTATTTTGAGATTAGAATTTGTCACTCCGATTGTCGGAGAGGTATCTCTGGGCCCTCTCGGTAATGCACATCACTTAAGCATTGCAAGCATTGCACTTAATGAGTTAGTTGCGGGATGATGTATTACGTAACGAGTAAAGAGACTTGCCGGTAACGAGATTGAACTAGGTATTGAGATACCGACGATCGAATCTCGGGCGAGTAACATACCGATGACAAAGGGAACAACGTATGTTGTTATGCGGTTTGACCGATAAAGATCTTCGTAGAATACGTGGGAGACAATATGAGCATCCAGGTTCCACTATTGGTTATTGACCAGAGATGTGTCTCGGTCATGTCTACATAGTTCTCGAACCCGTAGGGTCCGCACGCTTAACGTTACGATGACAGTTTCATTATGAGTTTATATGTTTTGATGTACCGAAGGTTGTTCGGAGTCCCGGATGTGATCACGGACATGACGAGGAGTCTCAAAATGGTCGAGACATAAAGATTGATATATTGGAAGCCTATGTTTGGATATCGGAAGTGATCCGGGTGAAAATATGATTTTACCGGTTTGCTGGAGGGGTTACCGGAACCCCCCCGGAGGCTATTGGGCCTTAATAGGCCTAGTGGAGGAAGAGGAGAGGTGGGCCAAGGGTCAGCCACGCGCCCCTCCCCCCCAAGTCCGAATTGGACAAGGAGGGGGGCGGCGCTCCCCCTTTCCTTCCCTCTCTCTCTCCTTCCCCCCAAGTCCTAGTCCAACATGGAAAAGGGGGGAGTCCTACTCCCGGTAGGAGTAGGACTCCTCCGACGCGCCTCCTCCTAGGCCGGCCGCCTCTCCCCCCTTGCTCCTTTATATACGGGGGCAGGGGCACCCCATAGACACAACAATTGATCATTGATCTCTTAGCCGTGTGCGGTGCCCCCCTCCACCATAATCCTCGATAATATTGTAGCGGTGCTTAGGCGAAGCCCTGCGACGGTAGAACATCAAGATCGTCACCACGTCGTCGTGCTAACGGAACTCTTCCCCGACATTCTGCTGGATCGGAGTCCGGGGATCGTCATCGAGCTGAACGTGTGCTAGAACTCGGAGGTGCCGTAGTTTCGTTGCTTGATCGGTCGGGCCGTGAAGATGTACGACTACATCAACCGTGTTGTTATAACGCTTCTGCTTTCGGTCTACGAGGGTACCTGGACAACACTCTCCCCTCTTGTTGCTATGCATCACCATGATCTTGCGTGTGCGTAGGAAAATTTTGAAATTACTACGTTACCCAACAGCGGCATCCGAGCCTGGTTTTATGCTTTGATGTTATATGCACGAGTAGAACACAAGTGAGTTGTGGGCGATATAAGTCATACTACTTACCAGCATGTCATACTTTGGTTCGGCGGTATTGTTGGATGAAGCGGCCCGGACCGACATTACGCGTACGCTTACGCGAGACTGGTTCTACCGACGTGCTTTGCACACAGGTGGCTGGCTGGTGTCAGTTTCTCCAACCTTAGTTGAACCGAGTGTGGCTACGCCCTGTCCTTGCGAAGGTTAAAACAGCACCAACTTGACAAACTATCATTGTGGTTTTGATGCGTAGGTAAGAACGGTTATTGCTCAGCCCGTAGCAGCCACTTAAAACTTGCAACAACAAAGTAGAGGACATCTAACTTGTTTTTGCAGGGCATGTTGTGATGTGATATGGTCAAGACGTGATGAGATATAAGTTGTTGTATGAGATGATCATGTTTTGTTGAAGTTATCGGCAACTGGCAAAAGCCTTATGGTTGTCTCTTTATTGCATAAGATGCAAGCGCCAAATAATTGCTTTACTTTATCGCTATGCGATAGCAATAGTTGCAAGAGCAATAGTTGGTGAGACGACCATGTGATGACACATTGATATAGATCAAGATGATGGAGATCATGGTGTCATGCCGGTGACGATGGATATCATGACAATGCTTCGGAGATGGAGATCACAAGCACAAGATGATGATGGCCATATCATATCACTTATATTTATTGCATGTGATGTTTATCTTTTATGCATCTTATTTTGCTTTGATTGACGGTAGCATTATAAGATGATCTCTCACTAAATTTCAAGATAAAAGTGTTCTCCCTGAGTATGCACCATTGCCAAAGTTTATCGTGCCCAGACACCACGTGATGATCGGGTGTGATAATCTCTACGTCCATCTACAACGGGTGCAAGCCAGTTTTGCACACGCAGAATACTCAAGTTAAAGTTGATGAGCCTAGCATATGCAGATATGGCCTTGGAACACTAAGACCGAAAGGTCGAGCATGAATCATATAGTAGATATGATCAACATAGTGATGTTCACCATTGAAAACTACTCCATTTCACGTGATGATCGGTTATGGTTTAGTTGATTTGGATCACGTGATCACTTAGATGATTAGAGGGATGTCTATCTAAGTGGGAGTTCTTAAGTAATATGATTAATTGAACTTTAATTTATCATGAACTTAGTCCTGGTAGTATTAGCATATCTATGTTGTAGATCAATTGCTCGCATATAACTCCCCTGTTTTATTTTTGATATGTTCCTAGAGAAAATTATGTTGAAAGATGTTAGTAGCAATGATGCGGATTGGATCCGTGATCTGAGGTTTATCCTCATTGCTGCACAGAAGAATTATGTCCTTGATGCACCGCTAGGTGACAGACCTATTGCAGGAGCAGATGCAGACATTATGAACGTTTGGCTAGCTCAATATGATGACTACTTGATAGTTTAGTGCACCATGCTTAACAGCTTAGAATCGGGACTTCACAGACGTTTTGAACGTCATGGACCATATGATATGTTCCAGGAGTTGAAGTTAATATTTCAAGCAAATACCCGAGTTGAGAGATATGAAGTCTCCAACAAGTTTTATAGCTAAAAGATGGAGGAGAGTAGCTCAAGCAGTGAGCATGTGCTCAGATTGTCTGGGCACTACAATCGCTTTAATCAAGTGGGATAGCTAATCTAATTGTATTTTTTTCTAGAATGGATTTCTTATGTGGAATACTAATGGATAGGGCTTCGTTGCTAAGTGCTACAAGATCTCCCAATATAGGAGTAAAAACAAGACGGTCAGCGAGAGTTAATTATTGGGGACAGACAGACTGGCAAAACAGCAGTAGCCACAGATACAATTCTCAATCAAAAAGGGGTCGAACGGGAAGTGGTGTTTCCAGTGGCGAACGGGTGAGTAACTTTAATCTTCCAGATAAAATAGTGATTGAAAGAATTCTCTAGTCACCATCACCAAGTTAGTAGAACTTCCTGATGAACTATAATATGCAAGGGATGACAAAAGTAATTTCCAAGCTCTTCGTGATGTTGAAATCGACGAAGGTAGAAATCAAGAAAAACATCAAGTGTTGATGGTTGACAAGACCACTAGTTTCAAGAAAATGGCAAAGGGAAGAAGGGGAACTTCAAGAAAACGGCAAGCAAGTTGCTGCTCAAGTGAAGAAGCCCAAGTCTGGTCCTAAGCCTGAGACTAAGTGCTTCTACTGCAAAGGGACTGGTCACTGGAAGCGGAACTGCCCCAAGTATTTGGCGGATAAGAAGGATGGCAAAGTGAACAAAGGTATATTGGATATACATGTTATTGATGTGTATTTTACTAGTGTTTATAGCAACCCCTCGGCATTTGATACTGGTTCAGTTGCTAAGAGTAGTAACTCGAAACGGGAGTTGCAGAATAAACAGAAACTAGTAAAAGGCGAGGTGACGATGTGTGTTGGAAGTAGTTCCAAGATTGATATGATCATCATCGCACACTCCCTACACTTTCAAGATTAGTGTTGAACCTAAATAAGTGTTATTTGGTGTTTGCGTTGAGCATGAATATGATTTGATCATGTTTATTGCAATACGGTTATTCATTTAAGTCAGAGAATAATTGTTGTTCTGTTTACATGAATAAAACCTTCTATGGTCATACACGCAATGAAAATGGTTTGTTGGATCTCGATCATAGTGATACACATATTCATAATATTGAAACCAAAAGATGCAAAGTTAATAATGATAGTGCAACTTATTTGTGGCACTGTCGTTTAGGTCATATTGGTGTAAAGCGCATGAAGAAACTCCATGATGATGGGATTTTGGAATCACTTGATTATGAATCACTTGATGCTTGCGAACCATGCCTTATGGGCAAGATGACTAAAGACTCCGTTCTCCGGAACAATGGAGCGAGCAACTGACTTATTGGAAATAATACATACTGATGTATGCGATCCGATGAGTGTTGAGGCTAGCGGCGGGTATCGTTATTTTCTGACCTTCACAGATGATTTGAGCAGATATGGGTATATCTACTTGATGAAACATAAGTCTGAAACATTTGAAAAGTTCAAAGAATTTCATAGTAAAGTGGAAAATTAGCGTGACAAGAAAATAAAGTTTCTACGATCTGATCGCGGAGACAAATATTTGAGTTACAAGTTTGCTCTTCAATTAAAACAATGTGGAATAGTTTCACAAATTCGTGCCACCTGGAACACCACAGCATAATGGTGTGTCCGAACGTCATAACCATACTTTATTGGATATAGTGCCATCTATGATGTTTCTTACCGATTTACCACTATAGTTTTGGGGTTATGCATTAGAGACAGCTGCATTCACGTTAAAAAGGGGCACCATCTAAGTCCGTTGAGACGACACAATATGAATTGTGGTTTGGCAAGAAACCAAAGTTGTCGTTTCTTAAAGTTTGGGGTTGCGATGCTTATAAGAAAAAGTTTCATCATGATAAGCTCAAACCCAAATCGGAGAAATGTGTCTTCATAGGATACCCAAAGGAGACAGTTGGGTACACCTTCTATCACAGATCCGAAGGCAAGACATTCGTTGCTGAGAATGGATACTTTCTAGAGAAGGAGTTTCTCTCGAAAGAAGTGAGTGGGAGGAAAGTAGAACTTGATAAGGTAATTGTACCTTCTTCCTTATTGGAAAGTAGTTCATCACATAAATCTATTCCTGTGACTACTACACCAATTAGTGAGGAAGCTAATGATGATGATCATGTAACTTCAGATCAAGTTACTACCGAATCTCGTAGGTAAACCAGAGTGAGATCGGCACCAGAGTGGTATGGTAATCCTGTTCTGGAAGTCATGTTACTAGACCATGACGAACCTACGAACTATGAGGAAGCGATGATGAGCCCAGATTCCGCGAAATGGCTTGATGCCATAAAATCTGAGATGAGATCCATGTATGAGAACAAAGTATGGACTTTGATTGACTTGCCCAATGATCGGTGAGCCACTGAGATTAAATGGATCTTCAAGAGGAAGACGGACGCTGATAGTAGTGTTACTATCTACAAAGCTAGAATTGTCGCAAAAGGTTTTCGACAAGTTCAAGGTGTTGACTACGATGAGAATTTCTCACTCGTATCTATGCTTAAGTCTGTCTGAATCATGTTAGCAATTGCCGCATTTTATGAAATCTGGCAAATGGATAAAC
This sequence comes from Aegilops umbellulata, assembly GCA_032464435.1. Classification (NCBI taxonomy): domain Eukaryota; kingdom Viridiplantae; phylum Streptophyta; class Magnoliopsida; order Poales; family Poaceae; genus Aegilops; species Aegilops umbellulata. The sequence goes on from CP136060.1 coordinate 51,956,558, forward strand.
AAAACTGCATTTCTTAATGGATTTATTAAAGAAGAGTTGTATATGATGCAACCAGAAGGTTTTGTCAATCCTAAAGGTGTTAATAAAATATGCAAGCTCCAGTGATCCATCTATGGACTGGTGCAAGCATCTCGGAGTTGGAATATATGCTTTGATAAGTTGATCAAAGGATATAGTTTTATACAGACTTGTTGTCGAAGCCTGTATTTACAAGAAAGTGAGTGGGAGCACTACAACATTTCTGATAAGTATATGTGAATGACATATTGTTGATCGTAAATAATGTAGAATTATTCTGCAAAGCATAAAGGAGTGTTTGAAAGGAGTTTTTCAAAGAAAGACCTCGGTGAAGCTACTTACATACTGAGCATCAAGATCTATAGAGATAGATCAAGACGCTTGATAAGTTTTTTCAATGAGTACTTACCTTGACAAGATTTTGAAGTAAGTTCAAAATGGAACAGTCAAAGAAAGAGTTGTTGCCTATGTTACAAGGTGTGAAATTGAGTAAGACTCAAAACCCAACCACGGCAGAAGATAGAAAGAGAATGAAAGTCATTCCCTATGCCTTGGCCATAGGTTCTATAAAGTATGCCATGTTGTGTACCAGATCTATTGTATACCCTACACTGATTTTGGCAAGGGAGTACAATAGTGATCTAGGAGTAGATCACTGGACAGCGGTCAAAATTATCCTTAGTGGAATAAGGATATGTTTCTCGATTATGGAGGTGACAAAAGGTTCGTCGTAAAGGGTTACGTCGATGCAAGTTTTTGACACTAATCCAGATGACTCTAAGTCTCAATCTGGATACATATTGAAAGTGGGAGCTATTAAGCTAGAAGTAGCTCCATGCAGAGCATTGTAGACATAGAATTTGCAAAATACTTACGGATCTGTATGTGACAGACCCGTTGACTAAAAATATCTCACAAGCAAAACATGATCGCACCTTAGTACTTTTTGGGTGTTAATCACATAAGCGATGTGAACTAGATTACTGACTCTAGTAAACCCTTTGGGTGTAGGTCACATGACGATGTGAACTATGGGTGTTAATCACATTGTGATGTGAACTATTAATGTTGAATCACATGGCGGTGTGAACTAGATTATTGACTCTGGTGCAAGTGGGAGACTGAAGGATATATGCCCTAGAGGCAATAATAAAGTTATTATTTATTTCCTTATATCATGATAAATGTTTATTATTCATGCTAGAATTGTATTAACCAGAAACATAATACATGTGTGAATACATGGACAAACAGAGTGTCACTAGTATGCCTCTACTTGACTAGCTCGTTGATCAAA